>JASDDO010000006.1:290116304-290732769 GCA_030015575.1 Agapanthus africanus
CCTTGGACAGAAGTTTGCGTCAGGGCATTAACTTCACTATAGCCGATCACTTTTGCTTTGCATCGTGGTATTCAGTTGTAATATCCTGCACCTCATTCTACGGGGAAAGAGCCGAGATCCCTTCACCGGGAGTGACCTCTTTAGTAAAGGTTTTCGTCACTATATTTTCTAAAAGGTTATGCAGTTCCTTCAACGATATCAAGTTCATTACGCTAAAGGTTTTTCTCCAAAAACCAGCCGTAGCCCTCCGTCATTTCTTACAAGTATTACTTAGTATTCGTGCTGCGTTTGTTGACTGTGTCAAGGCGTAGTGTGCGGTAGCTAAGTAGTGTTTGTTTGCAGCATATTAATGGGATTGGTTAGGACAGTCGTGCGGCCTTGTTGACTGTGTCAAGGGCTCGTACGGGTGGGTTTAATGCAATCCAGGATAATGACGGGCTGAACTTGACTAGGACTCTTTGATTTGTTGACTGTGTCAAGGTCACTTGGGTCCTAGGGGTAAAAATCACATCGGGAGTTTCAAAAGAACTGAAACTTGCAAGGCATGCGCATACCTTCTGGAGTGTGGTGACGTGAGTGGATTCCGTCACGTTATCATGCGATGAGAGTTGGATCCCGATTCCCACTGATGAGTTGGTTTACTCCTCGGGTGATCCCGACTAATTCTTCTTTCAGGTTTGGAGGAGAATTTGAGGTACAGTGGGAGGTTTCCAGATTAGACAAAGTGGTAACCATTCTGATCTAGGATAGAGTGCACGCTGAGTGTTTCTTTTCTCTCTCTCTGGCAGCGACCATTGACCCGACCCTGGACTATGACTCAGTAACCAAGTTGACCGAACCTTCTTAACACTGGCTTTTGGATTGTCAGAGTTGCAGACCTCATTGCCACTCCTACTTTTACCCTTTTCTCCAGGACACCCCGTATTACTACGAACGTCCACTTCCATTGGACAAAACCATCGTATGGTTATATACGAACTCGAAGGACTTCGAGGATGGTTTCTGGTTCTGGAGAAAACGAATAGGATTATTCAGTTGTCTTTTCTTTTCACCTTCTCTCATTGCGAGTACTCCTTGGTTTAGGAGATAGTACACCTATTACGCAAATTGGAAAGTCTTCTTCCAAACCTTAGGCTGGTACCGACCGGTAGGGAATGAAGAAAACCAATTAGCATAACTATGGTGTGCAGAAGGTATTAGGTTAAGACAAAGCAAGGGATTAGTAAGAGGGCAAAGTAAATTGCGACTGCTATTCACGACCGAACCAAGTGTTTCTTCGCCGATCCTAAATCACCTTTGTATTTCTCCAAGACACTCCGTATCACTACGAAGATCCACAGTTTATTGGATACTCCATCGTATGGTTATATACGAACTCGAAAGGAACTTGTTCCAGTTCGGGGATGGATTCTGGTCCAGGAGAAATAGGAATAAGGTTTATTCGGTTGTCTTTTATCTTCACCTTCTCTCGCTTTGCGAGTGCTCCTAGGATTAGGACAGTACACCCATTATGCTTATTGGATAGTCTTCTTCCAAACCATAGGCTGGGGCCGAACGGTAGGGAAGGAATAAAACCATTTGGCTTAAAGGGGTGTACAGAAGGTAATGACTAAAGACATATAAAGGGATTTGGAGAGGTGGCAAAGAATTATACGGTTACAGTTGTGAATCTGGATAATGGAAGAGGCATTACTAGGAATACCAGGATACCCCACCGAAACATTTCAATGTTTCAGTTTCACTGTGTACTGTTAATGGAAAACTGATTTCCCGATTAGACGCTTACTCCAGGGTATGTATTTACCAGGTAAGATTCTCACATCTGTATGGTTTTACAGATGATGAGTGGGAGTAAGTTATTGGGAATTGGGTGATCATCCTCATTATATCGGGATTCGTAGTAATTAGTGATATTTGAGGAAGCCACCTGGGTTGTTTGCCGGTCGGCAAATATTTGGTTTTGAATATCCGCTGTTGTGCACCAATTTCAAATTGATATATCTGTACGTCTATTTTCGTAGAGTGAGATATACCTTTTGATATTATGTCGATGACATTTACCTATATCAGTGGATGGTTAGGTAAGGAGCATCAAACAGCGGTGTAATTCTTCTTAACCATAAGTACAGTTTTCAACCTACGACACACAGTGAAAGAGTTGTTAGACTCAGCGGACTTATACAGAGTATTGTATGTTGTCCAGTGTCCATTAGGACAGAGGGGTTCGTCCTCATACTATATTCTGTTTACTTTTAACTTCTCGAGTTCTTAGACATGTGCTTCGTGGAAACACAGGGTCTGAGTTTTGAGGAGTTATTGGTATAAGAATAGAGTAGAGAACCAGGTATTGCAAGTATCGGGATTCTTCAAGGTGATCGAAGATGTAGATACTTGTGTATGGTATTCAGTTGATAGTAATGAGAACTTGCTTCTCTTTCAGGTTACTCATAATTGGAAGCATTCCTAAGTTGAGTAACGCTGATCGGCCTCCTTCCATTTAGTTGACATGCACTGGAGACAGCTGCATGATTTGAATCTGGTTCAATTAAATCAGTGCCTCTGGTTCTATATTGGATATAGAACAGTTCATATCTTAACGATGTTAAGGTACGGGGAGTTGTCCGGCTTATGCTTAAAACCAGACTCCGGATAACTCAAGGCACGTTTCTGTAATGGCTGTTTGTGGGTTGACCCAGGCTATGACGAGGGTTGATTTTCTACCATCTGGCAGATCAATAGAAATATTGTTCTTGACTCGCCACATTTTTAAAAGAAATGGATTTTTCAGAAAAACAGTAGTGGGAGTATGGTAGAACTGGAAGTGATTCCAGAACCGCAGACGATTACTGAAGATTTGATAAGGAACCTAAAGATTCAATCTGGTCTGACATTCCATTGGCCACTCCGCAGATACGGTGGGTAACTTCAGGCACCCGAGAGGTACTCCGGTAGCCTCAAGGACGGTGACAGGGAAGTTCTTGTTTACCCACACTTGCCATTGTTGTTGTTCCAGGCTGCGAGACCCGGCAGGAGGATGAGTATAGCGTCGTTCTAAACTAGCTTTAGAAGTGCACGTCTATATGACTCTGGCAGAGGGTTGTCATAGTCAGTGGGAGCAGCGGAAGCATTGGTGGACTTCATGCTTATGTCTATTTATAGACTAAAGCAGATATAGCGGAGTTAGATCATCTGTTTCTGATGTGACAGTCATGGGTTTGACGTCATCAGAATAGGGGATGGATCTGTTGAGAAGGTAGTAGGAAATGATATTCCTATACTACGATCGGTTATACTTTGGTCGTCACACAGTGTTTTCTCCACATGGGACTTGGATATTATATCAGACATACTGGTTACTAGACCTATGGTTTTAGATCTAGATTTGGGTGTTTTCCCAATCAGGGTACCTTGACAGCATTCTATGAGTATTTAGAATGGACGACTCCTGGCATGGTAGTGTACCTGCAGGTAATGGAGTCACCCTCTCTAAAGGTGTCTTACAGACTAAAGGGGAGAGGGATACGCATGATTGACAGATCACTTGCTTAGGCAATTGAGTATGTCAAGTACCACACCAGATGTTGTTCTTGCAGTAGGTGCAATAAGTTGATATTAATCCAATCCTGGAAAAACAGTTGGAAGCAGTTTTAGAACATAAGTGAATGTTCTAGGGATATGATAACGGCTGCCTCCTTTAGGAGACGGTTATCATTCCAGGCTTCCAAGGTGACATGGACGACAAGGAGGTTGTCAGAGTTATAGTTCTCCCTCTGACGAGGGGCAGTATTTTGGACAGGTTGTCCAAGGCAATACTGAGGGTGGCATAGCGCAGGATACTGATTAAGTTCAGTTGACGATACAGTCTAAGAAGTTTGGATTTGGAGTTCATTTATGAACTAGGTCCCATCAGACATCCAGACATTCCAAGACAGGTATTACTCATTTCGGGAGATGGCTTTCTCCGCGAACTTGAGATATAGAGAGACATAGAAAGAAACATCACAGCGGATCCACTCACTGAGGCTATTCCTCGAATGCAATAGTTTCGCAAACGAGCTTTGTGAGACTGACTAGTAGAGGAGTTGGGTGTTCGGTATCACACGGGCTGTGAGTATGCGACATCGCAATAATTAGCCTTGAGTGCAAGTGGGAGATTGTTGGAGATAGTGCCCTCAGAGTCAATTATTGGATCACAGGCACGTGATTGCAATGATTGAGGGAGGACATATCCCGGTAGGACAGTCTTACTCGAGATGATAGTATACTATCTGGTTTATCTTTATCATCGTGTACTGCTTTAGGTGACCTGACATGTCGCTATTACACGTTGATAGAGCCCCTAGGATTCTTGCTTGACGACCAGCAGTATGATGGCGATCATATACGTGGGAGCTGGTAGTCTATAAGCACATCCTTAAAAGGTCCCTAGTCGTAGGAGTTTCGAGACAGGGCATCGATACTCCATTAGTAGACTAGTGTATACAGTCGAGACCCCGACGAGGGGCGGTGGCCGGTCTCACAAGCCACTGGTGTCAGTTGGTTCACCTAAGATGTATACAGGTGCTCATTGGGTTATGAGTACACCGGACAGGACTCGCCGGGAACCTGCTAGTTGGGCTTATACCTGACGTCAGATAGCAGTTCCCAGGTGACATGTGTACAGGTTAGTTCATCGACCTGAGGATCGTCATTTGTCTCGTGTGAGTTCCCACTGTGCTTTGATTACTACCCTACCACGGCTCAAAGGAGTCGTGCAAACAGGTTTTAGTTGGGTACAGTCCCGAGCCACATGGAGGCAGTGAGCGGATCTTCAGGGGTTCGTCTCTCCCGGTATTGGGGGTGAGGTCGCGCTGTGTCTAGGAGAGCCATTACGCAAAGCCCTCGGCCGAGGCAGGAGATTTACTGGTAGGTATTCCAGTAGTATCTCAGGGCGTTCTGGGCTACACTCCGACACGACTTGTACCGCTTTTGGGGGTCTGACTTTTACCAACCCCCTAGGCCCGCCATGCGATACTCATAGACGAACGGACCGGACTGTACGGATATTGTCACTGACAGGCTCAGTAGGGTGTCAGGATGAGTTCGCTCATCGACGTCCCTTTTGGTCAATAGCTGGTGGCCCGTTACGTATTGGCTTATATCTCTGACGTGCTAGTGGTTAAATCCACAGCCATTGTATTGACGAGTCTTTAGAGTCCACCACACTTTCAGTTACTCAGCTTTCGGGCGAAACGCTGTAGAGGCCGTATGGAGATATGGCAGGGTCCGATCAGATACGTGCGGTATTGCACAGATCAGGATCGGACGGTTTGTACTAGTAGCCGTATAGGTATATGGCAGGGTTCGATCAGATACGTGCGGTATTGCACGGATCAGGATCGAATGGATTTTACTAGCCGGCTTTGGCTTAAGCCGGTCCTAGTCTAGTACAGTGTAGATTTTGTCTCATTGCATTTGTATCCGGTCGGAATACAGATGCAGGTGTGTATGCACAGTATCGGGGTTTTCCTGTAATTTATTACGGGACCAGTTTTCTGGAGTTGCCAGTTTGCATTCCGTTCCGGCCGGTTTTCCTTTGTTCTTTCCCGGCCGGACTTTTCCGATGGAGGGGGTTATTTGCAGTTTTGCAAATAACACTTTGTGGAGGGGTTTCTTTGCATAAAGATTGATTATGACACCTTTCATATCTTGCACCATGACTTTCTTTAAATGAGATTTGAGTGGGCATGGGTTTGATGTGAGATAAGCATGGTTGATGTTTTGTTGTCCTTGGATGTGGTCACCTTTTCTTTGCTCCTACCATCACCTCCCTTGTATTAGTTCCTCCTCCACCATTCTCATTTGAGATGATAAGTTTTATTCATGGTTGAGAAAAAGAAAGAGAGAAAGAAAAGAGAAGAAGAGGGTTTCATCTTCATCCTTGAGAGTGTTACATTTTCTTGATCTCATTTCATGTTAAGAAAAATGCAAGCACCATTTTTCTTGTCTTGTTTCCTCCATCATCCTCAAATGGCAACAAACCCCAAAAGAGACACTACACTACACATTCTACAACATATCTTGAGCATGTCGAGTTGCCGGCTTCATGCTCGAGTTGCCTCGGTATTGAGGCGGGAGCCCGTAAAAGACGCAGGCGATGTGGTGCCCTTTCCGACGAGGAGGAGACGGACGGAGATCCCGCGAGGAGATCGGAGTGGAGATGAAGACCGGAGGACTCGGATCACTCGGTATACTTCTCACCCTATCTCTTGATTGCTAGCATTAGGTTAATGGTTACGATCCGGGTAATTGTCCGCGGTAGCGCCGGTTTCCGAGCAAGGAAAAAATTTTGATTCCGCATTTTGGCCTCGAGTACGAGGCCGGGGTGCTGCCGTGGCGCAACAGTTTGGTCGTGAATGATAGCAGTTGCAATTTACTTTGCCCTCTTTCTAATCCCTTTATTTGTGTTTTCTTATTACCTTCTGTACACCTCACTTAGGCTAATTGGTTTTCTTTATTCCCTATCTTTCGGCACCTGCCTATGGTTTGGAAGAAGATTATCTAATAAGCGCAATAGGTGTACCCTCTCCTAATCCTAGGAGCCCTCACAACCTGAGAGAAGGTAAAAGGAAAAGACAACTGAATAGTCCTATTCAATTTCTCCAGAACCGGAAATCATCCTCGAATCTGAAACAAGTTTCTTCGAGTTCATATGTAACTATACGATGGTCATATCCAATGAAAATGGGATCTTCGTAGTGATACAGAATGTTCCGGAGAAAAGCAAAGGGTAAAAGTAGGAGTAGCAATGAAGTATGCAACTTTGACAATCCAAAGGCCAGTGTTTTAAGAAAGTTCGGTTAACTTGATTACTGAGTTATAGTCTAGGGTCGGGCTATGGTTGCTTCCAAAGAGAGAGAGAGAAAGAAACACTCAGCGTGCACTCTAACCTAGATCAGAATGGTCAATCACTTTGTCTAATCAGGATGTTTCCCACTGTATCCTTAAATTCTCCTCCAAACCTGAAAGAAGAATTAGTCGGGATCACCCGAGGAGTAAACCAACTCATCAGTGGGTATCGGGATCCAACTATCATCGCAGATAACCTGATGGAATCCACTCAAGTCACCATACTCCAGAAGGTATGCGCATGCCTGGCAAGTTTCCTGTATGTTTGAAACTCCCGATGTGTGTTTTTGCCCCTAGGACCCAAGTGACCTTGACTGAGCCAACATATCAAAGGATCCTATTCAAGTTCAACCCTTCATTATCTTGATTGCATTAGACCCACCCGCACAAGTCCTTGACTGAGCCAAAATGACCGCATGACTGTCCTAACCAATCGCATATCCATGCAACAGAAAGCACTATATAGCTACCAAACACTACGCCTCGGCTAAGCACGACATACGTAGCACAAATACTAAGCAATACTAATTTGAAATGACGGAGGGCTACGGCTGGTTTTTGGCGAAAAACCTTTAACGTAATGAACTTGATATCGTTGAAGGAACCAGATAGTTTTTTATGAATATATAGTGGCAAAAACTTTTGCTAAAGAGGCCACTCCCGGTGAAGTGATCTCGGCTCTTTCCTCGTCGAATGAGGTGCAGGATATTCCAAACTAAATACCACGACGCAAAGCAAAAAGTGATCGACTATAGTGAAGTTATTACCCTGACGCAAACCTCTGCCCAAGGGGTCACTCCCGATGAAGGGATCTCGGCCCTTGCCTCGTCGAATGAGGTGCTGGATATTCATAACCGAATACCGCTATGCAAAACAAAAGAAAACGTCCTTATAATAACAGCTTTTTAAAATTGTTCCAACAACATCGAATAGATTTGTTTTCCTTGCATTGATCTGAATCAATGCAGTCCCATCAATTAATCACACCACAAAAGAACGAAAATATGATGTACATATATGCCATCCGCATTCGCCACTGGGTCCCGTCATCACCCATTAGGTTACTTAACTAACGATAAAGTGGGGACTGGACTAGCGCGGGTGCAAAACATATACAACATCTACTAGTATATATATAACAATATGTAATAATCCCTCCAGGTGTGATAAATGCATCATCACAGATAAGTAATAAGCATCACAAAACAATACAGATAATCTGGGAGCCCCGGGTTTCCTTTGAGCCACAAGTGAAACCCGACGTTCCCCGGGTCGTGTGGATAGCCTGTGCAATGAAAACCTAGACCCTTACGAGCACGGCAAGTTACCTGCCAAAACCAGAAGTGAGAAAGCCCCCTTCAACAAAGTGAATGGGCCACACAGCACTTCACGGAATCCGGTAACTTGAGCACCCCATCTTGGGTCAACCTGTACCCCCTACGAGTGCGGCGAATAGCCCGCCAATTCTAGAGTGAGGCCCCCTCCTTCTCAACGCCATGAGATGCGGACCCGTTGCCCTTTAGAACCCGTCTATCCGTGCACTTCATCGCGGGGTAATCTTAGTACAGAAAAGAAAATATGTACAACAGTGATATCGACCTCAACCCGGTCGTGCCCCAAAAGAATAATATACAAACAGGCAGTGACGGCAGTCCACATGTTGGACACTCGCCCCGCGATATCAAATGTACAAATAAAACTAAACTGTACTAACATTGCAGCCAAGCTATCCACCACGACAAATCCGCAACATCACAGCACAACACAGAACATCAACGTGAATGTCACGTTCGCAAACCCGTCTAAACGAACTATAGCAATTAGACAAGTTGTACCGATCAAATGACATTCATGGTCGCAGATAGAAATGCATGTACTGTAAACTTTAAACAATGTTAGAAATTATCGAGTTCGAAATAACCCCAAATAGCCCGAAACAACTAGACAAAACCATATCAAAACTGGGCTAAACAAACAATACCACTGAACCAACATTCCAGAGACAAAACCACACCCAAAAAACGAAACCCTGAAGCCCAGAAATGGCCGGCCTCCTCATATTTTCATGCAATGTGCTTGTCCAAATTTTGGTGGATTGGGTTCGTATTTAGGGTATGGTCAAGTGGTCATGTCAGTAGTCTTCTGGAGTTACTAAAATAATTTTTGAAGACACTTTATAAATAAACAGAAACTGGAATGTGCAGGGACAGTGAATCGGGTTTGTTTCGATTTCGATAGTTTAACATTGTCTAAACCACTAGTATATGGTTAATGGGTTGGCTCTGATACAATGTTGGGTTACGGCAGAGCCCCAGCCATCAATCCGTGGCCAAACGTGGAATAAAAACTTTTAAAACTTGGCGCTAACGCAACCTGATTCCCGGATCGTGTCATTAACCCTATACTAGCAATCTGTAAAAGAGTTCAAGAGATTATACCGAACGATCCGTGTCCTTCGGTCTTCAACCTCTTCCCAAGCTCCTCGCGGCTGTCCCGAACAAGTTCGCTCTCCGGTCTCCCTCGTCGAAGACGATCCACATCGGAGATCCTTAATACGGGCTCCCGCTTCAAAATCGAAGCAACTCGAACAACTAGTTTGCTAGCTTAGGGGCCCAAGATGAAGTAGAGAGAGTGTGTGATTATTTTGTCTCAAGACATCCATGGATTCTCAACACATGAGAGGGTATGGATGGAGGTGAAGAAGAAGCCATGAGTTGTGAAGAATGTGAGCTCAAGTCTTTGCACAAAAGAAAAAGGCAACACTTAAAAAATGAGTAAGCTTGGCTGCACCATTTTTTTCTTATGTTTATATTATGTTATATTGTGAGGTATTTTGTACTAATAACAGAAAAAACATCACACAAATATCTAACATAAAACCTTCACAAATATCTCACAATATAAAACAATAAACAATAAAGCATGGCACAATAAATGCACCATGCCAAGACTTAGCCTCACAATTTCCACATCATCAAAATATTAAACATTTATCAAAACCCTAAATGTTTAACATAATAAAAAGGAATGGCATCTTCAAAATAATCTTGTAACGGATTACAAGAATACCCCTCAACTGTATATACATACCTGCATCCGTATTTTGACTGAATACGAATACAATGAGACGAAAATAATCCAACAATCTAATACTGGGATCCGGCTTAAACCAAAGCCCACTAGTATGATCCGTTTGATCATGATTCGTGCACAAGTGCACGTATATGATCGAACCCTGCAATAAAACCATACGGCCTCTACAACGTTTTGCCCGAACCAGGAAAACCCTCTGTGTGGGACTCTAAAGACTCGTCAATACGCCGGAAGTGGGTTTAACCACAAGCACATCAATAGTACTATCTGTACATAACGGCTGCCCAAATATTGAGCGAAAGAGAGGCCGACGAGCGAACTCATCCTGAAACCCTACTGAGCCTGACAGTGACAATATCCGTACAGTCCGGTCCGTTCGTTTATGAGTATCTCATATCAGGTCTAGGGGGTGGATAAAGTCAGACCCCTAATAACGCGACATTTAGTGTCGACATGAAACCTATCACCAACTAAGAAACTATTGATCCTAGATCGGTAATTCTCCTCTACCCCGGTCGAGAATTTCTGGTGATGGCCATTCATGCACTCCGCGACCTCAACCCCCAATATACTTGGAGAGACAAATCCCCTAACGATCCGCTCACTACCTCCATGCGGCTCAGGACTGTACCCAACTAAAACCTGTTTGCACGACTCCTCTGAGCCATGGTAGGGTGTAACATTTCGAAATAATAAAAATATTATTTTTGGGAAATTAATAATTTAATATTATTTTATTGAATATTTTAATAATTCGGTATAATTAAATACAAATAAATGGAGTAAAATTTGGAAAAATTATGGAAAATTCTAAAATAGGGTAAATTAGAGAATTATGCCATTTCTAAGTTTAATTGTTTAGTTATATGCTAATTTAGTGCTAATCGCGATTAAAAATCGCTAATCGGTTTTTTAGCATTTTTGTGCAAAACATGCACATATCATTCTTCTTACACTTGTGCATTTTCTACCATGGTTTCTCATTTGGGTTTACTATTTGAGTGAGAAGGAATTTAGAGGAAAGAAAAGAAAGGGAAAAAGGGTTTATATTAAAGAATTTAGTAGTTGGGGTGAGAGAGAGAGAGGTATAGGCTTCTTTGACCAAGACTTAGCCATCCCTCCATTGTCTTTACCATTTCTCTCTCCCTCTTCTTTGCTTGCTGCTGCTGCTCTTGCACCTTATTCTCCCTCCCCTCTTCAACTCCTCAAATCACCATGAAAACAACTTCAAAACCCCACTCTCATTTCATTAAATATGTGCACAAGCTCAAGATCTACACATTGGACCAAGGAAGCAAGGATTTTGGCCACTAGGGGGGAACCTCAAGAAAATTCTTGAGTTTCCAAATGAGGTATTTTCTGGATCATTAACTAAGTTTTAGCATTACTTATACCCCCATGTTTAGATTGAACCGATATTGTTTGATATTATGGAGTTAAGGAAAACCTAGTTAGGGTTTGAGGAAATTATGAGTTGTTATGTGAAATTGAGTTCAGTAGAGGCTAAACCAACACCCCAGTGCATGAATTGAGACCCTAACCTGAGAGTTGAAACCCGAAATACGGATTTAGAAACCGATATCGGAGAAATTGTGGAATCTGTGAAGGGTATATTGAATCTGCTATCACCCGAGACATCCTAAATTAAAATTGATTGGACAGTGATATGTGCAGGCACCCAGGAAGCTACCACCAAGACCCCAACCCCCTAACTCATCAAGACGGCCGCAGATTTATTACGATTGGCCACAATTTGCGGCCATACCTGCACCAAATCTTCTCGTTTTGGTTCTGTAGCCCGTACATGCATAGATTAGACCCCTGGTATATATAGATTTGTCCAATTTGACCTAGGGTGAAATCTGGAACATATTTCCTAAGTTGCTGTTTTGGATTCGTGTTTCCGTATTCCGTATTTTTAATTCTGAATTTGTGTATTGTGTTTTACCTCGACTATTTGGCGTTTATACGACGATATCGAGGGTTGTTGATGGGTTTGGAAGGCGTTGTCCATAGGTTCTGACCTATAAATCTTAGCATATCGTTTTGAGATTCGTATGCCGTTTTAGTTCAGAATTGGTTTTGATACGCATTTGCGATACGTTAATGTGTAGGTACCCCATGAAGACTTCGGGACGACAAGCAAACGCGTGGTGACGTCGACAATGAAGACGCAAGGTGAGTAGATTATATCTACAGGGGGAAGTCGGGGGATGACGTATAACACCCCCGCAGTCCGTAGTTGATGTATTATATCTGATAGTTATAGTGTGTCATGGATATTGTGTTAGGTGTTTTATGGATAGTTTAGGCTTAGAAGTAAACTAGTGTAGTTCATAGCCACGAACCCTAGAATAGTTTTACACCCACACGCACACCCTTGCATATTCACTATACTTACACTGTGTTGATGATGATATTGGATGACTTTGGAGATGAGTCGATGATATTGGGCTTGGTGCCGTGAGATCGGTGATTTGATATGATTCGTATTTGGGATACGATATGTGATTCTTAGCGGGCCTTTGGGCATGTGTTTTACCCCCGCACTCATAATTATATGGATGGTATCGATTTGTACTAGACTTAGATTCAGTATTCCAGATTATGGGTTATGATGATAAGAATACCAGGTACTTGATGAGATAATGTGATATTGACCCGTACCCAGCTATTGGGATGCCGTACGACGATTTACCGTACGAGCTTTATATTGATGAAAGATCCGCACTCATGACTTGAGGATTGTCATATGATATACTGTATTGTACGTGATACTATTGAGGCGGGATCACCGACTATTATATGTATATATATTTATATCGACTTAGATTTAGGTGGATTCCATACCCCTTCTGGTTGACTTGATACTTAGATTTGTGGTTTTCATAATAGATGTTAGACTAGACCCCAGTCTTACCCATTACAAAAACCCCGATTTGTCGTATTTCAAATGGCAAGCTGCATTATTATTCATTTACCATTTATTCTACGGCTCGCATTGCATTGCATGCTCATATGTTATTGATTCATATTCCTTATGCATATGCCTTTACATACTTATATTAGTGTTCTTGTTGCATGTATTATAATTCATGGATTTCGCACCGTGATATGGTTGCATATGATGATTCTGAATTGTTTTACTCCTGCGTATATATATCAGTGGTATGGGACGCTAAAATATATATGTATACCCATAGAGTATATATATATTGGTGGTATGGGACGCTGATATATATATACGCATACTTAATATATCATCATGATGATCTATGCAAATTTACATATGCATTATATGAGAGGAGCCTATGTGCTCGGAGCCTATGAGCTCGATGTGAGAGGAGCCTATGTGCTCGGAGCCTATGAGCTCGATGTGAGAGGAGCCTATGCGCTCGGAGCCTATGAGCTCGATTTGAGAGGAGCCTATGTGCTCAGGGCCTTTATGGTCGATGGTATATTATATCTCCCCTACCCCACATTTATTGCATATGCATTGCATCACATATTAGTAGTACCTGATAAAGTATCTTCATGAATGCTGCATACATGTCGGATACATGATATATGGGTTTCACTTGATATTGAGATATATAGTTTGTGTCAATGCTCGACGTTGATTTTCTGATGATTTCATTCACGATATCTCATGTTTTCATTTTACCGCATACATACATCATATTTATGATATATTGTTACGTGAGGCACTGGCACGAGTACTTGGCACTACACTTATGTTCAGATATTACACTGCCACTTTACTATGCTTCAAACTTATTCATTTGAGGTTTATATTATATCTGATCGTTTTGACTTAGGTTTATGTCATGCTTCCAATTTCTGCTTGTAGATATTTTCTATTCACGAGTTGGCAACTCACCCCCGTTGTGCCACAGTTCTTGCAGGTTTTGCTGTACAGGTTCCATAGCGGCATTTCCGGCACATTGCTTCCGTTGCGGGTGATTTGCTTGGTAGGTGGGTTCTTTGCATCCGAACCACCCTTGTATATGTATTGTTCCTTGTATCTAGAAATTCCATCAAGCAAAACTTGTATATTGTTTCAGATTCAGACACTAGTGATGTATTATTTTGACCTTAGAGTCACGCTTAGTAGTGTTAAGGTTTTCATGTTATTGTGAGTTTCTTTTGAGTTTGATCCTCGCCCTTCGGCGTTGTATATTATATTGCTTGTGTGGGTTGTGCTCTTTGTTTATGCGTAGTTAGTGTTAGATAAAATGCCTCAAGGGAATATAATTTGCAAGATATGTTTCTTTACTCTTAAAATGGTTTTAGATTTCTGAGCTTTTGGCTTACTTGGATCAGATGGAGTCCTATAGACTTTATATGGTTCAAGGGCCAGTCACGTGCTCTTTCGGATCGTGACAAAGTTGGTATCAGAGCGCTAGGTTGACCTTGGTTCAAGTCTAAGTTTGACTATGTGGAACCTAGGGCGTCTATATATATACGGAACTTAGGCTTGACCTTACGGAACTTAGACTTAGTCGAGGGGGTATTAGACCCGAACTTTCGTCGCGTAGGATGACCCTTGGTTGATGGAATAGGTGACTAAAGTAGAGTGACGTACCGTGGGTATGTTCCGCGGCATACTTACGATACGCTACTCCGCTTAAGGAACCTTAGGATGCATATATTTTCGACATCAGTGATTCTCTTCATATCCATGATTATATATCTATTGGAGATCCTCGATTCTATTAGTTTCATGATCATACCTTCATTGATGCTGTTCCTTCTTATGATCATGTATCCACTCTGGATTTGTTGTTCTCTTTCTTGCCATTGATCTGCTCACTTCAATACTCAATTGAGGTTCTTGTCGCCAATGTTTGAACGCAGTTGGGCTGCTGCTAGGGTTACGATCAGGGCGAGCTCGTCTGGTACGAGGGCCGACCGTTGTGTTTTCTGGTGACATGGGAACGTCTCGAGTTAGTACTGGTGATTGTGACCTCTAGTGGAGGCGAGTGCTTGGTTTTACACCGGATGATCGGGCCATTGTTAGAGCTGTTAGTTGAGAGAGGACTGTTGATGTATAGCATACCTCAGAGTGTATGATGTTGCCTACCGTGCAGACAGATGGACCAGCTGTTGCTGAGATTGATAGGATGTCGCTTCCGGAGCTTACGAGCTGAGATCGCCGGAGCTTCCAGGTAGATATGAGACAGATGATAGCTTGTCTACTCGATTTAAGAGACGAAGGTGATCCGTCCGATTTATGCACCGGAGCAGGCCCAGTCGAGTTGAAGATTTCCCGTATGGAGAGTCTTACTCAGATCTAGAGCAGACCAATTTAGAGATGACCGCCAGTGTATCGCCTTTCCTGGAGGATTGAGGTGCTGTTCAGCGTACAGGCGAATGAGCCAGTTGCTGCTGCAAATGACGAGATATCGCCCAGATGGTTGGAGCTACTGCAGCATGAGCATATACTTAGAGATATGATGGACGGTCGCTAGTCACCTGAGGATGAATGACTAGGACATGTGGTTCGTTCGTTTACCAATGAGAGGTCATCAGATAGATTGTTTCTAGCTAGAGACGACTTCACGCAGGTTCGTTGAGAGTCGATAGAGACGATCGAATGTCAGGAGTCTATTTTCCAAGTTTAAAGTATACGGAAAGACATGCAGGTGATTCTATGGACCCTATAGAAGAATGAAACCCTAACTCGACTTAATGACCGTGTGAAAGCCTTTGAACCTTAGGGTTTGTGGCAGTTCCGCGGCGCCATTAGTGAGGCTTGGGTTTGCCCTTCTACGGCTGGACCACCGACGCTGTGGCATGTACTCGATACTATTAAACTGTACTCAAGATGTTGATCTCTTGGGGGATTATAAGGTTCTGACGAGTCGATCGAATGTTTCGACATCATTCGGATATCATGGGATGGGATGCTTTGCTTGGGAGACTCCAGATATGAGTATAGCTATTGGAGCACAGTCCGTGCATCCACGATGAGACGAGTCCAAATCAGTCGACATTAAAGCAGAGTGAAGTAAAGAGTTCGCAAGAGATTTCGACGCGATGACGTCCCACTCCGCTGACATCAGAGATGCGATATGCACGCAGAGGCATTGTATTTGGATATACCTTCCAGAAGGAGTTGCGACGAGTATGCAGCCATTCCGGAACAAGAATTTGCTTCAGCAATGGATGATGACTTCCGGGCAATTCGGCAGGAATGAGATTTGAGAGAGACCTCGACAGGACCTTTCTGGAATACTATACGAGAAGACCTAGACCCAGGAGTGGTCATATTGCGCACACCCAGCAGGACAGAGTTCGGCATCGTCGATGAGGTAGTTAACCAGATTCGGATAAAGGACCTTACTCAGATGCGTTACGAGTTGATCGAGGACAGACGAGTATTGAGTATTCATCCGATGGTTGGGACGTGTTCCTGAGGACCTGTTCGGCTAGACATCTTCTATAGAATGATAAAGCTACAAAGTACGCGATTTCGAGTCCGTGCGAGAGACTTCGGATTGACCGTGGCCGAGAACAGTGAAGTGCATAGATAACATGGCGTGACGTCATAGTGGACAACGATAGAGACAAGTGGAACCAGAGGTTCGTGTGAGACGCTGACGAGCTGTCGTTACTTCCTGTCGAGACTAGAGACCTGATATACTTACAGAGGCGTTGGGATGCGACCGATTTCCGAGAAAATGCTGTGCTGAGGACGCAGATGTCCATCGAGCGAGAAAAGAAATATGCAAAAGTACCAGCCTCCGTACAGACCGGCATAGGCAAGATCGGAAGAGACCTTGAGCGGATTCCTTCTAGGACACTGCTGCCATGATATTTGCACCCAGGATCGGATGTGTAATGTGTATTCAGAGGACCAGAGGCCGATGCCAGTGGCATGCTGCTTTACAAGTGGTCGTGGGGATTGACCGAGAGATGACCAGAGAAGTGCCAGAACCGAATCGTCCCCGTTAGCACACCTGACAGGGCCGATGAGCCGATTGATTGGAAATTGGTAATCCGCAGAGGAGATAAGGACCCAGAGACAGAAGACGCCAGACCGTGAGCAAGAGGCAAGTAGATTTCTTGTGCTGCTAGCATTGGATGCACCCTTAGTGTTTTGAGGTACGATTTTGGTGCACACCAAATGCACTAAATCGGGTTTCCTTGTGTATGTCAGATGCACCTGGTTTTGCTGTCAGGCACACACGTTGCCTATGACAGATGTTGTGTGGACACCCATTGCGCCTGTATGGTACTTATGTGGATTGTGTTTTCCGTGCGCACCTGACGCACGGGGTATTCTTATACGCCTTAGGATTGATGTTTGTGGAGCCCCGACAATTTGGATTTTTGCTGAAATGTTTTAGTACTTGGGAGTTTAAATTTAAATTCGGGGACCGAATTTATTTAAGGGGGGTAGATTGTAACATTTCGAAATAATAAAAATATTATTTTTGGGAAATTAATAATTTAATATTATTTTATTGAATATTTTAATAATTCGGTATAATTAAATACAAATAAATGGAGTAAAATTTGGAAAAATTATGGAAAATTCTAAAATAGGGTAAATTAGAGAATTATGCCATTTCTAAGTTTAATTGTTTAGTTATATGCTAATTTAGTGCTAATCGCGATTAAAAATCGCTAATCGGTTTTGTAGCATTTTTGTGCAAAACATGCACCTATCATTCTTCTTACACTTGTGCATTTTTTACCATGGTTTCTCATTTGGGTTTACTATTTGAGTGAGAAGGAATTTAGAGGAAAGAAAAGAAAGGGAAAAAGGGTTTATATTAAAGAATTTAGTAGTTGGGGTGAGAGAGAGAGAGGTATGGGCTACTTTGACAAAGACTTAGCCATCCCTCCATTGTCTTCACCATTTCTCTCTCCCTCTTCTTTGCTTGCTGCTGCTGCTCTTGCACCTCATTCTCCCTCCCCTCTTCAAGTTCTCAAATCACCATGAAAACAACTCCAAAACCCCACTCTCATTTCATTAAATATGTGCACAAGCTCAAGATCTACACATTGGACCAAGGAAGCAAGGATTTTGGCCATTAGGGGCAACTCAAGAAAATTCTTGAGTTTCCAAATGAGATATTTTCTGGATCATTAACTTAGTTTTAGCATTACTTATACCCCCATGTTTAGATTGAACCGATATTGTTTGATATTGTGGAGTTAAGGAAAACCTATTTAGGGTTTGAGGAAATTATGAGTTGTGATGTGAAATTGAGTTCAGTAGAGGCTACA
Source organism: Agapanthus africanus (assembly GCA_030015575.1). Classification (NCBI taxonomy): domain Eukaryota; kingdom Viridiplantae; phylum Streptophyta; class Magnoliopsida; order Asparagales; family Amaryllidaceae; genus Agapanthus; species Agapanthus africanus. The sequence continues at coordinate 290,134,524 of JASDDO010000006.1, forward strand.
CCAACACCCTAGTGCATGAATTGAGACCCTAACCTGAGAGTTGAAACCCGAAATACGGATTTAGAAACCGATATCGGAGAAATTGTGGAATCTGTGAAGGGTATATTGAATCTGCTATCACCCGAGACATCCTAAATTAAAATTAATTAGACAGTGACATGTGCAGGCACCCAGGAAGCTACCACCAAGACCCCAACCCCCTAACTCATCAAGACGGCCGCTGATATATTACGATTGGCCGCAATTTGCGGCCATACCTGCACCAAATCTTCTCGTTTTGGTTATGTATCCCCTAGATGCATAGATTAGACCCCTGGTATATATAGATTTGTCCAATTTGACCTAGGGTGAAATCTGGAACATATTTCCTAAGTTGCTGTTTTGGATTCGTGTTTCCGTATTCCGTATTTTTAATTCTGAATTTGTGTATTGTGTTTTACCTCGACTATTTGGCGTTTATACGACGATATTGAGGGTTGTTGATGGGTTTGGAAGGCGTTGTCCATAGGTTCTAACCTATAGATCTTAGCGTATCGTTTTGAGATTCGTATGCCGTTTTAGTTCAGAATTGGTTTTGATACGCATTTGCGATACGTTAATGTGTAGGTACCCCATGAAGACTTCGGGACGACAAGCAAATGCGTGGTGACGTTGACAATGAAGACGCAAGGTGAGTAGATTATATCTACAGGGGGAAGTCGGGGGATGACGTATAGCACCCCCGCAGTCCGTAGTTGATGTATTATATCTGATAGTTATAGTGTGTCATGGATATTGTGTTAGGTGTTTTATGGATAGTTTAGGCTTAGAAGTAAACTAGTGTAGTTCATAGCCACGAACCCTAGAATAGGTTTACACCCACACGCACACCCTTACATATTCACTATACTTACACTGTGTTGATGATGATATTGGATGACTTTGGAGATGAGTCGATGATATTGGGCTTGGTGCCGTGAGATCGGTGATTTGATATGATTCGTATTTGGGATACGTTATGTGATTCTTAGAGGGCCTTTGGGCATATGTTTTACCCCTGCACTCATAATTATATGGATGGTATCGATTTGTACTAGACTTAGATTCAGTATTCTAGATTATGGGTTATGATGATAAGAATACCAGGTACTTGATGAGATAATGTGATATTGACCCGTATCCAGCTATTGGGATGCCGTACGACGATTTACCGTACGAGCTTTATATTGATGAAAGATCCGCACCCATGACTTGAGGATTGTCATATGATATACTGTATTGTACGCGATACTATTGAGGCGGGATCACCGACTATTATATGTATATATATTTATATCGACTTAGATTTAGGTGGATTCCATACCCCTCCCAGTTGACTTGATACTTAGATTTGTGGTTTTCATAATAGATGTTAGACTAGACCTCAGTCTTACCCATTACAAAAACCCCGATTTGTCTTATTTCAAATGGCAAGCTGCATTATTATTCATTTACCATTTATTCTACGGCTCGCATTGCATTGCATGCTCATATGTTATTGATTCATATTCCTTGTGCATATGCCTTTACATAGTTGCATGCTTATATTAGTGTTCTTGTTGCATGTATTATAATTGATGGATTTCGCACTGTGATATGGTTGCATATGATGATTCTGGATTGTTTTACTCCTGCGTATATATATCAGTGGTATGGGACGCTGAAATATATATGTATACCCATAGAGTATATATATATTGGTGGTATGGGACGCTGATATATATAAACGCATACTTAATATATCGTCATGATGATCTATGCAAATTTACATATGCATTATGTGAGAGGAGCCTATATGCTCGGAGCCTATGAGCTCGATGTGAGAGGAGCCTATGTGCTCGAAGCCTATGAGCTCGATGTGAGAGGAGCCTATGTGCTCGGAGCCTATGAGCTCGATTTGAGAGGAGCCTATGTGCTCGGGGCCTTTATGGTCGATGGTATATTATATCTCCCTAACCCCACATTTATTGCATATGCATTGCATCACATATTAGTAGTACCTGATAGAGTACCTTCATGAATGCTGCATACATGTCGGATACATGATATATGGGTTTCACTTGATATTGAGATATATAGTTTGTGTCAATGTTCGACGTTGATTTTCTGATGATTTCATTCACGATATCTCCTGTTTTCATTTTACCGCATACATACATCATATTTATGATATATTGTTACGTGAGGCACTGGCACGAGTACTTGGCACTACACTTATGTTCAGATATTACACTACCACTTTACTATGCTTCAAACTTATTCATTTGAGGTTTATATTATATCTGATCGTTTTGACTTAGGTTTATGTCATGCTTCCAATTTCTGCTTGTAGATATTTTCTATTCACGAGTTGGCAACTCACCCCCGTTGAGCCACAGTTCTTGCAGGTTTTGCCGTACAGGTTCCATAGCGGCATTTCCGGCACATTGCTTCCGTTGCGGGTGATTTGCTTGGTAGGTGGGTTCTTTGCATCCGAACCACCCTTATATATGTATTATTCCTTGTATCTAGAAATTCCATCAACCAAAACTTGTATATTGTTTCAGACTCAGACACTGGTGATGTATTATTTCGACCTCAGAGTCGCGCTTAGTAGTGTTAAGGTTTTCATGTTATTGTGAGTTTCTTTTGAGTTTGATCCTCGCCCTTCAGCGTTGTATATTATATTGCTTGTGTAGGTTGTGCTCTTTGTTTATGCGTAGTTAGTGTTAGATAAAATGCCTCAAGGGAATATAATTTGCAAGATATGTTTCTTTACTCTTAAAATGGTTTTAGATTTCTGGGCTTTTGGCTTACTTGGATCAGATGGAGTCCTATAGACTTCATATGGTTCAAGGGCCAGTCACGTGCTCTTTCGGGTTGTGACATAGGGTAGTAATCAAAGCACAGTGGGAACTCACATGAGACAAATGACGATCTCAGGTCGATAGACTAACATGTACACATATCACCTGGAAACTGCTATCTGACAATATGTATAATACCAACTAGCATGTTCCCGGTGAGACCGTCCGGTGTACTCATAACCCAATGAGCACCTGTATACATCTTAGGTGAACCAACTGACACCAATGTCTTGTGAGATCGGCCACCGCCCCTCGTCGAGGTCTTGATCCGTATACACTAGTCTACTCTTGGAGTATCGATGCCCAGTCTTGAAACTCTCACGACTAGGGACACTTTAAGTATGTGCTTATAGACCACCCAACTCTCACGTATATGATCGCCATCATACTTCTGGTAGTCAAGCAAGAATCTTATGGGCTCTATCAACATGTAATAGTGATCTGTAATGTCACCTGAAGCATGTACACGATGATAAAGACAAACCAGATAGTATACTATCATCTCAAGTAAGACTATTCTACCGGTATAGCACCTCCCTCAATCATTGCAATCATGTGCCTGTGATCCAATAATTGACTTGAGGGCATTATAGCCAACAAGAAGATCTTCTTCAGAAAGAGAATTAAATTCTGGGATTTTGGCTTCTATCACTTTTTTGCAGAACCTTATAGAAGGATTTCTCTCTGTCTAAGACTTGAGGTCTCGGGTCCTTTATATAGGTAAAGCAAACCGTTGATCAGTTTTGAGAAAATCTTTCATCTGAGAGATACCAATTGATTTAATTGGTCTAAAAAATTATTTAGGGAATTTTATCCACCGTTGGATTTTTGATCCAGTGACTTTCTGTTTAACAGAATATATTTTCTTGTTTTAACAAGATTAGGGAAATATTTTCCTATATATAGAATTTAATTCTATCAAACAGTGATATTTTAATCACCATCAGAGTATATCTTTCTTGTTTAGAAAGATTTGGGAAATATTTTCCCATATAGAATTTAATTCTATCCTTGATGATCATTGGATCTTTAATCCATCGGCTCTCTGTTTAACAGAAAATATCTTTCTTATTTAGAAAGATCAGAGAGATATTTTTCCTACTAGAATTTAATTCTATCATTTGACGATGATGATTTATTATCACCATTGGATCTTTGATCCAACGGTTCTCTATTTACCAGAGAATATCTTCAAATTTTAGGGAAATATTTTCCATATAGAATTTAATTCTATCCAAGTCGATCCGCCTTAACTTGGGTGCTAACGCTCACGTGCTGTGTACGTGGCATAGCCAAAGAATTTAATTCTTACAGAAATAGGCACCAACGTGCGTTGCATGCCGGCGCTCACATGCCTTTCACATGAGGCGCTGGTCCTATGATTCATTCAAGCGTCCACATGCCTTTCACATGGGGCGCTTCTATAGGATTTAATCCTATCAAAGACTGGTGTCCATGTGCTTTGCACGCCGGCACTCATGTGCCTTTCACGTGAGGCGCTGCCTTATTAAATTAATTTTTTTACATAAGAGAACAAATACCCCCCATCGTCCAGCATTTAGCCATCCGATTCGTCTTGGGATACAGGAAATTTGAACCGACCCCGTCACTTTAAATAGGGCATAAAGCCATAGGCGACAGCTGCGCCTCCATCTTTTCTTCTTACTTGAGAATTTTATTCTCCATTAGAGCTTAGCTCTTTTTCTTAAAGCTTAGTTCTTCATTTTTTTCACAGATCTACATTATAGACCCACTCTGCCAAAATTTTCTTAGTAAGAGTTTTCTTCAGCAGAGCGTTGCCCTTGCTTTTAGAACATTATTCTTTAGAATTTTTGAAAGATTAACTCCATTTTTTATCTCAGAGCTTAGCTCTATCATATTCCCCTTGGGAATCTCTTGAAGTGGTCCCAGAACTTAGTTCTAATTTCAATTTTAAATCATACCCTTTTGGGGATTTTTCTTAAAGTTTTAACTTCACTTGTTATCACAGAACTTAATTCTGATTTCAATTTCAAATCTTCTCCCCTTTGGAGATTTTCTTGAAGTTTTAATTTAACCTGTTATCACAAACTTAGTTCTGATTTCAATTTCCGATCTCCCCCCTGGGGATTTTCTTGAAGTTTTCATTCAACGGAGCTTTGCTCTGACAATTTTAATATCAGATACTCTGTTTGGGGATTTTTAGGACTTGACTCTATTTTATTTTTTAGAGTTGGGTCCTAATCTCGATCGTTTTTCTTTTTAGGGAAATTTTTGGTATTTTATACCATTTTTTATAAAACAGAGCTCAGCTCTGAAATTTTATTATTATTAAAACCGGTCTTAGAGAATCATTTTAGATTTCTCTATTGGGTACATGTTCCAATCATTAATGAGCCGCCATCTTGATTCTATAGGGCGCACTATCTTTTAGACTTAGTAATTCTAGCATTTTTTATTGCTAATTTTCCACCTGGTTTCTTTTCAGGTACCATGGCTTTGGATTCCTACTTCCCTTATGTTCGCTCGGAAAGTGTTTTCGTTGATGCACCTACTGATCGTGAAGTCTTCGCTCTAATTCAAGACCACGATCTGGACCAGAAATCTTTTCATCTATGGGGAGCATGGTATAGCTACATCATCTGGGGACGTCGCAGCTTTACTTGCGAAGTACTTTCAGAGCCAATCCCTCCAATTCAGTACAGGAACCTTCTGCCGACTACTTATGCAGAGGAAGAGATCGATTGAACTGCGAACGGTCATCTTCAACCATCCATGAAATCAATACCGGTCTAACCATGATGGCCCTAGATATTTTGGGGCGTCGGATATGCCAGGGAGAAGTACGGCCAAGGGGTCAGGTTTATACTATAGGAGTGACACCACGACATCCGGCAGGTTATCTCGCTTGGGCCTGTTATGTCTTATCCACTAAGAAGTCTTTGCTGCTAAAGACTGGGCTGTATCCGGCGATTTATGCATATCTGTTCTATTATCATACTCCTCACATATGGTGGGTTAAGTTCTTTTTAGAAAAATGGAATATTCCGACCCATACGTTTCTATTATCAGACCGGGAGGTGTCAATTTCTTTGGAAGAATTCCTAGAAATCTCCGGATTGGCTGTTAGGGGGGAATACTACAAGGAGGTACTTCCTCCTGACGAATATACTTTCGCCACCAAATCGGTCGCCATCGGCATTACACCAGAGAACGCTATCCGACACAAATTCCCGAGTTTAATCAAAGTGTTGAACATCTCTGAAAGCCTGTACTTAGAGTCAGGAGGACATGGGGATCAATTTTGTGGATTTCATCGCCTGTTTCCTTCACACAGATGTCTTGTCGAAGAAGGCTGCGAAGTTTGCTAAACTTAATGATCCCTTCGGGTTTGGTCTAGGAAAGCTACCGATTACCGATGCGGATCTGAAGTAATTTTACATTCCAGACCACCCCGACACTTCCTTTGCAGAAATTGCTGCTCCAGACATTGATGAGGAGACGTTTCTCGTGGGCTTCATTGGCTTATGGCTTACCTGGTTCACACTTCCGACACATCATCGGTACATGAGACCATCTTTCTTTTATCCAGCTCATCATATTGCGACGGGAACACGTATGGCCGTCAGAGTTGCGGGATTAGCCCATTTGTATAATGGCTTAAGCATGGCGGTCAACATCGCCCAGCTGGGTGTGGAGCCTGTGAATTTATCTTTCCATTATTTTACATCATGGATAGAGATGCACATGCTAGGTGCTTTCGATGAGCATAAAAGAACCAAGTTTTATAAAGGGTATCACTTTCTGCGAGTCATGAAGCTGGTCGACGCTTCTTCTCCCGATCTAACACAACGGGCAGCTCGGCGATTGCTCTTGCGTCCATGCCTTGTAGGGGACAGTATGAACTTCATTGATAGGTTTTGACGACTATCAAAGAACACTCAAAAGTGGTCCAGCCACTACATGACGTGCTTAAGGATGGGGTTTCCATTTTAAAGGCTAAGAAAGTCGTACATTTGTACTTTATCAGGCCTAGATTTTTAGGGTATAGATGAAATTCTTCCGTGCTTTTCATGAGGTATAACCCGCATCGCTTTGCTCAGCAATTAGGCTACGACCAGGGTCTTCTTCTCGAGGCCTTTCTCGTTAATCCTGTTGCTTCATAGGAGACCGTTCACAATACGGCCCACCATTTCATGCGATTAAACATGAGATATTATTTCTTGATAGCCGAACCGGATCATATTTTGAGGGCCTCATCTGCTTATACTGTCTGGTATCAACACGCAACGGGCATTGTTATCAAGGAAGAAATATGAATGCTTCTCGACCATAAGGATTCTGTCCCAGCCAGCAATCTTGCGGTCCCGCTTAAACGACGAACAGTCGTCCGCCCTTCCCTAAGGGAAGGAAATGCTGTGGTATCTCTACATGCTTTTCCAATGGTGTCGATGGTTAAGCCAAGACCTAATGTGAACATCCCTGGTGGCGTGAAGGCTGTAGCGTCTCTTGAGTCAGATATTGGCTCGGAAATCGGAACATGCCGTCCTAAAATGCCTGTGAAGCGAAAGTTCTTATCGTCGGGTGCTGCTCTCGGCTCGCAGAAGAAGAAGAAATCTATGTTTTCAGCTGACGCCGTATTTGGTCAAGAAGCTCATGCTCCCTATAGCGAAGGCATGTCCGAGTATGGAACCAATGACAATCTTTTTCTTCTTGAAGCTTCAATTGACGAGAACGCAGCGACTGATCTTCAAGCAGCTCTTGAAGCGTTCGAATGATTAGTTCATGAGCAAGCGACGCTTGCTGCTTTTGCGGCATCAAGTATATCTCATTCACACTCTTTGCATATCTTAGAGTAAAATGATAGTGTGCTTTATTTAACACTTTATTTTCTCAACAGGCATCTCTGCTAAGGAGGGTCTCCAGGCATCAATTAAAACGTACGAGGAGGAGGAAAAGTTTCGTGCTTCTATAGGCTTTGGTATGATTTGTTTTACACACTTTAGAACATCTAATTCATTTCGTCCATACCTTAACTCCTTTCCTTTATTCTCTTATAGGAATCTTCGCAGCTAGCGCTGTTTCGAGCGGGGCGCAATTCTCAGGTGTTAATATAGAAGATATTCTTCCTTCAATAACCGCTATGAAATCTTTAGAGCTGCTAACTGTTGTTCAGGCCTCCTATGCACCACTATGAGAAGTATCATTGAAGCGGTCGATGATGGATGTTGCAACAGATCCTGAGGCTGGATCCGATTCAGATGAAGATCTTCCTCTATCGGTTGTCTTAGAGAGATCTCTGCGTATGTTTAAAGCAGAGGAGAAACATCGGAGGCATGCAAAGATGGAGTGTCATGCCAACCTGGCCGCAAGTAGTGGCCCGAGCGAAATGTGAACTCCTAATGCTCCTATGGAGGATATCCCTTTTGCCTTGTCGACCGCTCACAGGCATATTGCGCGCGCAGCTCGTGAGGAGGAGAAGCGTTTGGTTCAGGGGGAAAGCAGCGCATGAAACCTCGATAAAACCTGGTAGGATTTACTTATTTTTCAGGTTTCCTTACACATCAACTTATTCAAATTTTAACATTCCCTTTTTTTATGATACAGTAAGGACAAGTTTAGATGCTGGAGCAGCAAATGAGGCGGCGGCATCTGGAGATTCTGGGACGGAGGACCACAATCCCGAGTCTAATATTGCTCCAACTACCACTCCTTCCCCCGATGGATCTCCGATATATGCAGATGATGCTAGCATAGCAACAGCCTTTGTTGATTCTGGAGATGAGAGTGTGGATCATGAATCTGTCTCCTGCATGGCGATGGAAACCGAAGAAGTTGTCAAGGCTAGTGATGCTTTGGACACAATCGTGGTTCCTACATCGCCGACTCTCATAGGATCCATGGGTACTTTACGTGGTGTCACTTTCACATTTTTATTTCCGCTAGACATATTTACTAACGTTTTCTTTATTTCCGGTGCAGGTATGACAACTATCATACCGGTCGTAACATCCACGCACCCTGGAGATCTACCGGTTGAGGAACCCCCATCAGCCAGCACCATGATCGTCGTCACTCCACTTATCTCCTTTGCACTTCTATGAATCTTTTCGGGCTTAGCGACGGAAGGTAATTTTTCCCTTCAATTTTTTTTATCATTTCTTCATTTCAGTATTGATCTTACTCCTTATGTTAATCGCTTAGCGTATACTGTCGCAATCTTGCAGGAGTGCTTTTTAACCATTTGTATCAAGCGTTAACCTCGCACTTTTCCTTCCAACTGGGACTTGCCCTTCCTTTTGGCGTTGGTCAGTATATTTTTCATTTCCTATTTCAACTTTCTACCAGTAATCCTCTCCTAATATGAATTTTCTTGTATTGACTGCAGTCTTACGGCTTGAAGGAGAATACGAAGAAATGGCTGGGCCCTCTATTCTCCCAGATTTGTCGCTTCCAACTATTGGTAGGTTAAATCTTATACATTTTTTTTTTATTTAAACAGAGATCTAATACATCTTTATGTATGTCTTATTTTTTATCAGCTCCGCTGGTTTTAGATCTCTTTGAATCTCGCATAGCTATGCCCACGGGACCCTTCGCTAAACGCTAATCTTCTAGAGTCACGGAAAATAACTGGCGCATGCTGAGTTATTGAAGATCTTGATTTTGTGGCCCTTACCTCTACTAGGGACTTTGCAGATGAAGTCAACCCTATGCTGGCGACCCTTGTGACTTTTCATAACGAAGATATCATCCGCATTTGGGTTGGCTATTGCAAACAGATTGAGGCTTGCCTCCATGAGATCGAGCACAAGCATCTCATGCCTGAGGCTTTATCTTCAAGGGCCTAATTGATTGCACGAATCAAATAGTGTTCCGTCCTCATTCAACGTTACGAGCAGAGGCTGGCCATGAAGCAAAAGGAGTATGATGTGGCTTCCAGAGAGTCAAGATAATTGCAAGCTCAGATAGAAGCTAATGCTGCGCGGCTCCAAGTCATCTTCCAAAATCTTCAACGCTACATTTTTAGAGGAATGGCGCTGAAGAGGGACCTTGATTTTACAGAACAAGGAATGCGAGGCCATGAGATTGCTAAGCAGGAGCTTTCTGAGATGCTTAATTCATGCCTACAACTACAAGCTCAAAACGAAGCACTGCTGGCTGCACTAGTGGAGCGCGAAAATGAGCTCCGGCAAGAGAATGAGCAGGTCGCCGTTTTGCTGAAAACCCCACCCTCTTTGCAATTGTCATTGTATCCCCTTTTCTTTATAGATTGTATTTTTTAAACATTTTGATTTGTGAATAAAAGATATTTTTTTTATACTTGCACCTCTTTATCTCTTGATGTCCTGATCTGGCGCAGATTAGTTTATTTACTCATTTTGGGGTTTTTAGCTTATTTACTCATTTTGGAATGTTTTAGTTTATTTACTCATTTTGGGGTGTTTTAGTTCACCTTTCCCTTATGTTTATAGGTGAACTTATTCTAACGTTAAATACAGATAACCACTTTTTTGATAGGGGTCCGTTAGGTTTGTGGTACTAGGTTTAAGTCTATCGTTACGTCGCGTTGGATGATATATTCTTGATATTCAATGCCTTAGGTTGCTACTTAAGTAGCCCCGCGTCTGTCATATCTCTGATCCCTTCTGAGGCTGGAAAAGACATCTTCAAGTAAATTTCTTAGGTTGGAATATCCGTATTACCATCGGAAGATCAAGCGTTAGGTATTATCGTGGCGCTTTACTTGAGGTTAGGCATAAATTGAAGCCCCGATGATTCATAACCGCACCATTCTGGGGTGGGATGACATCCAATGGTCTCTAGGCTGTAGATGTTGCCATCAAGACCCGAAATTAGGAACACGCCGATTCTTCAATGAAGTAGGATAGTCATCCGAATGACCTCTATATTGTATGTATAGCCATCGAGGTATGGAGCTTGAATTTTGCCGTCACTCACTTTATTTGACCATTGCGTCCGCAGCCTGCTGGAACGAGGATGGATGTCGAGATAGTTTTTAGGTTGTAGATGTAACATTAAGAATTGGCTCTCCTTTTGACGGAGCCTGGTAGGAAAATATGGTTCCCTTTTTTCCATTTTTGCCCATGGATTGTATACAAGAGTCGCTATGGACCTACCTGCAGGGAAGAAAAGTTTCATTTTTTATTTTTTTATTTTTCTACGATGCTCTATCTTTTCAGTTTTTTATATCACAAAAGTCACGATTGCCCAATAATTTTGGCTATTTATTCGTGGTGCCCAATCATTTTGGCTATGTAGATTTTTTATTTTACTCATTACTTTTTATTGCGAGTTGGGGATTTGGAAGCTGATACCAATTTTAGCATCAGTATCGTTACAACTGGGATATTTTCAGGAGTAAATCATCATTTACCTTTGTTAATTTGGACAAAGATGGCTTAGTATACATGGTTAGAATTCTGTTGACCAAGACTTTTGACTTTACGAACCTTAAGGGTCTCATAAAAGTATTTCTCCCTATAAGTCGTGAGGATCTCATAGGTGTATGTTCTCCTTAGAAGTCGTGAGAACTCCTAAGTGGTATTTTATCTTGCAAGTCGTAAGGGTCTTATAAGAATATTTTCTTCTTGCAAGTAGTGAGGACTCGCAAGTTACGTTCACCTTGTCGAGCAATATTTCTCGATTTCGGTTGGACTTGGTTGGGAATATATTTATTTACGCCCGTGGATTGTATACAAGGGTCGATTTGGACCACTTGTAGCGCATAAATTTATGAGGTTATAATGGCTTAAGAACAATTTTGGATCCCTGTAACTTAAGACTTTTGAATTCTACATGTCGTGAGGGTCTTAGAGAGGGTATATTCTCGTTACGAGTCATGAGGATCTCGTAAGTGCATTTTCTCCTTAGGAGTCGTATGGATTCCTAAGTGTGTTGCTTCTGTATGAGTAGTAAGGATCTCACGCAGGTGTTTCCTCCTTACAAAGCCGTGAGGACTTTTCAACTATATCTTTTTTCTTTTCTTTTACCGAGTTCGCGCCCTTTCGGGTTTTCACTAGCTCGCCGGTAGTCCTGTTGATTTAACTCACGGCGCCCTTTCGAGTTTTCATCCGTGCACATTTTGCTTATGGATGTACCATTTTTTTAAAGACTGCATCTTATGGGACTTGGAGGAGATATGGATTGTTTAGGCCCGTGGATTGTATACGGTGATCATTATGGGGATCCACCATAGGGCTAAACATGCATTAGTTAAGGACATTGCGGTCCAATATTAGTTTAGGGACATTTCGGTCCAACACTCCCGTATTTGGGATGAATATTAATTTAAGGACATTTCGGTCCAACATTCCCGTGTTTTGGACGAAGTCTTAGTTTAAAGACGTTTCGGTCCAAGGCCAGTTTAAGGACGTGGCGGTCTAATATTAGTTTAGGGACTTCTCGGTCCAGCATTAGTTTAGGGACGTTTAGGTCCAACATTCCCATGTTTGGGACGAAGTATTAGTTTAAGGACGTTTCGGTCCAGCATTAGTTTAGGGACCTTTCGGTCCAGCAATTATCATTCAGTCGTGGAGTTACATAACCCATCCCTTCCAATACTTGCTTGCTTAGGCGCTGCTGCCTGGCCGTTGTATGAGTGAACACTTCACGGCTTAGGCTATCTTCACCCTCTTGGATTGCTTCATTTATCATCGTACCAATCGGGTTGTTTTTGCGAGAAATACCGGGCACTTTACGCGGCACCTGCCCCTACTCATCATTGTCGCTTTCTGACGTTGATGGAACATTCTCTTCATATACGAAGGAACGGGATATTACGTCACTCTTTCTGCCGAATCTTCTTCGGTCTTAGAAGAATAAACTATACTTAGGGCTTTCCCCCTTGTTCCTTTATAAAAATAAATAATAAACATACAAAGCAACGGGAAAAGTCCCAAAATGGAGCATCACGTGGCCACATGTGATAGGCACCGCGCTTGACAAAACAAGGCTGAAACTGAGGGTCACGTGCTACACGTGATGGGTGTAAGTCAACGTTAGACACCCTTCATGATGCGGGGAGGCGGAATAGGTAAAACAATCATTTTGTTTAAACTAACATCGACTAACTTTACGAATCTTTGCTAAACCCTAACTAATAACAACATAGAAGTGATTAGCTACTATGAAAGATGATTATACTTAATGAATCAAGTCCTTCCGGTTCTCGTAGACCACCTCCTCGTCGGCCTCCTCGTTGTGATAGAAGATCCACCCGAGAGTTACTTCTCCAAGCTTAACCTCTCACTTGAGGTAACTAGGTTTCTATGAGTGCTAATCAAAGTAACCTAGAGGATATAGAATAGGATTAGGGATTTATTAGTCTTGCTAGCCCTTGGATCTCAACACATGAGAGGTAGGGTTAGTTCTTTGAAGAGAGAGAGCTTGAGAAGAGAGAAGGTGAGAGTGAGAATCATATGAAATAATATCTCATTTGTGAATATATGAAGCATCATAATTATTAAATGAATAATCATATGATAATATCAACCATGCTTCATTTAATCACTTTGTGTGAATCACACCATGAGTCATTAAGCAATAAATGCTTCATTAACTCCTTTGTATGAATCACACCATGAGTCATTAATCCATTTAATGCAAATTCCACCTAAGCCTTCAACTCATCAATCTTCTAGAAGCTTCTCGACTAATTACGAGAATGCCCCTCCCATCCATGAAAACACAGAAATACTGAGACTGTATAAATCCAATAATCCAATACTAGAATCTGGCTTAAACCAAAACCTGCTAGTATAAACTGTCCGAACATCGTACGTGCGTAAAAACACGTATGTGTCCGAACCTTGTCGTAAAACCATACGACTTCTATATCGTTTCGCCCGAAGCAGGGAAACTCTCTGTGTGGGACTCTAAAGACTCGATACTTACGCTGGCAGTGGGTTTAACCACAGGCCGCAAGCGGTACTAGCTGTACGTAACGGTCCCCAGGTAGATGTCGATAAGAAGGCCGATGAGGAAACCCATCCGAACTCCTACTGAGCCTGATGTGACAATCTCCGTACAGTCCGGTCTGTTCGTCTATGACTATCACATATCAGGCCTAGAGGGCGGTAAGCGTCAGTCCCCTAAAAGCGGTATAAGTCATGTCAGAGTGAAGCCCATTACACCTTGAGAAGCTACTGGAAATCCTACCAGTAAATCTCGTTTGCCCTGGCCAGGGACTTTGCGTAATGGCTCTCCAGACACAGCGCGATATCAACTCCCAATACTGAGAGAGACGAATTCTGTCTAACCGCCACTGCCTCCAAGTGCTTCGGGACTGCACCCAACTGCTACCTGTTTGCACGACTCCTTTGAGCCATGGTAGGGTAGCAATCTAAGAACAGTGGGAACACACTCAAGACGAAGCAGCAGTGTCAAGTCTGCGGACTATGCTGTACTCATGTCACCTGGGAACTGTTAACTGACGACGGGTATAATACCAACCAACAGTTCCCTGCGAGTCTTATCCGGTGTACCCGTAACCCAACGAGCACCTGTATACTATCTTCAGTACAACGTACTAATGGCTGTGGGACAGACTATTTCCCTTGGTGGGATGAGAAGCGTACACACTAGTCTACTCCGGAGTATCGATGCCCTCTTTCGATAATCCTATGACTAGGGACCTGAAAAAGGATGTGCTTGTAGACTACCCAGCCCCCACTAGTGTGACTGCCATCACAACGCTGGTAGTCAAGCAAGATCCTAAGGGCTCTATCAATATGTATTCTCGATATGCTAACATATACACACATTAAGATAGATACAAACCAAGCAGCGTACTATCATGTTTAGCAAGACTGTTAATATAACTGTGAATAGCCCAAGCTTCCATTAAGTAATATACAAGCTAGTATGATACAATAATGGCCCCTAGGGCATATACACTAACAATCTCCCACTTGCACTAGGGCCATGTACTGGCGTATCGAAGACCTATCATCTCGAGTAGCCTCTCAAACTGAATCTGAGGTAAGGCCTTAGTGAATGGATCTGCGGTGTTCTCCTCAGTAGGAACTCTCCGGACCTTGATCTCTTGGCGATCTATGATCTCCCTGATCAGGTTATACCGCCTTAAGATGTGTCTGGACTTCTGATGGGACCTGGGTTCCTTTGCTAAAGCTATAGCCCCGTTGTTGTTACAATACAGAGGTATTGGATCAACAATGGATGTAACCACCTGAAGTTCTGTGAGGAACTTCTTCATCCAGACTGCTTCTTTTGCGGCATCGCAAGCAGCGATATACTCCGCTTCCATCGTCGAGTCAGCAACGGTGTCCTGCTTGGAACTCTTCTAGCACACCGCCCCTCCATTGAGGGTAAAGACATAACCTGACATGGACTTGGAGTCATCCTTGTCACTCTGGAAGCTGGAATCAGCAAAGGCCTCGACCTTGAGGTCTTTTCCGCCGTAAACCAAGAACATCTCCCTAGTCCTTCTCAGGTACTTGAGAATGTTCTTTACTGCTATCCAGTACTTCTCCCCTGGGTCTGACTGATACCTGCTTACCACGCTCAATGCGTAAGCTACATCTGGTCTGGTGCATAACATCGCATACATTATAGGGCTTACCGCAGAAGCGTAGGGTATAATAGACATGCGATCCCTTTCCAAATTAGTCTTGGGAGACATCTCTTTGGAGAGGGTGATTCCGTGACAAGCCGGTAAACTACCGCGCTTAGAATCTTCCATACTGAATCTTTTCAGTATTGTGTTGATATACCTGGACTGTGAAAGTCCCAACATCCTCTTGGATCTATCACGATAAATCTGGATTCCCAAAATGTAAGAGGCATCACCCAGGTCTTTCATGGAGAACCTGTGTGATAAGAATCTTTTGACAGATTGTAGCATAGGAATGTCATTTCCTATTAATAGAATGTCATCCATGTACAAGACGAGGAATACGACAGTTCGTGCTACAATTTTACTATATATACATGGTTCATCTGGATTTTTGATAAAGTCATATTCTTTGACCGTTTCATCAAAACAGATGTTCCAACTCCGCGATGCCTGCTTTAGTCCATAAATTGACTTAAGCAACTTGCACACTTTCCCGCTGCTCCCACTCTGATTGAAACCTTCTGGCTGATTCATATAGACGCACTCTTCTAAATTACCATACGTCCATCTGCCAGATCTCATAATCATGGAAGGCGGCAATAGCAAGAAGGATCCGAATGGATTTGAGCATAGCCACTGGAGAAAAAGTTTCGTCATAGTCCAAACCAGGTCTTTGACGAAAACCCTTTGCAACAAGTCTAGCCTTATAGGTTTCCACCTGTCCATTTACACCAATCTTTTTCTTGAAGATCCATTTGCATCCTATGGGTTTTACTCCATCTGGAGCAAAGTCCAAAGTCCATACTTTGTTGGTGTACATAGACTCCATCTCGGTCCGCATTGCATTCAGCCATCTTATCGAGTCGCCGCTCTGGATGGCCTGCTGGAATCTAGTAGGTTCATCATTATCAATGATGCAATCTTCTATATCCCCGTCTATGAGAAAACCGTAGTATCTCTCAGGCGGATGAGACTGCCTACTACTCCTGCGGAGGGTGCAGGAATGTCCTGTTCTTCTTGAACTACCGGTTCTACCAAACTTTCAGTAGTAGTTTGTGGTTCTGGAATTTCTTCCAGTTCTATTGCGCTCCCACTTGTTTCCTTTTCTAAAAACTGCTGTTCTAGAAAATGGGCATTACGAGAAACAAAAACCTTTTGTTCCTCTGCGTAATAGAAGAAATACCCCTTAGAGTTCTTTGGATATCCCACAAACTGACACTGCACTGATCGTGCCTCGAGTTTGTCTGCATGCTGCTTTTTAACAAAAGCCGGACATCCCCATATCTTCAGATACTGAAGATAGGGTTTCTTCCCACTCCACATCTGATATGGCGTGGTAGGCACAGTCTTGGTAGGAGCTCTGTTCAAAAGATATGCTGCTGATTCTAGCGCATAACCCCAGAAAGATCACGGTAACTCAGCATTACTCATCATGGAATGTACCATATCCAATAGGGTTCGGTTCCGTCTCTCCGATACACTGTTGTGCTGTGGAGTGTATGGAGGAGTAAGCTGAGAGAGAATTCCTTTCTCTTTAGGTAACCTAGGAACTCGGCACTTAAGTATTCACCACCTCGATCAGATCTCAGTGTCTTGATACTTTTGCCGGTTTGGTTTTCTACTTCATTCTTATATTCTTGGAATTTCTCAAAGGCCTCGGATTTATGTTTCATCAAGAAAATAAATCCGTACCTAGAGTAATCATCCGTAAAAGTAATGAAATATGAAAAACCACCTCTTTCATGTGTAGACATTGGACCACATACATCGCTGTGTATGAGTACTAAGAGCTCGCTCGCTCTTACTCCATGTCCAGTGAATGGAGTCTTTGTCATCTTTCATTTAAGACATGATTGACAAGTGGCATAAGATTGATATTCGAATGGATCCAAATATCATTCTCTATGTAACTTAGTTAACCTTGTCTCATTGATGTTACCTAGTCTACAATGCCATAAGAAAGCCTTATTTAAATCTGAAGACTTTCTTTTTAGTGTGTTCTGGTCATTGAAAATCTGTAATTGGTTTAACACATATATACCGTTATCTAGTGTACCGGACCCAATCAAACCATGATTAAGGTGGATGTTAACAACATCGCTTACAAACGTGAAATCATAACCTTCTTTTGATAACAACGATACTGATATGATATTACACGTTAAACTGGGTACACAAAAACAGTTATGTAAAACCAAAATATGTCTACTCGTCAATCCAAGGTGGTAATCCCCTACGGACACAACACCCACGCTAGCTCCGTTAGCAACCTGGAGGGTCATATCACCAACCTTCAACACTCTACGGTTCCTCAGTGCCTGCAATGAATTGTATATATGAGATCCTGATCCGGTATCCAATACCCAGGAAGTATAGTTGATTGACAGACAATTTTCAATTACAAACACACCTGAAGTCAAAGCCACAGCTTGCTTCGGTTCCTGGTTCTTGGCAATCCAAGCTTTACAATCTTTCTTCCAATGGCCTTTCCTACGACAGTGGAAGCACTCGTCCTTTGCCACTACTAGTACCGCAACCTTTGCCTTTCCCTTAATTCTCACCTTACCAACACCTCCTGTTGGTTTGGTAGCGGCCTTCTTCTTCCTTCCTTTGGCCTTTGCCTTAGACCTGGAAGAGGAAGCACCGTGAACAAACATAGTGGGTGTTTTCCTTGCTTTCTGCAAGGTGCCCTCCGCACTCCTCAACATGTTAAAGAGTTCTGGAAGTTCAACTTCTTTTCCTTGAATGTTGAAATTCAGAATAAACTGGGCGTAGGTGGAAGGAAGGGACTGAAGAACCAAGTTTGTATAGAGCTCGTTCTCTAAAGTCGTCCCGAGGTCCGTGAGCTCTTCTATATAGCTAATCATCTTTAGGACATGTTCTCCTACAGATGATCCGACGGCCAGCCTCGACTGAAACAAGTTCTTCGATGTCTCCTATCTAGATATACGAGATTGCTCTCCATACAGATCCTTTGTGTGGAAAAATATGGATTCAAGATCCATATCCTCGTGCCTCCTCTGATGTTCATTATTCATAGAGGCAAGCACGATGCATTTGGCCTTCGTGCAATCTAACTCCCAGGTCCTGTGGATTTTCTTATCCGCAATACTGGATTCTGGACCATGGACAGCAGGTGCCTTAGCAGTAAGGACATACCCTAATTTGTCATAAGTTAAAACCATCCTGACATTCCGGAACCAATCTTTATAGTTTGGCCCTGTCGGAATATTTTTCTCTAATAGTAACTTAAGGCCTGTCATGTTCTGGGTCGCTGCAATTGAGAGAGAGAGGGAACGGTTTAGCATGATGCTCTTGCAAGTTTAGAGTGGTTTTTAGTTTATCTAAACTGGATGGCTCCCACTGTTTCTCGAATCCCTCCTCAAACCAAAAAGGAAGAACTAGTCAGGACTATTCTCACCGTACAATACTTGCTGAACCGTTCAGTCAGGCAGGTGTCGGTACTTCGAGGGAGGTTTTACGACGCTTTCGTGAAGTTCCGTAATTAAATAACCTCTTTTCTCTAGGGGCGTAGCCCCGCTGACACCTTTCTCGACACCTACTTGGTTTATAGCATTGATCGTTAAGTGACGAATCTCGCGATGAGTAGCGGATACTCACAGTAGGATCGGGATCCAAATATCATCGTGTGATAAAGCTGAAGGAATCCTACCAAAATTATCACACTTCAAATGGTATGCATCTCTTTGCAAATTTCAGTTTTTTAGAAATTCCTGATATAAATTTTTGCCCCATGCTCTTATGACCTTGGCGTTGGTCAAAATGTCATAAGTCACATATCAAGTTCTACCCATCATTATCTTGTTAATTTAAACCCATCCGTACATACCACTGACGTTGGCCAAGTGATAATACGACTGTCCCAAACTAACTCATCTATCTATGTAAAAAATGAATACCCAGCAGCTACCAAACACTATGCCTTGGCGTTGGTCAAAATACATAGATTGAATACTACTGAATACCCAAATGAAATGACGGAGGTCTACGAATGGTTTTGGCGAAACCGTGAACGTAGTGAACTTGATATGACCGAAGGAACCTGATAGCTTTTTAAAAGGAGTGGTTAAAGCTCCGCAATTAAAAAATATCTTCTGTTTTAAAATAACCGAGTGGTTTCTTTTAAACTGTTCCAACGATTCAACTTTGGTTTATTTTCTTTGCATTAATATAATGCGTCCCATCAATTAACCTATCATTGCAGAAAACAACGAAAATACAACGTCCTCTTATGCCATCCGCATGCGCCACTGGGCCCCGTCATTCACCCGTTAAGTTACTTAACTAACGACAAAGCGGGGGCTGGGCTAGCGCGGGTGCAAAACATAAGTGACGTTTAATAGCTATCATATATAGATATTATACATTCGTCAGACGCAATAATAGGCATTCAAGATCACAGATGATTATATTGGATTTTCTACGAATCCGCATTCCTTTTGAGCCTGCAAAGAAAGACGGATTACACAGTCACGATGAATAGCCATAACCCTACCCTAGACCCCTACGGGTATGGCAAACTATCCTCCTAGTATCCGAAGTGAAGCGGTCTCCCCCAACAACGTGAGTAGGCCACTAAACACTTCAAAGTACCCGGTAGTTTGTGCACCCCACCTTGGGTCTATCCTACGAGCAGAAAACAGTAAATGAAATAATACAACGGTGGCTACAACCTCAACCCAGATGTGCCCCGCAAAAGAATATTACAATAATTTACAAATTACATTTGAATGAAAGAAACACTCGTCTCACATCCCCGGCTATCCATTCACGACAATCCAACAAGTCCACATTCACAAACCGGTAAAAACCATTACAGAAATGTGCAACCCCCTGCTAACCGATATACTAGCAGTTAGGGGAGGTTTATGAACAAATTAAACAAAACACAGATATAATCAAGTTAGCCAAACATCTTAGAATTTTTATCAAGCAAGCATAAATGATTCTACTCCAAATAATTCTCTGTGCACCTGAAACCTGAGCAGAAATAAAATATCCCAGAAAATACAACATCAACTCAGAAGAGTTACTGGGCAAATTTAGGCCGACTCGGCTTCAACTCGGCCGCGGATCCGCGGCGGATCGCTTGGATCGGCCGCGGTTCCGCGGCGGTTTGGCCGAGTCACGATCCCAAATTTCTCCAATAATCTTATAATTCCCTGCTTGTATTTTTAAGGGTCCCTGAAAAATTTTTAGATCCCGTTTTAAAATCGGCAGAAACTGGGTTAAAATGATGTTTTTTCGGGTTCGTTTTGCGATCGAATTTCTAACGACTTTGCTAACAAATTAGTTATGGTTTAGCGAGGCTCTGATACCACTGTAAGTTGACGTTAGACACCCCACATGATCCGGGGAGGTGGAATAAGTAAAACAATCATTTTGTTTAAACCAACATCGACTAACTTTACAGATCTTTGCTAAACCCTAACTAACAAAAACATAGAAGTGATTGGCTACTATGAAAGATGATTATAGATAATGAATCAAGTCCTTCTTGTTCTCGTAGACCAGCTCCTCGTCGGCCTCCTCGTTGTGATAGAAGATCCACCCGAGAGCTACTTCTCCAAGCTTAACCTCTCACTTGAGGTAACTAGGTTGCTATGAGTGCTAATCAAAGTAACCTAGAGGATATAGAATAGGATTAGGGATCTATTAGTCTTGCTAACCCTTGGATCTCAACACTTGAGAGGTTAGGGTTAGTTCTTTGAAGAGAGAGAGCTTGAGGAGAGAGAAGGTGAGAGTGAGAATCATATGAAATAATATCTCATTTGTGAATATATAAAGCATCATAATTATTAAATGAATAATCATATGATAATATCAACCATGCTTCATTTAATCACTTTGTGTGAATCACACCATGAGTCATTAAGCAATAAATGCTTCATTAACTCCTTTGTATGAATCACACCATGAGTCATTAATCCATTTAATGCAAATTCCACCTAAGCCTCCAACTCATCAATCTTCTAGAAGCCTCTTGACTAATTACGAGAATGCCCCTGTTCCCCTCCGAAAGACGGCGCACAAGACTGTGCGTCTTGGCACTGAGATTCGGGGCAGATGCTAATTGGTGCTATCCGTCCACCTCTCCGAAGAGGCTAAGTTAATTTATGGCACCGTGTATCGGAGGTTTAGACGGATGCGGCTGATGTAGCAGACTTCGTCAGATTCCCCCTCGCTTGAGGGGTTTTTGATTGTGGGGACGCTCTTCCCTACAGGCGTAAGCCCCTGCAGTTAATTATGCTATCGCATCGCGGTAACAACTTTCTCCTTCTCCAGAATTTCACTTCGTGTCATGGGTGTTTGTTTTGTTTGTGGTTGCCCATGGATTGTATACGGAGACTAAGTTATGCCGTCGCCCGTAGGACGTGGATTAGTCTAAATCCGTATTTACTTAGATTTAGGTTTGGGGTTTTAGTTTAAGGATACGTTAGCCATGTTTGAGGCTAAGATCAACCTAAACGTTCGTTAAGGATAAGTTTGTCCAATTTGAGACTAAGATCAACTTAACGGGATCATTTAGATCCGACAAAAGAGCGTTTGGAGGCTCTATTATTCCAGTTTAGGGACGTAGTGGTCCATGTTCCAGTTTAGGGACGTGGGGGTCCATGTTCCAGTTTAAGGACATATTGGTCCATGGGTAGTTTAAGGACATTGCGGTCCATTGCCAGTTTAGGGACATGGTGGTCCATTTTATTTGTGGCCGTCGGGACCCGTCACCTCTCTGACGTCGTTGAAGGATTACAACGATAGGTGTCAGAGGAGTTCAGAGATGTACTCTTGAACCGGATGTAAATTGATTTAAGAGGGTGGCCATGCTCAGTCAATTTAATTTGAGGACTTACGACCATGATTGGGCTAAGTCCAGTTGAGAATATTCAACGTTTTTATCTTTGGCCCATTAGGCCTGTGCTGGGGCTTTGCCCCTGTTTAATAATGCACTGCTTTTTCTTTTGGCCTGCTAGGCCTTTTTGATTTGGGCTCTGTCCTTTTATTTTCGATGCAGAGCATTTGTTTGGGTTCTGCCCTTTATTTATGATGCAGAGCATTTTATTAGGCCTGTTAGGCCCTTTTTAATTGGGCTTGGCCCTTCTGTAAATAATGCAGTGCATTAATCAAACTGACAATAGCCATGTGGCCTGTCAGGCGCTTTGCGCCAATTATTGAGCGCAAGCGCATATGGCGGTGGCACGTGTCATGCTAGCGCAGTGCGCTGCGCTAGTGCGCTGCGCTGTTGCGCTGTGACACGTGGCGCGCTCTGGTGAGTTGCGCCAACTTCAGAGACCAAAGCTCTATCTTTAAAAGCGCATAGCGCAAGTTATGCTGGTGCTGACACGTGGCGCTCTCTGGTGGTTTGCGCCAACCCAGGAGCACAACAGTGCAGTTTTTGCAAGTGCAAAACACTGTTTCAATAACTTGATCCAATTTTGGATTCAAGAAAAGAATCTGTAAGATTCCAGAACCAATGGTTCATAAAAAAGGGAATGCCTTTGTTATTATTTATTTTTTATTGAAGATCAATGATCTTGTTCTTAGATCAATGATCTATTCAGAAGAAATTCTTCTTTTTATAAAGGTTTTTACCTTTTTTTTTTGAGTTCTTCTCAAAATTCTTCAGAGCTCTCTCTATTCTCTGTGTTGTTGATGATGATCTCGATGTTGATGTGCATCTGAATTGGGGTCTATGGGCCTTTATATAGTGCCCATTAATTTGTTAAATTTGTTAAAGAGATTTTTGTTCGAGTGATTTGGGAAATTTTCCCCACCGTTGGATCTTTGATCCAAGGGCTTCTGTTTTACAGAAGACAATCTTCTTGTTTTAACAAGAACAGAAAGATCTTACTGGAATTTTAATTCTGTTTGGCGCAAACGCACTAGCGCTTGACACGTGTCGCACAGCGCACAGCGCAGCGCGACTGCGCTTGCGGAACTGCGCTGACGCGTGTCGCGCAGCGCACATCGCTGCGCAACTGTGCTTGCGCAACTGCGCTGACACGTGTCGCGCAGCGCAGCGCTTGCGCAAGTGAAGCGTTGCTTCCTTTAATTTTGTTTTAAATAGAGTCTTGCTCTGATTGAGCGCACTGCCTTGGACGCTGCGCTGACGTATCATATTTTGACACGTGGCGCGTTGTGCGCAGCGCAAGGGATTTGAAGCGTTGCTTCAATTTTTGAATTTTTGAAATTCAAATAGAGTTTTGTTCTGATTGGGGGAAACAAATGCCCCCCCACTGTTGCGCTCACGTGGCGCACACGTGAGTGCAGCGGTGGCAAGATCCTAGCCATTGGATCAACTGGTGAGTTGAAGGGGCGCAGGCGCCTATAAATAGGACCCTTGGTCCTTAATAAATGGTTTACCATTTTCAAGAATCTTGATTTTCAGAGCCTTGCTCTTGCTTTTGAGAACTTTAGAGCCTTACTCTCATTTCTTTTCAAGAACTCCAGAGTTCAGATTTTTAGAACAACTTAGGTAAAATTTAAATTAAATTAAATTTAATTAACAGAGCCTTGCTCTTGTAGATTTTTGATCTAAAGAAAACCCCTTTGGGGTTATATCAACAGAGCCTTGCTCTTAAGAATCCATAGATCTACAGAGATCTTGTTCATGGGTTTTAACCCATGAACAGAGCTTTGCTCATGGATCAAATGTAAATCTTTTTTTATTATCTGAAAATGAAGAACTCCTAAGAGTTTTCATGGATCTTTAAGATCCCAAAATTTTAATTCTTTTCAAGAGTTAAAATTTTCTTTTAATGGATCTTTCCACTATTACCACAGAGCTAGGCTCTTTTTAGGAAATTTTATTCCCTTGAGACCAGAGTTTGATAAATGTCACTCTGTGACAGAGCTTTGCTCTGAAAGAGGAGATTTTCTTCTTGTCTCTAGGGATTTCCCATTAATGAGAATATTCTCCTAGGGATCTATTCATTAATTGACAGTCTCATCCAATGATGGAGCTGTCTTATTAACTGATGCACTGTCATCCAGATTTTGTCGGTCCCCATTTGGTCCCCTACCCACTGTATTGCAGTGTTGTGTAAATTTTTAAAATGCCAAGCGTTGGAATTACAACACTGACGGCTAATTTTTGTCCATCCACAGGAAACATTCCTGCTGACCTATCATTCCCGTTTGTTCGCTCGGAGGGAGGATTTCCCCAGGCACCAGTGGACCGAGAGGTGCTCACTCTCATCAAGGATCATGACCCCGAACACAAGAACCTTCACTTGCGGGGTAGGTGGTATAACGATATCATCCAAGGTCGCCGGAGCTTCGGTTCCGCTACGCTGTCCGAGCCCATATTTTCGATCCCCTATGTGGATGAACCCTCGGTGAAGTATGCCGTGGAGGTCAAAAATTGGAATTCGGATGACCTCCTCCAGCCTGCAATTAGTGCTATTCCCGTGCGGCCGCTGCCGGCAATAGACATTTTGGGGAGGCGAATCTGTCAGGGTGAAGCACGCCCTTGGGGACAGGTCTATAACATTAGATTGATCCCGCGACCGCCCGCCAGATATTTGCAGTGGGCCCGGTACATCTTATCGGCGAAAAGGACTCATCTGATGAAGATTGGTTTGTATTCGGCCATCTACGTCTCTCTCTTTGAGTATCCCTCTCCTCCAACGTGGTGGATTAAGGCTTTTATCAAACAATGGAATATCCCCACCCACACCTTCCTGATGACGGACAAGGAAGTCTCTATCTCCTTGGAGGAGTTTGCTGAAATCTCGGGTCTGCCGATGACGGGGGAGCATTACGAGGAGCTGCTTCCTCTTGACGAATACGTCTTTGCCACCAATCCACTGGTGTTTGATCTGACTCCGGAGAACGCTATTCAGCACCAGTTTCCGGGCTTGGTGAAGGTGCTGGACATCTATGAAGGGCTCTATCTGGAATCGGGCATCCGGGGAGTCAGTTTCGCAGATTTTATCACCCGCTTCGTTCGACCGGAGTTTCTATCAGAGCGGAGCGAGAAGTTTGCCCAGCTTGATGACCCCTTTGGCTTCCGCTTGGACCGTCGACCTATATCGGAAAATGATCACAAGGACTTTTATCTCCCCGGCGCCCCCGTCATGCCCCTGTCAGAAATCGCCGTCCCGGGCATGGATGAGGAGACCTTTTTTGTAGGGTTCCTGGGATTGTGGCTGTGCAGCTTTGCGCTCCCCATGCACCCGTGCCACATGCGGCCATCTGTTTTCTATCCAGCGCATCGGATGGTGGCTGGTCTGCAGTTGAAAGTAGGAATCGCCTGGCTGGCTTACCTTTATAATGGACTTAGCATAGCGGCGGACGCTAATGAGCCTGGGGTGCAGCCTGCTAACTTTCCGATGCACTACTTCACCTCTTGGATAGAAATGCATGTGCACGGGGTGTTCGGCGCCCATAAGATCCCTCCGTTTTTTGAGAAGTGCAGACTCCCAAGAGTTATGCGGTTGGTCGGCGCTTCGATCGTGGTTGCACCTCCGCGGGAGGCTAGGGGGCTGCTCCTTCGTCCACACCTGGTTGGAGCGAAGGTATCTTTTTTGGATAAAGTCATAACCATAGGCTCAGAGACCACCAAGTCGGTAGTGCCGCTGCTCGATGATTTTAAGGACGGGGCTTCCATATTGAAAGCTCGGGAGATCCTCCACCTCTACTCCATTCGGCCGGGCTACCTGGTGTTTAGGCAGAATGAGACGGCGCTCTTCATGAGGTATAACCCTCACTGATTTGCTCAGCAATCAAGCTATCACCAGGGGATCCCGATGGAAGCATTCTTGGAAGAGCCCGTGGCCAGCCGAGAGGGGATAAGGAGTGCGATGCACCATTTCATGTGGCTTAACACGGGCTCCTATTTCTTCATCAGCGATCCGAGCTGCATCCCCAAGGTCCTCAACGCGTACGTGGCTTGGTACGCGCATGCAATGGGTCCAGTTATCCTTATGGAGAAATGCATGCTGGTTGACTGCAAGGGTGCGCCTCCCGGCGGCAATCGCAAGGCTCCCATGAAGCCAAGGACCCCAGTCATTCCTCCGCTGAAAGATGCCGAAGTTAGGCCACTGCGCATGCTGAGCCCCCCACGCGGATTGCCGCTTCCTGATACGGTAGATGCGCCACCAGCGTCCCGTGCTCCAGCAGAAACGGTCAATGTGGTATCGCCGGAGTCCGGCGTGGGTGCGGATATCGGGACCCGCCGCTCTAAGGTGCCTATAAAGCGCAAGTCAATCTTGGGTGCACCCAGGGCTGGTGGGCAGAAGAGGAAGAAGAAGTCGCTCCTCTCTCTCGATGCTATCCTCGGTTTAGAGCCTCAGGCCCCTCTTACCGAAGGTATAAGCGAGTATGGCAGCAATAAGGGCTTCTCGGTAGACCCAGCAGACACCGATCTGGCGGCCGCCATTGCGGCTTCTGAGCAATCAGCGAGGCTCGAAGCGATGATGAATAAACTCTCTCAGTCAGGTAATCATTAGCTGCATTCTTCTTCATTTTATCACATTTTATCATTAACTTTGACTAATACTTTCCCCCATTCTTTAACAAGTGTCACTACCGAAGAAGCCATCGCTGCTTCTTTGAAAACCTTCCAGGAGGAAGAAAATAAGCGCGCTTAATTGGGCGTTGGTACGTCTCGCCTTATCAAGTTTTTTTTCCTCTTTTCTGATGGCCAACCTAACCTTCTTCCTTTGTTTCTTTGCAGGGGCTGCGCCAGCCGATGCGGGGACTCTCCCCGGGCCTGCTACTGAAGTCCCAGTCTTTTCGGGGCTGCCGCGAGAGCCTCAACTCGACAAGTCGACGAGGGATGCCTTGAAGGATTTAGAGGCATCTCTGTTCACGGACGATGACGTCTCAATGAAGGAAGCTTTGAAGAGGTCTGTCTCAATGGCTCGGGAGGAGAGAAAGCGGCTAAGGCGCGAGGCGAAGGCACGCAGGGCTGCTTTGGCCGTGGGAGCAGGCCCAAGTACCGTCCCTCGTGCTGATACCCCCTCGGAAGAGTCCCCGGTCGCTTTGTCCACAGCTCGCAGACAGGTGGCCCGTGCAGTTCGGGGTGCTAACGATAAGTCCACCTCAGGTGATGTATCTTTCAAGATTTTGTTGTAAGAATTGTAAATTTGTCGGTTCTTATATATCTTGTCCTGTAGGGCCAAGTCCAACCGAAGGGGAGGCGGAAACTGTCGAACCTAAGGGGAAAGAGAAAGAGGCACCGGCCGAACCCGAGCCGACGGTGGGCGACATCGCTGGGGTTGCTGAACCTGGGCTGGGGGCTGAGGGAGCTGCACCAGAGAAGGTCGTTGATGCCGAGCCCGAAGTAGCAGCAAATGAGACGACTATTATAACTGAGCCTGGGGTAGTAGCGGCCGAGGCGCCTGAGACCGGCGACCCCATGGCAACGGCGGATGAGACAGCAGCAGCCGCTGAGCCTGAAGGAGTAGCGGGTGAGATGGGTATGACTCCCAGGGACGAGCCAGCCGCTCTTTCTTAAGAGTCTGGCGATACTCCGATCATTGCTCTCCCCGTCTACGGTCCTCCACCGTCTCCTGGTTGTGCGAGCATGACGACAGCCCCTGTCGAGTCCGGTGATGAGGCCACGAGAGGTGGACTCGTATCGATGGAGGAGGGAGACGCTTCCGTTTCGGCTGGCGGCTCACCAGGTAAATTTCGCGTTACTGTCCTTTTTTATCTTGCAATCCTTTCTGACAAGTTTATCTTTGTTCTTAACGCAGGTGCAGCCAGTGCCGATATTCCATTATTCGAGGGAGCACCGTCAACTACTGCCTTGGTGGTGGTCACCTCTCAGCCTTCCCTTGTACCATCGCAGATGTTGGAAGGTATGGATTTGCAACCCATTAGTTTTATCTTTCAGCCGCATAATTTATGTACTAAATTCGTACTATTGTGTCTTTTCAGGAGTGCTTTTTGATCATCTCTATCAGGTGTTGCACCCGCACTTCTTCTTCGCATCTGAACCCGCTTCTTCCTCCAGTGGCGCTGGTGAGTATAGTTTCCAACTGATGTCTTTCTTTTTTCAGTAATGGAATTATTTCTAACTTTCCCTCGTCCTGATTGTAGTACTACAAATCGAAGGAGGGGATGAAATATCGGTCGCGCCACCGGCCCTCCCGGCCTTGCCACCTGTTGCAGCTGGTATAGTAAACTATCGCATCAATGACTTCTTTCGTATTTCTTGAACCGTCATCTAATCGTATTTTGTTTTTTCAGCTGTCGTTCCGATCCCGGCGCCCTTTGAGTCTCACGTTATAATGCCGGCATGCCTCTTCCTGAGACGTCCGTCTTCAAAGGGTGCCGTAATGAGGTTAGGCATGCTGAGCGGATACGTCGAGGAGCTCGACGCAGACGCTTTCCCATCTGCTGCGGATTTCGCTGCGGAGGTTAACCCAATGTTGGCGGCGTTTGTGAATTTTCATGATGGAGGCGTCGTCGAGCTTTGGGTTAATCATTGCAGGGAAATCGAGGTCCTCCTGCATCAATCGGAGTTTATGCGCCCTGCTCGCGAGACCTTAGCCGCAAGCAATCAACGAGCAGCGTGGATCGAGCAAAGAACTTCTTACGTCCGCCACTTGGAACAAGAAGTGGCTTTAAGGCTGAGGGAATGCCAAGAGACCTCGAGCGAGACGGCTCGTCTTCGTGCCGAGGTTGAGGCGAACGCTGCCCAGGTGAAGGCTACCTTCGAGGGCCTTCTGGAGCGTATCTCTAATGGGCTAACGCCGAAGCGGAAGCTCGATGCCGCCGAGCGTGATGCCCAAGGCCGTGAAGCAGCTCAGCAGGCCGTTGGGGAGCAGCTTGCATCCTTCTTGCAGCAGCGGGCTCAAGTGGAAGCGGAACTGGCGGTGGTGGCCGATCAGGAGAAGGCATGGAAGGAAGTGCACGAACAACTGATAGGGCTATTTAAG
Organism: Agapanthus africanus; assembly: GCA_030015575.1. Lineage (NCBI taxonomy): Eukaryota > Viridiplantae > Streptophyta > Magnoliopsida > Asparagales > Amaryllidaceae > Agapanthus > Agapanthus africanus. Next base: position 290,163,875 of record JASDDO010000006.1, read on the forward strand.
ATGCTTCCTTCCCAGTAGCCGCCCTTGTATCAATATACTTGTAAAAAAAATTTCTTTTTCGAATAAGATGTATCCATTCTTTATTCTTTTATACGATTTACCTTGTACTTGATTGATTTAATGAATAAAGATACACATTTTTTCTTTGCAATGTCTTGTATCATTTCTTTGCTTTCTCCGTTCTTTTATTATCGGCATGCTGTCTTGATAAACATGGTTGACAGATAATAGAGTAAGAATCTTGGTTTCTTCAAGAAATAGCGATGGCTTAGGCCGCAGGTTCAGATCTGCTGCCTAAGACTTTTCAACTCTATGAGCCGTGAGGGTCTCATAGAGACTTTTCTCCCTACGGATCGAGAGGATCTCGTAGGTGGATTTTCTCCTTAGGAATCGTGAGGATTCCTAAGTGCGTTTTCTCTTATAAGTCGTAAGCATCTTATAAGAGAATTTTCCCTCTTACGAGCCGAGAGGACCCGTAAGCGGTTGTTTCTCTCCTTGTCGAGATTCGAGCGTGGAGAGTGAGACCCGTGGATAGTATGCAAGAGACCGTTTTGGGCCAACTTGCAGGGTCCCAGTGCTTAGGGAACAAGTTTTTTAATCCTTACTGCCTAAGGCTTTATCTTACGAGTCGAGCCGCATCAAGAAGTTCTCGCAAAGACATTAATTTCTTCACAAGTCGAGACGAATCGAGCATTTCTCGCAAGAATATCCTAACGTCACAGTTAACCTCTGCTCTTTTCGACAGAAGTCTGTTAGGGTCTGTGGTACTTAAGGTTTTGGCCGTCGTACCGTCGCATCAACTGATATATTCCTCGATAGGCAATCGTGCTGCTGTGTCTCTGATCCCTTCGGGGGCTGGACAAGACGTCTTCAAGCAATCCTCCTTGGCAATTTGACCGTCGGAAGAGCAAGCGTTAGGAATTTTGCCATGCCGCTTTTTACTTGAGGTTAGGCTCATTTTGGAGAGCCCCGATGAGTCATAACCACTCCGCGCTGGTGTGGGATGATCTCCGATAGTCTTTCAGGTTTTATGTGAGTTTCCGTCAAGACCCTGAAGCTAGGAATTTGTCCTTTGCTTCGTTTGCTGGCATCGCGTCTGCTGTATCGAGACGAATGTCACGGTTGTCTCTAGGTTGCTGGTGAACCGTCGAGGTTTGGAACTTGGGATTTTGCCGTGGCTCCGTTAGTTTGATTGTCGCGTCTGATCCCTGCTGGAGGAAGAACGCTGGGGTGACATCTCGTCTGCTGTATCGAGACGAACGTCGCGGTTATCTCTAGGTTGTTGGTGAACCGTCGAGGTTTGGAACTAGGGATTTTGCCGTGACTCCTTTTTTTGATTGTCGCGTCTGATCCCTGCTGGAGGAAGAACGCTGGGGTGACATCTCGTCTGCTGTATCGAGACGAACGTCGAGGTGGTGACCATTCTGCACTAGTGCAAGATGATCTCCGATCGTCTTTCAGGCTTTATATGACTTGCCGTTAAGACCTCGAAGCTAGGAATTTGGCCTTTGCTTTGTTTGCTGGCATCGCGTCTACTGTATCGAGACGAATGTAGCGGTGGAGCTGAGATTTTGCCGTCACTCCGCTATACTGACCATGGGGTATTTTGTTGACGTTGTTTCTGCATCCTGCCGGACCGCCGAGGAACACCGCCGTTGACATTGCATCTGCTGTAACGTGACGGATGTCGAGGCGGTCTCTAGGTTGACGATGAACCATCGAGGCTTGGAACTAGGGACTTTGCCATGGCTCCGTTGTTGGTGTTGCGTCCGTGCCCTGTTGGCATAAGGAGGAACGCTGTTGTTGGTCTTCTGGGATGCAGATGTGACCGTCGAGACTTGGCTCTCTTTCTGAGGGAGCCGGTGGGATGACATGGTTCCCTCTTTGTTTGTGCCCCTGGATTGTATACAGGGATTGCTGTGATATCGCCTGTAGGGCATGAATTTCGTTATATGTATTTTTCATTTTATTTCTTTCCGCGATGATCTATCATTTCAGCTTTTATATCGCGAAGGTCGCGATTGCCTAATCATTTCGGCTATTTTTTCGTGGTGCCCAATCATTTCGGCTATTTATTTTATTTTCACTCACTGCTTTTTATTGCGAGTTGCCCAATCATTTCGGCTATTTATTATTATATTTTTTTACTCGCTGCTTTTATTGCGAGTTGCCCCATCATTTCGGCTGTTTTGCACGCATACATTTCTACTTGCTGATTTTTATTGCAAGTTGCCCCATCATTTCGGCTATTTCGTATGCATGTATGGCTTTTTTTTATCGCGAGTGTGGACCTTGGAATCTGGTGCCAATCTCAGCATCAGCATCGCTACAACTGGAATATTTCCAGGAGCGAATCATCATTTTCCATGAAAGGGCTTGGGATTTGAAACCGGTTTAGGCATCAGCATCGCTACAACTGGGATATTGCCAGGAGCGAATCATCATTTTCCTCTGTCGATGTCGAATAAAGGTGGCTTAGCGAACAGGGTTAGGATCCCGTCGACTAAGGCTTTTGACTTCATGAGCCGTAAGGGTCTCACAAAGGTATTTCTCCCTACAAGTCGTGAGGATCTCGTAGGTGTGTTTTCTCCTTAGGAATCGTGAGGATTCCTAAGTGTATATCCCTCTGTAAGTCGTAAGGATCTTACAAAAGGGTTTTCTCCTTATAAGTCGAGAGGACTTATAAGGGTTGTTAACCATATGGACATATCCCTAGCCACGGGTGGGACTTGGTCAGGGAAATGTTTATACGCGCCTGTGGATTGTATACAAGGGTCAGTATTGAGCCACTTGTAGGGCCATATCGAAGGTTGTGAGGGTTGCTTAAGAACAGGTTAAGGTTTCTGTAACTTAAGACTTTCAAATCTTATGAGCCTTGAGGGTCCCATAAAAGAATTCTTCTTACAAGTCGTGAGGATCTCGCAAGTGTAATTCTCCTTAGGAATTGTGAGGATACCTAAGTGTGTTGCTCCTTTGTGAGTCGTAAGGATCTCACGCGGGTGGTTTCTCCTTAAAAGGTCGAGAGGACCCTATAAGTGTCCTTTCATGAGGTTGCGCCCTTTCGGGTTTTCACAAACACTCGCCGGTAGCCCTGCTGTTTTTACTCACGGAGCCCTCTCGGGTTTTCATCCGTGCCCTTTTTGCTTATGGACATACCGTTCTTTTTTTATATATATATTTTTTATATTCTTTTTATTCTTTTTTTTAACGAGGTAGCGCCCTTTCGGGTTTTCACAAACACTCGCCGGTAACCCTGCTGTTTTTACTCACGGAGCCCTTTCGGGTTTTCATCTGTGCCCATTTTGCTTATGGAAATACCGTTTATTTTTATTTTCTCTTTTTTTTATATTCTCGTCAGCCTGAGGATGCTGCGGTAGTAGTTTAAAGACGTTTCGGTCATTTGCAAGTTTTAGGACATTGCGGTCCATCATTAGTTTAAGGACGTTTCGGTCCGCCGTCGCCATATTTGAGGCGAATATCTAGTTTATTGACTTTTCGATCTATGGGCTTTCTCTGTGACTGAGCATGATGCCCCCGGCGTATCCATCTTTCTCGGAGCGTGCGGTTGTGGCGGGCTCACCTTTCAGTTTTCAGACAGCGCGAACTTGCCCTGTTGGTATTGGTCTTCAACCCAGTTTTTGAAGACGTAGCAATTCTCGATCAGGTGACCTACTGTTTGGTGGTAAGGGCAATAATTAGGATTATTAACATCGCCTGGCCGCAACGGATGTTTTGGACTCGGCAGATTGATGAGTCTGTCGCGCACTGCCAGCTCGAACAGTCCCCTTGTTTTATCTTGCGGAAATGAGTAAGGACGTCTTAGCCTCTTCTCGAGGCATATGCGTGGACGCATATTGTTTTGACGAACAACCGGTCTAGGGCCACTCGACTGTTGTTGAGTGTTGGCGACGAATGTCATTTTCCCCTTTCCTTTATCCTTTTTGCTCGATCCTTTGTTTGCGGGGACGAGATTTTTTCCGAGTAGGGGGCGATTGCACGGCTGAATGTTCTCGCAACTTCTCAATTCTTTCATTTTTGAAATGGATTCCTTGAGGAGAGGGTTGAGGGAAACTTCTTCGTCAGAGTCGCTTCCAAAGGTGATAATTTGCGATCCCTTGGAGTTGGCTATATGACAGTCGTCGACGGCTCTTTTGCACTCATCTATCGCATTTTTCCGATGTCTACGAGCTTCACACTTTGTCCTATTGAAGTGTTGCTTTTGAGCGACATATCCTTGCCACCAACACTTAAAGGAGTCGCAGTCTTCGGTAGGATGTATGATCTTCTGATGATATAAGCAGAAGTTAGGATGCATCTCTATTCCATCAAGAGTATTTTCTTCAGATGGTGGTAGCTTCATTCCCACTGATAGGGCTTTGGCGAACCTTTTCCTCGTCTTGAATTTGTTTTTATCCACAGCGGATGACTTTTGATTTGACGGAAGTGCCTCGACTCTTTGGTCTAGTAGTCGGTGTTTGGCTCCTTTCAGTATGGCCATCTCATGTTCTTGATTGGCTTTAACTTTCAGACGAATCTCATTCAGGAAGGCATCGATCAACTCATCCGACGGCCGCAGAATTTCTGGTTCAGGGCCCGCCCTCGGTTTCTCGGCGCAAGGAGCCTCTTCATCATCCACCAATGAGTGAGAGATCACATGACAAGTCCTTACGTAGTTTTCGGATTCATCTGATGAGTCTTCTCCATCGTTTTCGTCCTCGACAAAAGAACAAGTTGCCCTCGGAGTGTCCATCTTCTTTGGAGAGTGCAGCTGTGGTGGGTTCACCTTCCAGTTTTCAGACAGCGCGATCTTGCCTTGTAGGTACTGATCCTCGATCCAACCCTTAAAGATGAAACAGTCCTCGATCGGGTGACTTACCGTTTGGTGGTAAGGGCAATAATTAGGATTATTGAGATCGCCTGGCTGCGACAGACATTTTGGACTCGGCAGATTGATGAGTCTGTTGCGCACTGCCAGCTCAAACAGTCTTCTCGTTTTAGTCTGAGGAAACGAGTAAGGACGTCCTAGTCTCTCCTTGAGGGATGGGCGTGAACGCACGTTGTTTTGGCGAACGACCGGCTTCGAGTTGCTCGGCTGTTGTTGAGCATTGGTGACGACGATCGCCTTCCCTTTTCCTTTCTCATTTCGAGAATCTGGTTTTGGAGGAGAAGGTCCATGGCCCATCTGGTCCATTTGGGCTAATTTGTCGATCAAGGCCTGGAAGGTGGTCGACATGAAGAACATCATGAATTGCGAGATGGTCGCTTGCGGATCAAGAGTGCCCACTGTTAGTTATATGTATGCCCTAGAGGCCATTACTGTACATTGGATGTATATTGTAGTGGATGCTGGGACATATATAGGAAGGACTTTCTTGCTCGACATGATAGTAAGCTATCTGGTTGCACTTTATCTTAACATGTATATTTTCTGTCTCTCTGATTACATGTTGATAAAGCCCATAGGATGTGTACTCGACTTCCAGGACTATGATGTAGATCATACTAGTGGGGCCTGGGTAGTCCAAGAGTACATCTTTGAAATGTTCCTAGTCGAGGGAATATCGAGACGGGGCATCGATATTCCTGAGTAGACTAGCGCATATCTTCTCGACCCATGCGATGGGCGATGGATGATCCCATATCCATTGGTGTTTGACATCGAAGATGGTATGCGGGTGCTCAGTGGAGACTGGGTACACTGAACGGACTCGCCGAGAACTCCCAGATGGTATTATACCTCACGTCAGATGGCAGTTCTCTGGTGACACTGGTACAGCTTAGTCTGTTGACCCGAGATCGTCATAGAGTCTTGTGTGTCTCCCACTGTGCTTTGATTTCCACCCTACCACGGCTCTACTGAGTTGTGCAAACAGGTGGTTTTTGGGTACAGTCCCGATTCACATGGAGGCAATGAGCGATAGGAGGGGATTCGTCTCTCCCGGTATTGAGGGTTGATGTTGTGCTATGCTCGACTGGCCATAACAGGAAATCCCTGGCCAGGGTTGCAGTGATATACTGGTAAGTGTTATCAGTAGTTTCACGAATGTTATGGACCCTACGTCGGCATGACTTATCGAGCTATTGGGGTCTGACGTTTACCACCCCTAGGCGAGATATGCGACATATCAGACGAACAGACCGGACCGTACGGTAAGTGTTACTGGTCGGATTCGCAGGAGTGTGAGCGGACTTGCTCGTCGATCTTCTGATCGCTCAATACCCGGGTGGCCGTTACGTTTGGCAGACCGCTTGCGGCTTGTGGGTGTTTGATATGATCATCATCCGCTGCCGGCGTATTGACGAGTCTTTAGAGTCCTACACAGAGGTTTCCTGGCTCAAGCGAAACGAAATAGGAGCGCATATGAGATATGTGTGGGACCGAGAATAATACGTGTATATGATACCGTATTTCATTCTCGCGATGAATGTGTCGGATGGTTGTATGCGATATAACCCAGTTATCGAATCAAGGATTGATTCGATAAGCCGATACATTGGATACTAGCCGGTTATATGCGACATGACCGGATCATTGAATCAAGTGTTGATTTAATGATTTAATGTATAATTATATATTTGATATATTACTTTGCATTAACTAGTATTGGTTCACTTTAAATGGATTTACTCACTTAGTTTGTGCACATTGCATATGTGATATATTTTGTGCACATGTTGTATCATGTTTGATGATGCATGCAAGCAAGGGTTAGTGTAAAGAATTAGACCATGGTTAAGATTAAGATTAGGGTTTTCTTTTTCTTATTTATTTATTTATTTTGGAAAAAGAAAAAGATAAAGAAAATGAAATGGTGGCTTATTTTGTTTGTAGTTAAGGATTCTAGAAACTTTGACTAAGTAACCATTTTGTCTTCTTTCTTAACCCTAACTCTTCATATTAACCTTAGTCAATTCTCTACAACTAACTAAGGTTAATGATATGATAAGTATTACATTTTCTTTTCTATTTTAATTAAGATATCATATCATCTTCTTCTTGCTTCATCTTCTTCTTAAAAGGAGAAAGCTTGCTACTCCAATGGCAAGTCATGAAAAAGTGAGTGAAATCCAAAACTAAAGTTTACCCACTTCCTATTTCTTCATCCTCTACCTATTTCCAAGTAGTATAGGGTGTTTCCTTCACAAGTTTTTCCGACTTGGTGAAGTTGGAGCTTGTTCTAGCGATGCCTCGACGTAGATCATCTTCGGCACCGAACCGACGATCAAGCCCGCTCATTCTTCGACGAAGCCGACGCTAGAGCCCGGGAGTTTACTTGGACAGTGGAGGTACTACGTTGCGGAGCTATGGAGGTGGACAAACGGATCTACAAAGGTTGTATTTCCGTTATCTTATAGTTTAGTTGTAAATTAGCTTGCTTGCTTTTCCTATACTTCTAGTCAACGATCCGTTCTAGGTTTCCTCGGCACCGTAATTTTTATAAATTGGCATGTTTGATCACTTGTGAGACTACAATAGAGTGCCTAGGAACCCTACAGTGGTATCAGAGCCTAGCTAGAGCCTTAGGCGAAGTCCAGACGGAAATTGAAGTCCGAACGAACCCGAAGCCCCGAACCATAATTGCTCTCTGTACTTTTTCTAAAAACAGGGATTTTTCTATATTAAAAATATTCAGTAAAATCATCAGGAGATTCTAAGGGAAACTGCAAAATTCGTCACCCTGATTCCATCATTGCGCCGCGCTTCCGCGGCACAATCATGCCTCGTGCGGTGGAAGCGCGGCCGATTTGTCGTATTGCGCAACAAATTTTGTACAGTGATTCCTATTTTCCTATGCTGGTTTTCCTGGGAATTTTTAATTGTTTTTCAAGAGTTGAATTTTCTGGAGTTGATTTGGGGATTCGGTATTTCGATCGGGATATCAAATTTTGTCTGTGTGGCTTTCCGGATAAATTTTAGAATATGTTAAAAAGTTCGACCGGATATAAATACCCAATTTTTCCCCTGTCGGGAAATTTCCAAGTGTTGGATTTTTCCGAAGTTTAACGACGTTCTAAGTAGTGCAAGTAACGCGATGGTCCCTCTAGAAGACAACAAACCATAACTCGATTATGTGACCGTCTTGAACTGCCCTTTGAACCTTCGGGTTTGGGGCAGTACGGCGTGCCACATGTGAGGCGTTGGCTTGACCCTTCTACGGCTGGACCGTTGGTACTGAGGTACGAACGGAATGTTGTTAGACTTATTTCATGTGTTGAGCTGTATCGGGAAACTTGGGTGTTAGATTGTTCGATCGAAAAGTTTAACATTTTCTGTTTATCTGGAATGGGATACAATAATTGGAATTCGCAAAAGTTATGTGATAACTGAATGAATGTTATAAACGTAGCAGTTTAGTCTCACTTGATCGGTTGCCACAGAATTTTGATGTGATCAAAAGTCCGTCGCAATCACGTAGCGTACGCGGATACTCGCCGGGTAAACTTAATAGACAGCCTCACTCCATAGCCTCGACCAAGTGACTGTAGGAGAACCCCGTCGCCGAAAGCATCCGTTTGGGTGCTCGCGGTAGCGGTGTTCCGCCTTGGTGCACTTCGTCGACGGTTTTAGGGGTGCGGCCGTCTACTGAAGTTTGCGATGAGCATTCGATCAGAATGTCGGGAATCTTGTTGAATTGCCCGACCTGATATTGAAAAGAGTTTTCGATAATGAGACTAAAATGCGGGGTTTATAATTGTTAGGCATGCGATGTCTAAGTAATTCATTTGGTCAGGCATGCGATGTCTGAGGTGGTTGCGGATTCCAACTGTTGTAGTTTTACACTTTCTTTTCTGTGACCGTAAGTGTAATATGTGATATCGCCGGTTTCGTTGCTATATGTCAACGACAATTGGGATGGACATATTTACTTACGTTGATGACATGAGATGTTATGTGTTGCTGGATATGTTATATTGGATCGTCGTGTTTGAATAGCCCGGGGGTTTTTATGTGAGATGAGTGTTTTTTCATTTTCATTCGTGTAAAAACTTGTATGTAATATTCTTTTATTGGGGCACTTCCAGGTTGCGGAAGTCGTCACCCGTTGTATATTATTTATTTTTCTGCACTAGGATAGACCCAAGGAGGGGAGCACAAGTAACCGGGTTCTGGGGTCCAGTGGGAGACCAACTCGAGGAGTCGAGTCCGGGTCTCCTAACCCTGGAATTGGTAGGGTTGCTTGCCGCTCTCGTAGGGGTCTAGGGGTGTGGGATTGGCTATTCATCACGACCGTGGAATCCGTGTTTTATACTGGCTCGTATTGAAAACACGGACGTCCTAGTATATCCAATATTTCATATGTTTCTTCTGCTGTGTTTTATCTGAGATCATGCGATGTTCTGTGTTCTGTGACAGGTATTATATATAGTATATTTGATATATTATATAGACGTTGCTTATGTTTTACACCCGCGCTAGCCCTGCCTCGCTCTGGCGTTAGTTACCTAACCTAACGGTGCAGACGGGACATCGAGGCGAATGCGGATGGCATAAGCGTACGTTATATTTATCTGTGATGGTTAGGTGGACTTAAATGATGGGATATTCATTAATGAGATTAATGAAAGAAAATAAACCTAATTGATGTTGTGGAATCGAATTTCAAAATAAAACAGGTAGCTACAGTTCTTGCTTTGCATCGCGGTGTTCATTATAGAACATCCTGCACCTTATTCGATGAGGAAAGGACCGAGATCCCTTCACCGGGAGTGACTCCTTTAGCAATAACTGGCAGATACTACAACCCTCGGTTTGTCTTTGATCGCTTCTATAGTTTCCGCTTTGCACAGTGATATATATGATATATCCCGCACCTCATTCGACGAGGAAAGGGCCGACGATCCCTTCACCGGGAGTGACCCCTTTAGCAAAACTAGAAAAGCCTCGAAAACATTACATTTAAAAACTATTTGATTCCGCAACGAGATCAAGTTCAAAGCGTTAAAGGTTTTCACAAAAACCAGCCGCAACCCTCCGTCATTTTAGGAAGTAGAGTACTTAGTATTCGTGCTGTGTTTGTTGACCATAGTCAAGGCACAGTGTACGGTAGCTAAGTGATGTCTTCCTACACCGCATATGATGCGATTAGTTAGGACAGTCGCGTGACTTTGTTGACCTTAGTTAAGGGTCATGTGGGTGGGTCTAATTAATCACGAAATGACGGGTAGAACTTGACTAGTACTTATGATTTGTTGACCATAGTTAAGGTCATAGGTGCTAGGGGTAAAAACCTTTATCGGGAGTTTCAAGTGTTGAAACTTGCAATGAGATTGCATACCTTCTATGTGATAGTTGGATCCCGATACCCACTGCGAGTAATTGTTACTCCTGGGAGAGTTTTGCACTTTACAATTAGCCGATCAAGTAGGTGTCTAGAAAGGTGTCAACGGGGTTACGCCTCTGGGAAAACGAGGTTTTACTGTAATTAGGTCCGTGCGAAAGCACGGGGAACCTCCCTCAAAGTACCGACACTGGCCTGGCTGAAAGATTGGCGAACTTATAGAGTGTAATTAATCCCGGCTAGTCTTTCCTTTTAGGGTTTGAAGGAAGATTTGATAAAAACAGTGGGAGCCATCCTGATTAGATAAAATATATAACCAATCTGATCTTGCAAGAGCGCACGCAGAGTGTTTTCTTCTCTCTCTCTCCTGGTAGCGACCATATCACGCCTTAATCAAGATAATAATACGGATGTATTGACCGAACCCGCTTGTTATACTGAGCTGGGGAACGTTGGTCCCGCTCCAACTTATAATTGTTATAAGACAGAGCAGGAAATTGGGGAATACCAAGATTCCTATGCCGCCCAAACGAAGAGAGTGCATGCTGATGCATCATCTTCGGGTGTGTTCATTATACAGAACTGTTTCTCAGTATCCTCCGCATCCTTCGTATGTGATACCGGATCAGGATCCCAGATATGTAATCTGTTACATAGGGCTACAAAAGGGTAGAAAAACTGAGAACGGGTGATAAGTTTCATGAGGCAGAAAACGGGGCAAGTGTTGCAGCCAAGTCTGTCGGTCACTGTCACCCTGTATTACCAATACATTGATTCTGAACAAATGCTATTAGATATCGAACCTGATATACAAAATCATATCAGTCTCTTTATTAGTAAAGAAATGATATAATTTTGTATTGATGGATAATGTTTTGAATATTTCCTATATCAAAAGTTGATCGGTTCAGGCACGTTATCTAAAAGCATTGACGTTCTAAATCAAACTGCAGTTCCTAGTATACAGAACACACACAAGAGGAAGAGTTCAGAAATGAACGAATTCTTCTTGAGGCATTGTAGACTAGGTCATATCAATGCGACCCGACTGGCTGAAGTTACATTTAGATGTATATTTAAATCAGTTTGAGTTTACATCTTGTGAAACTTGCCAGTCATGTCACAAAGATATAATGACACCAGCTCTGTTTACTGGAAACAGAGGAAGAGTTGGTAAACTCTTGGGACTGATACATGATGATGTATGTAAGGTCTCCTGTCTACATATGCCAGGTCTGGTTCTTTATACTTCATTACGTTCTCTGATGATCTCTTCAGATTCAGACATATGTACTTGTTGAAACACTAGTCTGAACCTTTTGAGATATTCACAGAATATAAGTTAGAAGTAGAGAACCAAAATACGGGTATAAGTATTATATCCTTTGATGTGATCAAGGAGGAGAATACTTGAGCATGGAATTCCTGGACTATTCTAAAGGAGAATGAGATTCTCTCTCAGCATTACTCCTCCATATACACCATGGCATGATGGTATATCGGGGCGGGGCAATCACACCCTATATGATAAGGTGTGCTCTATGATGAGTACTACTGAGTTACCTGTTTCCTTTTGGGTATTATGCGCTTGAGAAGCTGCATACCTATTGAATAGGGTTCGAATCAAATCATTGCCTACCGCTTCATATATGATATGGAAAGGGAAGAGCCCATATCTTAAGTTAGTTAAGATTTGGAGTTGTCCGGCCTATGTCAAAAGCAAAATCCGGACAAGCTCAAGGCAAAGTCTGTTATGTAGAACTGGAAAGGTTTCAGCTATACAAACTACAGCTGAAGATTTGACAGAACCAAAGGATTCTATAGTCCCCGACGAACCTCAGCCTCTTCGCCGATCTAGTAGGGTTCCTCATCCTCCTGAGAGATACCTCGGTTTCTCGATGACAGTGGGAGCGAGGATTGCATCATGAGATGATGACCCAACTAGTTTCGAGCAGGCCATCGAGAGTAGGGACTCTGTAAGAATGGCTGGATGCTTAGCGATCTGAGATGGAATCCGTGTACACCAGCAAAGTATGGACTTTAGCTGCTATATCTGAAGGGTTAAATCCCCATCAGGAGAAAGTATATCTTGAGAAGATTACTTGGTGTAGATGGACAGGTTGAGACTTTCAAAGCTAGACTTGTTAAAGGTTTTCGTCATCAACCAGGCACGGATAATGATGAAACCTTTTCCAGGGACTATGCTTAAGTCCATCCAGATCCTACTTACCACGGCTACATACCATGACTACGATATCTGGCGGATGGGTGCCATGACTGCTTTTCTAAATATTGATTTAGAAGAGAACGTCTATAAGAACACAGCTAGAGGTCTTCGTAAACAGTGGGAGCAGCGGAAACGTGTGCAAGCTGCTTTACATAATGAAGCAGGCATCGCGGAGTTGGAACGTCTGTTTTGATGTGATAGTCAAAGTGTTTGACTTCATCAAAATGGTAGACGAACCTTGTATATACAAAAGGTAAGTAGAGAGTAAGGTGAACATCTTCGTATTGTACGTAGACAACATACTCTTGATAGAAAAAGAGTTTCCTATACTACGATCGGTCAATCTTCTATTATCACTAGGATTCTCCAAATAGGATCAAAGTGATGCCTCCTAAATCCTGAGTTTTCATCTATGAGATAGATCTAATAGGATGTTAGGATACTCACCAGTTGTAGTGAGATTGTATCAATCGATCCTGGGGAGAATCACTGGAAGTGTTCCAGGGTGATAAAGACGACTGAATGTCAGTCACAGGCACTGTCTTTACCCTCAGTAAAGGGACGGTATGTTGAAAGAGTTCCAAGCTCGATACCGTGGCAAACTAGACGATAAAGGCTGGTAACATCGCTATTAAAGATACTGCCAAAGAGGCAGTTTGGGTGTATATTAGTTCATAGGATGAACTAGGTTCCTACCATTGTATGACAATGGAACTGTGGCTTTGGCCCTGGAACCCTGGTCCCATCAGTGACCCAGACATAATCTAAGGCAGCATCACCTGATCATGGAGATAGTTGATCTCCAGGGTGATCGAGGTTAGGAGAGTAGACTCAGAGAACAAACGGCGGATCCACTCACGAAGGCCCTTTTCCCAAAGAGAGATTTTTTAGGGGATGGTTGAGTATGTGATACTGCAACCACTGCTACAGATGGCCCTAGTGCAAGTGGGAGATTGTTAGTTATATGTATGCCCTAGAGGCCATTACTGTACATTGGATGTATATTGTAGTGGATGCTGGGACATATATAGGAAGGACTTTCTTGCTCGACATGATAGTACGCTATCTGGTTGCACTTTATCTTAACATGTATATTTTCTGTCTCTCTGATTACATGTTGATAAAGCCCATGGGATGTGTACTCGACTTCCAGGACTATGATGTAGATCATACTAGTGGGGCCTGGGTAGCCAAGAGTACATCCTTGAAATGTTCCTAGTCGAGGGAATATCGAGACGGGGCATCGATATTCCTGAGTAGACTAGCGCATATCTTCTTGACCCATGCGATGGGCGATGGATGATCCCATATCCATTGGTGTTTGACATCGAAGATGGTATGCGGGTGCTCAGTGGAGACTGGGTACACTGAACGGACTCGCCAAGAACTCCCAGATGGTATTATACCTCACGTCAGATGGCAGTTCTCTGGTGACACTGGTACAGCTTAGTCTGTTGACCCGAGATCGTCATAGAGTCTTGTGTGTCTCCCACTGTGCTTTGATTTCCACCCTACCACGGCTCTACTGAGTTGTGCAAATAGGTGGTTTTTGGGTACAGTCCCGATTCACATGGAGGCAATGAGCGATAGGAGGGGATTCGTCTCTCCCGGTATTGGGGGTTGATGTTGTGCTATGCTCGACTGGCCATAACAGGAAATCCCTGGCCAGGGTTGCAGTGATATACTGGTAAGTGTTATCAGTAGTTTCACGAATGTTATGGACCCTACGTCGGCATGACTTATCGAGCTATTGGGGTCTGACGTTTACCACCCCTAGGCGAGATATGCGACATATCAGACGAACAGACTGGACCGTACGGTAAGTGTTACTGGTCGGATTCGCAGGAGTGTGAGCGGACTTGCTCGTCGATCTTCTGATCGCTCAATACCCGGGTGGCCGTTACGTTTGGCAGACCGCTTGCGGCTTTTGGGTGTTTGATATGATCATCATCCGCTGCCGGCGTATTGACGAGTCTTTAGAGTCCTACACAGAGGTTTCCTGGCTCAAGCGAAACGAAATAGGAGCGCATATGAGATATGTGTGGGACCGAGAATAATACGTGTATATGATACCGTATTTCATTCTCGCGATGAATGTGTCGGATGGTTGTATGCGATATAACCCAGTTATCGAATCAAGGATTGATTCGATAAGCCGATACATTGGATACTAGCCGGTTATATGCGACATGACCGGATCATTGAATCAAGTGTTGATTTAATGATTTAATGTATAATTATATATTTGATATATTACTTTGCATTAACTAGTATTGGTTCACTTTAAATGGATTTACTCACTTAGTTTGTGCACATTGCATATGTGATATATTTTGTGCACATGTTGTATCATGTTTGATGATGCATGCAAGCAAGGGTTAGTGTAAAGAATTAGACCATGGTTAAGATTAAGATTAGGGTTTTCTTTTTCTTATTTATTTATTTATTTATTTTGGAAAAAGAAAAAGATAAAGAAAATGAAATGGTGGCTTATTTTGTTTGTAGTTAAGGATTCTAGAAACTTTGACTAAGTAACCATTTTGTCTTCTTTCTTAACCCTAACTCTTCATATTAACCTTAGTCAATTCTCTACAACTAACTAAGGTTAATGATATGATAAGTATTACATTTTCTTTTCTATTTTAATTAAGATATCATATCATCTTCTTCTTGCTTCATCTTCTTCTTAAAAGGAGAAAGCTTGCTACTCCAATGGCAAGTCATGAAAAAGTGAGTGAAATCCAAAACTAAAGTTTACCCACTTCCTATTTCTTCATCCTCTACCTATTGCCAAGTAGTATAGGGTGTTTCCTTCACAAGTTTTTCCGACTTGGTGAAGTTGGAGCTTGTTCTAGCGATGCCTCGACGTAGATCATCTTCGGCACCGAACCGACGATCAAGCCCGCTCATTCTTCGACGAAGCCGACGCTAGAGCCCGGGAGTTTACTTGGACAGCGGAGGTACTACGTTGCGGAGCTATGGAGGTGGACAAACGGATCTACAAAGGTTGTATTTCCGTTATCTTATAGTTTAGTTGTAAACTAGCTTGCTTGCTTTGCCTATACTTCTAGTCAACGATCCGTTCTAGGTTTCCTCGGCACCGTAATTTTTATAAATTGGCATGTTTGATCACTTGTGAGACTACAATAGAGTGCCTAGGAACCCTACACCCACGAACATGCCTACCGCCGGTGCCTCTTTTATACGTTGTTCACATTTCGACCATAGGTTCCGCCATCGTGTTGCATATTGGATCCACGTCTCGCCCGGCTTTACCCTGGCATTAATCAACGCCGTTATCGGGGTGCGTTCGCTAGCACTCACGAATCTTTTTGTAAACAATATCTCCATCTCTGCAAATGTTTTGACAGAGTCGTTAGGTAGCTCTGAGTACCATTCAAAGTCTGTTTCCGCTAAGCTGCCGATGAATTGGCAAAGCAGCAGTTTGTCGTCGCCTCCAGTGTTGCTGCATAAGGCTCTGAATTGAGCGACATGCTGATGTGGATTCCCTGTCCCTTTATATACGTGGAACTTAGGGATCGTATATCCTGTAGGGTAACTGATTTGGTCATACCAGCCTGGGTAGGGTCGTCCGGTTCTAACAATTTGCCCAGCCGCTTCATTCGCCTGATGAACTCGTATCTGCTGAGCAATATAATCATCCAGGACGGCCTTGGAGATAGTTTCCTCCTTGGCTGCTGAAAGAGCCGGAGGAGGATTAGATGTCTCCCCTCTATCGTCTTCAATAATGATCGGAGGATTTTCGGCTGGAGGATCCGGCTGTAACATCATCTCGACCATGTCTTGGAAGAGAAGTGCCATTCGCTTTATGTTAGCCGCTTGATCTGCGGCTTCTTTGTCCTTCTTTTCGAGGACTCTGCGTAAGAAGTCAGCATCGGTTTCTTGTTCGTGACGCTGCTCTGATGATATTTCCGAGCTTTCTTTTGGCTCGGTAAGTGCAGCCATCGCAGTCATCATTTCCTGAAGCTTCTATTGCTGCTCTTGGGCTTTTGTCACGGATCGGGTGAGCGGTCGGTGACCCGTTGAAACACGGCCTTCCTCCTTTCCGGAAGCCATATAAACAGTGTGCACCACCATGCCCCCAGACTTGGGGCGTTCAGTGTTTTTGCGATTTTCCAAAGGTACAGGGATCTTCCCCGACATCCTTTTTTGAGTGGTCGAAGTTGAGGGGGCTATTATACTGGGCACCCAAGTAGCCGTCATCCTTTGTGACTTGATAGAGTAGTACTTCTCCTGCCGAACTTTCATCTTTTTCTGTCGGCGGGGATAGTCTTGATCATTTACCGAGTCTTGGACTTGACGCTAGACCTTGTAGATTTTAGAGGACAGCCGTTGAGGGGGCTGCTCCAACTTCACTTTTGGGGCATTATTCACAGGTGTAGGAAATCTTTTCAACACGGCAGTTTTTTCAACACGGCAGCTGGCGAGTTTCTGCGCACCTTGTTAAGTGGTTCAAAGCTGCTCCCGGTTGGAACAGCAGCGTCAATCCCCACCGTTGGAGCAGGCGGAGTTATCCCAGAGGGGGAGTTGCCCCCAGCCTTCCTCACTCGGCGCCAGTGACGACGTCGAGCGTGTCTTGCGGATGGAGTTGTTTCAGCTGTAAGGGTGACTTCGTCGTGCACCCTGCTTTGAGGAGAGACTGTTATTGGTGCTAGCCTGTCGAAGACTGACACCCGTTGAGAAGAAATGTTTAATTTGTCAAAGCCAAACCTCTGAGCAGGGGAAGCAGCTTTGAGGACCTCGCCTGGAGCAGCAACCGGAATGGCCAGCCTTGTAAAAACTGACTTCTTGGAAGGAGGTGCCTTCCCAATGATTTTGTCCGCTTGAGCCAGGGTGGCTATCCGCTTTGGGATGGTAGCTTCGGGTATCACGGGCTTGCAGACATTCTGCCCCTATCTGTTAAGAACTGAGTATTAGAGTTGGGCGACCCGTTGAGAGGTGCCGCGATAGTTATAAGCCGATCAACGACCGACTTCTTTAGAGCTTCTTGCGACGCTATTGGGGCATTGAAGCTCATCGGTGGGAGCATGGTCCCGAAGAATAGTCCAGTGGTGGCTTGAGTTACCTGCTCCACTGGCATCTTGAAAAGAGAGGCCACTTAGGGCCCGTAAGTCACTCCTCCAACAGGGACGGAGCGAGAGTTGCAGTTGCAGGAAGTGCAGTTTGAAGCCATTGATCTTCTGTTTTCTGCACGGAGCAAGACACCAAATCTTAGTACCTCTAATTCACATGCAACCACAGCAAACCGCGATTTGTTCACGAACACGACGCACGAAGTGTGGAGTGGAAAGAGGAAAAGGTCCCACCTGGCGTGCCAGAATCTGTTCCCCCCCAAAAGACGGCACACAAGACTGGGCGTCTTGGCACTGAGATTCGGGGCAGATGCTAATTGGTAGTATCTGTCCACCTCTCCGAAGAGGCCAAGTTGATTTATGGCACCGTGTATCGGAGGTTTAGACGGATGCGGCCGATGTAGCAGACTTCGTTAGATTCCCCCTCGCTTGAGGGCTTTTTGATTGTGGGGACGCTCTTCCCTGCAGACGCAAGCCCCTACAGTTAATTACGCTACCGCATCGCGGTAACAACTTTCTCCTTCTCCAGAATTTCACTTCGTGTCGTGGGTGTTTGTTTTGTTTGTGGTTGCCCGTGGATTGTATAAGGAGACTAAGTTATGCCGACACCCGTAGGATGTGGATTAGTCCAAATCCATATTTACTTAGATTTGGGTTTGGGGTTTTAGTTTAAGGATACGTTAGCCATGTTTGAGGCTAAGATCAACTTAAACGTTCGTTAAGGATACGTTAGTCCAATTTGAGACTAAGATCAACTTAACGGGATCATTTAGATCCGACAAAAGAGCGTTTGGAGGCTCTATTATTCCAGTTTAGGGATGTAGTGGTCCATGTTCCAGTTTAGGGACATAGTGGTCCATGGGTAGTTTAAGGACATTGCGGTCCATTGCCAGTTTAGGGACATGGTGGTCTATTTTATTTGTGGCCGTCGGGACCCGTCACCTCTCTGACGTCGTTGAAGGATTACAACAATAGGTGTCTGAGGAGTTCGGAGATGTACCCTTGAACCGGATGTAAATTGATTTAAGAGAGCAGCCATGCTCAGTCAATTTAATTTGAGGACTTACGGCCATGATTGGGCTAAGTCCAGTTGAGAATATTCAACGTTTTTATCTTTGGCCTATTAGGCCTGTGCTGGGGCTTTGCCCCTGTTTAATAATGCACTGCATTTTCTTTTGGCCTGCTAGGCCTTTTTGATTTGGGCTCTGTCCCTTTATTTACGATGCAGAGCATCTGTTTCGGCTCTGCCCTTTATTTATGATGCAGAGCATTTTATTAGGCCTGTTAGGCCCTTTTTAATTGGGCTTGGCCCTTCTGTAAATAATGCAGTGCATTAATCAAACTGACAATGGCCATGTGGCCTGTCAGGCGCTTTGCGCCAATTATTGAGTGCAAGCGCATGTGGAGGTGACACGTGTCACTCTAGCGCAGTGCGCTGTGCTATTGCGCTGTGACACGTGGCGCGCTCTGATGAGTTGCGCCAACTTCAGAGATCAAACCTCTATCTTTAAAAGCGCATAGCGCAAGTTACTCTGGTGCTGACACGTGGTGCTCTCTGGTGGCTTGCGCCAACCCAGGAGCATAACGGTGCAGTTTTTGCAAGTGCAAGGCACTGTTTCAATAACTTGATCCAATTTTGGATTCAAGAAAAGAATCTGTAAGATTCCAGAACCAATGGTTCATAAAAAAGGCAATGCCTTTGTTATTATTTATTTTTTATTGAAGCTCATTGATCTTGTTCTTAGATCAATGATCTATTCAGAAGAAATTCTTCTTTTTATAAAGGTTTTTACCCTTTTTTTGAGTTCTTCTCAAAATTCTTCAGAGCTCTCTCTATTCTCTGTGTTGTTGATGATGATCTCGATGTTGATGTGCATCTGAATTGGGGTCTAGGGGTCTTTATATAGTGCCCATTAATTTGTTTAATTTGTTAAAGAGATCCTTCTCTGAGTGATTTGGGGAATTTTCCCCACCGTTGGATCTTTGATCCAAGGGCTTCTGTTTTACAGAAGACAATCTTCTTGTTTTAATAAGAACAGAAAGATCTTACTGGAATTTTAATTCTGTTTGGCGCAAACGCAGTAGCGCTTGACACGTGTCGCGCAGCGCACAGCGCAGCGCGACTGCGCTGACAAGTGTCGCGCAGCGCACAGCGCAGCGCGACTGCGCTTGCGCAACTGCGCTGACACGTGTCGCGCAGCGCAGCGCTTACGCAACTGAAGCGTTGCTTCCTTTAATTTTGTTTTAAATAGAGTCTTGCTCTGATTGGGCTACTGCCTTGGGCGCTGCCCTGACGTATCAGCTTTTGACACGTGGAGCGTTGCGCGCATCGCAAGGGATTTGAAGCGTTGCTTTAATTTTTGAATTTTTGAAATTCAAACAAAGCTTTGTTCTGATTGGGGGAAACAGCCCCTCCCATCCGTGAAAACATGGAAACACTGAGACTGTATAAATCCAATAATCCAATACTAGAATCTGGCTTAAACCAAAGCCTGCTAGTATAAACTGTCCGAACATCGTACGTGCGTAAAAACACGTATTGTTAGTGTATATGCCCTAGAGGCCATTACTGTATCATACTAGTTTGTATATTACTTAATGGATGCTTGGGATATTCACCTTGTATATACAATCTTGCTCAAAATAGTAGTATGCTACTTGGTTTGTTTCTACTTCAATGTGTACATGTGTTTATATTTTGTATATCGCCTATACACATTAGTGGAGCCCTTAGGATCTTTGCTTGATTACCAGCGATGTGATGGCCGTCACACTAGTGGGGCTGGGTAATCTATAAGCACATCCTTATGCAGGTCCCTGGTCGCAGGACTATCGAGACAGGGCATCGATACTCCGGAGTAGACCAACGCATGCGCTTCTCATCCCAGTGTGGGAGACGGTCTGTCCCACAGCCGTCAGTACGTCGTACTTGAGATAGTATGCGGGTGCTCGTTAGGTTACGGGTACACTGGACAGGACTCGTCGGGAACTGACTAGTTGGTATTATACCTATCGTCAGTTATCAGTTCCCAGGTGACATGAGTACAGCTTAGTCCGCTGACTTGACACTGTCACTCCGCCTCGAGTGTGTTCCCACTGTACTTTGATCACTACCCTACCACGGCTCAAAGGAGTCGTGCAAACAGGTAGTGGTTGGGTGCAGTCCCGAAGCACTTGGAGGCAGTGACGGTTAGACAGGATTCGTCTCTCCCGGTATTGGGGGTTGACATCGCGCTGTGTCTAGGAGAGCCATTACACGAGTAGTCCCTGGCCAGGGCAAACGAGATATACTGGTAGGTTTCCAGTGTTATCTCAGGGTGTTTTAGGCTTCGCTCCGGCACGACTTGTACCGCTATTGGGGGACTGACGTTTACCGCCCCCTAGGCCCGCCATGCGATGTATCAGACGAACAGACCGGACTGTACGGAGAATGTCACACTCAGGCTCAGTAGGAGTTCAGATGGGTTTCGCCTCGTCGGTCTTCTTGTCGGCATTACCTGGGGACCGTTACGCACAGCTAGTGCCGCTTGCGGTCTGTGGTTAAACCCACTGCCAGCGTAGTGTCGAGTCTTTAGAGTCCCACACAGAAAGCTTTTCGCCTTTAGGCAAAAGAGTAGAGGTCGCATGGTATTGCGACAGGTCGCATGGTTTTGCGACAGGGTTCGGTCACATCCGTGCACTTGTGCACGTACAGTGTCCGGACAGTTTACACTAGCGGGCTTTGGTTTAAGCCAGATCCTAGTGTACCTTATGGGATTGGATTTATCCAGTTTGCATTCGTGTTCCTCGGAACGCGGATGCGGATGTGTATGCACAGTTGACAGGGAGACAGAGGCAGTGGATTCTCATTAGGGTTGTTGTCAGTTGACCGTTGACTATTGACCTTTGGATCAACCCTAATGAGAATATGATATGTGATTAACTATTATATTAATTAAGTATTATGGTGATATGGTTGTTGACTTTGTTGACTTGTTGACTTTTGTTGACTTGTTGACTTTTGTTGACTTGTTGACCGGTTGACTAGGCTTGACTAGTTGACCATCATGATAACCATAGCCATCATTTCATGGCAAAGACTTTTGTTTACTTGCTCATTTATGTAAAATGAGTGCATGAAATGATATGGTTATGGTTGCTTCAACCATCACATAAGACTTTTGTTAGTATGATGAGTTATGATTGCTTTGGATTATGAGAGGGTGAAAGGAAAAAGAGAGCCTCATTCATTCTTGCTCATTCTCTCTCTTGTTCTTGAGCTCTCCTTTTGCTCTCACCCTCTTGCTCTTTTTCCCTCTCTTTAATCTATGGTTCTCTTGTCTCATGAGTTGAGAATCAAGAACCATAGATAAAATCCCACACAAACTATTCTCTACTCATTCTAGTTCACTAGGTTTAGCAAACCAAGTGAACTAGTTTCTTCAAAGAACGAAGAAGGAGCTAAAGGTTGGAGCTTTCAGGTGGATCTATCTTCGGCATACGGAGACGACGAGAAGAAGCCAATCGAACCACCACCGGAGCTTGAAGACGAAGGAGTTCAAGACAAGCAAGGTATAACCCCCTAACCGAGTAGCTAGAAACTCATAGTTAGGTTGTTAGATAGATGTTTAACCAAGATCCGGGTTTTAGGTCCATGTTACCACCTCCGTAAAAATCGTTTTTTACCAAATTCCGCGTTCCCGAAAGTACCGGGAGAGGTAGCATGGACTTACACGTATGTGTCCGAACCCTGTCGTAAAACGATACGACTTCTATATCGTTTCGCCCGAAGCAGGGAAATTCTCTGTGTGGGACTCTAAAGACTCGACACTTACGCTAGCAATGAGTTTAACCACAGGCCGCAAGCGATACTAGCTGTACGTAACGGTCCCCAGGTAGATGTCGATAAGAAGACCGATGAGGAAACCCATCCGAACTCCTACTGAGCCTGATGTGACAATCTCCGTATAGTCCGGTCTGTTCGTCTAGGACTATCGCATATCGGGCCTAGGGGACGGTAAGCGTCAGTCCCCTAAAAGCGGTATAAGTCGTGTCAGAGTGAAGCCCATTACACCTTGAGAAGCTACTGGAAATCCTACCAGTAAATCTCGTTTGCCCTGGCCAGGGACTTTGCGTAATGGCTCTCCAAACACAGCGCGATATCAACTCCCAATACCGGGAGAGACGAATCATATCTAACCGCCACTGTCTCCATGTGCTTCGGGACTGCACCCAACTGTTACCTGTTTGCACGACCCCTTTGAGCCATGGTAGGGTAACAATCTAAGAATGGTTGGAACACACTCGAGACGAAGCAGCAGTGTCAAGTCTGCAGACTATGCTGTACTCATGTCACTTGGGAACTGTTAACTAATGACGGGTATAATACCAACCAACAGTTCCCTGCGAGTCCTGTCTGGTGTACCCGTAACCCAATGAGCACCTGTATACTATCTCCGGTACAACGTACTAATGGCTGTGGGACAGACCATTTCCCCTGGTGGGATGAGAAGCGTACACACTAGTCTACTCCGGAGTATCGATACCCTGTCTCGATAATCCTACGACTAGGGACCTGAAAAAGGATGTGCTTGTAGACTACCCAGCCCCCACTAGTGTGACTGCCATCACAACGCTGGTAGTCAAGCAAGATCCTAAGGGCTTTATCAATATGTATTCTCGATATGCTAACATATACACACATTAAGATAGATACAAACCAAGTAGCGTACTACCATGTTTAGCAAGACTGTTAATATAATTGTCAATATCCCAAGCTTCCATTAAGTAATATACAAGCTACTATGATACAATAATGGCCCCTAGGGCATATACACTAACAATCTCCCACTTGCACTAGGGCCATGTACTGGCGTATCGAAGACCTATCATCTCGAGTAGCCTCTCGAACTGAATCTGAGGTAAGGCCTTAGTGAATGGATCTGCAGTGTTCTCCTCTGTAGGAACTCTCCAGACCTCGATCTCCTAGCGATCTATGATCTCCTGGCGATCTATGATCTCCCTGATCTGGTGATACCGCCTTAAGATGTGTCTGGACTTCTGATGTGACCTAGGTTCCTTTGCTAAAGCTATAGCCACGTTGTTGTCACAATACAGAGGTGTTGGATCAACAATGGATGGAACTACCTGAAGTTTTGTGAGGAACTTCTTCATCCAGACCGCTTCTTTTGCGGCATTGCAAGCAGCGATGTACTCCGCTTCCATCGTCGAGTCAGAAACGGTGTCCTGCTTAGAACTCTTCCAGCACACCGCCCCTCCATTGAGGGTAAAGACTGTTAGTTATATGTATGCCCTAGAGGCCATTACTGTACATTGGATGTATATTGTAGTGGATGCTGGGACATATATAGGGAGGACTTTCTTGCTTGACATGATAGTATGCTATCTGGTTACTCTTTACCTTAACGTGTACATTGATTGTGTCTATGTTGCATGTTGGTAAAGCCCTTAGGATGTGTACTTGACTACCTGGACTATGATGCGGATCATACTAGTGGGGACATGGTAGTCCATAAGTACATCCTTCAAAGTCCCTAGTCGTGGGTGTATCGAGACGGGGCATCGATATACCAGAGTAAACTAGCATGTACCTTCTCGACCCATACAGATAGGCGATGGATGATCCCATATCCATTGGTGTTTGACATCAGAGATGATATAAGGGTGCTCAGTGGAGACTGGGTACACTGGACGGACTCGCCGAGAACTCCCAGATGGTACTATACCTTACGTCAGATGGCAGTTCTCTGGTGACATTGGTACAGAGTAGTCTGTTGACCCGAGATCGTCATAGAGTCTTGTGAGGTTCCCACTGTGCTTTGATTTCCACCTTACCACGTCCAAGAGGGCGTGCAAAACGGTGGTTTTTGGGTACAGTCCCGAGTTACATGGAGGCAATGAGCGATAGGAGGGGATTCGTCTCTCCCGGTATAGGGAGTTGATGTTGCGCTGTGTTCGATTGGCTATAACCGGAAATCCCTGGCCAGGGTTGCTGAGATTTACTGGTAAGTGTTACCAGTAGTTTCTCGAACTGTTATAGACCTCATATCGACACGACTTATCGATCTATTGGGGTCTGACGTTTACCACCCCTAGGCGAGATATGCGACATATCAGACGATCAGACCGGACTGTACGGTAAGTGTTACTGGTTGGTTTCAAAGGAGTGTGAGCGGGCTTGCTCGTCGATCTTCTGATCGCTCAATACCCGGGTGGCCGTTACGTTTAGCAGACCGCTTGCGGCTTGTGGGTGCTTGATATGATCATCATCTGCTACCGGCGTATTGACGAGTCTTTAGAGTCCTACACAGAGGTTTCTTGGCTCAAGCGAAACGAAATAGGAGCGCATATGAGATATGTGCGGGACCGAGAATAATGCGTGTATGTGATACCGTATTCTATTCTGGCGATGAATGTATCGATTGGTTGTATGCGATATAACCTGGTTATCGAATCAAGTGTTGATTCGATAAGCCGATACATTGGATATTAGTCGGTTGTATGCGATAGACCGGATCATTCAATCAAGTGTTGATTTAATGATTTAATGCATAATTATATATTTGATATATTACTTTGCATTAACTAGTATTGGTTCACTTTAAATGGATTTTCTCACTTGGATTGTGCACATTGTATATGTGATATACTTTTGTACACATGTTTGTATCATGTTTGATGATGCATGCTAACTTGGGTTTGTGTAAAGACTAAACCATGGTTATATGAATGGTTAGGGTTTTATTTTCTTATTCATTTATTTTATTTATTTCATTTATTTTATTTTGGAAAAGAAAAAGGGAAAATGGTGGCTTTGTTTGTTTGTATGTTGAAACTTCATGAAGCTTTGACTAAGTCACCATTTTGTCTCATGCTTAACCCTAACCATTCCCACTAACCCTAGTTTAATCTCTACACATAACCATGGTTTGAATATGATAAGTATTGATTTTCTTTTCCATTTTTAATGAACACTTATCATATTCTTTCTTTCTTCTTCTTCTTCTTCACTTGAAGAAAGCTTGCTTCAACAATGGCAACTTGAGCAAATGAGTGAGAAATCCAATTCTAAAGTGAACCCACTTCCTATTTCTTCATCCTCTACCTCTTGCCAAGTAGTAGAGTGTGTTTTCTTCACAAGTTTCATGACTTGGTGAAGTGGTAGCTTGATCTTGTGATGCCTCGACGTAGATCATCTTCGGCACGAAGCCGACGACCTTGCCCGCCTATTTCTCCGATGAAGCCAACGCTAGAGCCCGGGATTCCATTTGGATAGCGAGGAGACTTCATTGTGGAGCTATGGAGGTGGAGGACCGGATCTACAAAGGTTGTATTTCCGTTCTTTTAGTTAATTTGTTAACTAGTTGCTTGTATCGCCTAAAATCTAGTTAACGATCCGTAGCCTAGGGTTTCTCTGCACCGTAAAATTTGAAATTGGCATGGTTGATGCCTTGTGAGATCTCTTGGGAGTGCCTAGGAACCCTACAGTGGTATCAGAGCCTAGCTAGAGCCTTAGGCGATGCGTAGACGAAGTTTGAAATCCGAACAAACCCCGAAACCCTAATCCGGCCCGCTCTCTGGACTTTTTCTAAAAATTGGGTTTTTTCCAGATTAAAAATGCTTAAAAAATTCAGCAGGGAATTATATGAATTACGGTGCAAAATTGGACCCATGATTCCTCCAAACCGCGGCGGAACCGCGGCAGAAGCCTAGATTCTGCGGCGGTTCCGCGGCGAGGTGATGACGTCACCTTCCCATTGTCACACAGTAATTCCTATTTTATTATGCTGGATTTTCTGGGAATTTTTAATATTTATTCAAGAGTTGAATTTTCTGGGGTTGTTTTGGGGATTCGGTGTTTCGATCGGTGTATCAGATTTTGTCTATGTGGCTTTCCGGATAAATTTTAGAATATGTTAAAAAGTTCGACCAGATATAAATACCCAATTTTTCCCCTGTCGGGAAATTTCCAAGTGGTGGATTTTTCCGTAGTTTAACGACGTTCTAAGTAGTGCAAGTAACGCGATGGACCCTCTAGAAGACAACAAAGCTTAACTCGATTATGTGACCGTCTTGAACTGCCCTTTGAACCTTCGGCTTTGGGGCAGTACGGCGTGCCACATGTGAGGCGTTGGCTTGACCCTTCTACGGCTGGACTGTTGGTACTGAGGCACGAACTGAATATTTTTAGACTTGTTTCATGTGTTGATCTGTATCGGGAAAACTTGGGTGTTCGAATGTTCGATCGGAAAGTTTAATATTTTCTATTTATCCGGAATGGGATACAATAATTGGAATTCACAAAAAGTTATGAGATAACTGAATGAATGTTATAAATCTAGCGGTTTAGTCTCACTTGATCGGTTGCCACGGAATTTTGATGTGATCAAAAGTCCGTCGCAATCACGTAGTGTACGCGGATACTCGCCGGATAAACTTAATAGACAGCCTCGCTCCATAGCCCCGACCAAGTGACTGTAGGAGAACCCCTTCGCCGAAAGCATCCATTCGGGTGCTCGCGGCAGCGGTGTTCCGCCTTGGTGCACTTCGTCGACGGCTTCGAGGGTGCGGCCGCCTACTAAAGTTTGCGACGAGTATTCGATCAGGATGTCGGGAATCTTGTTGAATTACCCGACTTGATATTGAAAAGTGTTTTCGATAATGAGACTAAAATGCGGGGTTTATAATTGTTAGGCATGTGATGTCTAAGTAATTCATTTGATTAGGCATGCGATGTCTAAAGAGATTGCGGATTCCAACTGTTGTAGTTTTACACTTTGTTTTCTGTGACCGTAAGTATAATATGTGATATCGCCGGTTTCGTTGCTATATGTCAACAACAATTGGGATGCGCATATTTACTTACGTTGATGACATGTGATGTTATGTGTTGCTGGATATGTTATATTGGATCGTCGTGTTCGAATAGCCGGGGGTTTTTATGTGAGATGAGTGTTTTTCATTTTCATTCATGTAAAAACGTGTATGTAATATTCTTTTATTGGGGCACTTCCAGGTTGCGGAAGATGTCACCGTTTGTATATTATTTACTTTTCCGCACTAGGAATGACCCAAGGAGGGGAGCACAAGTAACCAGGTCTGGAGTCCAGTGGGAGATAAACTCGAGGAGTCGAGTCCGGGTCTCCTAACTCTAGAATTGGTAGGGTTGCTTGCCGCTCTCGTAGGGGTCTTGGGGTGTGGGTTTGGCTATTCATCATGACCGTGAAATCCGTGTTTTATACTGGCTCGTATTGAAAACACGGACGTCCTAGTCGACCCAATATTTCATATGATTCTTCTGCTGCGATATCTGTGATGTGATCATGTGATGTTCTGTGATAGATACAGTATATAGTAAATATGATATATTATATAGGCGTTACTTATGTTTTACACCCGTGCTATCCCTGCCCCGCTCTGTCGTTAGTTACCTAACCTAACGGTGCATGAGAGGACATCGAGGCGAATGCGGATGGCATAAGTGTACGTCGTATTTATCTATGATGTTTAGGTGCTTAAATGATGGGACTTCATTAATGAGATTAATGAAATAAAAGAAACCTAAGATGTTGTAGAATCGAATTTCAAACTAAAACAGGTAGCTACAGTTCTTGCTTTGCACAGCGGTATATATGATATATCCTGCACCTTATTCGATGAGGAAAGGACCGAGATCCCTTCATCGGGAGTGACTCCTTTAGCAATAACTGGCTGATGCTACACACTCGGTTTGTCTTTTGATTGCTTTTAAGAGTTTTTTCTTTGCACAGTGATATATGTGATATATCCCGCACCTCATTCGACGAGGAAAGGGCCGACGATCCCTTCACCGGGAGTGACCCCTTTAGCAAAACTAGAAAAGCCTAAAAAACACTCCATTTTAAAAATCATTTGATTCTACAACGATATCAAGTTCTTTACGCAATAGGTTTTCAGAAAAACCTTTCGTAGCCCTCCGTCATTTCAGATAAGTACTAGTTAGTATTCGTGCTGCGGTTGTTTGGCCTCCGTCAAGGCGTAGTATACGGTAGCTAACTAGTGCTTATCTGCTAGCATATGATGCGATTGAATTAGGGTATTCGTACGGCGTTGTTTGGCCTCCGTCAAGGGTCGTGCGGGTGGGTTTAATTCAATCAGGAAATGACGGGTTGAACTTGACTAGCGGACTATGGGTTGTTTGGCCTCCGTCAAGGTCATAGGACGCTAGGGGTAAAATATTATCGGGAATTTCAAGTGTTGAAATTTGCAATGAGATTGCATACCTTCTATGAGATAGTTGGATCCTGATACCTACTGCGAGTAAGAGTTACTCCTGGGAGAGTTTTACACATTACAATTAGCCAATCAAGTAGGTGTCTAGAAAGGTGTCAACGGGGTTACGCCTCTGGGAAAACGAGGTTTAAATTAATTAGGTTCGTGCGAAAGCACGGGGGACCTCCTTCAAAGTACCGACACTGGCCTGGCTGAAAGATTGGCGAACTTGTAGTGTGTAATTAATCCCGGCTAGTCTTTCCTTTTAGGGTTTGAAGGAAGATTTGATAAAAAGCAGTGGGAGCCATCCTGATGAGATAAAATAATAACCAATCTATTCTTGCAAGAGCGCACGCTGAGTGTTTTCTTCTCTCTCTCTCCAGGTAGCAACCATATCACGCCTTAATCAAGATAATAATACGGATTATTGACCGAACCCGCTTGTTATACTGAGCTGGGGAACGTTGGTCCCGCTCCACCTTATAATTGTTATAAGACAGAGCAGGAAATTGGGGATTACCAGATTTCCCGTACCGCCCAAACGAAGAGAGTGCATGCTGATGCATCATCTTCGGGTATGTTCATTATACAGAACTGTTTCTCAATATTCTCTACGTCCTGGGTATTTGATACCGGATCAGGATCCTTGATATGTAATCTGTTACATAGGGCTACAGAGAGGTAGAGAACTGAGAACGGGTGATAAGTTTCATGAGGCAGAAAACGGGGCAAGTGTTGCAGCCAAGTCTGTTGGTCACTGTCACCCTGTATTACCAATACATTGATTCTGAACGAATGTTATTAAAAGATTTCGTCATAGTCCAAGCCAGGTCTTTGACGGAAACCCTTTGCAACAAGTCTAGCTTTATAGGTCTCAACCTGTCCATCTACACCAATCTTCCTTTTGAAGATCCACTTGCATCCTACGGGTTTTACCTCGTCTGGAGCAATGTCCAACGTCCATACTTTGTTGGTGTACATGGACTCCATTTCGGTCCGCATTGCATCCATCCATTTTACTGAGTCAACGCTCTGAACGGCCTGCTGGAAGCTAGTAGGCTCATCATAATCTATGATGCAATCCTCTCTATCCCCGTCTATGAGAAAACCGTAGTATCTCTCGGGCGGATGAGACTGCCAACTACTTCTGCGGAACGGCGTAGGAATGTCCTGTTCTTTTGAACCTTCTGGTTCCACTAAGCTTTCAGTAATAGCTCGTGGTTCTGGAATTTCTTCCAGTTCTACTGCGCTCCCACTAATTTCCTTTTCTAAGAACTGGTGTTCTAGAAAGTGGGCATTACGAGAAACAAGGACTTTTTGTTCCTCTGCGTGGTAGAAAAGATACCCCCTGGTGTTCTTTGGGTATCCCACAAACTTGCACAGTACTGAGCGTGCCTCGAGTTTGTCCGCATGCTGCTTTTTGACAAAAGCTGGATATCCCCAGATCTTCAGATATTGAAGATAGGGTTTCTTCCCACTCCATAACTCATAAGGTGTAGTAGGCACAGTCTTAGTGGGAACTCGGTTCAAAAGGTATGCAGCTGATTCTAGCGTATACCCCCAGAATGATAGCGGTAACTCAGTGTTACTCATCATGGACCGAACCATATCCAATAGGGTTCGGTTCCGTCTCTCCGATACACCGTTATGTTGCGGGGTGTATGGAGGAGTAAGCTGAGAGAGAATTCCGTTCTCTTTTAAATAATCCAGGAACTCGGCACTTAAGTATTCTCCACCTCGATCCGATCTTAGAATCTTGATACTTTTGCCGGTTTGTTTTTCTACTTCATTCTTATATTCCTGGAATTTTCCAAAGGCTTCGGACTTATGTTTCATTAAGAAGACATAACCGTACCTTGAAAAGTCATCCGTAAAAGTAATGAAGTAAGAATAACCGCTTCGCGCATGTGTAGACATTGCACCGCACATGTCACTGTGTACGAGTCCCAAGAGCTCGCTCGCTCTTACTCCGTGTCCAGTAAACGGAGTCTTTGTCATCTTTTCTTTGAGACAGGATTGACAAGTGGCATACGATTGATATTCGAACGGATTCAAATATCCTTCTGTATGTAACTTAGTCAACCTTCTCTCATTGATGTGACCCAGTCTACAATGCCATAAGAAAGTCTGATTTATTTCCGGAGACTTTCTTTTGTGTGTATTCTGGACATTGAAAATCTGTGGTTGGTTTAATACGTATATACCATTGCTCAATGTACCTGACCCAATCAAAACTTGATTAAGGTGAATGTTTACAACATTACTTACAAACGCAAATTCATAACCTTCTTTAGAAACTAAAGATACAGAAATGATATTACAAGTTGCGTTGGGTACAAAAAAGCAATTACGCAAAACCAAAACATGTCCATCTGACATTCCCAGGTGATAGTCCCCCACGGCTTTAGCATCCATGCTAGCTCCATTCGCAACTCTGAGGGTCATGTCACCTGCTTTCAAAACACTACGGTTTCTCAACGCCTGCAAAGAATTACAGATATGAGATCCTGATCCGGTATCCAATACCCAGGAAGTAGAGTTTATTGAAAGACAGTTTTCAATAACAAACACACCTGAAGCTGAAGCTGCAACCTGCTTCAATTCCTGTGTTCTGGCCTTCCAGGCCCTGCAATCATTCTTCCAGTGTCCTTTCTTATGACAATAGAAGCATTCTTCCTTATCCACAAGCTTCCCCACTTTCTTTATTGCTTTTGCTTTTCCCTTCGTATCCACTTTACTAACACCGCCCCTTGGTTTGGCGGGGGCTTTCTTCTTCTTTCCCTTGGCTTTCGCCTTGGACCTAGAAGAAGATGATCCTCCTACAAACAAAGTGGATGTTTCCCTACTTTTCTGTAGGGTGCCCTCTGCGCTCCTCAGCATGTTGAGGAGCTCTGAAAGTTCGACCTCTTTTTCTTGTAAGTTGAAGTTCAGTATAAACTGGGCGTAAGTGGAAGGAAGGGACTGGAGAACTAAGTCCGTATAGAGCTCACTCTCCTATGTGGTTCCTAGGTCCGCGAGCTCCTCAATGTAGCCGATCATCTTAAGCACGTGCTCTGCTACTGACGATCCGACGGCCATCCTTGCCGAAAATAACTTTTTCGACGCTTCGTATCCTGCGATACGAGATTGCTCTCCATACAGTTCTTTCGTATGAAGAAATATGGATTCCAAGTCCATATTCTCGTGCCTCCTCTGATGTTCATTGCCATAGAGGCAAGTACGAGGCACTTGGCCTTCGCGCTATCAATCTCCCAAGTCTTACGGATTTCCTTATCTGCGACGCTGGAAGTGGGACCAGGGACAGGGGGAGCTTTGGTGGTAAGAAGATACCCCAGCTTTTCGTAAGTGATTGCCATCTTGACATTCCTGAGCCAATCTTTGTAGTTTGGCCCTGTCAGTATGTTTTTATCTAGAAGTAACTTAAGTCCAGTCATGTCGATTGGTCGCTGCAATTAGGAGAGAGAAGAAGAAACACTCAGCATGATGCTCTTGCAAGTTTAGAGTGGTTTTTAGTTTGTCAAAACAGGATGGCTCCCACTGTTTCTCGAATCCCTCCTCAAATCAAAAAGGAAGAATTAGTCAGGATCAATCTCACCGTACAATACTTGCTTAACCGTTCGGCCAGGCCGGTGTCGGTACTTCGAGGGAGGTTTTCCAACGCTTTTGCGAAGTTCCTTAATTAAATAACCTCTTTTCCCTGGGGGCGTAGCCCCGCTAACACCTTTCTAGACACCTACTTGGTTTATAGCATTGATCGTTAAGTGAGAAATTTCCCGAGGAGTAGCATATACTCACAGTAGGATCGGGATCCAAATATCACCGCGTGACGAAACTGAAGGAATCCTACCAGAATCATCACACTCCAAATGGTATGCAACACTAGCAAGTTTCAGTTCTTTTGAAACTCCCGATGTGGATTTTTGCCCCATGCTCTTATGACCTTGGCGTGAGGTCAAAATGTCATAAGTCACATGTCAAGTTCTTCCCATCATTATCCAGGTTAATTTGAATCCACCCGTACCTACCCTTGACGTAGGCCAAAATGGTAGTACGGCTGTCCCAAACCAACGCATTCTATCTATGCAACAGATAAATATCCGGCAGCTACCAATCACTATGCCTTGGCGTGAGGTCAAAATACATAGCTTGAATACTACCGAATATTTAACTGAAATGATGGAGGGCTACGAATGGTTTTGGCAAAACCGTGAACGTAGTGAACTTGATATAGTCGATGGAACGAGATAGCTTTTAAAAGGAGTGGCTCAAACTCCGCATTTAAAAGTTAGTTTTGAAAAGAACCGAGTGGTTTTTTCGAAAGTGTTCCAACGACTTTTACTTGGTTTATTTTCTTGCATTAGTTCTTTTAATGCGTGATATTCTTGCATTAGTTCTTTTAATGTGTCCCATCATTTAATCCTACCATTGCAGAAAACAACCAAAATATGACGTACGCTTATGCCATTCGCATTCGCCACTGGGCCCCGTCATTACCCGTTAGGTTACTTAACTAACGACAGAGCGGGGGCTGGGCTAGCGCGTCTGTAAAACATAAGTAACGCCTAAATAATATCATATATAGATATATTGCAATGATAGCCATTTCAGATCACAGATGAATACATTGGATATACTAGGAACCTGCAATTCGTACGAGCCTATAACGAAAAGCAGATTACACGGTCGCGGTGAATAGCCAAAACCCCACCCAAGACCCCTACGGGTGCGGCAAACTATCCGCCAAGTACCTGAAGCGAAGCAACCTCCCTCATCCCCGTGAGTAGGCCACTCGGCACTTCGGCATACCCGGTAGTTTGTGCACCCTCTCCATGGGTCTATCCTAGGAGCAAAAACAGTAAAAAGAAATTATACAATGACGGCTACAACCCCGACCCGGTTGTGCGGCCATTCAAATAATTATTACATCAATTTACAAATTTACATGAATTGAAAGAAAAGAAAAACTCTCGTCTCACAACCCCCGGCTATTCACCCGCGACAATCCAACATATTCATATACACATTCCAAAAACATTACAGATCACAGATTTTTATAACCCCCACTAATCGACATATAGCGATTAGTAGACGTTTAATACAAATATCACATCACAGAAAAACCCGTCAGCTAAAGTCTTTTAGAAGTTCGATCAAAAATACGGATTTTCGGGACCCCAAAAATAAAATTTTTGTTCTGGAAAATCTGGGCAGAAAATATATATTCCAAAAATTCCAAAACAGCCCCAGAAATACACTGCACCAAAGATGGACCTCGGCCGAGTCAACTCGGCCGCGGAACCGCGGCGGGAGCGTGCTCCCGCCGCGTTTCCGCGGCGCTTTGACTCGATCGTTGGACCAAATTTGGTGGTTATTCTAACAAAAGCCTGAGCCGATTTTTAAGATGAAAATTATCAACTTTTGAACAGAATAAAAATCGGCAGAAACTTGACAGTTTTGGGTTCGTTTTGCGACTTTTCTTTGATCGATCTTCTAGCTACTTTGCTAACATGTTAGATAGAGTTTAACTAGGCTCTGATACCACTGTAAGTCCATGCTACCTCTCCCGGTACTTTCGGGCATGCGGAATTTGATAAAAACGATTTTTATAGAGGTGGTAACATGGACTTAAAACCCGGATCTTTGTTAAATATCTAACTAACAACCTAATTAGGAGTCGTTAACTACTCGGTTAGGGGGTTTATACCTTGCTTGTCTTGAACTCCTTCGTCTTCAAGCTCCTATGGTGGTCCGGATCGGCTTCTTCCCGTCGTCTCCTTATGCCGAAGATAGATCCACCTGAAAGCTCCAACCTTTGGCTCCTTCTTCGAACTTTGAAGAAACTAGTTCACTCGGTTTGCTAAACCTTGTGAACTAGAGTGAGTAGAGAAGAGTTTGTATGGGATTTTATCTATGGTTCTTGGTTCTCAACTCATGAGACAAGTGAACCATAGAGTCAAGAGAGGGAGCAAGAGGAAGAGGGTGAGAGCAAGAGTATGAGAGCTCAAGAACAAGAGAGAGAATGGTCAAGTGAGAAAATTAGCCTCTCTTTTGTCTTTCACCCTCTCATAATCCAAAACAATGATAACAAATCATATCAATCAAGTGTTATGTGATGGTTTAAGCAACCATAGCCATATCATTTCATGCACTCATTTTGCACAAAAGAGCAAGCAAGCAAAAGTCTTTGCCATGAAATGATAGCTATGGTTATCATGATGGTCAACTAGTCAAGCCTAGTCAACCGGTCAACAAAGTCAACAAGTCAACAAAAGTCAACAAGTCAACAAAGTCAACAAGTCAACAACCATGTCACCATAATACTTAATTAATATAATTGTTAATCATATATCATATTCTCATTAGGGTTGAGCAAAAAGTCAATAGTCAACGGTCAACGGTCAACAACCCTAATGAGAATCCTCTGCCTCTGTCTCTCCGTCAACTGTGCATACACACCCGCATCCGCGTTCCGAGGAAAACGAATACAAAATGGATAAATCTAATCCCAATACGTACACTAGGATCTGGCTTAAACAAAAGCCCGCTAGTGTAAACTGTCCGGACACTGTACGTGCACAAGTGCAAGGATGTGACCGAACCCTGTCGCAAAACCATACGACCTGTCGCAAAACCATGCGACCTCTACTCTTTTGCCTAAAGGCGAAAAGCTTTCTGTGTGGGACTCTAAAGACTCGACACTACGCTGGCAGTGGGTTTAACCACAGACCGCAAGTTGCACTAGCTGTGCGTAACGGTCCCCAGGTAGATGCCGACAAGAAGACCGACGAGGCGAAACCCATCTGAACTCCTACTGAGCCTGAATGTGACATTCTCCGTACAGTCCGGTCTGTTCGTCTGATACGTCGCATGGCGGGCCTAGGGGGTGGTAAACGTCAGTCCCCCAATAGCGGTACAAGTCGTGTCGGAGTGAAGCCCAAAACACCCTGAGATAACACTGGAAGCCTACCAGTATATCTCGTTTGCCCTGGCCAGGGACTACTCGTGTAATGGCTCTCCTAGACACAGCGCGATGTCAACCCCCAATACCGGGAGAGACGAATCCTGTCTAACCGTCACTGCCTCCAAGTGCTTCAGGACTGCACCCAACTACCACCTGTTTGCACGACTCCTTTGAGCCGTGGTAGGGTAGTAATCAAAGTATAGTGGGAACACACTCGAGGCGAAGTGACAGTGTCAAGTCAGCGGACTAAGCTGTACTCATGTCACCTGGGAACTGATAACTGACGATAGGCATAATACCAACTAGTCAGTTCCCGACGAGTCCTGTCCAGTGTACTCGTAACCCAACGAGCACCCGCATACTCTCTCAAGTACGATGTACCGACGGCTGTGGGACAGACCGTCTCCCACACTGGGATGAGAAGCGCATGTGCTAGTCTACTCCGGAGTATTGATGCCCTGTCTCGATAGTCCTGCGACTAGGGACCTGCATAAGGATGTGCTTATAGATTACCCAGCCCCACTAGTGTGACTGCCATCACATCGCTGGTAATCAAGCAAAGATCCTAAGGGCTCCACTAATGTGTATAGGTGATATACTAAAATAAACACATGTACACATTGAAGTAGAAACAAACCAAGTAGCATACTACTATTTTAAGCAAGATTGTATATACAAGGTGAATATCCCAAGCTTCATTTAAGTAATATACAAACCAGTATGATACAGTAATGGCCTCTAGGGTATATACACTAACAGATAACTGCCAACAGACTTGGCTGCAACACTTGCATCATTTCCAACTCTTGAAACATATCACCCGTTCTCAGTTCTCTACCTTTCTATAGCCCATGTAACATATTACATTTGCGGGATCCTGATCCGGTATCTCATACCCAGGACGTAAAGGATACTGAGAAACAGTTCTCGGTAATGAACATACCCGAAGAAGATGCATCAGCATGCACTTTCTTCGTTTGGGCGGCACGGGAATTCTGGTAATCCCCTATTTCCTGCTCTGTCTTATAACAATTATAAGTTGGAGCAGGACCAACGTTCCTTAACACAGTATAACAAGCTGGTTCGGTCAATACATCCATTTTATTATCTTGATTAAGACGTGACATGGTCACTACCTGGAGAGAGATAGAAGAAAACACTTAGCGTTTGCTCTTGCAAGATTAGATTGGTTATTAATATATCTAATCAGGATGTCTCCCACTGTTTTAGTCAAATCTTCCTTCAAACCCTAAAAGGAAAGACTAGCCGGGATTAATTACACTCTACAAGTTCGCCAATCTTTCAGCCAGGCCAGTGCCAGTACTTTGAGGGAGGTTCCCCGTACTTTCGTACGGACCTAATTAAAATAAACCTCGTTTTCCCAGGGGCATAACCCCATTGACACCTTTCTAGACACCTACTTGATCGGCTAATTATAATGTGTAAAACTCTCCCAGGAGTAACTTTTACTCGCAGCGGGTATCGGGATTCAACTATCTCATAGAAGGTATGCAATCTCATTGCAAATTTCAACACTTGAAATCCCCGATAATATTTTGCCCCAAGCGATCTATGACCTTGACTAAGTCAACAAACCATAGACCGCAAGTAAAGTTCAACCCGTCATTTCCCGATTGAATTAAACCCACCCGCACGACCCTTGACTAAGTCAACAAGGTCGCACGACTACCTAATCCAATCGCATCATATGCTTTGCAGATAAGCACTAATCAGCTACCGCACACTACGCCTTGACTAAGTCAACAAACGCAGCACGAATACTAAAGACTACTTATCTGAAATGACAGAGGGCTACGACAGGTTTTTAAGAAAACCCTTTGCGTAATGAACTTTATATCGTTGTAGAATTGAATGATTTTAAAAGGAATGTTTTTGAGGCCTTTTCTAGTTTTGCTAAAGAGGTCACTCCTGGTGAAGGGATCTCGGCTCTTTCCTCATCGAATAAGGTGCAGGATATTTCACAAATATCACTATGCAAAGCAAACACTATAAAAACAATCAAAAGACAAACTAAGTTTGTAGCATCTGCTAGTTTCGCTAAAGAGGTCACTCCCGGTGAAGGGATCTCGACTCTTTCCTTATCGAATAAGGTGCTGGATGTTCTACAAGGAACACTGCTATGCAAAGCAAAAGCTAGAACTACCAGTTTTTAAGACAAGTTTCTACAACATCTTTAGGTTTCTTTTAGTTTCATTAATCTCATTAATGAAGTCCTATTTTATTATGCTTCACAAGCATCACATTTGAAACGAAATCAACAATATACAATATATATAATATAAACATTCGTCTCAGGCAGTAATATGATCTCATCACAGAACATTGCAACAGAAGATAACATATGAAATATTGGATATACTAGGATTTCCGTGTTTTATGCGGGCCTGTATAAAACGCGGATTCCACGGTCGCGATGAATAGCCAAACCCACATCCTTAGACCCCTACGAGAGCAGCAAGCAACACTGCCAATTCTAGGGTTAGGAGACCCGGTCTCGACTCCACGAGATGGTCTCCCACTGGACCCTAGAACCCGGTTACTTGTGCTCCCCACCTTGGATCTACCTAATGCGGAAAAGAAAATAATATACATTGGTGACATCAACCTCATCCCGGAAGTGCCCCAATAAAAGAATATTACATACAATGAATTTTACATGAATGAAAATGAAAAACTCTAATCTCACATAAAACCCCCGGCTATTCTAAACACGACGATCCAATATAACATATCACAGCAACACATAATATCACATATCATCAACGTAAGCAAGCATGCGTATCCCGATTGTCGTTGATGTATAGCAACGAAGCCGGCGATACACCACATACTATGCTTACGGTCACAGAAAAGAAAGTGTAAAACTACAACAGTTGGAATCTGCAACCTCCTTAGACATCTCATGCCTAACCAAATGAATTCCTTAGACATCGCATGCCTAACAATTATAAACTCCGCATTTTAGTCTCAATATCGAAAAATCTTTTCTATATCAAGTCGGGCAATTCAACAAGATTCCCGACATCCTGATCGAATGCTCGTCGCAAACTTTAGTAGACGGCCGTACCCCCGGATGCTGTCGACGAAGTGCACTAAGGCGGAACACCGCTGCCGCGAGCATCCGAATGGATGCTTTTGGCGACGGGGTTCTCCTACAGTCACTTGGTCGGGGCTATAGGGCGTGGCTATCTATTAAGTTTACCCGACGAGTATCCGCGTACGCTACGTGATTGCGACGGACTTTTGATCGCATCAAAATCCCGTGGCAACCGATCATCTGAGACTAAACTGCTAGATTTATAACATTCAAATTAGTTATCTCATAACTACTTGTGGATTCTAAATATTGTATCACATTCCAGATAAATAGATAGTGTTAAACTTTCCGATCGAATAATAAAACACCCAAGATTTCCCAAATAGCTCAACACTTGAGCGGAGTTCAAAAAGTATCCATCACATGCCACGGTACCAATGGTCCAGCCGTAGAAGGGTCAAACCAACGCCTCACATGTGGCAATGCTGTACTGCCCCAAACCCTAAGGTTTAGAGGCGGTTCAGACGGTCACATAATCGAGTTAAGGTTTGTGTACTTCTAGAGGGTCCACCGCGTTACTTGCACGACTATGAATCTTCTTTAATTAAGGAAAAAATCCAACACTTGGAAATTTTCCGGCAGGGGAAAAAGTGAGTTATTGATATCCGTTCGAACTTTTTAACATATTCTAAATTACCCCGAAAAAACTTAAACGAAGTCAAACTTTCCGATCGAATCAACGAATACAAAAGATCTCCAGAAAACTCAACACTTGCATAGAATTAAAAATTCCCAGAAGCACTAGGTAACACCTATGGATCTACTGTTGAAAACCGATCCCTTAATCCTCAAGTCTTGCCACGGAACCGCCGCCAATACCCTGGTTTGGCCGCGGTTCCGCGGCGCTTTGATGGAATCGGGGGGTCGTTTTTCACACATATCCATAAAATTACCTGCTGAATTTTCTGAGTATTTTTAATACAGAAAAATCAACATTTAAAAAAAAATTTCCAGAGAAGGGTGTAAAAAGGGGTTTCGGGGTTCGATCGGACTTTAAACTTCGTCTAGACTTCGCCTAAAGCTCTAGCTTGGCTCTGATACCACTGTAGGGTTACTAAGCACTCTTACAAGGGTCTACAAGGCATCAACCATGCCCGATTCAAAATTTAGACGTGCCGAATGTAGGGTTCCTAGGCACACTAATGAGGTCTCAAAAGGCATCAACCATGCAATTTCTAAATTTTCCGGTGCCGAGAAACCCTAATACGGATCGTTGACTAGAGATTAAGGCGAAACATGCAACTAGTTAATAACTTAACTAAGTGAACGGAAATACAACCTTTGTAGATCCGGTCATCCACCTCCATAGCTCCGCGTTGACGTCCCTCCGCTGCGATCATCGGATCCCGGACTCTAGTAATGGTTTTGTTAGTTGTATGTATGCCCTAGAGGCCATTACTGTACATTGGATGTATATTGTAGTGGATGCTGGGACATATATAGGGAGGACTTTCTTGCTCGACATGATAGTATGCTATCTGGTTAGTCTTTACCTGAACGTGTATACTGATTGTCTCTCTGTTACATGTTGGTAAAGCCCTTAGGATGTGTACTTGACTACCTGGACTATGATGCGGATCATACTAGTGGGGACATGGTAGTCCATAAGTACATCCTTCAAAGTCCCTAGTCGTGGGTGTATCGAGACGGGGCATCGATATACCAGAGTAGACTAGCGTATACCTTCTCGACCCATACAGATGGGCGATGGATGATCCCATATCCATTGGTGTTTGACATCAGAGATGATATACGGGTGCTCAGTGGAGACTGGGTACACTGGACGGACTCGCCGAGAACTCCCAGATGGTATTATACCTTACGTCAGATGGCAGTTCTCTGGTGACACTGGTACAGAGTAGTCTATTGACCCGAGATCGTCATAGAGTCTTGTGTGGTTCCCACTGTGCTTTGATTTCCACCTTACCACGTCCAAGAGGGCGTGCAAAACGGTGGCTTTTGGGTACAGTCCCGAATCACATGGAGGCAATGAGCGATAGGAAGGGATTCGTCTCTCCCGGTATAGGGGGTTGATGTTGCGCTGTGTTCGATTGGCTATAACAGGAAATCCCTGGCCAGGGTTGCTGAGATTTACTGGTAAGTGTTACCAGTAGTTTCTCGAATTGTTATAGACCTCATATTGACACGACTTATCGAGCTATTGGGGTCTGACGTTTACCACCCCTAGGCGAGATATGCGACATATCAGACGATGAGACCGGACTGTACGGTAGTGTTACTGGTTGGATTTACTGGAGTGTGAGCGGGCTTGCTCGTCGATCTTCTGATCGCTCAATACCCGGGTGGCCGTTACGTTTAGCAGACCGCTTGCGGCTTGTGGGTGCTTGATATGATCATCATCTGCTGCCGGCGTATTGACGAGTCTTTAGAGTCCTACACAGAGGTTTCCTGGCTCAAGCAAAACGAAATAGGAGCGCATATGAGATATGTGCGGGACCGAGAATAATGCGTGTATGTGATACCGTATTTCATTCTCGCGATGAATGTGTCGAATGGTTGTATGCGATATAACCTAGTTATCGAATCAAGGACTGATTCGATAAATCGATACATTGAATATTAGTCGGTCATATGCGATATGACCGGATCGTTAAATCAAATGTTGATTTGATGATTTAATGCATAATTATATATTTGATATATTACTTTGCATCAACTAGTATTGGTTCACTTTTAAATGGATTTTCTCACTTGAAGTTCACAAGTTGTATATGTGATATACTTTTGTGCACTTGGATGTATCATGTTTGATGATACATGTTTGCTAGGGTTTGTGTAAAGATTAAACCATGGTTGTGTAATGGTTAGGGTTTTCCTTTTGTTTTCTTATCCATTTATTTAACTATTTATTCTTTTTGGAAAAATATTAAGCATAAAGAAAAATGGTGGCTTTCTTTGGATGCATATTGAAGCTTCATGAAGCTTTGACTAAGTCACCATTTTGTCTCATGCTTAACCCTAACCATTCCCACTAACCATGATTTATTCTCTACACTTGACCATGGTTGAGAGATGATAAGTATTCTTATTATTTTCTTTTTGAAAATAACTTATCATATGCTTCATCTTCTTCTTCTTCTTCTTCAAGAAAAGAAACCTTGCCTTCAATAATAGCAACTTGAGCAAATGAGTGAGAAATCCAATTCTAAAGTGAACCCACTTCCTATTTCTTCATCTTCTACCTCTTGCCAAGTAGTAGAGTGTGTTTCCTTCATAAGTTTTCTTGACTTGGTGAAGTTGGAGCTTGATCTAGCGATGCCTCGACGTAGATCATCTTCGGCATCGTCGTCGATGACCTAGCCCGCTTTTTCTCCGATAAAGCCAACGCTAGAGCCCAAGATCCGATTTGTACAGCGAGGAGACTTCATCGCGGAGCCATGGAGGTGGAGAACCGGATCTACAAAGGTTGTATTTCCGTTTACCACTTAGTTAAGTTGTTAACTAGTTTCTTTTTCGCCTAAACTTCTAGCCAACGATCCGTATTAGGGTTTCTCGGCACCGTAATTTTTGAAATTGGCATGGTTGATGCCTTGTGAGACCTCACTAGTGTGCCTAGGAACCTTTCATTGGTATCAGAGCCTAGCTAGAGCCTTAGGCGACGCGTAGACGTCGTTTGAAACCCGAATGAACATCGAAACCCTAAAATTTCATGCTCTCTGGACTTTTTCTAAAACCTGGGTTTTTTCCAGATTAAAAATTCTTAAAAAATTCAGCAGGGAATTCTAAGAATTACGACGTAAAATTTATCTCTTGAACCTTCTAATGCGCGGCGGAACCACGGCATAAGCCAAGCTTATGCGGCGGTTCCGCGGCTAAAGTATGACGTTAGCCATTAAAATTTGCACAGTAATTCAATTTTTTCAGTGCTGAGTTTTCTGGGAATTTTTAATATTTATTCAAGAGTTGAATTTTCTGGGGTTGTTTTGGGGATTCGTATGTTCGATCGGATTATCAGACTTTGTCTTTGTGGCTTTCCGGATAATTTTTTGAATATGTTAAAAAGTTCGACTGGATATAAATACCCAATTTTTCCCCTGTCGGGAAATTTCCAAGTGTTGGATTTTTCCGTAGTTTAACGACGTTCTAAGTAGTGCAAGTAACGCGATGGAACCTCTAGAAGACAACAAACCTTAACTCGATTATGTGACCGTCTTGAACTGCCCTTTGAACCTTCGGGTTTGGGGCAGTACGGCGTGCCACATGTGAGGCGTTGGCTTGACCCTTCTACGGCTGGACCGTTGGTACTGAGGCACGAACTGAATGTTGTTAGACTTATTTCATGTGTTGAGCTGTTTCGGGAAAACTTGGGTGTTCGAATGTTCAATCGGAAAGTTTAACATTTTCTGTTTATCCGGAATGTGATACAACAATTGGAATTCACAAAAGTTATGTGATAACTGAATGAATGTTATAAACATAGCACTTTAGTCTCGCTTGATCGGTTGCCACGGAATTTTGATTTGATCAAAACTCCGTCGCAATCACGTAGTGTACGCGGATACTCGCCGATAAATTTAATAGACAGCCTCTCCCCATAGCCCCGACCAAGTGACTGTAGGAGAGCCCCGTCGCCGAAAGCATCTGTTCGGGTGCTCACGGCAGCGGTGTTCCGCCTTGGTGCACTTCGTCGACGGCGTCGGGGGTGCGGCCGCCTACTAAAGTTTGCGACGAGCATTCGATCAGGATGTCGGGAATCTTGTTGAATTACCCGACTTGATATTGAAAAGTGTTTTCGATAATGAGACTAAAATGCGGGGTTTATAATTGTTAGGCATGCGATGTCTAAGGAATTCATTTGATTAGGCATGTGATGTCTATGCAGGTTGCGGATTCCAACTGTTTTAGTTTTACACTTTCTTTTTCTGTGACCGTAAGTGTAATATGTGATATCGCTGGTTTCGTTGCTATATGTCAACGACAATTGGGATACGCGTGTTTACTTACGTTGATGACATGTGATGTTATGTGTTGCTGGATATGTTATATTAGATCGTCGTGTTTGAATAGCCGGGGGTTTTTATGTGAGATGAGTGTTTTTCATTTTCATTCATGTAAAAAACTTGTATGTAATATTTTTTTATTGGGGCACTTCCAGGTTGCGGAAGTTGTCACCGTTGATGTATATTATTTACTTTTCCGCATTAGGATAGACCCAAGGAGGGGAGCACAAGTAACCGGGTTCTAGAGTCCAGTGGGAGACCAACTCGAGGAGTCGAGTCAGGGTCTCCTAACTCTAGAATTGGTAGGGTTGCTTGCCGCTCTCGTAGGGGTCTAGGGGTGTGGGTTTGGCTATTCATCACGACCGTGGAATCCGTATCTTATACTGGCTCGTATTGAAAACACGGACGTCCTAGTATATCCAATATTTCATATGATTCTTCTGCTGCGATATCTGTGATGTGATCATGTGATGTTCTGTGATAGATACAGTATACAGTATATATGATATATTATATAGACGTTACTTATGTTTTACACCCGTGCTAGCCCTGCCCCGCTCTGTCGTTAGTTACCTAACCTAACGGTGCACGAGGGGACATCGAGGCGAATGCGGATGGCAAAAGTGTACGTCGTATTTATCTGTGATGTTTAGGTACTTAAATGATGGGACTTCATTAATGTGATTAATGAAATAAAAGAAACCTAAGATGTTGTAGAATTGAATTTCAAAATTAAAACAGGTAGCTACAGTTCTTGCTTTGCACAGTGGTATATATGATATATCCTGCACCT
The DNA here is from genome assembly GCA_030015575.1 of Agapanthus africanus. Taxonomy (NCBI): domain Eukaryota; kingdom Viridiplantae; phylum Streptophyta; class Magnoliopsida; order Asparagales; family Amaryllidaceae; genus Agapanthus; species Agapanthus africanus. The sequence goes on from JASDDO010000006.1 coordinate 290,208,558, forward strand.
TATTCGATAAGGAAAGGACCGAGATCCCTTCACTGGGAGTGACTCCTTTAGCAATAACTGGCAGATGCTACACACTCGGTTTGTCTTTTGATTGCTTTTAAGTGTTTTTTGCTTTGCACAGTGATATATGTGATATATCCCGCACCTCATTCGACGAGGAAAGGACCGACGATCCCTTCACCGGGAGTGACTCCTTTAGCAAAACTAGAAAAGCCTCAGAAACACTCCATTTTCAAAATCATTTGATTCTACAACGATATCAAGTTCATTACGCAATAGGTTTTCAGAAAAACCTGTCGTAGCCCTCCGTCATTTCAGATAAGTACTAGTTAGTATTCGTGCTGCGGTAGTTTGGCATTCGTCAAGGCGTAGTGTGCGGTAGCTAACTAGTATTTATCTGCTTATGCATATGATGCAGATTGGATTAGGGTATTCGTACGGCGTTGTTTGGCATTCGTCAAGGATCGTGCGGGTGGGTTTAATTCGATCAAGAAATGTACGGGTTGAACTTGACTAGTGGACTATGGGTTGTTTGGCATTCGTCAATGTCATAGAACACTAGGGGTAAAATATTATCGGGAATTTCAAGTGTTGAAATTTGCAATGAGATTGCATACCTTCTATGAGATAGTTGGATCCTGATACCCGCTGCGAGTAAGAGTTACTCCTGGGAGAGTTTTACACATTACAATTAGCCGATCAAGTAGGTGTCTAGAAAGGTGTCAACGGGGTTAAGCCTTTGGGAAAACAGAGGTTTACATTAATTAGGTTCGTGCGAAAGCACGGGGGACCTCCCTCAAAGTACCGACACTGGCCTGGCTGAAAGATTAGCGAACTTGTAGTGTGTAATTAATCCCGGCTAGTCTTTCCTTTTAGGGTTTGAATGAAATTTTATAAAAACAGTGGGAGCCATCCTGATTAGATAAAATAATAACCAATCTATTCTTGCAAGAGCGCACGCTGAGTGTTTTCTTCTCTCTCTCTCCAGGTAGCGACCAGATCACGCCTTAATCAAGATAATAATACGGATTATTGACCGAACCCGCTTGTTATACTGAGCTGGGGAACGTTGGTCCCGCTCCAACTTATAATTGTTATAAGACAGAGCAGGAAATTGGGGAATACCAGATTTCCGGTGCCACCCAAACGAAGAAAGTGCATATGATGCATCATCTTTGGGTGTGTTCGTTACACAGAACTGTTTCTCAATATCCTCTACGTCCTGGGTATTTGATATCGGATCAGGATCCCAGATATGTAATCTGTTACATAGGGCTACAGAAAGGTAGAGAACTGAGAACGGGTGATAAGTTTCATGAGGCAGAAAACGGGGCAAGTGTTGCAGCCAAGTCTGTTGGTCACTGTCACCCTGTATTACAAATACATTGATTCTGAACGAATGTTATTAGATACCGAACCTGATATACAAAATCATATCAGTTTCTTTATTAGTAAAGAAATGATAAAATTTTGTATTGTTGGATAATGTTTTGAACATTTCCTATATCAAAAGTTGATCGGTTCAGGCACGTTATCTAAAAGCATTAATGTTCTAAATCAAACTACAGTTCTTAGTATACGGAACACACACAAGAGGAAGAGTTCAGAAATGAACGAATCCTTCTTGAGGCATTGTAGACTAGGTCATATCAATGCAACCCGACTGGCTGAAGTTACATTTAGATGCATATTTAAATAGTTTGAATTTACATCTTGTGAAACTTGCCATTCATGTCACAAAGATAAGATGACCATGGCTCCGTTTATTGGAAACAGAGAAAGAGTTAGTGAACTCTTGGGATGATACATGTTGATGTATGTAAGTCCCCTGTCTACACATGCCAAGACCGGTTCTTTGTACTTCATTACATTCTCTGATAATCTCTCAAGATTCAGTCACATGTTCCTGTTGAAACATAAGTCCGAACCTTTTGAGATATTCACAGAATATAAGCGAGAAGTAGAGAACCAAAATACGGGTATAAGTATTATGACCTTTGATGTGATCAAGGAGGAGAATGCTTGAGCACGGAATTCCTGGATGATTCTAAAGGAGAATGAAATTCTCTCTCAGCATTACTCCTCCGTATACACCATAGCAAGATGGTATATCGGGGCGGAGCAATCACACCCTATATGATAAGGTGTGCTCTATGATGAGTACTACTGAGTTACCTATTTCCTTTTGGGAGTTATGCACTTATGAAGTTGCATACCTATTGAATAGGGTTCTGATCAAATCAGTTGCCTACCGCTTCATATGTGATATGGAAAGGGAAGAGCCCTTATCTTAAGTTGGTTAAGATTTGGGGTTTTCCGGGCTATGTCTAAAAGAATAATCCGGACAGGCTCGAGGCAAATATAGTTATGTACAACTGGAAATGTTTCAGCTATGCAAACTACAGCAGATGATTTGAAAGAACCAAAGGATTCAATAGTTGCCAACGAACCTCAGCCTCTCCGCCGATCTAGTAAGGTTCCTCACCCACCTAAGAGATACTTCGGTTTCTCTATGACAGTGAGAGCAAGGATTGCATCATGAGATGATGACCCAACTAGTTTCGAGCAGGCCATCGAGAGTGAGACTCTGTAAGAATGGCTGGATGTTTATCGATCTGAGAAGGAATCCTTATACACCAACAAAGTATGGACTTTGGTTGCTATATCTGAAGGGTTAAATCCCCATCAGGAGCAAGTATATCTTGAGAAAATTACTTGGTGTAGATGGAAAAGTTGAGACTTTCAAAGCTAGACTTGTTAAAGGTTTTCGTCATCGACCAGGCGTGGATAATGATGAAACCTTTTCCAGTACCTATGCTTAAGTCCATCCAGATACTATTTGCCATGGCTACATACCATGACTACGATATCTGGTGGTTGGGTGTCATGACTACTGTTCTAAATGATGTTTTAGAAGAGTGCGTCTATAAGTACACAGCCAGAGGGCTTCGTAAACAGTGGGAGCAGCGTAAACGTGTGCAAGATGCTTTATAGGATAAAGCAGGCATCGCGGAGTTGGAATATCTGTTTTGATGGATTAGTCAAAGAAGTTGACATCATCAAAATGGTAGATGAACCTTCTATAAACAAAAAGGTAGTAGGGAGTATGGTGGCGATCCTCGTAGAGTACGTGGATGACATACTCTTGATGGGGAAGAGGTTTCCTATGCTACGCTCGATCAATCTCCGCTTATCACAATGATTCTCCACATAGGATCAAAGTGATACCTACTAAATCCTGGATCTATGAGATAGATCTAAATGGATGTTAGGCTACTCACTAGCTGTAGTGAGATGGTATCAATCGATCCTGGGGAGAATCACTGGAAGGGTTCCAGGGTGATAAAGATGACTGAATGTCAGTCACAGGCATTGTCTTTACCCTCAGTAAAGGGATGGTATGTTGGAAGAGTTCCAAGCTAGATACCGTGGCATACTAGACGATAAAGGTAGGATACATCGCTACTTAAGATGCTACCAAAGAGGCTGTTTGGGTGTATATTGGTTCATGAGATGAACTATGTTCCTCCCATTGTGTGACAATGGAGTTGTGGCTTATGCCAAGGAACGCCGGTCCCATCAGTGATCCAGACATATTCTAAGGCAGTGTCACCTGATCATGGAGATGGTTGATCTCCAGGGTGATCGAGGTTTGGAGAGTAGACTCAGAGGACAACACAGCGGATCCACTCACAAAGGCCTGTTCCCAGAGAGAGACTTTTAAGGGATGGTTGAGTATGAGATACTACAACCACTGCTATCAGATGGCCCTAGTGCAAGTGGGAGATTGTTAGTTGTATGTATGCCCTAGAGGCCATTACTGTACATTGGATGTATATTGTAGTGGATGCTGGGACATATATAGGGAGGACTTTCTTGCTCGACATGATAGAATGCTATCTGGTTACTCTTTACCTGAACGTGTATACTGATTGTCTCTCTGTTACATGTTGGTAAAGCTCTTAGGATGTGTACTTGACTACCTGGACTATGATGCAGATCATACTAGTGGGGACATGGTAGTCCATAAGTGGATCCTTCAAAGTCCCTAATCGTGGGTGTATCGAGACGGGGCATCGATATACCAGAGTAGACTAGCGTATACCTTCTCGACCCATACAGATGGGCGATGGATGATCCCATATCCATTGGTGTTTGACATCAGAGATGATATACGGGTGCTCATTGGAGACTGGGTACACTGGACGGACTCTTCGAGAACTCCCAGATGGTATTATACCTTACGTCAGATGGCAGTTCTCTGGTGACACTGGTACAGAGTAGTCTGTTGACCCGAGATCGTCATAGAGTCTTGTGTGGTTCCCACTGTGCTTTGATTTCCACCTTGCCACGTCCAAGAGGGCGTGCAAAACGGTGGCTTTTGGGTACTGTCCCGAATCACATGGAGGCAATGAGCCATAGGAGGGGATTCGTCTCTCCCGGTATAGGGGGTTGATGTTGCGCTGTGTTCGATTGGCTATAACAGGAAATCCCTGGCCAGGGTTGCTGAGATTTACTGGTAAGTGTTACCAGTAGTTTCTCGAATTGTTATAGACCTTATATTGACACGACTTATCGAGCTATTGGGGTCTGACGTTTACCACCCCTAGGCGAGATATGCGACATATCAGACGACGAGACCGGACTGTACGGTAGTGTTACTGGTTGGATTCACTGGAGTGTGAGCGGGCTTGCTCGTCGATCTTCTGATCGCTCAATACCCGGGTGGCCGTTACGTTTAGCAGACCGCTTGCGGCTTGTGGGTGCTTGATATGATCATCATCTGCTGCCGGCGTATTGACGAGTCTTTAGAGTCCTACACAGAGGTTTCCTGGCTCAAGCAAAACAAAATAGGAGCGCATATGAGATATGTGCGGGACCGAGAATAATGCGTGTATGTGATACCGTATTTCATTCTCGTGATGAATGTGTCAAATGGTTGTATACGATATAACCTAGTTATCGAATCAAGGATTGATTCGATAAATCGATACATTGAATATTAGTTGGTCATATGCGATATGACCGGATCGTTAAATCAAATGTTGATTTGATGATTTAATGCATAATTATATATTTGATATATTACTTTGCATCAACTAGTATTAGTTCACTTTTAAATGGATTTTCTCACTTGAAGTTCACAAGTTGTATATGTGATATACTTTTGTGCACTTGGATGTATCATGTTTGATGATACATGTTTGCTAGGGTTTGTGTAAAGATTAAACCATGGTTGTGTAATGGTTAGGGTTTTCCTTTTGTTTTCTTATCCATTTATTTAATTATTTATTCTTTTTGGAAAAATATTAAGCATAAAGAAAAATGGTGGCTTTCTTTGGATGCATATTGAAGCTTCATGAAGCTTTGACTAAGTCACCATTCTGTCTCATGCTTAACCCTAACCATTCCCACTAACCATGATTTATTCTCTACACTTGACCATGGTTGAGAGATGATAAGTATTCTTATTATTTTCTTTTTGAAAATAACTTATCATATGCTTCATCATCATCTTCTTCTTCTTCAAGAAAAGAAACCTTGCCTTCAATAATGGCAACTTGAGCAAATGAGTGAGAAATCCAATTCTAAAGTGAACCCACTTCCTATTTCTTCATCCTCTACCTCTTGCCAAGTAGTAGAGTGTGTTTCCTTCACAAGTTTTCTTGACTTGGTGATGTTGGAGCTTGATCTAGCGATGCCTCGACGTAGATCATCTTCGGCATCGTCGTTGATGACCTAGCCCGCTTTTTCTCCGATGAAGCCGATGCTAGAGCCCAAGATTTGATTTGTACAGCAAGGAGACTTCATCACGGAGCCATGGAGGTGGAGAACCGGATCTACAAAGGTTGTATTTCCGTTTACCACTTAGTTAAGTTGTTAACTAGTTTCTTTTTCGCCTAAACTTCTAGCCAACGATCCGTATTAGGGTTTCTCGGTACCGTAATTTTTGAAATTGGCATGGTTGATGCCTTGTGAGACCTCACTAGTGTGCCTAGGAACCTTTCAGGTTTCGTCGAAGAAATGATCGGGCTAGGTCGTCGACTTTGATGCCGAAGATGATCTACGTCGAGGCAACACAAGATCAAGCTCCAACTTCACCAAGCCATGAAACTTGTGAAGAAAACACCCTATACTACTTTGCAAGTGGTAGAGGATGAAGAAATAGGAAGTGGGTTCACTTTAGAATTGGATTTCTCACTCTTTTTCTCAAGTTGCCATTAATGGTAGCAAGCTTTCTTCTTGTTGTTGAAGAAGAAGAAGAAGAAAAAGAATATGATGAGAATTATTAGAAACAGAAAATAAAGTGATTCTTATCATATAGCAACCATGGTTAAGTGTATAGAATAAAATAGGGTTAGGTGAATGGTTAGGGTTAAGGAAAGAAACAAAATGGTCAAGCTTTCAACACTTCATGAAGTTTCAACAAAAGAACAAAATAAGCCACCATTCTATTTATCTTTCCAAAATGAATAAATAAATAAATGAATAAGTAAATAAACAAAACCCTAACCATTAACATAACCATGGTTTAATCATACACACAAACTTTCATGTATCATCAAACATGATACAATCAAGTGCACAAAAGTATATCACATATACAATGTGCACAACAAGTGAGAAAATCCATTTAAAGTGAACCAATATTAGTTAATACAAAGTAATATATCAAATATATAATTATACATCAAATCATTAAATCAACACTTGATTTAATGATCCGGTCATATCGCATATAACCGACTAATATCAAGTGTATCAATGTATCGAATCAACACTTGATTCGGTAACCCGGCTATATTACATATAACCTGCCGATGATATAAATCGCGAGAATAGAATCCAGTATCACATACTGGTATTATTCTCGGTCCCGCACATATCTCATATGCGCTCTTATTTCGTTTCGCTTGAGCCAGGAAACCTCTTTGTAGGACTCTAAAGACTCGTCAATATGCCGGCAGCAGGTGATGATCATATCAAACACCCACAAGCCGCAAGCGGTCTGCTAAACGTAACGGCCACCCGGGTATTGAGCAATCAGAAGATCGACGAGCAAGCCCGCTCATACTCCTGTGAATCCAACCAGTAACACTTACCGTACAGTCCGGTCTCGTCGTCTGATATGTCGCATATCTCGCCTAGGGGTGGTAAACGTCAGACCCCAATAGCTCGATAAGTCGTGTCGATATGAGGTCTATAACATTTCGAGAAACTACATGTAACACTTACCAGTAAATCTCAGCAACCCTGGCCAGGGATTTCCGGTTATAGCCAATCAAACACAGCGCAACATCAACTCCCTATACCGGGAGAGACGAATCCCCTCCTATCGCTCATTGCCTCCATGTGATTCGGGACTGTACCCAAAACCACCGTTTTGCACGCCCTCTTGGACATGGTAAGGTGGAAATCAAAGCACAGTGGGAACCACACAAGACTTTGTGACGATCTCGGGTCAACAGACTACTCTGTACCAGTGCCACCAGAGAACTGCCATCTGACGTAAGGTATAATACCATCTGGGAGTTCTCGGCGAGTCTGTCCAGTGTACCCAGTCTCCACTGAGCACCCGTATATCATCTCTGATGTCAAACACCAATGGATATGGGATCATCCATCGCCCATCTCTATGGGTCGAGAAGGTATACGCTAGTCTACTCTGGTATATCGATGCCCCATCTCGATACACCCACGACTAGGGACCTTGAAGGATGTACTTATGGACTACCATGTCCCCACTAGTATGATCCGCATCATAGTCCAGGCAGTCAAGTACACATCCTAAGGGCTTTACCAACATGTAACAGAGAGACAATCAGTGTACACGTTAAGGTAAAGAGCAACCAGATAGCATACTGTCATGTCGAGCAAGAAAGTCCTCCCTATATATGTCCAAGCATCCACTACAATATACATCCTATGTATAGTAATGGCCTCTAGGACATACATATAACTAACAATCTCCCACTCGCACTAGGGCCATCTGATAGCAGTGGTTGTAGTATCTCATACTCAACCATCCCATAAAAGTCTCTCTCTGGGAAAAGGCCTTTGTGAGTGGATCCGCCGTATTGTCCTCTGAGTCTACTTTCCTAACCTCGATCCCTTGGAAATCAACCATCTCCATGATCAGGTGACACTGCCTTAGAATATGTCTGGATCACTGATGGGACCGGCGTTCCTTGGCATAAGCCACAACTCCATTGTCTCACAATGGTAGGAACGTAGTTCATCTCATGAACCAATATAAACCCAAACAGCCTCTTTGGTAGCATCTTAAGCAGCGATGTATCTTGCCTTTATCGTCTAGTTAGCCACGGTATCTAGCTTGGAACTCTTCCATCATACCGTCTCTTTACTGAGGGTAAAGACAATGCCTGTGACTGACTTTCGGTCGTCCTTATCACCCTGGAACCTTTCCAGTGATTCTCCCCAGGATCAATTGATACGATCTCACTACAACTAGTGAGTATCCTAACATCCAATTAGATCTATCTCATAGATCCAAAAACCAGGATTTAGGAGGTATCACTTTGATCCTATATGGAGAATCATTGTGATAAGCAGATATTGACCGAGCGTAGCATAAGAAACTCCTTTCTTATCAAGAGTATGTCATCCACGTACTCTACGAGGATCATCACCATACTCCCTACTACCCTTTTTTTTATACAAGGTTCATCTACCATTTTGATGATGTCAAACTCTTTGACTAACACATCAAAACAGACGTTCTAACTCCGCGATGCCTGCTTTATCACATAAAACATCACGTTTCCGCTGTTCCTACTGTCTACGAAGCCCTCTGGCTGTGTACTTATAGACGCCCTCTTCTAAAACATCATTTAGAAAAGCAGTCATGACACCCAACCACCAGATATCGTAGTCATTGTATGTAGCCGTAGCAAGTAGGATCTGGATGGACTTAAACATAGATCCTTAGAAAAGGTTTCAACATATTCCATACCTGGTCAATGATGCAAACCTTTAACAAGTCTAGCTTTGAAAGTCTCAACTTTTCCATCTACACCAAGTAATCTTCTCAAGATATACTTGCTCCTGATGGGGATTTAACCCCTCAGATATAGCAACCAAAGTCCATACTTTGTTGGTGTACATGGATTCCATCTCAGATCACTAAGCATCCAGCCATTCTTACAGTGTCTCACTCCTGATGGCCAGCTCGAAACTAGTTGGGTCATCATCTCATGATGCAATCCTTGCTCCCACTGTCATAGAGAAACTGAAGTATCTCTCAGGTGGGTGAGGAACCCTACTAGATCGGTGGAGAGGCTGAGGTTCGTTGGTATCTACTGAATCCTTTGGTTCTACTAAATTATCTGTAGTTTGTATAGCTGGAACCTTTCCAGTTCTACATTACAGGCCTTGCCTCGAGCTTGTCCGGATTTTGCTTTTAGACATAGGCCGGTCAACCCCAAATCTTAACTAGCTTAAGACATGGGCTCTTCCCATACCATATCTCATATGGAGTGGTAGGCAACTGATTTGATTTGAACCCTATTCAATAGGTATACAGCTACTCAAGTGCATAACTCCCAAAAGGAAATAGGTAACTCAGTAGTACTCATCATAGAGCGCACCATATCGAATAGGGTGCAATTGTTCCACCCCGATATACCATCGTGCTATGGTGTATACGGAGGAGTAATGCTGAGAGAGAATCTCATTCTCCTTTAAAAAAGTCCAAGAATACCATGCTCAAGTATTCTCTTCCTTGATCTCATCAAAGGACATAATACTTATACCCGTATTGGTTCTCTACTTCTAACTTATATTCTGTGAATATCTCAAAAGGATCGGACTTGTGTTGCAACAGGAACATATGTCTGAATCTAAAGAGATCATCTGAGAATGTAATGAAGTACAAAGAACCGGTCTTGGTATGTGTAGACAGGGGACCTACATACATCATCATGTATCAGTCCCAAGAGTTTACTAACTCTTTCTCTGTTTCCAATAAACAGAGCTATGGTCATCTTATCTTTGTGACATGACTGGTAAGTTTCACAAGATGTAAATTCAAACTGATTTAAATATGCATCTAAATGTAACTTCAGCCAGTCGGGTCGCATTGATATGACCTAGTCTACAATACCTTAAGAAGGATCCGTTCATATCTGAACTCTTCCTCTTGTGTGTGTTCCGTATACTTAGAACTGTAGTTTGATTTAGAACATCAATGTTTTTAGATAACGTGCCTGAACCGATCAACTTTTGATATAGGAAATGTTCAAAACATTATCCATCAATACAAAATTATATCCTTCTTTACTAATAAAGAGACTGATATGATTTTGTATATCAGGTTCGGTATCTAATAGCATTTGTTCAGAATCAATGTATTTGGAATACAGGATGACAGTGACCAACAGACTTGGCTGCAACACTTGCCCCATTTTCTGTCTCATGAAACTTATCACCCATTCTCAGTTCTCTACCTATCTGTAGCCCTATGTAACAGATTACATATCTGGGATTCTGATCCGGTATCAAATACCCAGGACGTAGAGGATACAGAGAAACAGTTCTTTGTAACGAACACACCCGAAGATGATGATCAGTATGCACTTTCTTCGTTTGGGCGGCACGGGAATTCTGGTAATCCCCAATTTCCTGCTCGGTCTTATAACAATTATAAGTCGGAGCGGGACCAACGTTCCCCAGCTCAGTATAACAAGCGCGTTCGGTCAAATATCCGTATTATTATCTTGATTAAGGCGTGATATGGTCGCTACCAGGAGAGAGAGAGAAGAAAACACTCAGCGTGCGCTCTTGCAAGAATAGATTGGTTATTATTTTATCTAATCAGGATGGCTCCCACTGTTTTTTATCAAATCTTCCTTCAACCCTTAAAAGGAAAGACTAGCCGAGATTAATTACACACTGCAAGTTCGCCAATCTTTCAGCCAGGCCAGTATCGATACTTTGAAGGAGGTCCCCCGTGCTTTCGGATGAACCTAATTAATGTAAACCTCGTTTTCCCAGAGGCGTAACCTCGTTAACACCTTTCTAGACACCTACTTGATCGGCTAATTGTAATGTGTAAAACTCTCCCAGGAGTAACTTTTACTCGCAGTGGGTATCGGGATCCAACTATCTCATAGAAGGTATGCAATCTCATTGCAAATTTCAACACTTGAAATTCCCGATAATTTTGCCCCTAGCACCCTATGACCTTGACGGAGGTCAACAAACCATAGGCTACTAGTCAAGTTCAACCCGTCATTTCTTGATCGAATTAAACCCACCCGCACGACCCTTGACGGAGGTCAACAAGGCCGCACGACTACCCTAATCCAATCTGCATCATATGCATAAGCAGATAAATACTATTTAGCTACCGCACACTACGCCTTGACGGAGGTCAACAAACGTAGCACGAATACTAAGTAGGACTTATCTGAAATGACGGAGGGCTACGACAGGTTTTTCTGAAAACCTATTGCGTAATGAACTTGATATCGTTTTAGAATCAAATGATTTTAAAATGGAGTTTTTTGATGCTTTTCTAGTTTTGCTAAAGGGGTCACTCCCGGTGAAGGGATCGTCGGCCCTTTCCTCGTCGAATGAGGTGCGGGATATATCATATATATCGCTGTGCAAAGTAAAAACTATAGAAGCAATCAAAAGACAAACCGAGGGTTGCAGCATCTGCCAGTTGTTGCTAAAGGAGTCACTCCCGGTGAAGGGATCTCGGTCCTTTCCCTATCGAATAAGGTGCAGGATGTTCTACAAGGAACACCGCGATGCAAAGCAAGAACTGTAGCTACCTGTTTTTGAAAATTCGATTCCACAACATCTTAGGTTTCTTTTCTTTCATTAATCATATTAATGAAGTCCCATCATTTAAATACCTAAACATCATAGATAAATACGACGTACACTTATGCCATCCGCCTTCGCCTCGATGTCCTCTCGTGCACAGTTAGGTTAGGTAACTAACGGCAGAGCAGGGCAGGGCTAGCGCGGGTGTAAAACATAAGTAACGTTTATATAATATATCATATATACTATATACTGTATCTATCACAGAACATCACATGATCACATCACAGATAACGCAGCAGAAAATATCATATGAAATATTGGATATACTAGGACGTCCGTGTTTTCAATACGAGCCAGTATAAAACACGGATTCCACGGTCGCGATGAATAGCCAAACCTACACCCCTAGACCCCTACGAGAGCGGCAAGCAACCCTACCAATTCTAGAGTTAGGAGACCCGGACTCGACTCCTCGAGTTAGTCTCCCACTGGACTCCAGAACCCGGTTACTCGTGCTCTCCTCCTATCCTAGTGCAGAAAAGTAAATAATATACAAATGGTGACATCTTCCGCAACCTGGAAGTGTCCCAATAAAAGATTATTACATACAAGTTTTTACATGAATGAAAAAGAAAAACACTCATCTCACATAAAAACCCCCCGGCTATTCAAACACGACGATCCAATATAACATATCCAGCAACACATAACATCACATGTCATCAACGTAAGTAAACATGCGTATCCCAATTTTCGTTGACATATAGCAACAAAAACGGCGATATCACATATTACACTTACGGTCACAGAAAAGAAAGTGTAAAACTACAACAGTTGGAATCCGCAACCTCTTTAGACATCGCATGCCTAATCAAATGAAATACTTAGACATCGCATGCCTAACAATTATAAACCCCGCATTTTAGTCTCATTATCGAAAACTCTTTTCAATATCAAGTCGGGCAATTCAATAAGATTCCCGACATCCTGATCGAATGCTCGTCGCAAACTTTAGTAGACGGCTGCACCCCCGATGCCTCCGACGAAGTGCACCAAGGCGGAACACCGCTGCCGCGAGCACCCGAACGGATGCTTTCGGCGACGGGGTTCTCCTACAGTCACTTGGTCGGGGCTATGGAGTGAGGCTGTCTATTAAGTTTACCCGGCGAGTATCCACGTACGCTACGTGATTGCGACGGACTTTTAATCGTATCAAAATTCCGTGGCAACCGATCAAGTGAGACTAAACTGCTATGTTTATAACATTCATTCAGTTATCTCATAACTACTTGTGAATTCCAAATATTGTATCACATTCCAGATAAATAGAAAATGTTAAACTTTCCGATCGAACAAGCAAACACCCAAGTTTTCCCGAAACAGATCAACACATGAAATAAGTTTAAAAACATCCACTTCATACCTCAGTACCAACGGTCCAGCCGTAGAAGGGTCAAGCCAACGCCTCACATGTGGCACGCCGTACTGCCCCAAACCCTAAGATTCAAAGGGCAGTTCAAGACGGTCACATAATCGAGTTAAGGTTTGTTGTCTTCTAGAGGGACCATCGCGTTACTTGCACTACTTAGAACGTGATTAAACTACGGAAATATCCAACACTTGGAAATTTCCCGGCAGGGGAAAAAGTGGGTATTTATATCCGGTCGAACTTTTTAACATATTCAATAATTATCCGGAAAAACACATAGACAAAGTTTGATAATCCGATCGAATCTTCGATTCCCAATACAACCCCAGAACACTCAACTCTTGAGTCATAATAAAAATACCCAGAAAATATAGCATTCAAATATAGGAATTACTGTGCAAAATTTAATGAAAGAGGAGACCGTACGGCCGCGGAACCGCCGCACATGCCAGGCTCTTGCCGCGGTTCCGCGGCGGTTTAATCGAATTTGCCCCTCGTTTTTTTTACAGTAATTCAAATAAGACCCTGCTTATTTTTCTGCATATTTTTAATTCGAAAAAATCCCCGATTTCAAAAAATGTACAGAGAGCAATTTGAGATTAGGGTTTCGGTTCGATCGGACTTCTAACTCCGTCTACGCATCGCCTAAGGCTCTAGCTAGGCTCTGATACCATTGTAGGGTTCCTAGGCACACTAATGAGGTCTTACAAGATATCAACCATACCAATTTCAAAATTTTCCGGTGCCGAGAAACCCTAATATGGATCATTGACTAGAGATTAAGGCGAAACATGCAACTAGTTAACAACTTAACTAAGTGAACGGAAATACAACCTTTGTAGATCCGGTCATCCACCTCCATAGCTTCACGTTGACGTCCCTCCACTGCGATCATCGGATCCCGGACTCTAGTAATGGTTTCGTCGAAGAAATGATTAGGCTAGATCGTCGACTTTGATGCCGAAGATGATCTACGTCGAGGCAACACAAGATCAAGCTCCAACTTCACCAAGCCATGAAACTTATGAAGAAAACACCCTATACTACTTGGCAAGTGGTAGAGGATGAAGAAATAGGAAGTGGGTTCACTTTAGAATTGGATTTCTCACTCTTTTTCTCAAGTTGCCATTAATGGTAGCAAGCTTTCTTCTTGTTGAAGAAGAAGAAGAAGAAGAAAAAGAATATGATGAGAATTATTAGAAAAAGAAAATAAAGTGATTCTTATCATATAGCAACCATGGTTAAGTGTAGAGAATAAACTAGGGTTAGGTGAATGGTTAGGGTTAAGGAAAGAAACAAAATGGTCAAGCTTTCAACACTTCATGAAGTTTCAACAAAAGAACAAAATAAGCCACCATTTTATTTATCTTTTCAAAATGAATAAATAAATAAATGAATAAGTAAATAAACAAAACCCTAACCATTAACATAACCATGGTTTAATCATACACACAAAGTTTCATGTATCATCAAACATGATACAATCAAGTGCACAAAAGTATATCACATATACAATGTGCACAACAAGTGAGAAAATCCATTTAAAGTGAACCAATATTAGTTAATGCAAAGTAATATATCAAATATATAATTATACATCAAATCATTAAATCAACACTTGATTTAATGATCCGGTCATATCGCATATAACCGACTAATATCAAGTGTATCAATGTATCGAATCAACACTTGATTCGGTAACCCGGCTATATCACATATAACCTGCCAATGATACAAATCACGAGAATAGAATCCAGTATCACATACTGGTATTATTCTCGGTCCTGCACATATCTCATATGCGCTCCTATTTCGTTTCGCTTGAGCCAGGAAATCTCTGTGTAGGACTCTAAAGACTAGTCAATATGCCGGCAGCAGGTGATGATCATATCAAACACCCATAAGCCGCAAGCGGTCTGCTAAACGTAACGGCCACCCGGGTATTGAGCAATCAGAAGATCGACAAGCAAGCCCGCTCATACTCCTGTGAATCCAACCAGTAACACTTACCGTACAGTCCGGTCTCGTCGTCTGATATGTCGCATATCTCGCCTAGGGGTGGTAAACGTCAGACCCCAATAGCTCGATAAGTCGTGTCGATATGAGGTCTATAACATTTCGAGAAACTACAGGTGACACTTACCAGTAAATCTCAGCAACCCTGGCCAGGGATTTCCGGTTATAGCCAATCGAACACAGCGCAACATCAACTCCCTATACCGGGAGAGACGAATCCTCTCCTATCGCTCATTGCCTCCATGTGATTCGGGACTGTACCCAAAAACCACCGTTTTGCACGCCCTCTTGGACATGGTAAGGTGGAAATCAAAGCACAGTGGGAACCACACAAGACTCTATGACGATCTCGGGTCAACAGACTACTCTGTACCAGTGCCACCAGAGAACTGCCATCTGACGTAAGGAATAATACCATCTGGGAGTTCTCGGCGAGTCCGTCCAGTATACCCAGTCTCCACTGAGCACCCGTATATCATCTCTAATGTCAAACACCAATGGATATGGGATCATCCATCGCCCAACTGTATGGGTCGAGAAGGTATACGCTAGTCTACTCTGGTATATCGATGCCCCGTCTCGATACACCCACGACTAAGGACCTTGAAGGATGTACTTATGGACTACCATATCCCCACTGGTATGATCCGCATTATAGTCCAGGTAGTCAAGTACACATCCTAAGGGTTTTACCAACATGTAACAGAGAGACAATCAGTGTACACGTTAAGGTAAAGAGCAACCAGATAGCATACTATCATGTCGAGCAAGAAAGTCCTCCGTATATATGTCCAAGCATCCACTACAATATACATCCTATGTATAGTAATGGCCTCTAGGGCATACATATAACTAACACCGAACAACCCTAACCAAGATCTTAGACTAGAGATTAAGGTTAAACAAAGCATGTAAACAACTTTACATCTAAGAGTTAGGGATTACAACCTTTGTAGTCCGTTCCTTCACTTCTAAAGCTCCGTGTTGAGGTCCCTTCGCTGCGATCATCGAGTACCCGGACTCAAGAAAGGCTCCATGAAAAGAAAGATGCAAGCTTGCTTCCGATCTTCGATAACAAAGATGATACCTTGAAGAAACTCAAGCCCAAGCTTTTGCTTCACTAATCAAGTATTAGCAAAATAAACACCCAAATCTAAGTGGCTAGAATAGATGAGGATGATGAAGTAGGAATTTAGCTCTCATTTGTTTTCTTTATCTCACCCATTTTCATCACTTTTGAAAAAGCTAGAAAGCTTTTTATCAAAGAGGAAGAAGAAGAAGAAGCAAAACCATTTGTGATGAATAATGAATCAAGTGTGTTAGAAATACAACCATGGGTTAAGTATGAAGACTTAACCCATGTAGAGAATTAACCATGGTTAAAGAGTTGGGTTGGGTTAAAGAAATATCTTTGCAAAATATCACAAAATATCAAGGTCAAAGTCAAAGTCAAAGCTTCAAGAAGCTTCTTGAAAACTTCATGAAAGTTTAACCCTAATCCAAACCCTAACCATATTTAAACTCCATAAATCATGTTGCATTTATAACCATAACATGTTACAATATTATATATCACATATACAATATTTATTGTAACAAAATAAAATAATACAATTAACATATATCGCATATATATCAATGTATTATCCGAGTGAGAAAAAGAATCTTTAAGTGAGCTTATATTAGTTAATGTAATTTAATATATCAAATATATAATTATACATTAAATTATCGAATCAACACTTGACCCGATAATCCGGCTATTTCATAAATAACCGACTAATATAATCTGTATCAGTTCATCGAATCAACACTTGATCCGATGACCCGGCTATATCACATATACCCGGCCGATATCTTATATCGTGAGAATCTAATACGGTATCGCATACATGTATCATTCTCGGTCCCGCACATATCACATATGTGCTCCTATTCCGTTTTGCCTGAGCCAGGAAACCTCTGTGTAGGACTCTAAAGAATCGTCAAAACGCCGGCAGTAGGTGATGATCATATCAAACACCCACAAGCTGTAAGCGGTCAGCTAAACGTAACAGCCACCCAGGTATTAAGCAATTAGAAGATCAACAAGAAAGCCTATACTTTCTTCCGTGAATCCAACCAGTAACACTCCCGTACAGTCCGGTCTCTTCGTCTGATATGTCGCATATCTCGCCTAGGGGTGGTAAACGTCAGACCCCAGTAGCTTGATAAGTCGTGTCGATATGAGGTCCATAACAGTTCGAGAAACTACTGATAACACTTACCAGTAAATCTCAGCAACCCTGGCCAGGGATTTCCAGTTACAGCTAATCGAACACAGCGCAACATCAACTCCCTATACCAGGAGAGACGAAACCCCTCATATCGCTCATTGCCTCCATGTGATTCGGGACTGTACCCAAAAGCCACCTTTTTGCAAGCCCTCTTTGACGTTGTATGATGGAAATTAAAGCACAGTGGGAATCACACAAGACTCTATGACGATCTCGGGTCTACAGACTAACCTGCACCACTGTCACCAGAGAACTGCCATCTGACGTGAGGTATAATACCATCTGGGAGTCTCGGCGAGTCCGTCCAGTGTACCCAGTCTCCACTGAGCACCCGTATACCTTCTCTGATGTCAAACATCAATGGATATGAGATCATCCATCGCCCATCATATGGGTCAAGAAGCGCATACGCTAGTCTACTCTGGAGTATCGATGCCCTGTCTCGGTACTCCCACGACTAGGAACATTTGAAGGATGTACTTGGCGACTACACTGTCCCCACTAGTATGATCTGCATCATAGTCCTGATAGTCAAGTACTCATCCTAAGGGCTTTGTCAACATGTGACATAGAGACAATCAGAGTACATGTTTAGATAAAGTGTAACCTGATAGCATACTATCATGTAGAGCAAGAAAGTCCTCCCTATATATGTCCAAGCATCCACTACAATATACAACGTATATACAGTAATGGCCTCTAGGGAATACATATAACTAACAGCGCTCCCCATGTACCCTCGCCGCATGAGGCCGTCCGTCTTCTATCCTGCGCATCGAATGGTTGCCAGGATACCAGTAGCTGTGGGGATTGCTAGGTTAGCCCATATGTATCACAGCCTCAGCTTGGCAGCTGATACCTCTGAACCAGGGGTGCAGTCGGTAAATTTCCCGATGCATTATTTCATATCGTGGCTCGAGTTACACGTGCTAGGCATCTTAGGTATCCACAAGAGGCCGCGTTTTTATGACAGGTGCAGGTTCTCTCGGATCATGAAACTGGTTGGCGCTTCTATCGTGACTCCGACGCAACAGGAAGCTAGAGGCTTGCTTCTTCGCTCACGCATGGTTGGGGCTGGCATGACTTTTACTGATAAAGTTTTGACTGTTGGCCAGGAGTCGGGTAAGACGGTGCTGTCCTTGCAGGACATATTTAAAGATGGGATCTCCGTGTTGAAGGCTCAGGAGATTCTTCATCTGTACTCCATCCGGCCGGGCTTTCTTGTATTCAAGATGAATAACTCGGCTTTATTCATGAGGTATAACCCGCATCGCTTTGCCCAGCAATTAGGTTACAATCAGGGCGTCCCACTTGAGGCTTTTTTTGTCGAACCTGCTGCTACCGAAGAGGGAATGTAGAGTGTAATGCATCATTTCATGTGCTTGAACACAGGGTCCAACTTCTTTATCAGCGAACCAAGCTGCGTCCCAAAGACCCTTAATGTGTACGCGGCGTGGTATCAGCATTCAATGGGCGCCATCATCAGGGAAGAGAAGCGATTGTTGCTCGATCGCAAGGGTGCAGTGCCGGCTGGAGATCGAAATGTTCCTCTGAAGCGACGGAACATTGTTCATCTTCCTATGAGAGAGGTCACTGTAGTTGAGCCTCCACACGTGCTAAGCCCTACGCGCGGGTTGCCCCCATCCAGCACGCCTGAAAAAGAGGTGGCTGCCGCGTCCTCCGAGTCGGACACAGGAAAAGAAATTGGGACTCGTCGTCCAAATGCGTCTACCAAACGCAAACTCGTGTCATCGGCCACCGGCGCCCGTTCTCAGAAGAAAAAGAAGCAAGTACTTTCTTTGGAGACCATATTAGGCTCGACGCCCCCTGCTCCGTCTAGCGAAGGCTTGAGCGAATATAGGACCAACGAGGGTTTATTCGGGATGCTTGATGATATCGATTTAGAGGTTGCCATTGAAGCTTCTAAACAATCGGCCGCCCTCGAAAAGGAATTGGCCGCCCTTGCGCAGTCAGGTATACTTTATCCTTATCTCTCCGCTGTTTATTTCACTCTTCCTTTTTTTATCATACTTTGACTGACGCTTCCTGTTTTAACAGGTGCCTCTACAGAAGAATCCATTGCCGCTTCGTTTAAAACCTTTGAAGAGGAGGAAAGGCTTCGCGCCTCATTGCCAACAGAGGCTTCGCTTGAACGACCGATGATGGATACCGTAACGGTTCCGGAGGTAAAACCTAGCCCTAGTGATAATATCTCCTTGGCGAAGGTCCTGAAGAAGTCTCCTTTCCCTGTCAAAACCGAGAAGCAGCCCAAAAAACATACGGCCAGGGGAAAGAAGCGATCTTCTGCAATTACTAGCTATAGACCAAAGCGGGGAAAGAAGACCGTTGCTAGTCCACCGGAAAACGGTCTTCTTTTTCCCGGTTCATCTGTCGAGGAAGCCGCACAATTGGCTGAGGCTATAAGATGCTCACAAGACGAATCCAAGAATGTAAGGATCCCGAAAAGGCCTTACCTTGCCGTCATCTCTTATGAAGACCCTCCATGGATACGGCGACTATTCATAGGCCCTCTGAAAGAATGGGGGAAAGGGCTCTTAAGCAGGCCGTCTCAGCTGACGCCGAGGATGCACTTTCATTGTGGACCGGTGGCCATGAGTTTACTCTCAAACCTCGGCGAGCGTACCTCCTCAGGAAGGAGCGTCGTCTTGAACGAGCCATACTAGAAGCTCCCTTGCGCATTGGTATGTTCATGTATTCAGCGATGGCAGAAAAGCTGAGTCCAAATAGCGCCCTGACTATGGACTTCACAGATAACCCCGATGAGGCACTAATCAGTGTGGAGAGGGTTGACGCCATTGTTGTTCCTGCGACGGAGCTTCCCTTGGTGATTCCTGCTCTCCAGGTGATTGCTCCTCTGGATGAGGCATCTTCATTGGCTGCGGATCCAATGAATCTTTCTGGGGACGGCCCGGCGACTGTGGAATAGGTGGTCGAAGCCACTTTCGTTTCATTGGAGTGTGTAGCGATGGTCACTGCTTCTCCATCGGACATTATTATACCGGCCGACATCCCTGATGATGTGCTCGGGAACACGGAGGAGGGTGAGGCAGTCGCTGCATCTAGTGATACCCTTGTCGTGTTCTCGACTGGTGACTTACTAGGTAAATTTCAGGTTATTGCCTTCTATTTTATTCTCCAATCCCTTTTCTACCTTTTCTGACAGTACTTTTGTTTTGAATGCAGCTGCGATGGGCATTGAGGTTGCGCTACCCGAGGCAACACCACCAGTTACCGCTTTGACGGTGACCGCCCCTCCATCTTCTCTTATATCTTCTCAAATGCTGGAAAGTATGGGTTTGTGATAGATTTAAATTGGGGACAGCATCTTTCATGTACTGACCATGTATCATCGTGATCTCGGAGGAGTTCTTCTTGATCATTCGTATCAGGTGCTGAACCCGCACTTCTTTTTCCCGTCAGAGATCGCTTCATCTAGTGGCGCTGGTGAGTATCTTTTCTAGACGATGTTCTTTCTTTAACGGGCAGTCATATTATTGCTAATCCCTCTTTGTACTGCTTGTAGCCTTACAAATCGAAGGCGGGGACGAGGCTATCGTTGCGCCACCAGTACTCCCAGCTCTGCCCTCTGTTGCAGCCGGTATAGTAGACTCTATTTTTCGTGTATTTTCCTTTATTTCTTGAGCCGTCATCTGATTGTGATTTGTTTTGCAGCGGTCACATCGACTCCAGCCCCGTTCACGTCTCGCGTCATAATGCCGGCCGGATCCTTTTCCAGACATCCATCCTTGAAAGGCGCCGCGAATAGTCTGCACATGGTGAGCGACTATATTGAGGAGCTCGACGTGGAGACTCCTACATCTGCCGCGGATTTTTCCGTGGAGGTTAACCTAATGCTGGCAACGCTTGTAAACTTCCATAACGAAGGCATCGTCGAGTCTTGGGTTAACCATTGCAGAAAGATTGAGGCCTGCCTGCATGAGCTTGAGCTTATGCGTCCTGCCCCTGAGATTCAGGCTTTGAACTCCCAGCGGGCTGCATGGGTCGAGAAGAGTGTGTCCTTCCTCCGCTATTTCGAACAAGAAGCGAACTTGAGGCGGAAGGAACACGATGAGGCTTCGGGTGAATCTGCTCGGCTGCGCACCCAAGTTAAAGTGAACGCCACGCAACTGGGAGCTGTTTTTGACACCTTGCAGCAATGTATCTCGGACGGGCTTGTATTGAGGCGGAAGCTCGACTCTATCGAGCAGGTTATGCAGAGTCACGAAGATGCCCAACGGGAAATCGATGAGAAGATTTCATCATGCTTGCAGCAAAGGGCTCGAATTGAAGCGGAGCTGGCCGCGGCGTCTGATCACGAGAAGGCACTGAAAGGAGTGCGAGAGCAACTGGCTGACTTATTGAGGACGCCTCCTTCTCAGTAGCTGCCTTTGCATCAATTAAACACTTGTAATCGTTGAATAACATGTATCCATTTTTTATTCTTTTATACGATGTATCTTGTATTCAATTGAGCTCATGAATAAAGACACATTTTTCTTATCTTCCACCGCCATTTTCTTCTCTTTGCTGTGTTGTTGGTATGTTATTATGGAAAGTGTGGCCTGTAAGTAATAAAGAACATTTCTCCGAGAGGTAGTGATGGCTTAGGAAGTAGGTTCAGATCTGCTGCTTAAGGCTTTTCAACTTCATGAACCGTGAGGGTCTCATGAAGACTTTTCTCCATACGAGTCGAGAGGATCTCGTAGGTGTATTTTCTCCTTAGGAATCGTAAGGATTCCTAAGTGCATTTTCTCTTGAGAGTCGTAAGGATCTCACAAGAGAATTTTCCCTCTTACAGGTCGAGAGAACTCGTAAGTGGTTGTTTCCCTCCTTGTCGAGGTTCGACTTTGGAGAGTGTGGTTCGTGAATAGTATGCAAGAGTCCATCTTAGACTGACTTGCAGGACCCCAGTGCTTAGGAAACCGGTTCTTATCCCCATTGCTTAAGGCTTTTCCTATGATTCGAGACGAATCGAGAAGTTCTCACAAAGACACTAATTTCTTCACGAGTCTAGACGAATCGAGCAGTTCTCGCAAGAATATCCTAACGTCACAGTTAACCTCTGCTCTTTATGACAGAGGTCCGTTAGGGTTTGTGGTACTAGGGTTTTGTCCGTCGTACCGTCGCGTTGGCTAATGTATTCTTCGATAGGCAATCTTGTTGTTCGAGTGACCTTGCGACAGTCGTATCTCTGATCCTTTCGGGGGCTCGACAAGACGTCTTCAAGCAATCCTCCTAGGAAGTTTGACCGTCGGAAGTGCAAGCGTTAGGAATTTTGCCATGCCGCTTTTTACTTGAGGTTAGGCTCATTTTGGAGAGCCCCGATGAGTCATAACCACTCCGCGCTGGTGTGGGATGATCTCCGATAGTTTTTCAGGTTTTATATGAGTTACCGTCAATACCCTGAAGCTAGGAATTTAGCCTTTGCTTCGTTTTCTGGCATTGCGTCTGCTGTATCGAGACGAATGTCGTGGTTGTCTCTAGGTTGCTGGTGAACCGTCGAGGTCTGGAACTAGGTATTTCGCCGTGGCTCCATTTTTTGATTGTTGCGTCTGAATCCTGTTAGAGGAAGAACGCTGTAGTGACATCTAGTCTGCCGTATCGAGATGAACGTCGAGATGGTGACCACTCCGCGCTAGTGTGGGATGATCTCCGATAGTCTTTCAGGTTTTATATGAGTTACCGTCAAGACCCTGAAGCTAGGATTTGGCCTTCGCTTCGTTTACTGGCATTGCGTCTGCTGTATTGAGACGAATGTCACGGTTGTCTCTAGGTTGTTGGTGAACCGTCGAGGCTTGAAACTAGGGATTTTGTCGTGGCTCCGTTTGGTGATGTCGCGTCCGCTGTAACGAGACGAATGTCGAGGTGATCTCTAGGTTGTCTGTGAACCATTGAGATTTAGAACTAGGGACTAAGCCGTGGCTCCGTTTGGTGATGTTGCGTCTGCTGTAATGAGAAGAATGTCGAGGTAATCTCTAGGTTGTCTGTGAACCATCGAGATTTGGAACAAGGGACTAAGCCGTGGCTCCATTTGGTGATGTTGCGTTTGAGTCCTACTGGAATGAGGAGGAACGCTGTTATGGGTTTTCGGGCCGTAGATGTGGCCTTTGAGATTTGGAACTAGGGACTTTGCCATGGCTCCGTTTCGTTGCGACCTTGAGGTCGGTTGTTGACGTCAAGTACGTATCAGGTTGGAGTGAGGAGAAACGCCATTGGTGATCTCTAAGTTGTCGATGTTGACGTCGAGACCCTGAAGCTAGGGATCTTCCCTTACTTCGTTCGTTGGCATTGTGTCTGATATATTGCGACAAATGTCGAGCTTGTTTTTAGGTTGTCTATGAACCGTAGAGATTTGGCTTTGCTTTCTGATGGAGCCTGGGGAGGGAAGGTGCGATTGCTTCTTTGTTTGCGCCCCTGGATTGTATACAGGGATTGATGTGATATCACCTGTAGGGCAAAAGTTTTACTTTTTTTATTTTCTTTTTATTTCTTTCCACGATGCTCCATCATTTCAGCTTTTTATATCGTGAAAATCGTGATTGCCCAATCATTTCGGCTATTTATTTTATTTTTACTTGCTGCTTTTTATTGCGAGTTGCCCAATCATTTCGGCTATTTTGCATCCATACATTTTTAGTTGCTGATTTTGTTGCAAGTTGCCCAATCATTTCGGCTATTTCGTATGCATGTGTGGCTCGCTAGCTTCTTACTGCAAGCTTGGAATTAGATACCGATTTCGGCATCAGCACCGCTACTACTGGGATATTGCCAGGAGAGAATCATCATTTGCCTCTATCGATGTCGAACAAAGGTGGCTTAGCGAACAGGGTTAGGATCCTGTCGACTAAGGCTTTTGATTTCATGAGCCGTAAGGGTCTCATAAAGGTATTTCTCCCCGCAAGTCGTGAGGATCTCGTAAGTGCGTTTTCTCCTTAGGGATCGTGGGGATCCCTAAGTGCATGTTCTCTTATAAGTCGTAAGGATCCTATAAGAGTGTTTTCTCCTTATAAGTCGAGAGGACTTACAAGGATTGCTCACCGTGCAAACATATCCCTGGTCACGGATGAGACTTTGTTAGGGAAATGTTTATTCGCGCTTATGGATTGTATACAAGGGTCAGCATTGAGCCACTTGTAGGGCAGTATTGGAGATTGTGGTGGCTGCTTAAGAACAGGTTCAGATCCCTGTAGCTTAAGACTTTTGAATCTTATGAGCCGTGAGGGTCTTATAAGAGGGTTCTCCTTACGAGTCGTGAGGATCTCGCAAGTGTAATTTCTCCTTAGGGATCGTGAGGATCCCTAAGTGTGTTGCTCCCTTATGAGTCGTAAGGATCTCACGCAGGTGGTTTCTCCTCATAAGATCGAGAGGTCCTTGCAAGTGTCTTTTAACGAGATTGCGCCATTTCGGTTTTTCACAAAACTCGCCGGTAGCCCTGCTGTTTTTACTCACGGAGCCCTTTCGGGTTTTCATCCGTGCCCTTTTCGCTTGTGGACATACTGTTTTTCTTTCTTTCTTTTTTTTTCTTTTTTTTACCACGTCAGCCTGAGGATGCCGCGGGTTGGTAGTAGTTTAACGACATTTTGGTCATAAGTCGCCGCACGATTACGCAGCTAGATTTTGCCGCAAATCTTTCCATGTTTTGTGTCGGGGGTGGATTTCTTGAAGAGAGGGCTGAGGGCGATCTCTTCATCAGAGTCGCTTCAAAAGGTGATAACTTGCGATCCCTTGGTGTCGGCTATGTGACAGTTACTAGCAGCTCCTTCACGCTCATCTGTCGTGCTTTTCTGTTCCTGATGAGCCTTGCGCTTCACTCGTTGAACGTGTCGTCGATGGGCAACATATCCTTGCTAGCAGTTTTTAAAGGCTATGCACTCTTCGGTAGGGTGTGCAATCCTCTGATGGTATAGGCAGAAGTTAGGATGCATGTCCGCTTCATCAAGACATATATTGCCAGGGGAATTTCCTTTGAAAGAGGGTAACTTCATTTCTATTGCCAGGTCCCCAGCGAATCGTTTCCTTACTTTAAGCTTGCTTTTGCTGGTGGTAGGGATGCTTTGCTCCAGTTGGGGCGTCTCGACCTTTTCCTCCAGTCGTCGGTGTTTGGCTTTTTCGAATATAGCCAGTTCACGTTCTCGATTGTCTTTGCTTTTCTGACGGGCTTCGTTTAGTAGCAAGTCGATCATCTCGTCAGACGGTTCCAAGGGTTTTGGCTTTGATCCTGCCCCCAGCTCTTTTTATGTTGTCTTCTTTCGCCAAGTGCGTTTCTTCATTAGTTAATGCCGAATGAGAGATCATGTGGCAACTTGCCACATAATCCTTAGATTCTTTTGACGAGTCGTCCCTGTCGTTATTTTTGTCATCTCCGTTCTCAAGGATATTGTTGAGAAATTCTTGGAGTGTGACCAGGATCTGCGCCTTCTGGTTATATTCTTCCAGAGCGTCAATCTAATTTTGCAAGTCTGTGCGCTTGTCATTAGGCTTCAAGAGCTTTTTGGTCTTCTTCTTCTTCTTTTTCGAAGGTCTTAACGGCTGGGTGCGAGCGCTTTGACTATCACCACCAATTTTTATAGTTGGGCGCGGTTTCATCATTCCCTCGACGATCTCGGGTTCGAGTGGATTTTTCCACCTGATTTCCGGGCATGTTTGGAGATCCTTCAGCATTCTTTTCGTCTTTTCCGAAAGAACAACTTCCCATGGGGCTTCCCTTATGAATGAGCATGATGCCCCCGACATGTCCACTTTTTTAAGGGTGTGAGATTGTGGCGGGTTCACCTTCCAGTTTTCGGATAATGCGAACTTGCCTTGTTGGTATTGGTCCTCAATCCATCCTTTGAAGATGAAGAAATCTTTGATTGGATGGCTTACTTCTTGGTGGTAAGGACAGTAATCGGGATTGTTGACATCACCTGGCTGCAACGGACGTTTTGGATCCGGTAAATTTATGAGCCTGTTGCGCACTGCCAGCTCGAACAGTCTCCTCGTTTTATCCTAGGAAAACGAGTAAGGACGTCCCA
Source organism: Agapanthus africanus (assembly GCA_030015575.1). Taxonomy (NCBI): domain Eukaryota; kingdom Viridiplantae; phylum Streptophyta; class Magnoliopsida; order Asparagales; family Amaryllidaceae; genus Agapanthus; species Agapanthus africanus. The sequence continues at coordinate 290,235,110 of JASDDO010000006.1, forward strand.
GTCTTTTCTGGAGGGATGGGCGTGGACGCATGTTGTTTTAGAGAACAACCGGTTTTAAGTTGCTCGGCTGTTATTGAGTAGTGGCAACGAAAGTTGCTTTTCCTTTCCCCTTTTCATTCCGAGGATCCGTCTTTGAAGGAGATGGTCTATGGCCCATCTAGTCCATTTAGGCCAACTTATCAATCAAGGCCTGGAACGTGGTCGGCTTGAAGAACATCATGAACTGGGAGATGGTCGACTGAGGGTTAAAGGTCTACATGAACATGCCCACTGCCGGCGCTTCTTCGATGCGCTGCTCACATTTCAATCACAAATTTCTCCATCGTATTGCATATTGAACCCATGTTTCTCCAGGCTTCACCCTGGCATTGATCAATGCCATTATTGGGGTGCGTTCACTAGCACTCGCGAAACGCTGGGTGAATAGTAGCTTCATCTTTGCAAAAGTTTTGACGGAATTGTTAGGAAGCTCTGAATACCATTCGAAGGCCGTTTCCGCCAAGCTACCGACGAACTGACGAAGTAACAACTTGTCGTTACCTCCGGTATTGCCACAAAGAGCCTTGAATTGAGCAATATGCTGGTGTGGATTCCCCGTCCCCTTATATACATGGAATTTGGGGATCGTGTATCCTGGTGGGTACTCTATCTGGTCGTACCAACCCGGATAGGGTCGCCCAGTTTTAACGACTTGGCCTGCCGCTTCGTTCGCTCGGTGAGCTCGTATTTGTTGAGCTATATAATTATCGAGCGTGGCTTTTGAGATGGTTTCCTCCTCGGCTGCTGAAAGAGCCGGAGGAGGGTTAGATATCTCTCCTCTGTCATCTTCAATAATGATCGGAGGGTCTTCAGTTGGAGGTTCTGTCTGTAACATCATCCCGACCATGTCTTGGAAGAGAAGCGCCACTCGTTTTATATTAGCCGCTTGTTCTGCCGCTTCTCTGTCCTTTTTTTCGAGGACTCTGCGGAGGAAGTCAGCATCGGTTTCTTGTTCATGACGCTGCTCCGATGACACCTCCGGGCTTTCTTTTGGCCCGGTGAATGCGGCCATTTGCATTAGCATTTCCTGAAGCTTCTGTTGCTGCTCCTGGGCTTTTGTCACGGATCGGGTGAGCGGTGGGTGACCCGTCGAAGCGCCGCTTTCCTCTTTTCCGAAAGCCATGTAAACAGTATGCACCTTTATGCCCCCAGATCTAAGGCGTTTAGGCTCAACGTCTTTACGGTTTGTCGTAGTCATAGGGGCATTTTGCGGCCTCCTTCTTTTTTGAGCAGTTGACGTTGAGGGGGTCGTTGCAGCGGGCACCCAGGTGGTTGTCGTCCTTTGTGGCTTGCCAGGACGGTTCTCTTCCTGCTGAACCTTCAGCTTCTTCTGTCGACGGGGATAGTCTTGATCAATCACCGACTCTTGGACCCGTCGCCAGACTTTATAGATTTTGGAGGATAGCCGCTGAGGGGACTGTTCCGGCTTCGTTTCTGTAACATTCTCCACGGGTGGAGGAGATCTTTTCAATACGGCGGTAGGAGAGTTCCTGCGCACCTTGTTCAACAATTCAAAGCTGTTCCCGGTTGGAACAGCAGCATCGATCTCCACCGTTGGAGTTGGTGGAGGGAGCCCAGAGGGGGAGTTTCCTCCAGCCTTCCTTACTCGGCGCCCGTGGCGACGTCGAGCGCGTCGAGCTGTTGGGATGGTTTCAGCTTGAGGGGTGACTTCGTCTTGCCCCCTGTTCAGGTGAGGCGCTGCCGGTACCAGCCTCTTGAAGACCGATGTCCTTTGAGTAGCGGTATCCAATCTGTCAAAGACAGACTTTTGAGCAAGAACGGGAGCCGGAACAGTTAGTCTTATGAAGACCGACCCTTTGGCAGGAGAAGCCGCCTTGACGACTTCGGGAGCAGGGATGGCTATTTTCTTCGGAATAACCTATTCTGGAATTGTAGGCTTCATCATGGGCCCACATGAACTTTGGCCCAATCTGGCGAAGACCGAGGCGCTGGAGCTGGACGACCCGTTGAGAGGGGCCGCAGTAGTTGTAAGCCGATCAAAGACTGACTTCTTGGGAGCTTCTTATGTTGGTATAGGAGCGCTGAAGCTCGTTGGCGGGAGCATGGTCACAAAAAATAATCCAGTGGTGGCCTGAGTGACCCGTTCCACCGGCATCGTGATCAGGGAGGCCGCTTGGGGCCCGTAAGCTATGCCTCCAGATGAGGCGGAGCGTGAGTTGCAATTGCAGTTGGAACACTTCGCGCAAGTAGATGCCATTGATGTTTCATTTTCTGCACCCAGAAAGACACCAAATCTTAGTACTTCGAACCCAAGGGCAACCATTAACAAACCGCGATTTGTTCGCGAACGCGACACACGAAGTGTGAACTGGAAAGAGGAAAAGTTCCCACCGGGCGTGCCAGAATCTGTTCCCGGCCGAAAATCGGAGACGCGATAAACGTCTCACCTGAATTTCGGGGCATGCTAATTGGTGCTATCCGTCCACCTCTCCGAAAATGCCAAGTTGATTTATGACACCATGTATCGAAGGTTTAAACGGATGCCGCCGATGTAGCAGACTTCGTCAGATTCCCCCTCGTTTGAGGGGTTTTTGATTGTGGGGACGCTCTTCCTTGCAGGCGCAAGCCTCTGCAGTTAATTACGCTACTGCATCACGGTAACCACTTTCTCCCTCTCCAGATGGTCACTTCGTGTCGTGGGTGTTTGTTTTTTTTGTGGTTGCCCGTGGATTGTATACGGAGACTAATTTATGTTGTCTCCCGTAGGGCGTGGATTAGTCCAAATCCGTATTTTCTTAGATTTGGGTTTTGGTTTTGGTTTAAGGATACGTTAGTCTCATTTGAGACTAAGATCAACTTAAACGTTTGTTAAGGATACGTTAGTCTAATTTTAGACTAAGATCGACTCAACGTTTGTTAAGGACACGCTAGTCTAATTTTAGATTAAGATCAACTTAACAGGATCGTTTAAATCCGACAAAAGTGCATTTGGACTCTATTGTTTAGTTTAGAGACATTGCGGTCGATTACTAGTTTAAGGACATGGTGGTCCAATGTTAGTTTAAGGACATCTCGGTCCAGGTTAAGGACATCGTAGTCCATGGGTGTAAGCACCCCACAGTCCAGGTTAAGGACATCGTAGTCCGTGAGTTTAAGGACCCCACAGTCCAGGTTAAGGACATCGTAGTCCGTGAGTTTAAGGACCCCACAGTCCGGTTTAGAGACGTCATAGTCTATGAAATGTATGGCTGTTGGGACCGTCATCTCTCTGAAGACGTTGAAGGATTACAACGACAAATATTAGAGGAGTTCAGAGATATACCCTTGAACCAATTTTGGTCGGGAGATCTATAGTCCAATTTGGGACTAAAGTCTGTTAAAAGGTTTATGAGCATATGGGCTCAGTTGATATGAGTTGAGGACTTACGGCCAATCTTGGGCTAAGTCCAATAAATGTTTAACATTTTATTGTTCTGGCTATTGAGCCTTTATTTGGGCTTGGCCCTTTTAATAATGCTGAGCATTAGATCCTGACATTTTTTGTCTTGTATTGAATGCATAACATTCATCAGAACAATATGTGTTCTGACAGTGCGCCACGTGGCGCGCCAGGCGCTTTGCGCCAATTAAAGAGCGCATTGCGCTTCTGCCAAGTAGCGCACATGAAAATGACACGTGTCGCGCTTAGCGCTAAACGCCGGTTTATTAGCGCATTGCGCTTTCAGTTTGTGAGCGCGTTGCGCTAGTTCAGTGGCGCACCAGTGAGTGACACGTGACGCGCTTGGCGCTGAGCGCCAGCCCATGAGCGCAGTGCTCTGTTTCAGAAGCGCAAAGTGCAAGTTGTGTCTGCGGTTGACACATGGCACGTTATGGCGCTGAGCGCCGGTCCAAAGAGCGTAAAAGCGCAGTTCATGAGTGTAAGGTACTTTCCAATAGTGCAAAGCGCATTTGATCAAATTTATGATCAGAGAACAAGTTTATATTCTTTTTAAAGGAGGCTTTGCCTCAAGATTCAAGAACAAAAGTTCTTATTTATAAAAGGGGTTTGCCTTTGTAGATCAATGATCTGTGAATGAAGTAAATACTTCTTTTGTTTTTTTGATGAGATCTTTTGATATCTTTTTTATCAAAGACCTTGGTCTTTTGTAGATCTATGATCCTTTTTAGAAGATAGTTTTTCTTTTCATGAGATGATTTCATCTCTGTGTTCAAGAATCATGTTCTTTACCTTGAAAAAGTGATCTTCTTTTGCTAAAATCTTGCTTTTCTTTCTTTGAGTTTTCTCAAAATTTGTATGGTTTTTTTTCATTTTAAACTTGAAGTTTTGGGGCCCTTATATAGGGAAAATTGATTTGTTAAATCAGTTGAAGAGATCTTTCTCTGATTGATTTGGGGATATTTCCCCACTGTTGGATCTTTGATCCTAGGGCTTCTGTTTTACAGAAGACAATTTTCTTGTTTTTAACAAGATTGGGAAAATCTTTCCATAACAGAATTTTAATTCTGATTAATGATTTATCATTATTATTAGATCTTTTGATCTAACTGTGGGGAATTTTTAATTCCAGCACTGGCACACCTGTGCTTTGCATGTGGTACGCCGCTCAGAGCGCAGCGCACCTACATTTGACACGTGGCGCGCAGCGCAGAGCACGACGCGGCTTGCGCTAGCGCATCCGTGTTTGACACGTGGCGCGCAACGCGCCTAGCGATGGATCTGAAGCGTTGCTTCAACTTTTAAATTTTGAATTTTAAAACAGTGCTTTGCTCTGATTGGGGAAACAACATCAGCAAATGACCCCATCGCAGAAACACGTCAGCCAATGGCCCTGTCGTGGAAACACGTCAGAAAATGACCCCGTTGCGGAAACACGTCATCTAATGACCCCGTCGCGGAAATACGTCATCCAATGATCCCGTCGTGGAAACACGTCAGCAAATGACCCCGTCTCGGAAACACGTCAGCAAACGAACCCGTCTCGGAAACACGTCAGCAAATGACCCCGTCGCGGAAACACGTCAGCCAATTACCCCGTCGCGGAAATACGTCATCCAATGATCCCGTCACGGAAATACGTCATCCAATGACCCCGTCTCGGAAACACGTCAGCAAGTGACCTCGTCGCGGAAATACGTCAGCCAATGACCCCGTCTCGGAAATACGTCATCCAATGACCCCGTCGCGGAAACACGTCAGCAAATGACCCCGTCGCAGAAACACATCATCCAATGACCCCGTCGCGGAAACACGTCAGCAAATGACCCCGTCGTGGAAACACGTCACCAAACGACCCCGTCTCGGAAACACGTCAGCAAATGACCCCGTCGTGGAAACACGTCAGCCAATGACCTCGTCTCGGAAACACGTCACCAAATGATCCCATCGCGGAAATACATCAGCCAATGACCTCGTCTCGGAAATACGTCATCCAATGACCCCGTCGCGGAAACACGTCAGCAAATGACCCCGTCTCGGAAACACGTCAGCAAAAGATCCCGTCTCGAAAACACGTCAGCAAATGACCCCGTCACGGAAACACGTCAGCCAATGACCCCGCCTAGGAAACACGTCAGCAAACGACCCCGTCGTGGAAATACGTCATCCAATGACCCCACCTCAGAAATACGTTAACCATGACCTTCCCGTTGGAGCAGTGCTTCGACTCGGAAACAAGTCAACTCACCAATCACTTATGAGTCCTCTCGACTTGTAAGGGATAAAATTCTCTTGTGAGATCCTTACGACTTTCAAGAGAAAAACGCACTTAGGAATCCTCACGATTCCTAAGGAGAAAATACACCTACGAAATCCTCTCGACTAGTAGGGAGAAAAATCTTTATGAAACCCTCACGGCTCATGAAGTTGAAATGTCTTAGGCAGCAGACTTGAATCTGTTTCCTAAGCCAACGCTATCCTACAAAGAGTTCAAGATGAATTGTTATCTATCATCTACAGGCTATACTTTCTAGAGTAATATACCAACAATACAGCAGAGAAAGGAAAGCGATAGTGCGAGATAAAAAAACGTGTCTTTTATTCATGAATTCAATTGAGTACAAGATACATCATATAAAAGAATAAAAAATGAATGAATGAATATTATTCATAGACTACAAATATTCGGTTGATACAAAGATGGCTACCGAGAAGGAGGTGTTTTTAACAAATCAGCAAGTCGCCCGCGCACTCCTCTCAACTCCTTTTCTCGGTCAGCCGCCACGGCCAGCTCCGCTTTGACTCGGGCCCGCTGTTGCAAACAAGACGAAAGCTTTTCGTCAGTTCCTAGCATGACAGCCTCGCAGTCCTGCACGATCCGCTCCATAGAGTCAAGCACCTGTCTCAGCGTCAACCCATCCGAAATGCACCACTGAAGATTGTTGATCAGTCGAAAATATTGCAATTTTAACACATCAATTTCCCGACTCTTTGTAATCATCTAAAGGTGTTTGGTATAAATATAGTACATATTAGTAATTCGTCTGTGAAATATCAAATAACATGTGTTATACATTATAACCGGCATTATGAGGGAAATTTTGTGTTTATTACTACACGCATGATCTTTTGTGTATCAACACTTGTCTTGAGATTGTGTGCAGGAAATTCTCCAGGTTAAAGAGCCGGAACTGTTAAAAGTGCTGATAAAATACACCAAGTCCAAGACTTGAGATCTGGCAGTGAACAAGAAAGTATAAAAATATTCCAGACATCAGGAAAGTGCCATAAAGCCAACTTCAGAATTACCCTGGAAAAATCATGCAGAGATCACCTCAAACGGCCGCGGATCCGCGGCCGAGTCAGGCCGATCCGCCGCGGATCCGCGGCCGAGTCGACTCATCGGCGGTTGGTATTTGTTTCAAAAGTCTCCTTTTAACGCCCAAGCTTCTCCAAGACGCTTTGAATTGTGTAGATTTCTCCAGAAGCTTCTCCTTCTAATAGCCAAGCTTCTTGTGCAAGCTTAATACCTACCAAGCTTCTTATGCAAGCTTCATAACAACCAAGCTTCTAAGGGAAGCTAGACCTAGCTTCTAGGGGAAGCTAAAGGGAAAACTATAAAACGAGACCTAGGGCTTCATTACAAAGGTTGTTGAATATTGAGCCCAATTTCCACAAGTTGAGTGGCACAACTTGCAACATCAAAACCCTAGCCTAAATCCAATTCCAAAGCCAAATCAAGATTCATCGAGTACCGATTCAAGCAAGCCTTCAACGAGCCTTTGAAGCAACGCCGATCTTCATCCGAGCAAGAGATCCACGACGATCCGCGACTCAAGAAGACCGAAGCGAAGCTAGTTTCGACGATTTAGTTCTTCCTCAAATCTTGTAATCTTTGAGTGAATTGTACCTAAACGTTGATAAATAAAAGGTGAAAATTCTTAATCTTGCTTTTCTTTACATTCTTGCATTATGAAGAGTTATAGATTCTTGATTCTTTTTTTTTCATGATATTTGAGTGAAAACTCCGCTTGTAGCGGAATCGAGAAAATAGGTAGATAATGATGATTAAATTCTTGAACGTTTCTTAAGTCTTATGGGTTTTGTAAACTTTAGGAAATTGAATCATCGAAATCCTAATTTGAGCGAGATCGCTTTCTTGAATGTTTTCGCTCCAAATTAGAGATCAATGATCGGTGATTTAATTTGCTAGAGGCTAGAATTTGAATGATAATCAATGAAAGGACAAGGGATGATGATGGAGAAACCCTAGTTTCTTCAATAGATCCCTAACCCTCATTGATTGTCATCGATCTAGTAACAAATCTTCAATAGATAAGAATTTGTAATTATTAGTATTCATCATCACTATCAATTGGATCGATTCCGACAAGCCTCTTTACAAATCTTGATAATTCAAACTATTTGGATATTTTCTTGATCTCTATCATTTCTTAATTTTAGATCTATTTCTTGATGATTCTTGAAACTAAATTTCATAAATATTGAATCATTTTCTTATATCTTTTAATTTTCAACTCAACTAAAACGATAATGAACAAATCACACTTTCTCAGTGGACGATCCGTTCTCATTGATGAAACTACAATAGACACCGTCAATTGATTGCGGTATAAATTTTTTTGGTTGTGAAACATTTCTAAATACACACGAAGAAAGATCAATCAAATGGCGCCGTTGCCGGGGACAGTGTGCTAATTTGTTCGTTTTTTGTAATTTTAGTTGGAAAATTTATTATTCCATCAGAATTTTTAGATCAAAATTCGCAACAAGCGCTTAACGATTCGTTGTGATTTGTTGCAAGGAGATCTGGAATCTCTGGAGCGAGAGGAAAAATTTTCAGGAAATCTCAAAAAGTCCAGAGAGGCAATTGGAGCAGTTGCAGAAATTTTTGTGCAGGAATTACACTATACAACCGCGCATCCGCAGCCAAAGGAGGCATCTCGCGGCGGTTCCACGGCGAGCTGAGGGCTTCACTGTTTCAAATTTTCTAGGTGAATTTCTTTCTTTCTTATCTCCTCCCTGCTCTGTCCATTAACCAATTTCTGCAGGATTCTTTGCAAAAATTCGCAGCGCCTCAAAAAAAAAATTGTGCGTGTTTGATCTTGGTTGTTTGCATTTTTAACACGGAAATTAAGGGGTAAAGACCAAATTCAGATTAGGTGGGGAGTTCATTACCCTTCCTTAGCCCCAAAAATCACAAACTTGCATCTGCATCACTCTCATTAACTAAAAAATATCTATACATGACTCTAAGGACCATCGCGCTCACTTAAGACAGAAGGAGGTCGTGGGTAATCTATTGCTTATCCGCGTTTCTTTTGTGGTGTCTAAGGCAAATGTGTCTAAGGCAAGTATTTACTTAATTAGGCCCACTACTTACATAGTGGAGAACCTCCCACTTACCTGGCCACAGAAGGGGCAAAGAGGCAGTAGAGGATCTATCTTGCGATTTGTCTTCTGGAAGTCTATGAGCGGTCTAGAGAATTGACCTAGGTGACCACTAGATTTAGGGTTGCTTGTGCATTGTTTGTGTGAATTTTTCAAAATCTGTCTTTTTCAAAACAAACACCAAACTTATCTTTTCCTTAATTATCACACAACGCTGCCACTTGTGCTAAACCATTTAGTGCATGCTCGGCTGGACACAGGATTCTAGTACCCATCTTGTCCGCGTTCCTCCTATCGACTCCGAAGTCGGTAATTCTACATCTTCTTTTTCTTCACCCACTACTACATCCACTTCGATGGACGGTTCTCCATCGAACTTCTTTAACACTACTTTGCCACCGTCCGCAGGTGCGCAGAATCCGCCTCGCATCTCTCTCCAAGAGAGATGTTACCCTATGCGAGGTCCTCTTTCGACATGTCTCACCATTCCACCAGCCAATGGGGACAATTTTGAAATCAAACCACGATACATCAATCTTCTACCCAAATATCACGGTCTCGAGTCTGAAGACGCATGCGTCTTTATTACCAAATTTGAAAATGTATGCGCTATGATGGGTACTTCACAGCTTTCTGTGGATGCTATGAGATTACGTCTTCTCCCATTCACTTTGTGCGATATAGTCAAGAAGTGGCTTTATAACACAGCCGCACATTCTATTTCGAACTGGGGAGAATTCGTAACAGCTTTCCTAAAGAAATTCTACCCTAATCATAAAACAGCTCGAGTCCGTCGAGAAATAAATCAATTTACCGAGCTTCCCAATGAACCATTTTCGAAGTGTTTTGAACACTTCAAGGATCTGTTAGTTCAATATCCTTATCACCGAATTCCTAGATTGGATCTGTGAAGAATCATATATGAGGGCATTAATCCTACAACAAAACAGACCCTTGAATCTATGTGTCAAGGCACCTTCATGAATAAAGATGATGGTGAAGCCTGGAGATTTTTAGAAGATTTCGCTGAAAGAACTTTACAGTGGGAGAGTGTAAACCAGTCATCGTCTAGGGGTGGCATTCATTAACTTGATATTTCCATAGGAGTTAGAGCTGAAATGGTAGCAATGCAAAAGAAACTCGATACTATGGAACATAAATTTTTAGTAGCCTTCCTAAATCAGATGTCACTCTCCAAAACTGTCTGTGGATGTTGTTCTGATCCATCTTATCTTACGGAAGAATGTCCATTGAATTCTTCGTTTCAAGGTCAAGAGCATACCAATGCTGCTTTCCAATAAAGACCTAGAAACGATCCCTATTCTTCTACTTATAATCAAGATTGGAGGAATCACCCTAACTTTGCTTGGAACTAATCACAAACTCAAAACACGGTTCCAAACCAAAATAATTTTCAAAGGGGTCCTCCACCACAACAGCAACCACTTCAAATAAGTCAGCACCTCTACCAATCACAAAACTTTCAAAATCCGGTTAACACACCTCTACCGTATAATCCTTTGCAGTTGACCGGTACTGATGAATCCTCTTCACTCGCACAAACCATGCATTTGATTCTGAAAAATTTCATGCAAGTTTCGGCTGAGGATCAGTCTTCTATCGATGATATAAAGAAAAACTCTGCCTCTCAAGCTGAGAGTATAAAATCAATGGAAGCACAAATTGCACAATTAAAAACCGAAATGAGTGCTAGAGAGAAAGGGAAACTTCCGTCTCAACCCCTACCGAATCCTGGGCATTCAAAACACTACAATCTGAATTCCATTATAATGTTGAGATCTGGAAGAGTGCTGAATAATCAAGTTGGGGAAGAGATTGATAATCATGAAGAATTAATCAATAATACCCCGGCTGACACTTTTCCTTCCACCTCTACTTTTACTTCTGATCCTCCTTGTTTGTCTACCCCACCACCTTTTTGCGAGCCTATTCTTCGTTTTCCTCAAGGCTCGAACCCTCAGCATACCTCTTCTATTCCACCAAAGACGATCCCCACTCCTATTCTGGGATCAATTCCACACACACCACCTTCTCCAATGTTGGACCCAGCTCTTATTGCTAAAGCTCCTTATCCGAATCGGTTAAGGGGAAATAAATCAAGTCCACGTATGGAGAAGATTATGAAAATGTTTAAACAGGTTAACATCAATATCCCTCTCCTAGATGCTATTCAATAAGTCCCCGCTTATGCAAAAATTCTCAAAGACTTGTGCACTAGGAAGATGAAGACTCAAGTGCCAAAGAAGGTTTTCATGACTAATAATGTTAGCACTGCTTTTACCCCACAGTTACCAAAGAAACGTAAGGACCCAGGATGTCCTACGATCTCGATTTCTATTGGGGGTAAAAACATTAACCGTGCTTTACTTGACCTGGGTGCAAGTGTTAACCTGCTTCCATATTCTGTCTATGAGCAGTTAGGGATTGGAGAGTTAAAACCAGCTCATTGCATTTTCCAAATGGCAGACCGTTCAATCACCAAACCTAGGGGTGAACTGGAGGATGTGTTGATAAAAGTCGGGGAATTTATATTCCCTGTGGACTTTATTTTTCTCGATACACAACCTGTAGCAAACCCACAGAACCAAATTCCGGTGATTCTGGGTCGACCATTCCTTGCCACTTCCAATGCTGTCATTAACTGTCGAAACGGTTCAATGAACCTATCTTTTGGAAAATTGACAATTGAACTGAACATCTATAAAATTGGAAGTCAGCCGTCTGAACCCTCTGCTCACATACTTGATGTCTGTTCTGTCCACGAGATTGCTACTGAAAGCTGCGAAGTTGATGAACTTTGCTTTGAAAATCTCGACGACACTAGCACATCAATATTTGATCTTGCACATCTTAGTGAGGACACTCTTCCCACTCCTGAGTCTGACACTCTTGACTCATTACTTTCTGAGTCTGTATCTTATGCAGGCTACGAGCTTCTTTGTGAATCTGAATATCATTAGATGACCCCATCTTCTATAGTTTCTCCGCCAGCATTAGATCTCAAACTTTTACCTTCTCATCTTAAATATGCATATTTATGTGAGAATGAGTCTTTACCTGTGATCATATCCGCTTCTCTAGCCTCAGAGCAAGAGAATGCGCTTTTAACGGTATTAAGATCTAATATGCAGGCGTTTGGTTGGACTATGGCTGACATCAAAGGGATTAGTCCCTTGATTGTAGAACATCATATACATCTGATGGATGAAGCCAAGCCAACCCGAGAACCACAGAGACAGTTGAACCCCGTCATGAAGGATGCGGTGAAGAAAGAAATCATCAAATGCTTTGACAGTGGTATCATTTACCCAATCTCCGATAGCCAATGAGTAAGTCCAATTCATGTAGTCCCTAAGAAATCTGGCATTACGGTCATAACAAATGAGGCAAATGAGTTAATCCAGACACGCGCTCAAACTGGGTGGCATGTATGTATTGATTATATAAAACTCAATACCGCAACGAGGAAAGACCACTTTCCTCTGCCTTTCATTGACCAGAAACGCTTAGCTGGATGCGAATACTATTGCTTCATAGACGGATACTCTGGCTATAACCAGGCCCCTATTGCCAAAAAGGATAAAGACAAAACCACATTTACTTATCGTTTTGGTACTTTTGCTTATAGACGCATGCCCTTTGGGTTATGCAATGCTCCCGCTACATTTCAGCGGTGTATGATGAGGATATTCTCGGACATGGTCGAGAATTTTCTGGAGGTTTTCATGGACAATTTCTCGATATTCGGAGATTCTTTTGCTGACTGCCTATATCATCTTGACGCAGTTCTTACTCGTTGTAAAGAGAAGAACTTAATCTTGAATTAGGAAAAAGTGCCATTTCATGGTCCAAGAGGGAATTGTGCTTGGACATGTCATTTCACGGAAAGGCATTGAGGTTGACAAAGCCAAAATAGATGTCATTCAAAACTTCCTCATCCCAAATGCGTCAAGGATATACGATCCTTTCTTGGCCATGCAGGCTTCTATCGGAGATTTATTAAGGATTTTACCAAAATTGCTAGAGCCTTAACTCTTCTCTTGGCCAAGGACACAACTTTTCACTTTGACTCGGATTGTGAGGCAGCATTTGACTCACTCAAACACTCTCTCACTACAGCCCCCATTCTATCATCTTCAGATTGGAACCACCATTTTGAGCTTATGTGTGATGTATCAGATTTTGCAGTTGGTGCAGTCTTAGGACAACACATTGAAAAGATTCCACACGTGATCTATTATGCAAGTAAGACCCTGAATGATGCTCAAATTAATTATACAACTACTGAAAAAGAACTTTTGGCAGTTGTATTCACATTAGAGAAATTCAGGTCTTACTTGATTGGCTCACCTATTGTTGTGTACACTGACCACTCCGCCTTGAAATATCTTTTGGCGAAGAAGGATGCTAAAGATAGGTTAATACGTTGGATCCTTATATTACAAGAATTTGATATTGTTATTAAAGATAAGAAAGGATGCAAAAACGTTGTAGCCGACCATCTGTCGCGCATCTCTTCTTCACCTGTGACCCTGCCGATCAATGATTCTTTTCCAGACGAACAACTCTTGAATGTATCCAACGAACCTTGGTTCAAGGATATTGTGAATTATCTTGCTACGGGACTTATTCTCCGCGAATGGTCAAAACAGGACAAACATTGATTTCTATCCTAAGTAAAACACTTTTACTGGGATGAACCCTATCTGTTTAAGTATTGTCTTGACCAGATCATTCGCAGATGTGTCCCTAATGATGAAGTCAAGAGTGTTCTGTCTTTTTGTCATGATCAGGCATGTGGGGGTCACTTTGGTCCTCGAAAGACGGCGGAAAAGGTTTTGCAATGCGGTTTTTATTGGCCGACTTTGTTCAAAGATGCATTTGATCATTGCAAAACCTGTGCACAGTGCCAACACACGGGTAGAATTTCCCGGAGAAATGAGATGCCACTTCAACCTATCCTTGTGGTTGAAACCTTTGACGTTTGGAGTATTGACTTTATGGGTCCTTTTCCTAACTCTTTTGGGAATTTGTACATATTGCTTGCGGTTGATTACGTCTCGAAATGGGTGGAAGCTATTCCTTGTTGCACTAATGACAAAAAGGTTGTCATTAAGTTCTTAAAAGAAAACATCTTTTCGCGATTTGGACACCCACGCACTATCATTAGTGATAACGGGACACATTTCTGTAATCGGTCTTTCGAGACTTTGATGCAGAAATATGCAATCGACCACAAACTTTCCACACCCTATCATCCCCAAATAAGCGGGCAAGATGAGGTTTCAAACAGACAAATCAAACAAATTTTGGAGAAAACAGTTTCTAAAAATCGAAAAGATTGGTCAACCAAATTGACGGATGCTCTTTGGGCGTTCCGAACCGCATATAAAACCGATCTAGGTATGTCTCCTTACAGACTAGTGTTTGGAAAGGCTTGTCACCTTTCGGTCGAGATTGAGCACAAAGCAATGTAGGCCATTAGAGAACTTAAGTTTGACTTAAATCAAGCCTGCAACTTTCGGAAGCTGCAATTAAACGAGCTAAGCGAACTTCGCGATGAAGCTTATGATAATACTGTAATTGTAAAGAACCGGACTAAGGTATTTTATGATAAAAACATTTTGAGAAAAACTTTTACACCTGGTCAACAAGTCCTTCTTTATGATTCACGACTCCATCTTCATGCGGGTAAGCTAAGATCTCGGTGGAAAGGAACTTTGGTTGTGCGGAAAATATTGAAAACGGTACAATTTTCAAAGTAAATGGACATAGACTAAAACCGTATTTTTCCACTGACCCTTCGGAGGAGCTCCTGTTTTTACAAGAGCCGCTTTATAATGACTGATTTTCCTCCACCTCACCTCTATGTTTGGTAATTTTGTCACATCTTTAGAATGGAGGTGAGTCAACTTGTACATACATCTTATAAAAAAAATATAGAAAAAATACAAAACAAAACAATAAAAATTCTTGTACATAAATAAAAGAATAAGTTTGGGGGAGATTTTCACGATCATATTTCATGTTCCCGTTAATAAATTTCCTCCTAAGCTTATAGGTATTTGTGATCCAACAGATAGCAACAGTGAGGACACTGTTGTAAATAAGTTTGGGGGGGGGTTTGTGCTTATTTACGCATCACTTTGCATCATTCCTTGCATAAGCACAAAACATATATAAAAAAAAACATAAAATAAAAATAATATTTAATATTTAATTTTATAATAAAATTTTAGATAGTGAAAAATTAAATCCAAAGATTGGAAAAATTTAAGAAAACCAAGAAAGATAGATGTTTTCTTAGACGAAACTAGTAATAAGTAGTTATGAGCAGTTGTCTCAAGGGTTAGTAAGTTGAAAGAAGTCACTAATCTGAGGATAAAAAAAGTGTGAAAAATAATTCCTATTCTGGAAGCCAAACATTTGAATATTGATACCCTACTATACGCACTTACACACGTCTTGAAACTCGGGATAGTAGATGATACCTTGAAATGCTCTTGTCTAAAAGCCAAAGTATGAAGGAGATAATAAATGAAGAAAATATAAAACGGTGTAGAAAAATGAACACTGGTTTTGTTATCACCAAGACAGCATAAAAAAATATAGCGAAGGTGCTTCATCACCTAGTGCCTTAGACCAACTGGTTTGGGAGTCACTGCTAAGCCTTAGGTGTTGCAAGACAAGGAAAATACTAATACACCTAATCAGCAAGCACATGAATAATCGGCCGGTTAGTACCTCAATAAGTATTAACGGTCGCATGAAAAATGTGTGAGCAAATCTATCTAAATATTCACCGATTAAAAAAAGTACTGAGGTCGATGGACAAGAGATTGATAGCTTGAATTGAATTCTCCGAGTGTAGGGATGTCTTTTACACACACGTAGGGGTATATGATCGATGTTTGGAAGAAAGGTAGGGATGAAGGATAAAGATGATGTTTTATTGAGGGATGATGTGATTTCTAATATCTTTTCATGACTATTAAGATAGGGCTCATGACAACTGAAAAGCTAGTATAGTTGAAAACTCTAATTTTCAAAATTTTTCTTTTACAATTCTTATCTTTACATGTAACTTTCACAGTCTTCCTTTTATTATGGGATTTTGTGGGTGCAATCCGCTGAAAACCCTCAGGAGACAACACTCCTCCTACTGGGGACACCTAGAGATTTAAAGGCTTGTTGCATGTGCTCGGTGCAATCGTGTTGCCTATGAAAGTGTGCTAGTTAGTTCTTCTTTTTCTTATATTTTCTCCTTCACCTGAATAAAACAAGTTTGCTCGAGATGACCAAAATTAAGTTTAGGGGAATTTGATCAGTCGAAAATATTGCAATTTTAACACATCAATTTTCCTACTCTTTGTAATCATCTAAAAGTGTTTGGTATAAATATAGCACATATTAGCAATTTGTCTGTGAAATATCAAATAACATGTGTTATACATTATAACTGGCATTATGAGGGAAATTGTGTGTTTATTACTACACGCATGATCTTTTGTGTATCAACACTTGTCTCGAAATTGTGTGTAGGAAATTCTCCAGGTTAAAGAGCCGGAACAGCTAAAAGTGCTGATAAAATACACCAAGTCCAAGACTTGAGATCTGGCAGTGAATAAGAAAGTATAAAAATATTCCAGACATCAGGAAAGTGCCATAAAGCCAACTTCAGAATTACCCTGGAAAAATCATGCAGAGATCACCTCAAATGGACGCGGATCCGCGGTCGAGTCAGGCCGACCCGCCGCGGATCCATAGCTGAGTCGACTCATCGGCTGTTGGTATTTGTTTCAGAAGTCTCCTTTTAACAGCTAAGCTTCTCCAAGACGCTTCGAATTGTGTAGATTTCTCCAGATGCTTCTCCTTCTAATAGCCAAGCTTCTTGTGCAAGCTTAATACCTACTAAGCTTCTCATGCAAGCTTCATAACAACCAAGCTTCCAAGGGAAGCTAGACCTAGCTTCTAGGGGAAGCTAAAGGGAAAACTATAAAAAGGGACCTAGGGCTTCATTACAAAGGTTGTTGAATATTGAGCCAAATTTCCACAAGTTGAGTGACACAACTTGCAACATCAAAACCCTAGCCTAAATCCAATTCCAAAGCCAAATCAAGATTCATTGAGTACCGATTCAAGCAAGCCTTCAACGAGCCTTTGAAGCAACGCCGATCTTCATCCGAGCAAGAGATCCACGACGATCCGCGACTTAAGAAGACTGAAGCGAAGCTAGTTTCGACGATTTAGTTCTTCCTCAAATCTTGTAATTTTTGAGTGAATTGTACCTAAACGTTGATAAATAAAAGATGAAAATTCTTAATCTTGCTTTTCTTTACATTCTTGTATTATGAAGAGTTATAGATTCTTGATTCTTTTCTTTTTCATGATGTTTGAGTGAAAACTCTGCTTGCAGCGGAACCGAGAAAATAGGTAAATAATGATGATTAAATTTTTGAACGATTCTTAAGTCTTATGAGTTTTGTAAACTTTAGGAAATTGAATCATCGAAAACCTAATTTGAGCGAGATCGCTTTCTTGAATGTTTTCGCTCCAAATTAGAGATCAACGATTGGTGATTTAATTTGCTAAAGGCTAGAATTTGAATGATAATCAATGAAAGGACAAGGGATGATGATGGAGAAACTCTAGTTTCTTCAATAGATCCCTAAACCTCATTGATTGTCATCGATCTAGCAACAAATCTTCAATAGATAAGAATTTTAATCATTAGTATTCTTCATCACTATCAATTGGATCGATTCCGACAAGCCTCTTTACAAATCTTGATAATTCAAACTATTTGGATATTTTCTTGATCTTTATCATTTCTTGATTTTAGATCTATTTCTTGATGATTCTTGAAACTAAATTTCACAAATATTGAATCATTTTCTTATATCTTTTAATTTTCAACTCAACTAAAACGATAACGAACAAATTACACTTTCTCAGTAGACGATCCGTTCTCATTGACAAAACTACAATAGACACCGTCAATTGATTGCGGTATAAATTTCTTTGATTGTGAAACATTTCTAAATACATACGAAGAAAGATCAATCAATTGTCAAAGGCAGCTTTCAACTGCGCAGTGTTCGCTTCAACCTGGGTGCGCAACCGAGCAGATTCTCTTGAAGCTACTTCATGTTCTTTTCTCCTCAGGGTCTCCTCTTGTTCAAAATAGCGAAGGAAAAGGGCACTCTGCTTAAACCACGCCACCCGCTGGGAGTTCAAAGCCAGAACCTCGGGAGCAAGACGCTTGAGCTCAACTTCGTGCAAGCAAGCCTCGATCTGTCTGCAGTAATTAACCCAAGATTCGATGACCCCTTCACCCTGGAAGTGCACGAGCGTTGCCAACATAGAATTAACCTTGGCAGCAAAATCTGCAGCAGATGCGAGAACCTCCGCGTCAAGCTCCTCGATGGATTCACTCAACATACGCAGGCTGGTCACGGCGCCCTTGGAAGACGGATGTCTAGAGAAGGGCCCTGCCGGCATTAGGATGCGAGACTCGAAGGGAGTTGGAGCCGGTGCGATTGCTGCAAGACAAGTTATGGTCAAATGTCGGCTCAAGAGATAAAGAAAATGCACGAGTGATGGAGTCTACTATATTGGCTGCGACAGGTGACAAAGTTGGGAGTATCGGAGGCGCGGCTATTCTCTCATCCCCTCCTCCAATCTGTGACGCTGTGATCAATACAAGGAAGACTTAGCGACGATACAGTTATTTATAAAAAGGGGGAAAACAATAGTTGAAGGATGTACTGACCAATACCAACAGGCGGAGTGACTTCCGACTGGAAGGAGAAATGCGGGTTCAGCACTTGATACAGATGATCAAAAAGGACTCCTGCAAAGTTGGGACAATATATTGTCAGTACAAGAAGGATGGTATCCACAATTTAAATTAAATAAACCGCAAACCCATACCTTTCAGCATTTGAGAGGACACAAGAGAAGGCGAAGGGACGGCAACCATCAGAGCAGTAACTGGTGATGCTTCTTCGGGTGGCAAAACCTCAGCGCTCACCACACCTACATTCAAAACGAACAAAATTTCATCAGAGGGGACTGAAAGAGATTGTGAAACAAAATGTAAACAGCAACCCGAGACCTACCTGATGGGTCATCAGCCAAAACAGCGACGGAAGCATCACCGGACGTTGCGGCTTCTTCGCTCTCCTTCAGTGGAATAGTTTCGGCGCCCATGGCTTCATCCCCTGATTCTACAAGGGCCGTTGTGACGCTTGCGATACCCGTCGATATCGGGGAGCCGCAAAGGGAAAGAGCGACGGTTTGGGCGGTCCCAGACTCCCGAGAGAGAGTAGCCGTTTCGGGCTCGGTGGTCGCCGTGATCTCACCTGCCATCTCATCACCGAGACTTTGCGCTGCAGGATATGGTATATGTTAGTGTATATGCCCTAGAGGCCAATACTGTATCATACTAGTTTGTATATTACTTAATGGAAGCTTGGGATATTCACCTTGTATAAACAATCCTGCTCAATATAGTAGTATGCTACTTGGATTGTTTCTACTTCAATGTGTACATGTGTTTATTTTGCGATATCACCTATACGCATTAGTGGAGCCCTTAGGATCTTTGCTTGATTACCAGCGTTGTGATGGCAGTCACACTAGTGGGGGCTGGGTAATCTATAAGCACATCCTTATACAGGTCCCTAGTCGCAGGACTATCGAGACAGGGCATCGATACTCCGGAGTAGACTAGCGTATGCGCTTCTCATCCCAGTGTGGGAGATGGTCTGTCCCACAGCCATCAGTACGTCGTACTGGAGATAGTATACGGGTGCTCGTTAGGTTACGAGTACACCGGACAGGACTCGTCGGGAACTGACAGGTTGGTATTATACCTATCGTCAGTTATCAGTTCCCAGGTGACATGAGTACAGCTTAGTCCGCTGACTTGACACTGGCACTTCGCCTCGAGTGTGTTCCCACTGCACTTTGATCACTACCCTACCACGGCTCAAAGGAGTCGTGCAAACAGGTAGTGGTTGGGTGCAGTCCCGAAGCACTTGGAGGCAGTGACGGTTAGACAGGATTCGTCTCTTCCGGTATTGGGGGTTGACATCGCGCTGTGTCTAGGAGAGCCATTATACGAGTAGTCCCTGGCCAGGGCAAGCGAGATATACTGGTAGGCTTCCAGTGTTATCTCAGGGTGTTTTGGGCTTCACTCCGACACGACTTGTACCGCTTTTGGGGGACTGACGTTTTACCGCCCCCTAGGCCCGACATGCGATGTATCAGACGAACAGACCGGACTGTACGGAGAATGTCAC
Organism: Agapanthus africanus; assembly: GCA_030015575.1. Classification (NCBI taxonomy): domain Eukaryota; kingdom Viridiplantae; phylum Streptophyta; class Magnoliopsida; order Asparagales; family Amaryllidaceae; genus Agapanthus; species Agapanthus africanus. Next base: position 290,255,285 of record JASDDO010000006.1, read on the forward strand.
ATTCAGACTCAGTAGGAGTTCAGATGGGGTTCACCTCGTCAGCCTTCTTGTCGGCATCTACCTTGGGACCGTTACACACAGCTAGTGCCGCTTGCGGTCTGTGGTTAAACCCACTGCCAGCGTAGTGTCGAGTCTTTAGAGTCCCACACAGAGGGTATTCGCCTTTGGGCAAAACAGAGTAGAGGTCGCATGGTTTTGCGGCAGGGTTCGTTTTCATCCGCGTACTTGTGCACGTTTGGAGTCCGGACGGATTATACTGGCGGGCTCTGGTTTGAGCCAGATACTGGTATATGTTTTGGGGTTGCTTTTATATCTTGGTATTCTTGTTCCTCGGAACGAGAATGCAGGTGTGTATGCACAGTTGCTTGAGGCGGAGGATGAGGTATTTCATTAGGGTTTCGGAACGGGTGCGTATGCACAGTTGACAGTCGTCATTTTCCAAACCCTAATAGATTTATGAAATATCAATTAATAATAGTAATTAAATGAAATATTGTTATGGTTGATTTTGTTGACTTGTTGACCATGGTTGACTTGTTGACCATGGTTGAATGTTGACCACCATCATGCTTTGAAAGGATTCTCCTTGATTCATGCTTACACTCATTTATTGAAAGTATGATAGTGGTCATTCCAAATACAACCATCAACTATTTCATTTTTGATTTATTATTATTAATTAGATAATTCCTTTTCTTTTAGTTATGGTTGCAAAAGAAAAGAGCTCATTCTTTCATAACCATTCTCTCCTCTCTTCATCTTCTTCTTCCTCAAGCTCAAGGTGATTTCTTCTCATGTGTTGAGAATCCCTCACCTTGAAAAAGAAAGCACTCCATAGATACACTCTACTCTCTCTAGGGTTCAAGGTTTAGCAAGCCGGAGATCCTAGTTCACTCAAAGTTCGAGTTAGAGCCCGAAGGTTGAACCCTCAGGTGGATCCATCTTCGACGGAAGAAGGCTACGAGGCAAGAACCATCAACCTCCACAAAGTTTGAAGAAGAAGGAGTTCAAGTTTAGGTATAACCATCTTTCCGAGTAGCTAACTCTATTTAGCAAGTTTGCTAGTTTTAGTTTAGGAAAAGATCCCGACTTTGGTAGTCCATGTTGCCCCATGCGCTAAAAATTTGTTTTTTATACCGTTTCTGCCTCCCCGTAAGAACCGGGGGTCGCAACGTGGACTTACAGTGGTATCAGAGCCTAACTAAACTTAAACTATCTTGGTAGTGAAGTGTAACGAAGTTCGGAACCGAAAAAATCCAAAATCCAAACTTTTAAAAAACCCTAGTTTCTGTTAAAATTTTTTCTGGTCAAAACAAGATTTGTTATACACCTAAAATCGGCTCAGGGTTTTTTATGAACACCCAAGAAAAACGATCCACCAATTCATTGAAAGAGCCGCGGATCCGCGGCCTCATCTATTGTCATGGCCGCGGATCCGCCGCTGTTTGGACCCTTCATTCGATCGTTTTTTGTGCAGTGTTCTTCTGGTAGGATTTTGGGATTTTTAAGATATATTATATGTGCCCAGATTTTCCAGAACAAAAATTTGCTTTTGGGGTCCTATAATTCCGTATTTTTTTCCGAACTTCACTGCACTTTGACTATGATGGTTATATCTGTGATGTTTGCATGTATTGAACGTCGGCTAATCGCTATAAGTCGATTAGTCGGGGTTATACATCTCTGTGATCTGTGTTTGATGATGGTTTGTGTATATGAATGTGTTGGACTGTCGCGGGTGAATAGCCGGGGTGGATGTGAGATGAGCTTTTGTTTTTCTTTCATTCATTTGTAAATGTAAATTGATGTAATAATATTATTTGTATGGCCGCGCAACCGGGTCGGGGTTGTAGCCGTCATTGTATAATTCTTTTTACTGTTTTTGCTCCTAGGATAGACCCATGGAGGGGTGCACAAACTACCGGGTACTTGGCGGGTAGTTTGCCGCACCCGTAGGGGTCTTGGGTGGGGTTTTTGCTATTCACCGCGACCGTGTAATCCGCTTTTCGTTGCAGGCTCGAACGGATTGCGGATTGCTAGTATACCCAATGTATTCATCTGTGATCTGTGATGTCTATCATTGCTTTATATTTAGGCATTGCTTATGTTTTACAGCCGCGCTAGCCCAGCCCCCGCTCTGTCGTTAGTTAAGTAACCTAACGAGTGATGACGGGACCCCGTGGCGAATGCGAATGGCATAAGCGTACGTCATATTTTGGTTGTTTTCTGCAATGGTAGGATTAAATGATGGGACGCATTAAAAGAACTAATGCAAGAATATCACGCATTAAAAGAACTAATGCAAGATAATAAACCAAGTTAAAGTCGTTGGAACACTTTCGAAAAACCATTCGGTTCTTTTCAAAACTAACTTTTAAATGAGGAGCTTGAGCCACTCCTTCTAAAAGCTATCTCGTTCCATCGATTATATCAAGTTCACTACGTTCACGGTTTTACCAAAACCATTCGTAGCCCTCCGTCGTTTCGCATGAATAGGAAATAGTATTCAAGCTATGTATTTTGGCCAAAGTCAAGGCATAGTGATTGGTAGCTATTGGGTGTTCATGTGTAGCATAGATAGATGCGTTGGTTTGGGACAGTCGTGCTGCCATTTTGGCCAAAGTCAAGGGTATGTACGGATGGATCCAAATTAACCTGGATAGTGACGGGCAGAACTTGACATGTGACTTATGATATTTTGGCCAAAGTCAAAGTCATAAGAGCATGGGGCAAAAATCCACATCGGGAGTTTCATAAGTACTGAAACTTGCTAGATTTGCATACCATTTGGAGTGTGATGATTATGGTAGGATTCCTTCATTTTCGTCACGCAATGATATTTGGATCCCGATCCTACTGTGAGTATATGCTACTCCTCGGGAAATTTCTCACTAAACGATCAATGCTATAAACCTAGTAGGTGCCTAGAAAGGTGTTAGCGGGGCTACGCCCCCAGGAAAAAGAGGTTCTTAAATTAAGGAACTTCGCGAAAGCGTTGGAAAACCTCCCTCGAAGTACCGACACTGGCTTGGCTGAACGGTTAAGCAAGTATTGTACGGTGGGATTGATCCCGGCTAATTCTTCCTTTGTGGTTTGAGGAGGGATTCGAGAGACAGTGGGAGCCATCCTGTTTAGACAAATTAAAAACCATTCTAAACTTGCAAGAGCATCGTGCTAAAGTGTTTCTTCTCTCCCCCCTGCAGCGACCAAATTCGAAATGACTGGACTTAAGTTACTTCTAGATAAAAATATACTGACAGGGCCAAACTACAAAGATTGGCTCAGGAATGTCAAATTGGCAATCGCTTACGACAAGCTGGGGTATCTTCTTACTACCAAAGCTCCCCCCGTCCCAGGTCCCACCTCCAGCGTCGCGGATAAGGAAATCCGTAAGACTTGGGAGATTGATTGCGCGAAGGCCAGGTGCCTCGTGCTTGCCTCTATGGACAACGAACATCAGAGGAGGCATGAGAATATGGACCTTGAGTCCATATTTCTCCATACAAAAGAACTGTATGGAGAGCAGTCTCGTATCGCAAGATACGAAGTGTCGAAGAAGTTATTTTCGACAAAGTTGGCCGTCGGATCATCGGTAGCGGACCACGTGCTTAAGATGATTGGCTACACTGAGGAGCTCGCGGAACTTGGGACCACGTTGGACAGTGAACTCTATACGGATTTAATTCTCCAGTCCCTTCCATCCACTTACGCCCAGTTTATACTGAACTTCAACTTACAAGAAAAGGAAGTTGAACTTTCAGAACTCCTCAACCTGCTGAGGAGCGCAGAGGGCACCCTACAGAAGGGTAGGGAAACACCCGCTTTGTTTGTAGGAGGATCTTCTTCCTCTAGGTCCAAGGCGAAAGCCAAGGGAAAGAGGAAGAAAGCCCCCGCCAAACCAAGAGGCGGTGTTAGTAAAGTGGGTACGAAGGGAAAGGAAAAGGCAACAAAGATTGCGGGGAAGCTTGTTGGAAAGGAAGAATGCTTCTATTGTCATAAGAGTGGACACTGGAAGAAAGATTGCAGGGCTTGGAAGGCCAGGACACAGGAACTGAAGCAGGTTACGGCTTCAGCTTCAGGTGTGTATGTTATTGAAAACTGTCTTTCTATAAACTCTACTTCCTGGGTATTGGATACCGGATCAGGATCTCATATCTGTAATTCTTTGCAGGCGTTGAGAAACCGTAGGTTTTTGAAGGAAGGTGACATGACCCTCAGAGTTGCGAATGGAGCTAGCATGGATGCTAAAGCCGTGGGGGACTATCACCTGGAAATGTCAGATGGGCATGTTTTGGTTTTGCGTAATTGATTTTTTGTACCCAACGCAACTTGTAATATCATTTCTGTATCTTTGGTTTCTAAAGAAGGTTATGAATTTGCGTTTGTAAGTAATGTTGTAAACATTCACCTTAATCAAGTTCTGATTGGGTCAGGTACACTGAGCAATGGTATATACGTATTAAACCAACCACAGATTTTCAATGTCCAGAATACACACAAAAGAAAGTCTCCAGATATCAATCAGACTTTCTTATGGCATTGTAGACTGGGTCACATCAATGAGAGAAGGTTGACTAAGTTACATATAGAAGGATATTTGGATCCGTTCGAATATCAATCGTATGCCACTTGTCAATCCTGTCTCAAAGGAAAGATGACAAAGACTTCGTTCACTGGACACGGAGTAAGAGCGAGCGAGCTCTTGGGACTCGTACACAGCGACGTGTGCGGTCCAATGTCTACACATGCGCGAAGCGGTTATTCTTACTTCATTACTTTTACGGATGATTTTTCAAGATACGGTTATGTCTTCTTAATGAAACATAAGTCCGAAGCTTTTGAAAAATTCCAGGAATATAAGAATGAAGTAGAAAAACAAACCGGCAAAAGTATCAAGATTCTAAGATCGGATCGAGGTGGAGAATACTTAAGTGCCGAGTTCCTGAATTACTTAAAAGAGAATGGGATTCTCTCTCAGCTTACTCCTCCATACACTCCGCAACATAACGGTGTATCGGAGAGACGGAACCGGACCCTATTGGATATGGTACGGTCCATGATGAGTAACGCTGAGTTACCGCGATCATTCTGGGGGTATGCGCTAGAATCAGCTGCGTACCTTTTGAACCGAGTTCCTACTAAGACTGTGCCTACTACACCATATGAGATGTGGTGTGGGAAGAGACCCCATCTCAGTCACATTAAGACTTGGGGAAGTCCAGCTTTTGTTAAAAAGCAGCATGCGGACAAGCTCGAGGCGCGCTCAGTACTGTGTAAGTTTGTGGGATATCCAAAGAATTCTAAGGGATATCTCTTCTACTACGAGGAGGAACAAAAAGTTCTTGTTTCTCGTCATGCCCACTTTCTAGAACATCAGTTCTTAGAAAAAGAATTAAGTGGGAGCACAGTAGAACTGGAAGAAATTCCAGAACCACAGACTATTACTGAAAGCTTAGTGGAACCAAAGGGTTCAAATGAACAGGACATTCCTACGCCGCTCCGCAGGAGTAGTAGGCAGTCTCATCCGCCCGAGAGATACTACGGTTTTCTTATAGACGGGGATAGAGAGGATTGCATCATAGATTATGATGAGCCTACTAGCTTCCAGCAGGCCGTTCAGAGCGTTGACTCGGTAAAATGGCTGGATGCAATGCGGACCGAAATGGAGTCCATGTACACCAACAAAGTATGGACGTTGGACCTTGCTCCAAACAGGGTAAAACCCGTAGGATGCAAGTGGATCTTCAAAAGGAAGATTGGTGTAGATGGACAGGTTGAGACCTATAAAGCTAGACTTGTAGCAAAGGGTTTCCGTCAAAGACCTGGTTTGGACTATGACGAAACCTTTTCTCCAGTGGCTATGCTGAAATCCATTCGGATCCTTCTTTCCATTGCTGCCTTCCACGATTATGAGATTTGGCAGATGGACGTAAAAACCGCTTTTCTAAATGGAAATTTAGAGGAGTGTGTCTATATGGATCAGCCAGAGGGTTTCATTCAGAGTGGGATTAGCGGAAAGGTGTGCAAGTTGCTTAAGTCCATCTATGGACTAAAGCAGGCATCGCGGAGTTGGAACATCTGTTTTGATGAGACGGTCAAGGAATATGGCTTTATCAAAAATCCAGATGAACCATGCATCTATAGTAGATTTGTAGCGAGAACTGTAGTATTCCTCGTTTTATACGTGGATGACATTCTCTTAATAGGAAATGACATTCCTATGCTACAATCTGTCAAGGGTTTCTTGTCACACAGGTTCTCCATGAAAGACCTGGGTGATGCCTCTTAAATCCTGGGGATCCGGATCCATCGTGATAGATCCAAGAGGATATTAGGACTTTCTCAGTCCAGGTACATCGACACCATAGTGAAAAGATTCAGTATGGAAGATTCCAAGCGCGGTAACCTACCGGCTTGTCACGGGATCACCATCTCTAAAGAGATGTCTCCCAAGACTGATTTGGAGAGGGATCGCATGTCTATTATACCCTACGCTTCTGCGGTAGGCTCTATAATGTATGCGATGTTGTGTACCAGACCGGATGTAGCTTATGCACTGAGTGTGGTAAGCCGGTATCAGTCAAACCCTGGGGAGAAACACTGGATAGCGGTAAAGAACATTCTCAAGTACCTAAGAAGGACTAAGGAGATGTTCTTGGTGTATGGCGGAAAAGACCTCCAGATCGAGGCCTTTGCTGACTCCAGCTTCCAGAGTGACAAGGATGATTCCAAGTCCATGTCGGGTTTTGTCTTTACCCTCAATGGAGGGGCGGTGTGTTGGAAGAGTTCCAAACAGGAAACCGTTGCAGACTCGACGATGGAAGCGGAATACATCGCTGCATCTGATGCCGCAAAAGAAGCTGTCTGGATGAGGAAGTTCTTGAAAGAACTTCAGGTGGTTCCGTCCATTGTTGACCCAATACCTCTGTATTGCGACAACAACGGGGCTATAGCTTTAGCGAAGGAACCCAGGTCCTATCAGAGATCCAGGCACATCTTGAGGCGGTATCACCTGATCAGGGAGATCGTGGATCGCAAGGAGATCGAGGTTCGGAGGGTTGCTTCAGAAGAAAACACTGCAGATCCATTCACCAAGGCACTGCCCCAGACTCAGTTCGAGCGGCTGATCGAGATGATAGGTCTTCGATACGCCAGTACATGGCCTTAGTGCAAGTGGGAGATTGTTAGTGTATATGCCCTAGAGGCCATTACTGTATCATACTAGTTTGTATATTACTTAATGGAAGCTTGGGTTATTCACCGTGTATAAACAATCTTGCTCAATATAGTAGTATGCTACTTGGTTTGTTTCTACTTCAATGTGTACATGTGTTTATTTTGCGATATCACCTATACGCATTAGTGGAGCCCTTAGGATCTTTGCTTGATTATCAGCGTTGTGATGGCAGTCACACTAGTGGGGGCTGGGTAATCTATAAGCACATCCTTATACAGGTCCCTAGTCGCAGGACTATCGAGACAGGGCATCGATACTCCGGAGTAGATTAGCGTATGCGCTTCTCATCCCAGTGTGGGAGATGGTCTGTCCCACAGCCATCAGTACGTCGTACTGGAGATAGTATACGGGTGCTCGCTAGGTTACGAGTACACCGGACAGGACTCGTCGGGAACTGACAGGTTGGTATTATACCTATCGTCAGTTATCAGTTCCCAGGTGACATGAGTACAGCTTAGTCCGCTGACTTGACACTGGCACTTCGCCTCGAGTGTGTTCCCACTGCACTTTGATCACTACCCTACCACGGCTCAAAGGAGTCGTGCAAACAGGTAGTGGTTGGGTGCAGTCCCGAAGCACTTGGAGGCAGTGACGGTTAGACAGGATTCGTCTCTCCCGGTATTGGGGGTTGACATCGCGCTGTGTCTAGGAAAGCCATTACACGAGTAGTCCCTGGCCAGGGCAAGCGAGATATACTGGTAGGCTTCCAGTGTTATCTCAGGGTGTTTTGGGCTTCACTCCGACACGACTTGTACCGCTATTGGGGGACTGACGTTTTACCGCCCCCTAGGCCCGACATGCGATGTATCAGACGAACAGACCGGACTGTACGGAGAATGTCACATTCAGACTCAGTAGGAGTTCAGATGGGGTTCACCTCGTCAGCCTTCTTGTCGGCATCTACCTGGGGACCGTTACGCACAGCTAGTGCCGCTTGCGGTCTATGGTTAAACCCACTGCCAGCGTAGTGTCGAGTCTTTAGAGTCCCACACAGAGGGTATTCGCCTTTGGGCAAAACAGAGTAGAGGTCGCATGGTTTTGCGGCAGGGTTCGTTCTCATCCGCGCACTTGTGCACGTTTGGAGTCCGGACGGATTATACTGGCGGGCTCTGGTTTGAGCCAGATACTGGTATATGTTTTGGGGTTGCTTTTATATCTTGGTATTCTTGTTCCTCGGAACGAGAATGCAGGTGTGTATGCACAGTTGCTTGAGGCGGAGGATGAGGTATTTCATTAGGGTTTCGGAACGGGTGCGTATGCACAGTTGACAGTCGTCATTTTCCAAGCCCTAATAGATTTATGAAATATCAATTAATAATAGTAATTAAATGAAATATTGTTATGGTTGATTTTGTTGACTTGTTGACCATGGTTGAATGTTGACCACCATCATGCTTTGAAAGGATTCTCCTTGATTCATGCTTACACTCATTTATTGAAAGTATGATAGTGGTCATTCCAAATACAACCATCAACTATTTCATTTTTGATTTATTATTATTAATTAGATAATTCCTTTTCTTTTAGTTATGGTTGCAAAAGAAAAGAACTCATTCTTTCATAACCATTCTCTCTCCTCTCTTCATCTTCTTCTTCCTCAAGCTCAAGGTGATTCCTTCTCATGTGTTGAGAATCCCTCACCTTGAAAAAGAAAGCACTCCATAGATACACTCTACTCTCTCTAGGGTTCAAGGTTTAGCAAACCGGAGATCCTAGTTCACTCAAAGTTCGAGTTAGAGCCCGAAGGTTGAACCCTCAGATGGATCCATCTTCGACGGAAGAAGGCTACGAGGCAAGAACCATCAACCTCCACAAAGTTTGAAGAAGAAGGAGTTCAAGTTTAGGTATAACCATCTTTCCGAGTAGCTAACTCTATTTAGCAAGTTTGCTAGTTTTAGTTTAGGAAAAGATCCAGACTTTGGTAGTCCATGTTGCCCCATGCGCTAAAAATTTGTTTTTTATACCGTTTCCGCCTCCCCGTAAGAACCGGGGGTCGCAACGTGGACTTACATTATATAAGAATTTGAAGATCAAGTTCGAATAAAAGACTCAGCGTTACGTTACCTTGGGGCAGCTTTCGGTTTCTTCCCGAGCCAAGCGCGCAACCTGTCTATGGGCAGTAGACAGGACAGTTGGAGCATCCTCTGAAGGAATAGCGACAGATGGAGTAGTGCTTGAGCCTGCACCTACAGCCAAAATGGCATCACGTTCCTTCACCGCACGCTTCCTGCGTTTCTTTTCGACCTAAGCGGTGAGAAGTGATCTCTTCAAGACCTCCGTCAAAGGGACGTCATCGTCCGAACCAAGAGCTGCCTCTGGAGCCGTTACGGCGTCCGTCATCGGCTGCTTAAGTGAAGCCTCCTGCAATACTGACGGGGGAGCTGGGGCCACAATAGCCAGCTCGGGAAGCGTCGCCGCATCACCACTCGAGATCGGCACCGCATTTGGGATAACCCGCGTCAAGGTAGTCCCTGCAATAAAATAAAGGAGGGGTCAGACTACAAATGAGCCGAATTATACCAAGGCCCAGAGAAATGCGGAGCCTCTCTTCCTCTTCGAATGTCTTAAGGGAAGTCGCGAGAGCCTCTTCGGCAGAGATACCTGTTGAGGAAGAATACGTCAGTGAAAGCATAATAAAAAAATAATAACCACGGAAAGATACGACTGAAGTCTACCTGACTGTGCGATCGTGATCAGTGCTGCTTCATCGCGAGCCAGTCGCTCGGAAGCCACAAGGGCGGCTTGAAGATCAGTATTATCCGTAGGCGCGATAAATAGACCCTCATTGGTCCCGTACTCATACAAGCCGTCGCTATAGGGAGTATGGGGCTCCTAGCTGAGTACAACGTCAACAAAAAAGAGATACTTCTTCTTTTTCTGCGAGTGGGCGCCAGCAGCCGATGCCAGGAGTTTGCGCTTGGCGGGCAACTTTGGGCGACGAGTCCCGATCTCCGTACCCATGCCAGACTCAGGAGACTCTGCAGCCATCGCTTCTATAGGCACACGAGGTAGAGGCTTATCAGGAAAGGCGCGTAGGACCACCGCCGCAGCAACTTCTCTTAACGAAGGACGAACGATAGTCCGTCGCTTCAAAGGAACGGTTGGATTACCAGCTGGGACAGCACCCTTGAGATCAAGCAATAATCGTTTTTCCTCCCTGATAACAGCACCCATCGCATGCTGGTACCACGCCACGTATATGTTCAACACCTTCGGGACACAGCTCGGCTCACTGATAAAGAAGTTAGACCCGGTGTTGAGCCGCATGAAATGGTGTAGCGCGTTGCGGATACCCTCTTCTGTGGCAACGGCTCAGCTAGGAAGGCCTTGAGCGAGACGCCCAGATTGTAGCTTTATTGTTGGACGAAACGGTGTGGGTTGTATCTCATAAACAGCGCCGAATCGTTCTGCCTAAACACTAGAAAGCCTGGCCTGATTGAATATAAATGAAGAATCTCCCGAGCTTTCAAGGTAGAGGCCCCGTCTTTAAAGGTGTCCCGCAGCGACTGCACCGTCTTAGTGGATTCCTTACCGATAGTTAAAACCTTATCGACAAAGGTCATGCCATCTCCAACTGTATATGGGCGAAGAACCAAGCCCCGAGCCTCTCGTTGAGTCGGTTCCAAAGCGGAAGCGTCAACTAGTCGCATAAACCGAAGAAAGTTATAACTTTCATAGAAACGGGGCCGCTTGTGGACTCCAAAAGCACCGAGCGCATGCAGCTCGAGCCACGAAGTGAAATAATGCAGCGAGAAGTTTATGGGCTGCACCCCCGGCTGAGTGGTGTCGGCCGCCAAGCTAAGGCCATGATACAGGTGAGCCAGCCCAGCGACCCCGATGGCCATTCGCATCCCAATAGCCATTCGGTAAGCTGGGTAGAAGACGGATGGCCTCATATGGCGAGGGTGCATTGGGAGCACAAACCAAGTTAACCATAGGCCGAGAAACCCCAAAAAGAATGCCTCTTCGTCAATGTCTGAAGCTGCAAGCTCTGCAAAGGGGATGACCGGGGTATTCGGGAGAAAGAAATTCCTTTGATCGGCCTCTGCTGTTGGCTGGCTGTCCAAGCCAAAACTGAATGGGTCGTCAAGCTTAGCAAATTTCGCAGGTTATTTTGATAAGACCTCCGGGTGAAGAAAGCGAGTAATGAAATCCGCGAAGCTGACCCCGTGTCCTCCGGATTCGAGAAACAGACTTTCATAAATTTTTAACACCTTAATCAGAATTGGGGATTAATGTTGAATGGCGTTCTCCGGGGTAAGGCCCATCACCACTGACTTGGCGGCAAAGACGTACTCGTCAGGAAGAAGTAGCTCCTCGTAATGTTCTCCCCTAACAGGTAAGCCGGAGATCTCCGCGAACTCCTCCAAAGAGATGGAAACCTCCCGATCTGATAGAAGGAAGGTGTGAGTCGGTACATTCCATTGTTCCAAGAAAGTTTTAACCCACCATACAGGGGGCGTGGAATACTGGAAAAGAGATGCATAAACTGCAGGGTACAACCCAAGCTTTAGCAGCAGTGATTTCCTGGCCAACAAAATATAGCGAGCCCACTGCAAGTACCCGGCTGGATGGCAAGGAGTCAAGCCTATCATGTAAGGCTGTCCCCAAGGGCGCGACTCACCTTGACATATACGCCGCCCTAGAGTATCCAAAGCCATCGACGGCTGTACGGGTATCGCAGCCATAGAGGGCTGAAGGCAACCCTCCGAAGTCCAGTTGACCTCCTCTGCGGCAAAGTTCACTGGGGGTCAGTCGGCGTAGTGGATCGCCGGAATGGGCTCCGAAGGCACCACACAAGAGAAGCTGCGTCGACCCCGGATGAATTGATTGTACCATGCCCCCCATAAATGAAGAGACTTTTGCTGCAGGTCGTGATCTTAGATCAACGCGAAGACTTCCCTATCCACGGGCGCATCAGGGAATGCGCTTTCCAGACGAACAAACGAGAAAGAAGTGTCGAAAGACATAGTATATGCGCGGAAAAGAACAAGAGTTAGACGTCAATGCTACAGTTCAAATTCTGATACTTGGTACTTTAAATTTGTACTGCACTGCAATGCAGTGGAAAGGGACCAGAGAGGACCCACAAAATCAAGATGACGGCTCATCATTGATGAGACAGACACTCATTAAGTAGAAAATCCTAAAAGGATTCTCATTTAATGAGAAGTCCATCGAGCCAAGGAGTTAAACTCCCTTGAGATCAACGCTCTGCAGACAAGAGTGACATCTGTCAACTCTAATCATGAGAGAAATAAAATTCTCTAAAAATTTTAAGAGCTATTCTCTGTGAAGACGATGGAATCATCCATCAAAACCCTAAAAAAGCAAAGCTTTTATTGAGTTAAAAACTCCAAGATCTTCAAGATCTGTGAACAAACTCTAAGAGTTCTTCGTGGAAGATGAACAGTGTTCTAATTCATGGGTTAAAATCATCCTAAAAAAAGATTGTATCTTGAAGATCTATGATCTGAAGATGAGCATGGCTCTATTAATGGGTAAAATCCTGAAACATTTTTTAGATCTACGATCTGAGAAGAGCAAAACTCTGTTAATAAGTTTAATCCTTACCAAATTTGGGCAAAGTTTTGACTCTAAGAAGTTTCTTAAGGCAGAGAGCTTAGCTCTGAAGGAAAATTAAATTCTCAAGAACAAGAAAATAAGAAGATGAACAAGCAGTCATCTCAAGGGCCAAAGGCCCTATTTATAGGCGTTGGAAGTCGATTCAACTTCTAAGTTGATCCAACGGTGGAAAAGCTGCTACCGCTGCACTCACGTGTAAGATACGTGAGCGCAACGGTAGGGGGGCATTTGTTTCCCTTAATAAAAGAGCAAAGCTCTATTCAAAAATTTGAAATTTGAAATGAGGCAGCGCCTCATAAGAGCGCTCGCGCCAAGAGCGCTAGCGCTAAGAGTCAAAGACTCTGAGGCAGCGCTCACGTGCAAAGCACGAGCGCTAAAAGCGCCAGCGCTAAAGACTCTGAGACAGCGCTCACGTGCAAAGCATGAGAACGCTAGCGCCAAGAGCGCCAGAGTCAAAGACTCTGAGGCAGCGCTCACGTGCAAAGCACGAGAGTGCTAGCGCCAAAAGTGCCAGCGCTAAAGACTCTGAGGCAGCACTCACGTACAAAGCATGAGAACGCTAGCGCCAGAGTCAGACTCTGAGACAGCGCCTTACGTGCAAAGCATGAGTGCGCCAGCGCTAAAATTAAATGTTCTCCACCCTTGGATCAAAGATCCAACGAAGATGATAAATCATCAAATTACCAGAATAAAATTCTGTTGAGGAAATACTCCTCCAAATCTTTCTAAACAAGAAAGATTGTGCTCTGTAAATCAGAGCACCGTTGGATCAAAGATCCAATGGTGATTAAAAGTCACCAAGATATAGAATAAGCTCTGTATGGGAAAATATTTTCCCAATCTTGTTAAAAAAAAGAAGACTGTCTTCTGTAAAACAAAAGCCCTTGGAAGTTGAATCAATAAATCAGCCTCCCCTATATAAAGGACCTAAGACTTCAAATCTTGAACAGAAGAACCCCCCCATAAGTTTCACGTTCTCAGAAAAGAAAAAAAGAAGAACAAGCTCTAAGAAGAAGAACCTTCTTCAAGGTAAATAAAATAAGAGAGATCGTAACATCTCCTCCATATTTGAGAGTTTAACTCTCACATTATAAGAACTTAGTTCTTTTTCTAGATCACAGATCTATAAAACAAAGTCTTTCAAAAAAACAATTAGATCATTGCATCTCCTCATAAAAGAAGAACCCGGTTCTTAGATCCATGAGATAAAATCTCTTATTAACCGAGAATTTAATTCTCAGAGCACAGAACCGATCAGAGCTGCCAAAGAAGAGCCTTAGCGCTCCAATTTGAAAAGAAGCGCCCGGTGCTTCAAGTCTGGCGCTCAGCGCCCAGCGCTCCAAGCGCTATGTTATAAAAAGCGCCGTAGCGCTCCAAGCGCTATGTTATAAAAAGCGCCACAGCGTTCCCAATCTGACGCTCGACGCCAAGCGCTCCACGTGCTTCTCACGTGGGCGCTATTTTATAAGAAGCGCTTTAGCACTCCAAATCCGGCGCTCAGCGCCAAGCGCTCCACGTGCTCCTCACATGGGCGCTATTTTAAAAGAAGCACCTTAGCGCTCCAAGTCTGGCGCTCAGCGCCAAGCGCTCTACGTGCTCCTCACGTGGGCGCTAGGTATTACAAAGCGCTCTGTAAATAAGGCCGTAGCGCCATAAAAATTGTTCAACACTCAATAAAGACAAAAAGAAAAAGGGGTGTCAAAGCCCAAATCAATGCTCAACATTATTTGAATAAAAGGGGCTGAGCTAAATAAATGTTCAACATTTCACTCAAAATGAATAGACCGAGTCCAAACAAGTGTTCAAACACTTTATTCAGAACTGAGTGGACTGAGCCCAAGTTGGCCACAAGTCCCTAATTCGGATTAACTGAGCCCACGTGCTCACAATCTTCTTGATTGGTCTTAGTCTCAAACCTGACTATAGATCTCCTAATCAACTTCGGTTCGAGGGTACATCTCTTCATACCTCTGATACACGTAGCTGTAATTCTTCAGCGTCTTCAGAAAGATGAAGGGTCCTAATAACCAATAACTTTTTATGTATCCCCAAACGGTTAAACCAAAACCATACAGACTATGATGTCTTTAAACTAGACTACGATGTCTCTAAACCTTACGGACTATGACGTCCTTAAACTCATGGACTATGATGTCCTTAAACCCAATGGACTGTAACGTCCCTAAACTAAGCTTTATAGACTATGACGTTTTTAAACTATGGACTATGAGGTCCTTAAACTCATGAACTATGATGTCCTTAAACCCAATAGACCGCAACGTCCCTAAACTAAAACGATAGAGTCTAAATACTCTTTCGTTGGATCTAAATGATCCCAAAATTCTGTTGAGTAGATCTTAGTCTAAAATTAGACTAACGTATTCTCAACAAACGTTTGAGTTGATTTTAGTCTAAAAATAAGACTAACGATCCTTAAACCAACCCAGACCTAAATCTAAGAAAATACGGATTTGGACTAATCCACGCCCTACGGGCGACAACATAAATTAGTCTCCGTATACAATCCACGGGCAACCAAAAATAAAACAAACACACACGACATGAAATGATCATCTGGAGAAGGAGAAAGTGGTTACCGCGATGCGATAGGGTAATTAACTGCAGGGGCTTGCGCCTGCAGGGAAGAGCGTTCCCACAATCAAAACCCCCTCACAATGAGGGGGAATCTGACGAAGTCCGCTATATCGGCCGCATCTGTTTAAAACTTCGATATACGGTGCCATAAATTAATTTGGCATCTTCGGAGAGGTAGACAGATATAACCCAATAGCATCTGCCCCCAATTCAGGCAAGACGACCTACGCGGTTTCGTCTCTGTTTTCGGCGGTAAACAGGTGGATGTCTCGACCTTCTAGCCTAAAGAGCAGTGTCTTTATAAATTCAATACGAAAATCATTGTCGTTAATTTCTGATTTATGTGCCGGTTAATTCTTCTCTAATGTCTTCAGTTGTTCGACATCTCGGCCGTCACCAGTCCTTACTGTCTCAATACATTGCCCAAAACCTTTCCCAGTGCGTCCCTGTGAATTTACTATCCTCACGAAACCGTTTGGCGCAGTTAGAATAGGAGCGGCCGCTAACATATACTTGAACGAGTCGAAAACTTGCGCACACTTCTCAGACTAGCCAACTGGTCATCCTTTCTAGTCAACTTGGTCAATGGCACCGCTATCCACGCGAAATCTTACACGACCCTTCAATAATAATCAGCAAGTCCAATTTATGCTTCTTCGAAGTTCCCTCGCACTCTTCAATTACAAGTTGCCGAAATCTTTCTGGGTCTACTATGGTCTCATCTTCCGATATGTTATCTCCCAAGCACTTAACTTCATCGATTCAAAACTCGTATTTGCCCAACTTGACACACAATTTCTCTTGCCTCAATTCTGAAGTCTGCTCCTTAGAATCTTCCGAAGTGCCACTCTAATAGGTTGAATTTTTTTTTCAAATTTCATCAATCCCGCATCTTATGCCAGAACGTCTTTGATACGGTTTACCTAAGACGACTATACTTGAATACTTGTCTCCACTCAAGCCAATCCCGAACTGCTATAATCTCTTTTCTCCGGATCCACTGCTATGTCATCTCCTGATTTGACGTGGTCTAAAACTTCACTTCATTCATCCAAATCTATCTCTTGCTCCAATATCTCAAGTATGGACCTAAAATGCTCGTCGCTGCTGGGTGAGATAGAGAGTAATGTGGTTATCTATCACCATCAGCCTCCAATGGTCGGATACGAAAGAATACAAAGATTGTTAGATAAAACATTCAAAATAGGACATATTTTTGGAGGCAAAAGAACCATGGATAAGCAAAATAGTACACATAATCAAGTCAAAGAAATGAATTAAGAGTAGGACTCCAAATTACCCAAGCAGAGTACCGTACTGTAACCATGCCGTGGTATATATTTACAATCACGTAACTCCATCTAAGTCGTCCAAATTCTACTATCAGAATCAATGGAATAAAACTGAAGTAAACATTAAGAAATAAAGGAGATTACAAGATAAGATCTGGCAAAGATTAAAAGATTCACAGTTCGTGTAGAACCATGACCGTTCGAGAAAGTGAGAAGGAAATCAAGAAAATAGGACTCAAGAAGAATTCATGATATATGCGAATTCTACATGTTGAAGGTCTGACCAGTGCCTGTACTGTATTCCGTGCTGAAACATCCTGCCGAGATATACCTTTCACTCTCTCCGATAACCCCTGTTGTTCTCTAAGTGCCGTGAGAACCTGAGTGAAGGTATCCAATCCAAATGAAGTAATATGTTGCTGAATCTCCACATCAAGACTATTAAGAATATGTATGCCCTAGAGGCCATTATTGTAGTGGATACTTGGACATATATATAAAGGACTTTCTTGCTCAACATGATAGTATGCTATCTGGTTGCTCTTTATCTTAGCATGTACACATGTTTTAGTTTACTGTTTTTATGATACATGTTGATAAAGCCCTTAAGATGTTGACTTGACTACCAGGACTATGATGCAGATCATTCTAGTGGGGCTTGTGTAGTCCACAAGCACATCCTTTAACAGTTCCTTATCAAGGGAATATTGAGACAGGGAATCAATATTCCAGAGTAGACTAGTGTGTACGTTTCTTGACCATGTATGGGGCGATGGTTGATCCCACAACCATTGGTGTTTGACATCAAAGATTTTATACATGTGCTCAGTACAGAATGGGTACACCAAACATGACTCGTCGAGAACTCCTAAATGGTACTATACAGATAGCAGTTCTCTAGAGACACTTATACATGTTAGTCTGCAGAACCGAGATCGTCATAGTGACTTATGTGGCTCCCACTGTGCATTGATTTCCTCCCTACCATGGCTCAAAAGAGTCGTGCAAACAGGTGGATTTTGGGTACAGTCTCGAGTCACATGGAGGCAGTGAGCGATAGGCTGGGTTTCAACTCTCCTCGTATTGGGAGTTGATGTTGCGCTATACTCGATTGGCTATTACAGCAAGTCTCTGGCCATGGCTGTTGAGATTTACTGGTAAGTGTTATCAGTAGTTTCTCGAAAGGTTATAGGCCACACATCGGCATGACTTATCAAGTTATTGGGGTCTGACGATTCCACCCCCATACTCGATATGCGACATATCAGATGAAGAGACCGGACTGTACGGTAAGTGTTGCTTATAGATTTTACGGGAGTTTGGAAAAGTTTGCTTGTTGATCTTCTATTCAAAGATTATGATAAACATTTTAGAATAAAACGAAATGAAGAATGAGTCATTTTCTTTAGTGGCTTGTAAAAGCTTTGAGAAGCCATGACTCATTTTCAAGTCTTGTTTTATTCAAAGATATTTATCATACACAATCTAATCTCTTGGCTTATAATTCACAACTCATCTTAGTTCATCCTCGTCTTCTTCTTCATTCTCTTCACTAGAATTTTCTTGAGCTGAGAAAAGAAAAGAGAAAAATATTGTAAGTGAGAAAATCTCCAACTTCATCAAGCTACACTATTCTATCCCATTAGTTTAGGTTGTTAACTTCACTAATATCTTGATTAGTGAAGTGTGAGCTTGAGTGAGAGAGACTTCAAGGTGGATCATCTTCGGCAACGAAGATAACAAGCAAGCTCGATCATTTCTTCAAGTAGAGCCTTAAGAAGAGTTCTAGGTGTTTGGTTTTGTCGGCGCCCCGGCCATCAATCCGTGGCCAAATACGGAATAAAAAATTTCAAAACTTTGGCGCAAACAAAACCCGCTAAGATCGAACAAAAAACGCTATACTAGCAAACATGCAAAGAGGAGTTTAGAGAGGTTATACCGATCGATCCGTGTCCTTCGGTCTTCAACCTCTTCCCAAACTCCTCGCAGCTGTCCAACCGAAGTTCACTCTCCGGTCTTGCTCGTCGAAGAGGATTCACGTCGATGATTCTTTATACGGGCTCCCGCTTCTAAACCGAAGCAACTCGGATATCAAGTTTGCTAGCCGAGATGACCAAGATGAAGTAGAGAGTGTGTGTGTGATCATTTTGTCTCAAGACATCCATTGATTCTCAACACATGAGAGGGTATGGATGGAGGTTGAAGAAGAAGCCATGGATGGAAAATGTGAAGCTCAAGAAAGAAGCAAGTGAGCAAGCTAAGAGAGAGAAAAAGAGATGGCTGCCCCATCTCATGTGTATGTGTGTTGTGTGATATTTTCATGAGATAAAGAAAAATCCTAGCATAAAATATCACACACCAAACCCAAGACCATGAGTCACCAAGTGAGCACATGCCACAATAAATGCCCAAGGCCAAAACTTATGCTCACAATTTCCGTCACAATAAAACATTAAACCAAATGTTTAAACAAAAAGAATGGCATATTCTAAAGTAAACTCGTAACGAATTACAAGAATGCCCCTCATCTCTATATAGATACCTGCATCCGCATTCTGACTGAATACGAATACAACGAAACGAAAATAATCCAACAATCTAATATTAGGATCCGGCTTAAACCAAAGCCCACTAGTATGATCCGTCCGATCATGATCCGTGCACGAGTGCATGTATATGATCGAACCTTACCATAAAACCATATGGCCTCTACAACGTTTTGCCTGAACTTGGGAAACTCTCTGTGTGGGACTCTAAAGACTCGTCAATACGCTGACAGTGGGTTTAACCACAAGCACGTCAGTGGCACTAGCTGTACGTAACGGCTGCCCAGGTATTGAGCGAAAGGGAGGCCGACGAGTAAACTCATCCTGAAACCCTACTGAGCCTGATAGTGACAATATTCGTAAAGTCATACCCCTAATAATTGGCACGACCCAAAGTTTGGATGTGACCGGCACTTAGATTGTATAATATCTAAAGATATCGACACAATCCGAGTAAGCCAAAAACCAAGATCAAAACCCTTTTTGCGGAACTTTAGAAAAAATTTAGTTTTTAAGTAAAAATCGCGGGTTTAAGTATTTAAGATTTTAACAGTAATTTCCTATTGTATTTATAACAAAAACAGTTATAAAATGTTTAATTTGGCTGCATCCCTAGTTGGGAGCAACGATACTAATAATGGAAATCAATACATACTCATAATACGACATCAAAGAAGAATCTCAGACATAAATAAAAAAAATACCATTTATTACAACTAAATGATTTCATCTGTCGAAATAATATACATATAACCATATATCGTTCTAAGTCATTATACAGGGTCTGATGGAGATACTCTAGATTCAATATACAATACCAAAAAAAAAGGTTACTACATAGGTAACCCACCTAGCAAAAGATGCGATAAAAGCTGATAAGTGGATCTGCACTGCGGCTAATCGTCCACTTTACCCCTGCAAGGAACTGCGGCACAACGGGGGTGAGTTGCCGACTTAGTGAATATAACTAACATATAACGGCTGAGAATGTAAATATGACGAACTAGAACTAATTTCAACAATAGTGAATGCGAAGCATGATGACAGGTGGAGGAATGAATATGTAATACTCCATGTATGAATCAAAACCGAAATCTCGTCAGTTGTTTTCCAAATCATGTTCATTTTTCCATGTCTAATCATCGACATAAATCTTCGGTGTTTCATCAGGCATCATTCCTCGAAAGATCCTGTAATCAATATCACCGGTCGGTATCATCTAGATATCCGCCGTGTTTCATAACTGTCTCCGGAATCAAGTATCCTCGTTAGGCTCCCCGCCTAAAGTATGGCTATCCTGCTCTTGGGTCTCGACCGGGTCCACCATGTATCCAACTGTATCCCCACCGACTCAGTCTGGATAAAATTGTAAATCCATAACCGTATAAACCCCGACTCGGTCCGGATAAAACCAAATCATAAAAACGACATTTCATGGTGGACGTGACACATAATCATGAAAATCACTGATTTTTCGTAATAGTATATGAAAACTTAAAACCATAAATTCTCAATAATACAAATTCCTCTTATATCAACTACTAATACTTGAATACGAAATATGATGTCATATATACTAATTACTACGACTATTGATACTTAAGGTATGATAAGAATCATTTTTAACAGAATAATTTCTATGTGTGAAGTGACATGTTAATATCGACGAGGTGTAGTGTAACATGTAGATATGTGCATGTGCGGCACAACTCGTCGATAATGGTGCAATGTTCTAACAAGTATTAATCATGGAGGTATATATGTAGATTTAAGAATGCATATGATAAAGTTAACATACAAAAGCAAAACTTGAATTTAAATCTAACTACGGGCGTATCACGCCATCTTTATAAGATCCCCCGGTGATATTTAATCTACTCACCGGAATACGTCGTAAACTACTCAGAAATCGCCAATCCTTTTTCCTTTCCTTGCGGCCTCCGAAGTTTCCGTATTCGAATCTAATATTGAAATTAGCTTGTATAAGAAACGGATAACTCCTATACGGCAAAATCATGAAAACACAAGTTGTACGTTCTAATTACACTACGTACGATTATTGCAAACGATCTAACACTCATTTTAACTGGAATTTAACCCAACGCTATTTCGTAACAGAAAACAGAACGCGTTACGATTTACCCGTGTCGTATTTTAGAACTTTGATTCCTTTTCCGATATTAGTTCCCAGATTTTATATACAGTTAAATTAACTATTTTAAACAATACCAAAATATGCTAACAATGGTACAGAGACCTACCCAAAAACCCAAAACCCCAAAGTCCATCAAAAATCCGGTGACGCCGGAATTCTCCTATAGGTCGCCGACCCAAATCCGAGCCCCTTGGTTCGTTCTTCTAGGGTTTGTTCTAGGTCCAACATACAATATTTAGGCATTGTTTTGTTAAGTTTATTTTAGTCTGACTAATAGCAGATTACTACAGAGCTAAATTTTACCAAAAATACGATTTTATCGATATTCAATTTCAACGTTAAACCAGTTACAGAACTAATTCCTACAGTGTTTAAAGATATTACCTACAAAGGATTTCTAGATGATCTCCCTCTAAGATGCACAAGCTCCTACTTCCTAGCTTGATGGTGAACTCCTTATCCTAGTTCTTCTTCTCTTCTCTCTTTTCTTTTATTCTTCTTTGCTTGTTCTTAGTTTTCTTTAAAACATGAAATTTTCTGAATTTTAATCTGTTAAAATGATCTGAACACTTTATATATGGTAAAGGGAAGAGTGAGGTGTAGGAGGAGGTGTCACCAACAAGGGTATGCCAATCTCATGCAAGGAGGAGGTGTTGTGAAATGAAGTGTGCATGCAAGTAGGTGGTGGCAATGCATTATCACTCCAAAATTGATTTATCTTGATATAATTTCTGAGCTAAAACATTATCTATCCCTTTTTCCACTTACACCCTCACAATTTCAAGTTTGCACATTTTTCCTAAACTTTACAAAAAGACCCTTCACTACCTATGTTATTATATAAACACCATTTTCTTAAAATGAAGCTAAATTTTTCACTAAAACCCTTATAATTGATTTATGTTACATACTAAAATTTCAATTTAATTTGTTTCACATACTACTTATGAAAATGTCCTATTTTGTTTTAATAACTTTTAAATTGGCATTTTATTATTTAATTAATTAATTTTATTTATTTCCAAATTTTCAAAATGTTACAATATTCCTCCCATAAGAAAATTCGGTCCCTGAATTTAAAACTTAACTAGACGTATCTTCGAAAAGATGTGGAAATTTCTTTCGCATCGCATCTTCGGTCTCCCAAATAATCTCCTCGCGATTCGTTCCTCGTCCAAGGACCTTTATAGATGGAAGTACCCTTGAATCTCAGTTTCTTTGCCTGCCGGTCAAGAATAGCTACTGGCGGCACTGTATAGGATAAATCCGGATCAAGCTGTAAGGTCTGAGGCTGGATCGCGTGAGAAGGATCGTGAAGATACTTGCGAAGTATAGACACGTGAAACACCGGATACACATCGGAAAAACTCGGTGGAAGTGCTAAACGATAAGCTACAGCACCCACTCTCTCCAGAATCTCATAAGGTCCGACATATCTGGGGCTGAGTTTCCCTTTTTTTCCCCCGAAACGCATCACACCTTTCATCGGAGATACACGAAGAAACACATGATCTCCAACCTGAAACTCGAGTCTACGACGTCGTCGATCTACATATGATTTCTGTCTGCACTGGGCCGCTCTCATTCTGTCCTGTACCAACTGAATCTTTTCCATAGTCTCCTGTACTTTCTGAGGTCCCAAACTGCTACTCTCGCTCAATTCCGTCCAGCAAACGGGTGATCAACATTTACTCCCATACAAAGCTTCAAGGGTGCCATCTGGATCGTCTCTTAAAAACTGTTGTTGTACAAGAATTCTATCAAAGGTAAGTGACGATCCTAACTACTACCGAAATCAAGACTGCAAGCTTTAAGCATATCCTCTAGAGTCTGAATGGTCCGCTCTGATTGACCATCTGTCTGTGGGTAAAAAGCTGTACTAAAACTCAATCATGTACCAAGAGCTTCTTAAAGTTTCTGCCATAGCCTGCTGGTAAACTAGGTAAGACCATTTGAAACTGATTATCCAAGTCTCGTGGAGCTACCATATCGGATACTATGCACGTCGGAACTTCCTGCAATCATACAATCTCATCGATATAAATCTGAGCATACTGCGCAAACCCCTACGTCGTCTTCACCGGAAGAAAGTGAGCTGCCTTTGTCAATCTATCTACAATTACCCAGATGGAATCATACCCTCTGCTAGTCCTGGGTAGACCCACAACGACATCCATGGAGATCTGTTCTCATTTCCACTCCGGAATAGGCAAGGGCTGAACTCTCATGCCAGCCTCTGGTGCTCGGCCTTGACTTGCTAACAAGTCAAGCATCTTGAAACAAACTCCGCAACATCCCTCTTCATTCCTTCCCATCAATAAACATCCTTCAAGCCATGATACATCTTGGTGGAACCAGGATGAATACTGTATACTGATCGATAGGCCTCCTCTAAGATCTCACGTCTCAGTCTATCCGACTCTGGCACACAAAGACGAGTCCCAAAACGTAATACTCCACGATCATCTATCACGAACTCCGACTCTCTGCTTGCCTAACCTAATGCATAATCTCCGATATACGAGCATCTACGGCTGTGTCTCTCGAATACGATCCAATAGCTGAGGACGGGTGCGAACATGTGCTAACTGTCCTCCTGTCGAGGTGAACCCAAACTGTACATGACTATCACATAGAATCTGCCAGTCTGTAGAAGACTTCTCTGCAAGGTGCGCACATGAGATAAGCTACCTCCAGGCCTCCGACTCAAAGCATCTGCTACAACATTCATTTTTCCTGGATGATACAAAATCTCACAATCGTAATACTTCACAAGTTCCATCCATCGAAGCTGCCTTAGATTCAGATCACTTTGCTGAAAATATACTTCAAGCTCTTATTGTAGGGTTACTAGGCACTCTAATAAGGTTCTACAATGCATCAACCATGCCCATTTAGAATTTTAGCCGTGCCGAATAACCCTAAACAAGATCTTTGCTAGAAAATTAGGGTTTCACATGCAAGTAAATAGCATCTATGACTAAGTGAATACGAAATACAACCTTTATAGATCGGTCCTTCACTTCTTTAGCTCCTTGTTGAAGTCCCTTCGCTACGATCGTGGTTCTCCCGGACTCTTGCATGGCTTCACGAGGCTAAAGGAGCGTCCTTGATTGAAGTCTTCGAGGCCGAAAATGATCTACGTCGAGGGGATGCCAACTCAAGCTTCTACTTCACCAACTAGGGAATTAGTGAAGCAAACACCCTAAACTAAAGTGCTAGTCTAGTAGAGGATGGAGAAATAGGAAGTGGGTTCACTTTAGAATTTAGTTTCTCACAATGTTTCTCACTTTGGATCAAACCCTAGATTGCTTTTCTTTTGCTCAAAGAAGAAGAAGATGAACAAAAGAAAAGATGAAGATAATGATCAAGTGAGTGAGCTAACCATGGTGAGTGAGTATCATATCCTAACTCAAATGGTTAGGTTAACAAAAAATCTAAAGTAAAGACAAAGCTAGTGGACTTTGTCAAAGCAAAGCAAGCTTCTACAAGCTTCACGCCCTTTCCAAAATTCCACTAATTTTGTAATTACCTTAAATAATTATAACCCACCATAATAAATAAAATGGTGTATGTCTTACACACCCATGTAAAGTGTATCATCAACCATGATACAAAAAGAAAACACATTTTAATATATATAACATATATATTGAAGTTGTGTACATGTGAAAAAATCCATAAGTGAACAAATGTTAGTTAATGTAAATTAGTATATCCAATATACAATTATACAATAAATTATTAAATCAACACTTGACTTAATAATCCGGTCATAACTCATATAATCGACTAACATCCAATGTATCGACTTATCGAATCAACACTTGATTCGATAACCCGGCTATATCATATATAACCGACCGATACTAAAAGTCACGAGAATAGAATGCGGTATCACATACACGCATTATTCTCGGTCCCGCACATATCACATACGTGCTCCTATTTCGTTTTGCCTGAGCCGGTAAAACCTCTATGTAGGACTCTAAAGACTCGTCAATACGTCGGCAGTAGGTGATGATCACATCAAGCACCCACAAGCCGTCAGAGGTACTAGCGGGACGTAACGGCTACCCGGGTATTGAGCGATCAGAAGATCAGCAAGCAAGCCCGCTCCAACTCCTGTAAAAGCCTGCTGGTAACACTTCCCGTACAGTCCGGTCTCCTCGTCTGATATGTCGCATATCAAGTCTAGGGGTGGTAAACGTCAGACCCCAATAACCGATAAGTCGTGCCGATGTGAGGCTCATAACAGGTTGAGAAACTACTGGTCACACTTACCAGTAAATCTCTAACTCAGCCCTGGCCAGGAACTTCCCTGTTATGGCCAATCGAGTACAGCGCAACATCAACCCCCAATACCGGGAGAGACGAAACCCCTCCTATCGCTCATTGCCTCCATGTGACTCAGGACTGTACCCAAAAACCACCGTTTTGCACGCCCTCATGGACGTGGTAAGGTGGAAATCAAAGCACAGTCGGAATCACACAAGACTCTATAACGATCTCAGGTCTACAGACTAACCTGCATAAGTGTCACCAGAGAACTTCCATCTGATGTGAGGTATAATACCATCTGGGAGTTCTCGGCGAGTCCTTCCAGTGTACCCAGTCTCCACTGAGCACCCGTATATCATCTCTGATGTCAAACACCAATGGATATGGGATCATCCATCGCCCATCTATATGGGTCGAGAAGGTATACGCCAGTCTACTCTGGTATATCGATGCCCCGTCTCGATACACCTACGACTAGAGACCTTGAAGGATGTACTTATGGACTACCATGTCCCCACTAGTATGATATGCATCATAGTCCAGGTAGTCAAGTACACATCCTAAGGGCTTTACCAACATGTAACTATAAGACAGTATCAAGAGAAAAGTATACATGTTAAGATAAAGAGCAACTAGATAGCATACTATCATATCGAGCAAGAAAGTCCTCTCTATATATGTCCAAGCATCCAATATAATTTACATCATCTGTACAATACTGGCCTCTAGGGCATACATACAACTAACAATCTCTCACTTACACTAGGGCCAGCTGCTGTAGTATCGCATACCTAGCATCCCGGAGAGTCTCTCAAACTGTATCTGGGGAATGGCCTTCGTGAGTGGATCCGCAGTGTTGTTCTTCGTGTCAACCCTCCTGACCTCGATCTCCCGGCGATCAACTATCTCCCGGATCAGATGATACTGCCTCAAAATATGCCTGGATCGCTGATGGGATCTGGGTTCCTTGGCCAAAGCCACCGCTCCATTGTTATCGCAATACAAAGGTATTGGATGCTCAATGGATGGAACCACTCCAAGTTCAGTAATGAACTTCTTGATCCAGACAGCCTCTTTGGCAGCATCGTTGGCAGCGATGTATTTAGCCTCCATCGTCGAGTCTGCCACGGTTTCCTGCTTGGAACTCTTCCAGCTAACCGCCCCTCCGTAAAGGGTAAAGACAAATCCCGAGTGCGACTTAGAGTCGTCCTTATCACTCTGGAAGCTCGAGTCGGTAAAGGACTCCACTTGGAGTTCTCCGTTACCATACACCAAGAGCATCTCTTTAGTCCTTCGTAAGTACTTGAGAATACTCTTCACAGCTGTCCAGTGACTCTCTCCAGGATCAGCTTGATACCTACTCACTATACTTAGTGAGTATACTACATCGGGTCTGGTACATAGCATCGCGTACATGATAGAGCCTACAGCCGAAGCATAGGGTATCCCTTGCATGCGAGCTCTCTCCAAATCAGTCTTGAGAGACATCTCTTTGGAGAGAGTGAGCCCTGAGATCGTGGGTAAAAACCCACGTTTGGACTCTTCCATACTAAACCTCTTTAGTATGGTGTCAATGTACCTGGATTGGGACAATCCCAATATCCTTTTAGATCTATCTCTATAGATCATAATTCCCAGTATGCAGGAGGCATCACCTAGATCTTTCATTGAGAATCTTTATGATAAGAAGAGCTTGATCGATTGCAGCATAGGAATGTCATTTCCTATCAAGAGTATGTCGTCCACGTACAATACGAGGAAGACAACCTTCCTCTCTGCCACCTTCTTGTAGATACAAGGTTCATCTACGTTTTTGACGAAATCATACTCTTTGATAACGACGTCAAAGCAGATGTTCCAACTCCGCGATGCTTGCTTTAATCCATAAATGGATTTAAGAAGCTTGCACACCTTCCCGCTGCTCCCACTATCTACGAAGCCCTCTGTCTGAGTCATGTACACGCACTCTTCTAAATCACCGTTTAGAAAGGCGGTCTTAACATCCATTTTCCAGATTTCGTAGTCATGATATGCAGTGATGGAAAGTATGATCCGGATGGATTTAAGCATAGCCACTGGAGAAAAGGTTTCGTCATAGTCCACACCTGGTCTTTGACGAAAACCCTTTGCAACAAGTCTAGCTTTGAAAGTCTCCACTTTCCCATCTACACCAAGTTTTTTCTTGAAGGTCCACTTGCTCCCAATGGGTTTTACCCCTTCAGGAGCATCTTCCAAAGTCCATACTTTGTTGGTGTACATGGATTCCATCTCGGACCGCATTGCATCCAGCTATTTCACTGAGTCCCCACTCGTGATGGCCTGCTCGAAGCTAGTTGGTTCATCATCAACCATGATGCAATCCTCGTTCCCACCATCCATGAGAAAACCGTAGTATCTCTCAGGTGGGTGATGACCCTACTAGATCGGCGGAGAGGCTGAGGTTCGTTGGGAACTACCGAATCCTCTGGTTCCACCAAATCTTCTGTTGTGGTTTGTACAGCTGGAACCTCTTCCAGTTCTACCTCAGAGCCACTAATCTCTTTTGCAAGAAATTCCTTTTCTAAAAAGGTGGCGTGTTGAGCAACAAACACGCTTTGTTCCTCACTGTGGTAGCCGATATACCCTCGTGAATGCTTGGGATATCCAACAAACTTACACAAAACAGACCTTGCCTCGAGTTTGTCCGGTTTTTGTCTTTTGACATAAGCCGGGCAACCCCATATCTTAATAAAATTAAGATATGGTCTCTTCCCCTCCCATACTCATATGGGGTGGTAGGCACAGATTTGGTAGGAACCCTATTCAGTAGGTATGCAGCTGTTTCCAGTGCATATCCCAGAAGGAAATAGGTAACTCAGCTATACTCATCATAGAGCGCACCATATCTAATAGGGTGCGGTTCCTCCGTTCCGATACACCGTTGTACTGTGGTGTATATGGAGGAGTTAGCTGAGGGAGAATCCCATTCTCTTTTAGGAAGTCCAGGAATTCATTGCTCAAGTATTCACCTCCTCGATCAGATCGAAGGATTTTAATACTTTTCCCGGTTTGGTTCTCGACTTCTTGTTTATATTCTCTAAATTTCTCAAAAGCTTCTGATTTGTGTTTCATCAAGAACACATATCCGAATCTAGAGAGATCGTCAGTGAATGTAATGAAGTACGAAGAACCATCCCTGGCATGTGTAGACATGGGACCGCATACATCACTATATATCAGTCCCAAGAGTTCGGTAACTCTTTCTCCGTGTCCCGTAAACGGAGTTTTAGTCATCTTGCCTTTGAGACATGACTGGCAAGTGTCATAAGATGAAATTTTAAATGGATTCAAATATCCATCCTTATGCAACTTAGCTAGTCGTGTCGCATTGATGTGACCCAGTCTACAATGCCACAAGAAGTATTCGTTCATTTCTGAACTCTTCCTCTTGTGTGTGTTTGTTATGCTCAGAACTGTTGATTGATTTAGAACATAAATGCCATTGCACAACGTGCCTGATCCAACCAACTTTTGGTTTAGGAAAATGTTCATAACATTATCCTGTAATACAAAATTATATCCCTCTTTACTCAACAAAGAAACCGATATAATGTTGCATATCAGGTTCGGCATGTAATAGCATTCGTTCAGAATCAATGTATTACCAGTTAGCAAGACTAGGTGATATTCCCCGACGGTTTTAGCTGCGACAATTGCACCATTTCCAACCCTTATGTCTTTATCACCTTCTCCAAGTTCTCTACCTTTCTTAAGCCAATGTAACTGATTACATATATGGGATCCTGACCCGGTATCTAATACCCAGGACGTAGAGCAAATGGAGAAACAGTTCTCTGTAACGAACACACCCGAAGAAAATGCATCAACATGTACTTTCTTCATTCGGGTGGCATGGGAATCCTGGTATTCCCCTATATCCTGTTCAGTCTTATAACTTTTATAAGAAAGAACGGAACCAACATTCCCCAGTACAGTATAATATGCGGGTTCGGTCAATACATCCATATTATTATCTTCATTAAGGCATGATATGGTCGCTACCTGGAGAGAGAGAGAGAAGAAAAACACTTTAGCGTATGCTCTTGCAAGATCAGATTGGTTATTATTTTATCTAATCAGGATGGCTCCCACTGTTTTTATCAAATCTTCCTTTAAACCCTAAAAGGAAAGACTAGCCGGGATTAATTACACCCTACAATTTCGCCAATCTTTCAGCCAGGCCAGTGTCGGTACTTTGAGGAAGGTTCCCCGTGCTTTCGCACGGACCTAATTGAAGTAAACCTCGTTTTCCCAGAGGCGTAACCCCGTTGACACATTTCTAGACACCTACTTGATCGGCTAATTGTCCTGTGTAAAACTCTCCCAGGAGTAACAATTACTCGCAGTGGGTATCGGGATCCAACTATCTCATAGATGGTATGCAATCTCATTGCAAATTTCAACACTTGAAATTCCCGATAATATTTTGCCCCAAGCATCCCATGACCTTGACGGAGGTCAACAAACCACAGGGTGAAAGTCAAGTTCAACCCGTCATTTCTTGATTGAATCAAACCCACCCGCACTGTTTCCTGATTTAAAATCAGGAAAGCCCACGGAAGAGGCTTCAGAAAAGGGTCATGTGCTCACACGTGACCAGCAGTCACGTGTTGGCACATGACATCTAAATGCATCGGCAAGGCAAATTCAGTTTCCCAACTACATCAAAGAAAAGGGCTTCAGAAAGGGTCACATTCTCCCACGTGACCAGGGTCACGTGTTGGCACGTGACACTCGAAAGCAGCAGACTCAATTCCTTGATTGAATCAAGAAAAAGGCTCCAGGCCAGGGTCACGTGCTCACACGTGACCAGTTGTCACGTGGTGGCACGTGACAGCTAAGCAGCGACCAGAAAGCAGAGCGCAGAAAGAAAGAAGAGGGCTCGTTCCAAGGGGGTCACGTGCCCACACATGACCAAGGGTCACGTGGTCACACGTGACCGGCTTTCAAAGCCTATCTGTTAACAGAAATTAAATTCTGAGAAAAGACCTCTTAAATCTTTCCAAAGCAATCGATTAAATTAAAGATTTAAAGGTGATTAAATACCATCTATCTATGGGAAAATCTCGAATTTGGAAAGATTTCCCCTTTAAATCTAACCGAAATAACAAAGGAGAATCTCTGGATTTAAAATCCAATGGTGAATAAAATTCACCTAATAATCCAAAGGTCCAAAACAAATGGTGAATACAAATCAAATCTCTCAATGAAAGATTCGCCAAAACTAATTGATTCGGCTGTTTCTCCTATAAATAGGAGCCAAGAGACACAGCGAGGGATATAGAAAAAGAGAGAGAGAAAGGCAGAAAGGAATTGAGATAAAAAAGAGGGGAGCCTTGATACTTTGGAGAAATTTGGATCTTCTGCAAAAGAAAACCCTAGGTAAGAAGGGGAAGGCCTTTTGAAAGGAAAAGAAAGTTTAATTCTCAACAGAGTTTAACTCTGATATAAAAACAGAAGAACATAGTTCTCTCTTTGGTGGATGATCTGTAAAGTGCACATCTCCCCTTGAGTTGAGAATTTAAT
Organism: Agapanthus africanus; assembly: GCA_030015575.1. Classification (NCBI taxonomy): domain Eukaryota; kingdom Viridiplantae; phylum Streptophyta; class Magnoliopsida; order Asparagales; family Amaryllidaceae; genus Agapanthus; species Agapanthus africanus. The sequence continues at coordinate 290,286,542 of JASDDO010000006.1, forward strand.
TCTCAATGGGTTGAGATCCTGCCATGCAGATCCAAAGCATAGAGAGGGAATGGAAGCACGAGAATTTAATTCTCACAGAACTATAGGAATTTAATTCCTTTAAAATAAAATTAGGGTTTGACCCTGTGAATGAGCAGAATCAGGGTTTAACCCTAGTTAAGAACTTAGTTCTGTTAAAACAACAGGAATTTAATTCCCTTAATCTCATTCCCCAGAATAATTCTTTAACAGAGAGTGGGAGTTTAATTCCTTAAAGCTTTTATTAGGGTTTAACCCTATTCAGTTCTTCACATATATGAGGAATTTAATTCTACAGAAAATTCAGAGTTCAACTCTATCTCAAAATATAAATCTTCAAAAGGAAGTAGGAATTTAATTCCTCTGAAATTATTGTCAGGGTTCAACCCTACGAGGAATTTAATTCCTGAAAGGGATTAACAGATCTTCTAAAAAAACATACATAGAGGCAGGGTCACGTGTCACCACGTGACCCCCAAAAAGATCTACAGAAAAGCCCCTTTGAGGCAGTGCCTCACGTGACCCACGTGACCCTTGGCAGAGGCTTTAACATACTCCATTTAAACACCCGTCATGTGATAGCACGTGATGCTCCAAAAGATGCGATATTCTCAGCAGAACAAATGAAGGGAGGGCGCCCTCACGTGTTACCACGTGACCCCTCTTGCCTTAGCGTCTAACGCTAAATTGGAACCCCTGAATCCAGTGTTAAAACACTGTTTGGCCTTAGTGTTCAACACTAATCAAAGAGCTTTATTTACAGTGTTCAACACTAATTACCTTAGTGTTTAACACTAATTTGAGGTCTCTGTTGCCAGTGTTTTGATCTGTTTTAGTGTTTAACACTAATTTGAAAACCTTGTTGCTGGTGTTTAACACCAACTATCTTTTAGTGTTAAACACTAACTTATCAATCTCATTCCCTGTGTTCAACATTGATTGGTCTTTAGTGTTTAACACTAGGCATTGGCCCAATTGGCTAAATGGCCAGAGGCAAAGCCTCTCCTTCAATGGACCAACAGAGGGCCAATATTTTGGACTTAGCCTAAACTGGCCATAAGTCCTCAAATCATCTTGAACTGAGCACATCTGCTCTTTCAACCAACTCATTGGTTCAAGGGTACATCTCTGAACTCCTCTGATATTTGTCGTTGTAATCCTTCAACGTCTTCAGAGAGGTGACGGGTCCCGACAACCACACATCAACACGGACTGTGGGGTCCTTAAACTCATGGACTTATGCGTCCCTAAACCAAGATACGGACTGTGGGGTCCTTAAACCCGCGGACTTATGCGTCCTTAAACTAACAGACTAATGCGTCCTTAAACACACCCATATGGACTGTGGGGTCCTTAAACCCATGGACTTATGCGTCCTTAAACTACCAATGGACCACCATGTCCCTAAACTGGTAATGGACCACCATGTCCCTAAACTGGTAATGGACCACTACGTCCCTAAACTGGAAATGGACCACTATGCCCCTAAACTAGAACAATAGAGCCCAAACGCTCTTTTGTCGGATCTAAACGATCCCGTTAAGTCGATCTTAGTCCCAAACTGGACTAACGTATCCTTAACAACCGTTTAAGTTGATCTTAGCTTCAAATATGGCTAACGTATCCTTTAAACTTCAAACAGACTTTAGTCCCAAATTGGACTATGGATCTCCCAACCAACTTTGGTCCAAGGGTACATCTCTGAACTCCTCTTACACCTGTCGTTGTAATCCTTCAACGTCGTCAGAAAGGTGACGGGTCCCGACGGCCATACATTCAATGGACCACTATGTCCCTAAACTGGAACAATAGAGCCCCCAAATGCTCTTTTGTCAGATCTAAACGATCCCGTTAAGTTGATCTTAGTCTTAAATTAGACTAACGTATCCTTAACAAACGTTTGAGTTGATCTTAGCCTCAAATATGGCTAACGTATCCTCAAACCAAAACCCCAAAACCAAATCTAAGAAAATACGGATTTGGACTAATCCACGTCCTACGGGCGACGACATAAATTAGTCTCCGTATACAATCCACGGGCAACCAAAAACATAATAAACACCCACGACACGAAGTGACCATCTGGAGAAGGAGAAAGTTGTTACCGCGATGCGGTAGCGTAATTAACTGCAGGGGCTTGCGCCTGCAGGGAAGAGCGTCCCCACAATCAAAAACCCCTCAAACGAGGTGGAATCTGACGAAGTCTGCTACATCGGCCGCATCTATTTAAACCTTCGATATATGGTTCCATAAATCAACTTGGCATCTTCGGAGAGGTGAACGGATAGCACCAATTAGCATCTGCCCCGAATCTCAGTGCCAAGACATCGCAGTCTTGTGCGCCGTCTTTCAGAGGGGAACAGATTCTGGCACGCCCGGTGGGACAGATTTCTTGGCACTGAGATTAGAGAGTCATTGAATGTATGGCCGTCTTGTGCGTCGTTGTGCTTACAGCGTTGTTCTCACGTGTTTGCACGTGAGTGCAACGCTGTCACCTTTTGTGACCGTTGGATTCCTCTAGGGATTTGGGGAGATGAAACGTTTCCATCACCTCCTATAAATACCCATGTCTCTTCAGAAGAGCCTTCACTTTGCTCATCTTCTTCCTTTAAGAACTTTTTTCCTTGAGAATTCAATTCTCGTTTCCAGAGCTTAGTTCTCTGTCTCAGACATTTTCCAGAGTTTAACTCTGTTGAAGGATCCTTTTTCCTCAGATAATAATGTTGAACGGTCGAAGCCCCTTTGTTTTAAAAGAACTCTCTGGATTTAAATCCACATTAAGGGTTTCACAAGGAACCCATTTTTCTTCAATTTCTTTAACCAAATATGAGACCACTTAACCTCCAACAGTAGATTTCTTAGGGTCGGATGATCCTTGGGGAGATGATGATGACAGTTCGACTCCATGGAATTTAATTCCATCCAAAAATGTCTCTGGGAATTTAATTCCCTTCTCTTAATAAGGAATTTAATTCCTATGAAGATCTCAGTTCCTTCACACGGAGGCTTCTTGGGGTCTCTTGACCCGAGGTTGTCCTTCTGCAATTAATGGAACAGAGGCTTCATAACAATTCTCATGACCTTTATTTCAGGTATCATGGATGCCCATATGTATGGTCTTGACGAAATCATTTCCTATGGGAATATTCATGCATTGGGCCGCAGTCAGAACCAGGAGTTCACCAATACTCAGTGCGCTGAGATCATGGGCCGCTTCGACGAGTACAACCATCGGCTACTCCCTCGTCGCTCATCTCTTCTGAGGCTGATCGTGCTGGCGATCTGGGAGGCACTCCCTCTCTTCTGCACCGGTGTGCCGCTCAGGGCATTGGACGCTGCCGAGGATAAGATACATTCGGTGTATCTGATGAGTCTAATCTCGAAGAGAAGGCGCGACAACCTTATTGATCTCTTGCATCAGGCATTTCAGCAGTCGGCCATACTTGCCGCCTATCGGAGGGTGGAGGACATTTGTGAGGACCTCGACGCTTGTGATCGTGAGAGAAAACATACTAGGGCGGTTCAAAATGCTTGGAGGATCTTGGACAGAGTCAAGCTTGAGTTTCTCAATCCGTGCCCCGCGTCTGAGGTCTTGCCATTGTAATCGTTTTCTTTTCATTTTGTATGGACTTCTTAAAGCATGAATGATAAGCTTTATCGTGCCTTTCTATGCTTGCATGCCTTTCTGTGGGATTTTATCATTTTGCTATTGCTGTTGTTGATGCTTTTAATATGCATGGTGCTATTCCACTTTTTAGTGCACGTCAAGTTTGGGGCTCACGTGTTCTGCACGTGGGGTCCTTTGATGGGGCTGTTCAAAATTTTTCCATACCATATTTTTAGCGCACAATATCAGATGCAGAAAAGGAGCCTTGAAAATAGTTCCATCTCCCTGATTTTCGATGCCTTTCCTCTTTTTTGGGCCTTGGAAATAGCTTCATCATGTAAGATTTTCCGCGCTCAATACTTAATGCACCTCTTTATATCTGAGGCCATAGCCTTGTTTTCCCTTCACAGAGAGATTTATTTTTCCATTTTGGTGTGATTTGTCTTGAGAAACAACCGAACGCCATGGCCTGCAATCGCCCTCATGCTCGTCGACAGCCATGGGAAGTTCCTGTCGAGGAGATGATCCCCCGCTTTGCTGCCCGATTGGTGGATCCACTCCTTACCGATGACGAATGCGACTCGGCAACGTACGAACTCTCGATCCGTAGGGGGTCCCCCCTCCCGATGGGGTCCCTCTGGCTCGGGATGATTCTCACGGCCGTGCTTGCCGACATCCCTCCTCACCCAGCGGAGATGACCCTGGCGATGCTCGACGCGGCTGAATTGAAGCTCGAGGGTTTTCACGAGGCCTGTTTAATTACTCAGGCTTTGAAAGATCGCTCAGTTCATCTTTTGAGCGAAATAAGAGCCCGACGAGCTGTTATGTCTGCTTTTGCAGATGAATATGGCGCCAATCGATGGGGAGCGACTCCTCGCGAGAACCGTCGCTTTGATATGCTAGAGAGAGCGGAGAGAGAGATGGAGAATTTTGTTCTTTGCTTTGTTAACCCTTGTGCCACTGATCCTGTGTTTGGTGACCTTTTCCCGCTAGCGTAGTATATTAGTCTTTTTCTTGTATGATTTATGCTGAACTTCCATATAGGCTCGGTACTCGTATGTGTGTTTTCGCTTACATAAATAAACTTTGTGTTCTTCTTATGAAAACTTTCTTCAATAATCAACACTATCATCATGTCGCACGCACATTAAAGCTTCGAATATTATTTCTTTATCGGACGTTCATATAATCGCGAACACATACTTGATAGGACAAACGTCGGAAATTTTCTCGTTGCTTTTCATACCGGGTGACGTGAGCGCGTTTTAGGTCGACTACTGCTATCAACCGGAGCTTAGTTATACAGTCCAGAGCGTTCCTATCCTGTTTCAGAGGCTGCGGTCGTGACAGTGGGCTTAATTGGCCTGACAAGGCGATACATGGCGAACGTATTGTTGTGCGAGGAAAAGGTTCGGTCGTAAATTCTTGGAGATGGAGTTGGCTTCTAAGGCGCTGAGCGAGCTTCAGGCCAGCCTCACAGCCAAAGCCAACAAAGCATACGAACTCTGGCGGGTGCTTCAGGAGTCCATAAAAGAGGTGGTGGCTCTCGACAAAGCTGCCGTGTTCACTCGTGAAAGGGTCGAGGCTCATAAAGCCACTGAGAAAGAGCTCGAAGCTCGGCTTGCTTCGTATCAGGCTCAGCAAGCTCAGGCGGAGGCTCGTCTTCTGGAGATCTTGCGTCATGAAGCCGTGGCTCAGCAACAGAAAGATGAGCTGGTAAAATTGCTACATCGCCCGCCGGCTTGAAGAATTGTATCTTTTCTTTTCTCTTCTTGTACATACTCATGGATGAGAGTATCTTTTTTTGTTTCTTTCATGAATTGTACTTTGTATCCATTTTGGTTTATGAATAAAAGATACATTTTTCCTCTCAACGGTGTGTCCCCTTTTTATTGAATGTATTCTGCGGATATTCTATCTTGATCTCCTTGCAGGACAGCGATGGCTCAGGATTCAGGGTTAAGATCTGCTTCCTAAGACTTTTGCATTTTATGAGCCACGAGGGTCTCATAAAGAGTCTTTCCCCCTACAGGTCGAGAGGATCCCATAGGTGTAAGTTCTTCTTAAGAATCGTGAGGATTCTTAAGCAGGTTTTCCCTTGAGAGTCGTAAGGGATCTCACAAGAGAGTTTTTCTTCCTTACAGGTCGTGAGGACTTGTAAGTGCTGGATGTGGTCACCCTTGTCCGTGTTTTATGGAGTCAAGGGTTTCTCCAGGTATCGTAGTTTAAAGACGTCGCGGTCAAGGTTAAGGACCTCATAGTCCGTGGATTTAAGGACTCTACAGGCCGATGTTAGTTTTAAGACATCACGGTCAAGGTTAAGGACTTCATAGTCCGTGGATTTAGGGACTCCACAGTCCGATGTTAGGTTGCAGGGACCCGTCACCTTTTTGAAGACGTTGAGGAATTACAGCATCAAGCATCAAAGGAGTGAAGAGATGTACCCTTAAACCAAGGCAGAATCCGTAGGGAATCGGGGTGGTTGATCGTTAGTTTTAAGACATCACGGTCGAGGTTAAGGACATCATAGTCCGTGGATTTTAAGGACTCCACAGTCTGGTATTTGCTCTGGATTCTTCGCACGGGTTCACTCCCGTGCTTGGCGAGGACCAGGCTCCGCTCTGGCCGTTTTCCGCGGGGTCAAAGAGTGACGTTATCCGCGTTCCACGTAACCAGGAATTTTGCGCTAGATGCTTCACACGGGTTCACTGCCGTGCAAGGGGAGGACTAGGCTCCGCTCTGGATGCTTCACACGGGTTCACTGCCGTGCTCTGCGAGGACCAGGATCCGCTCTGGACGTTTTCCACGGGGTCAAAGAGTGACGTTATCCGCGTTCCACGTAACCAGGAATTTTGCACTAGATGCTTCACACGGGTTCACTGCCGTGCTCGGCGAGGACTAGGCTCCGCTCTGGATGCTTCACACGGGTTCACTGCCGTGCTCTGCGAGGACAGGATCCGCTCTGGACGTTTTCCACGGGGTCAAAGAGTGACGTTATCCGCGTTCCACGTAACCAGGAATTTTGCACTAGATGCTTCACACGGGTTCACTGCCGTGCTCGGCGAGGACTAGGCGTTCTGGATGCTTCACACGGGTTCACTGCCGTGCTCTGCGAGGACCAGGATCCGCTCTGGACGTTTTCCACGGGGTCAAAGAGTGACGTTATCCGCGTTCCACGTAACCAGGAATTTTGCACTAGATGCTTCACACGGGTTCGCTGCCGTGCTCGGCGAAGACTAAGCTCCGCTCAGGATGCTTCACACGGGTTCACTGCCGTGATCTGCGAGGACCAGGATCCGCTCTGGACATTTTCCACGGGGTCAAAGAGTGACGTTATCCGCGTTCCACGTAACCAGGAATTTTGCTGATTGTATCCGCATTTCACGGGATGGAGGTTTGACTGTTGGCGATATGTATACCACCGAGCCATGGAACTGGGAGCTGACGTTGCTCCGCTTTGTTTGAAGTTGTGTCCGTCGTTACGAGACGAGTGTTGGGATGATCTCTAGGTCGCTTGTGGCCCGTCGAGATTTAGCTTCTTTCTTTGGTGAAACATGGGGGGGGGGAGGTATGTTCCCTTTTTGTTTACGCTCTTGGATTGTGTACAGGGTGTGATGGAACATCGCCTGTAGGGCATAAATTTTATTTTTATTTTATCTCTTTTTCCGCGATGCTCTATCGTTTCACCTTTTATATCGCGAAGGTCGCGATTGCCCCATCATTTCGGCTATTTTTCGCGGTGCCCAATCATTTCGGCTATTTATTTATTTTCTACTCGCTGCTTTTTATTGCAAGTTGCCCTATCATTTCGGCTATTTTTCGCGGTGCCCAATCATTTCGGCTATTTATTTATTTTCTACTCGCTGCTTTTTATTGCGAGTTGCCCCATCATTTCGGCTATTTTTCATGCATACATTTTTACTTGCTACTTTTTATTACAAGTTGCCCCATCATTTCGGCTATTTCGTATGCATGCGTGGCTAGCTAGTTTTTTCGCCGCAAGCTTGGATTTTAGATACCGATTTCAACATCAGCACCGCTACAACTGAGATGTTGCCAGGAGCGAATCATCATTTGCCTCTGTCGATGTTGAACAAAGGTGACTTAGCAAACAGGGTTAAGGGTCCTGTCGACCAAGGCTTTTGACTTCATGAGCCGTAAGGGTCTCACAAAGGTATTTCTTCCTACAAGTCGTGAGGATCTTGTAGGAGTATTTTCTCCCTAGGAATCGTGAGGATCCCTAAGTGTATGTTCCTCTGTAAGTCGTAAGGATCCTACAAGAGGGTTTTCTCCTTATAAGTCGAGAGAAATTATAAGGGTTGTTCACCATATGGACATGTCCCTAGTCACGGGTGCGACTTTGCTGGGGAAATGTTTATTCGCGCCCGTGGATTGTATACAAGGGCCAGTATTGAGCCACTTGTAGGGCAATATCGAAGGTTGTGGGGGATTTGCTTAAGAACAGGTTTAGGTTTCTGTAACTTAAGACTTTCAAATCTCATGAGCCATGAGGGTCCCATAAGAGAATTCTCCTTACGAGTCGTAAGGATCTCGCAAGTGTATTTTCTCCATAGGAATCGTAAGGATCCCTAAGTGTGTTGCTCCTTTGTGAGTCGTAAGGATCTCACTCGGGTGGTTTCTCCTTACAAGGTCGAGAGGACCCTGTAAGTGTCTTTTAACGAGATTGCACCCTTTCAGGTTTTCACAAACACTCGCCGGTAGTCCTGTTGTTTTTACTCACGGAGCCCTTTCAGGTTTTCATCCGTGCCTTTTTTGCTTATGGACATACCGTTTTTTTTATTCTTTTTCTCTTTTTTTTTTACAAGGCCGCGCCCTTTCGGGTTTTCACGAACACTCGCCGGTAGTCCTGCTGTTTTTACTCACGGAGCCCTTTCAGGTATTCATCCGTGCCTATTTTGCTTATGGACATACCATTTTTTTTATTATTATTTTTTTTTATATATTTTTTTTCTCCTTTTTTTTATTCATCTCGTCAGCCTAAGGATGCTGCGGTAGTAGTTTAGGGACATTTCGGTCCGTCGATAGTTTAAGGACGTTTCGGTCCGTCGAGGAGAGGGCCAGCTACTACTCATAGAGCTTTGAGCTTTAGGAAGTGTTAGTGTATATGCCCTAGAGGCCATTACTGTATCATACTAGTTTGTCTATTACTTAATGGAAGCTTGGGATATTCACCTTTATATACAATCTTGCTCAAAATAGTAGTATGCTACTTGGTTTGTTTCTACTTCAATGTGTACATGTGTTTATTTTAGTATATCACCTATACACATTAGTGGAGCCCTTAGGATCTTTGCTTGATTACCAGCGATGTGATGGCAGTCACACTAATGGGGCTGGGTAATCTATAAGCACATCCTTATGCAGGTCCCTAGTCGCAGGACTATCGAGACAGGGCATCGATACTCCGGAGTAGACTAGCGCATGCGCTTCTCATCCCAGTGTGGGAGACGGTCTGTCCCACAGCCGTCGGTACGTCGTACTTGAGAGAGTATGCGGGTGCTCGTTGGGTTACGAGTACACTGGACAGGACTCGTCGGGAACTGACTAGTTGGTATTATGCCTATCGTCAGTTATCAGTTCCCAGGTGACATGAGTACAGCTTAGTCCGCTGACTTGACACTGTCACTTCGCCTCGAGTGTGTTCCCACTGTACTTTGATTACTACCCTACCACGGCTCAAAGGAGTCGTGCAAACAAGTGGTAGTTGGGTGCAGTCCCGAAGCACTTGGAGACAGTGACGGTTAGACAGGATTCGTCTCTCCCGGTATTGGGGGTTGACATCGCGCTGTGTCTAGGAGAGCCATTACACGAGTAGTCCCTGGCCAGGGCAATCGAGATATACTGGTAGGCTTCCAGTGTTATCTCAGGGTGTTTTGGGCTTCACTCCGACACGACTTGTACCGCTATTGGGGGACTGACGTTTACCGCCCCCTAGGCCTGCCATGCGATGTATCAGACGAACAGACCGGACTGTACAGAGATTGTCACATTCAGGCTCAGTAGGAGTTCAGATGGTTTCACCTCGTCAGTCTTCTTGTCGGCATCTACCTGGGGACCGTTACGCACAGCTAGTGCCGCTTGCGGTCTGTGGTTAAACCCACTGCCAGCGTAGTGTCGAGTCTTTAGAGTCCCACACAGAAAGCTATTCGCATTTAGGCAAAAGAGTAAAGGTCGCATAGTTTTGCGACAGGTCGCATGGTTTTGCGACAAGGTTCGGTCACATCCGTGCACTTGTGCACGTACAGTGTCCGGACAGTTCACACTAGCGGGCTTTGGTTTAAGCCAGATCCTAGTGTACCTTTTGGGATTGGATTTATCCAGTTTGTATTCGTGTTCCTCGGAAAGCGGATGCGGGTGTGTATGCACAGTTGACGGAGAGACAGAGGCAGAGAATTCTCATTAGGGTTGTTGACCGTTGACAGTTGACTATTGACTTTTTGCTCAACCCTAATGAGAATATGATATGTGATTAACAATTATATTAATTAAGTATTATGGTGACATGGTTGTTGAGGGGTTGACTTTGTTGACTTGTTGACTTTTGTTGACTTGTTGACTTTGTTGACCGGTTCACTAGGCTTGACTAGTTGACCATCATGATAACTATAGCTATCATTTCATGGCAAAGACTTTTGCTTGCTTGCTCTTTTGTGCAAAATGAGTGCATGAAATGATATGGCTATGGTTGCTTAAACCATCACATAATACTTGATTGCTATGATGTGTTATGATGGTTATGGATTATGAGAGCCAAATGAGAAAAGTCTTCTCTCATTCTTTCATGCTCATTCTCTCTCTTGTTCTTGAGCTCTCATCTTCCTCCTCTTGCTCTCCCTCTCTCTTGACTCCATGGTTCACTTGTTTCATGAGTTGAGAACCAAGAACCATAGATAAAATCCCATACAAACTCTTCTCTACTCACTCTAGTTCACAAGGTTTAGCAAACCGAGTGAACTAGTTTCTTCAAAGTTCTAAGAAGGAGCCATAGGTTGAAGCTTTCAGGTGGATCTATCTTCGGCGCAAGGAGACGACGGGGAGAAGCCGATCCGGACGACCATCGAAGCTTGAAGACGAAGAAGTTCGAGAAAAAGAAAGGTATAACCCCCTAACCGAGTAGTTAGCAACTCGTAGTTAGGTTGTTAGTTAGATGTTTAACAAAGATCCGGGTTTTAAGTCATGTTACCACCTCTAAGAAAATCGTTTTTTATCAAATTCCGCATACCCGAAAGTACCGGGAGAGATAGCATGGACTTACAGTGGTATCAGAGCCTAGTTAAACTCTATCTAACATGTTAGCAAAGTAGCTAGAAGATCGATCAAACAAAAAGTCCCGAAATGAACCCCGTTTTCAAAGTTGCTGTCGATTTTTTATGTTCTGTAAAAATGATAAATCATGCATCAAAAATCGACTCAGGGTTTTTAAAAGCTACTGTAGAAAAATCACCCAGAGATCCCCCTAAACGACCGCGGAAACGCGGCAATAGCTTGCTATTGCCGCGGTTCCGCGGCCTCCTTGGCCCCTCTCTGGTGTTTCTTTGCTGCAGTGTGGTTGCAAGGGTATTTTGGGAATTTTGGTACATGTATTTTCAACCCAGATTTTCCAGAACGAAAATTTTATTTTTAGGGTCCTGAAAATTCGTATTTTTGATCGAACTTCTAAAAGACTTAAGCTGACTGGTTTTCTGTGATGTGATATTTGTATTGAACGTCTGCTAATCGCTATATGTCGATTAGTGGGGGTTATACAAATCTGTGATCAGTAATGTTGCTGGAATGTGTATATGAATTCGTTGGATTGTCGCGGGTGAATAGCCGGGGGTTGTAAGACGAGAGTTTTCTTTTCTTTCAATTCATGTAAATTTGTAAATTGATGTAATAATTATTTGTATGGCCGCACAACCGGGTCGGGGTTGTAGGCGTCATTGTATAATTTCTTTTTACTGTTTTTGCTCCTAGGATAGACCCATGGAGGGGGTGCACAAACTACCGGGTATGCCGAAGTGCCGAGTGGCCTACTCACGGGGATGAGAGAGGTTGCTTCGCTTGGGGTACTTGGCGGGTAGTTTGCCGCACCTGTAGGGTTCTTGGGTGGGGTTTTGGCTATTCAACGCGACCGTGTAATCTGCTTTTCGTTACAGGCTCGTACGAATTGCAGCTTCCTAGTATATCCAATGTTTTCATCTGTGATCTGAAATGGCTATCATTGCAATATATCTATATATGATATTATTTAGGCGTTGCTTATGTTTTACAGCAGCGCTAGCCCAGCCCCCGCTCTGTCGTTAGTTAAGTAACCTAACGGGTAATGACGGGGCTCCGTGGCGAATGCGAATGGCATAAGCGTACGTCATATTTTGGTTGTTTTCTGCAATGGTAGGATTAAATGATGGGACGCATTAAAAGAACTAATGCAAGAATAACACGCATTAAAAGAACTAATGCAAGAAAATAAACCAAGTAAAAGTCGTTGGAACACTTTCGAAAAACCACTCGGTTCTTTTCAAAACTAACTTTTAAATGTGGAGTTTGAGCCACTCCTTTTAAAAGCTATCTCATTCCATCGACTATATCAAGTTCACTACGTTCACGGTTTTGCCAAAATCATTCATAGCCCTCCATCATTTCAGTTAAATATTCGGTAGTATTCAAGCTATGTATTTTGACCTCACGCCAAGGCATAGTGATTGGTAGCTGCCGGATATTTATCTGTTGCATAGATAGAATGCGTTGGTTTGGGACAGCCGTACTACCATTTTGGCCTACGTCAAGGGTAGGTACGGGTGGATTCAAATTAACCTGGATAATGATGGAAAGAACTTGACATGTGACTTATGACATTTTGACCTCACGCCAAGGTCATAAGAGCATGGGGCAAAAATCCACATCGGGAGTTTCAAAAGAACTGAAACTTGCTAGTGTTGCATACCATTTGGAGTGTGATGATTCTGGTAGGACTCCTTCAGTTTCGTCACGCGATGATATTTAGATCCCGATCCTACTGTGAGTATATGCTACTCCTCGGGAAATTTCTCACTTAACGATCAATGCTATAAACCAAGTAGGTGTCTAGAAAGGTGTTAGCGGGGCTACGCCCATAGGGAAAAGAGGTTATTTAATTAAGGAACTTTGCGAAAGCGTTGGAAAACCTCCCTCGAAGTACCGACACCAGCCTGGCCGAACGGTTAAGCAAGTATTGTACGGTGAGATTGATCCTGACTAATTCTTCTTTTTTGGGTTGAGGAGGGATTCGAGAAACAGTGGGAGCCATCCTGTTTAGACAAATTAAAAACCACTCTAAACTTGCAAGAGCATCATGCTGAGTGTTTCTTCTTCTCTCTCCTAATTGCAGCGACCAATCGACATGACTGGACTTAAGTTACTTTTAGATAAAAACATACTGACAGGGCCAAACTACAAAGATTGGCTCAGGAATGTCAAGATGGCAATCACTTACGACAAGCTGGGGTATCTTCTTACCACCAAAGCTCCCCCTGTCCCTGGTTCCACTTCCAGCGTCGCGGATAAGGAAATCCGTAAGACTTGGGAGATTGATAGCGCGAAGGCCAAGTGCCTCGTGCTTGCCTCCATGGACAATGAACATCAGAGGAGGCACGAGAATATGGACCTGGAATCCATATTTCTTCATACAAAAGAACTGTATGGAGAGCAGTCTTGTATCGCAAGATACGAAGCGTCGAAAAAGTTATTTTCGGCAAGGATGGCCGTCGGATCATCAGTAGCAGAACACGTGCTTAAGATGATCGGCTACATTGAGGAGCTCGCAGACCTGGGAACCACATTGGAGAGTGAGCTCTATACAGACTTAGTTCTCCAGTCCCTTCCTTCCACTTACGCCCAGTTTATACTGAACTTCAACTTGCAAGAAAAAGAAGTTGAACTTTCAGAGCTCCTCAACATGCTGAGGAGCGCAGAGGGCACCCTACAGAAAGGTAGGGAAACATCCACTTTGTTTGTAGGAGGATCATCTTCTTCTTGGTCCAAGACGAAAGCCAAGGGAAAGAAGAAGAAAGCCCCCCCAAACCAAGGGGCGGTATTAGTAAAGTGGATACGAAGGGAAAGGCAAAAGCAACAAAAAAAGCGGGGAAGCTTATGGATAAAGAAGAATGCTTCTATTGTCATAAGAAAGGACACTGGAAGAATGATTGCAGGGCCTAAAAGGCCAGAACACAGGAATTGAAGCAGGTTGCAGCTTCAGCTTCAGGTGTGTATGTTATTGAAAACTGTCTTTCAATAAACTCTACTTCCTGGGTATTGGATACCGGATCAGGATCTCATATCTGTAATTCTTTGCAGGCGTTGAGAAACCGTAGTGTTTTGAAAGCAGGTGACATGACCCTCAGAGTTGCAAACGGAGCTAGCATGGATGCTAAGGCCGTGGGGGACTATCACCTGGGAATGTCAGATGGACATGTTTTGGTTTTGCGTAATTGCTTTTTTGTACCCAACGCAACTTGTAATATCATTTCTGTATCTTTAGTTTCTAAAGATGGTTATGAATTTGCGTTTGTAAGTAATGTTGTAAACATTCACCTTAATCAAGTTTTGATTGGGTCAGGTACATTGAGCAATGGTATATACGTATTAAACCAACCACAGATTTTCAATGTCCAGAATACACACAAAAGAAAGTCTCCGGAAATAAATCAGACTTTCTTATGGCATTGTAGACTGGGTCACATCAATGAGAGAAGGTTGACTAAGTTACATACAGAAGGATATTTGAATCCGTTCGAATATCAATCGTATGCCACTTGTCAATCCTGTCTCAAAGGAAAGATGACAAAGACTCCGTTTACTGGACACGGAGTAAGAGCGAGCGAGCTCTTGGGACTCGTACACAGTGACGTGTGCGGTCCAATGTCTACACATGCACGAAACGGTTATTCTTACTTCATTACTTTTACGGATGACTTTTCAAGGTACGGTTATGTCTTCTTAATGAAACATAAGTCCGAAGCCTTTGGAAAATTCCAGGAATATAAGAATGAAGTAGAAAAACAAACCGGCAAAAGTATCAAGATTCTAAGATCGGATCGAGGTGGTGAATACTTAAGTGCCGAGTTCCTGGACTTTTTAAAAGAGAACGGAATTCTCTCTCAGCTTACTCCTCCATACACTCCGCAACATAACGTGTATCGGAGAGACGGAACCGAACCCTATTGGATATGGTTCGGTCCATGATGAGTAACACTGAGTTACCGCGATCATTCTGGGGGTATGCGCTAGAATCAGCTGCATACCTTTTAAACCGAGTTCCCACTAAGACTGTGCTTACCACACCATATGAGTTATGGAGTGGGAAGAAACCCTATCTTCAATATCTGAAGATCTGGGGATGTCCAGCTTTTGTCAAAAAGCAGCATGCAGACAAATTCGAGGCACGCTCAGTACTGTGCAAGTTTGTAGGATACCCAAAGAACACCAGGGGTATCTTTTCTACCACGCAGAGGAACAAAAAGTCCTTGTTTGTCGTAATTGTTGGAGATAGTGCCCTCAGAGTCAATTATTGGATCACAGGCACGTGATTGCAATGATTGAGGGAGGACCTATCCCGGTAGGACAGTCTTACTCGAGATGATAGTATGCTATCTGGTTTATCTTTATCATCGTGTACTGCTTTAGGTGACCTGACACGTCGCTATTACACGTTGATAGAGCCCCAAGGATTCTTGCTTGACGACCAGCAGTATGATGGCGATCATATACGTGGGAGCTGGGGTCTATAAGCACATCCTTAAAAGGTCCCTAGTCGTGGGAGTTTCGAGACTGGGCATCGATACTCCATTAGTAGACTAGTGTATACAGTCGAGACCCCGACGAGGGGCGGTGGCCGGTCTCACAAGCCACTGGTGTCAGTTGGTTCACCTAAGATGTATACAGGTGCTCATTGGGTTATGAGTACACCGGACAGGACTCGCCGGGAACCTGCTAGTTGGTCTTATACCAGACGTCAGATAGCAGTTCCCAGGTGACATGTGTACAGGTTAGTTCATCGACCTGAGATCGTCATTTGTCTCGTGTGAGTTCCCACTGTGCTTTGATTACTACCCTACCACGGCTCAAAGGAGTCGTGCAAACAGGTTTTAGTTGGATACAGTCCCGAGCCACATGGAGGCAGTAAGCGGATCTGCAGGGGTTCGTCTCTCCCGGTATTGGGGGTGAGGTCGCGCTGTGTCTAGGAGAGCCATTACGCAAAGCCCTCGGCCGAGGCAGGAGATTTACTGGTAGGTATTCCAGTAGTATCTCAGGGCGTTCTGGGCTACGCTCCGACACGACTTGTACCGCTTTTGGGGGTCTGACTTTCACCAACCCCCTAGGCCCGCCATGCGATACTCATAGACGAACGGACCGGACTGTACGGATATTGTCACTGACAGGCTCAGTAGGGTGTCAGGATGAGTTCGCTCATCGACGTCCCTTTTGGTCAATAGCTGGTGGCCCGTTACGTATTGGCTTATACCTCTGATGTGCTAGTGGTTAAATCCACAGCCATTGTATTGACGAGTCTTTAGAGTCCACCACACTTTCAGTTACTCAGCTTTCGGGCGAAACGCTGTAGAGGCCGTATGGAGATATGGCAGGGTCCGATCAGATACGTGCGGTATTGCACGGATCAGAATCGGACGGTTTTGTACTAGTAGCCGTATAGGTATATATGGCAGGGTTCGATCAGATACGTTCGGTATTGCACGGATCAGGATCGAACGCATTTTACTTGCCGGCTTTGGCTTAAGCCGGTACTAGTTTAGTACAGTGTAGATTTTGTCTCATTGCATTTGTATCCGGACGGAATACAGATGCGGGTGTGTATGCACAGTGTTGGGGTTTTGCTGTAATTTATTACGGGACCAGTTTTCTGGAGTTGCCAGTTTGCATTCCGTTCCGCCCGGTTTTCCTTTGTTCTTTCCCGGCCGGACTTTTCCGATGGAGGGGGTAATTTGCAGTTTTGCAAATTACTTTTGTGGAGGGGGTTTCTTGCAAATGTATTGATTATGATAGCTTTCATTTCTTTTGCTCCATGCTTTTGAATTGAGAGATGTGAAAGGTTATGGAGTGAATAGTAGTTTAAGCATGGTTGATGTTCCTTGGATGTGGTCACCTTTCTTATGCTCCTACACTCACCTCCCTTTGCATTATGTTTCATTCCTCCACCCTTCTCATTCTCACTTGATGAAATAGATGATAAGTTTTTCATGAGAAGAAAAAAGAAAGAGAGAAGAAGAAGAAGAGAGTTTTCCTTCTTGAGAGTTTCATTCTTCTTGATCTCATTTCCATGCTAGAAAAATGCAAGCACCATTTTTCTAGTCTTGATTCCTCCATCATGGCAACTTAACCCCATTGAGTCAAAGCATCTTCTACACTACATTCTACAGCCTATCTTGAGCATGTCGAGTTGCCGGCTTCATGCTCGAGTTGCCTCGGTATTGAGGCGGGAGCTCGTAAAAGACGAAGGCGATGTGGTGCCCTTTCCGGCGAGGAGGCGACGATATGGAGACTACACTTTCCGCGGGAGATCGGGGCGATGATGAGAAGACCGGAGGACTCGGATCTCTTGGTATACTTCTTTTCCCATCTCTTGTTAGCTAGCGTAGGTTAATGGTTAACGATCCGGGTTTTCTTTGTCCGCGGTAGCGCCGGTTTCCGAGTAAGGAAAAAATTTTGATTCCGCAATTTGGCCTCGAGTAAGACGGCCGGGGCGCTGCCGTGGCGCAACATGGTATCAGAGCCACGCCATTAACCTTACCTAGCTTCGTTTGATGTGTTTGCGTTTCCGATCGACCGAAATTTCCAAAAACCGTATTTTTAATGCACATCAGTTTCTGTCGAAATTTTTTGGAGTCTAAAAATTTTTCAGGTGGTCTCAGAATGATGTTCAGAGAGTCGTAAGAACACTGGAAAAAATTGGTCAGACGATACCTCCGTACGGCCGCGGAAGCGCGGCCATAACCCCATTTTGGCCGCCCTTCCGCGGCGGAAATATGGGTTTGTGTGATTATTTTTATTGCAGTGGGCTTATGGGCTTAAATTAGGGCTTTTGGAATATTAAAATTGGGCCCAGGTTTTCTGTGAGTGCTACAGTTTTGATTGGGGGCCCACTTGTTAATTTTTGGTCAATCGGAAAATTTTAAACACATTTTTCACAGTATTTACATTATATCTGCGACCGTGAATGTCACTCGATCGGTAAATCCGGTCTAACTGCTATATCCCGGTTAGACGGATTTGCGAACGTGATTTTCACGTTGATGTTCTATGTTTATGCTGTGATGTTGCGGATCGGTCGTGGGGGATAGCCTGGATGCAATGCTAGTACAGTTTTGTTGTATTATGTACATTTGATTTTGCGGGGCGAGCGTCCGACATGTGGACTGCCGTCACTGCTTGATTGTATTATTCTTTTGGGGCACGACCTGGTTGCGGTCGATGTACCCGGTGTATGTATATTTTACTTTCTGTACTAGGATTACCCCGCGGAGGGGTGCACGGATAGCCGGGTTCTGGAGGGCAACGGGCCCGCATCTCAGGGCATTGAGACGGAGGGGGCTTCAGTCCAGGATTGGCGGGCCATTCGCCGCACTCGTAGGGGGTACAGGTTGACCCAGGAGGGGTGCCCAAGTTACCGGATTCCGTGAAGTGCTGGGTGGTCCATTCACGGTGCTGAAGGGGGCTGCCTCGCTTCAGGTTTTGGCGGGTGACTTGCCGCGCCCGTAGGGGTCTAGGATTTCCATTGCACAGGCTATCCACACGACTAGGGGAACGTCGGGTTTCAGCAGCGGCTCTGTGAAACCCGGGGCTTCCAGATATCTGTATTGTTCTGTGATGCTGTACATTTCTGTGATGTTGCCTTTTATTCACGCCTTGAGCGAAATACTATATATTGGTATATATATTAGTAGATGTTGTATATGTTTTTCATCCGCGCTAGTCCAGTCCCCGCTCTGCCGTTAGTTAGCTAACCTAACGGGTGATGACGGGACCCAGTGGCGAATGCGGATGGCATATACGTACGTCAGTATATTTTCGTTCTTTGTGGTGTGATCAATTGATGGGACTGCATTGATTCGGATCAATGCAAGTTTAAACAAACCTATTCTGATGTTGTTGGAACACTTTTCAAAAAGCTGTTATTGCAAGGACGTTCACTTTTGTTTTGCATCGTGGTATTCATTTGGAATATCCTGCTCCTCAGTCGACGAGGCAAGGGCCGAGATCCCTTCACCGGGAGTGACCCCTTGGACAGAAGTTTGCGTCAGGGCATTAACTTCACTATAGCCGATTACTTTTGCTTTGCATCGTGGTATTCAGTTGGAATATCCTGCACCTCATTCTACAGGGAAAGAGCCGAGATCCCTTCACCGGGAGTGACCTCTTTAGTAAAGGTTTTCGTCACTATATTTTTATAAAAGGCTATGCAGTTCCTTCGACGATATCAAGTTCATTACGTTAAAGGTTTTTCGCCAAAAACCAGCCGTAGCCCTCCGTCATTTCCTACAGGTATTATTTGGTATTCGTGCTGCGTTTGTTGACCTAGTCAAGACGTAGTGTTCGGTAGCTAAGTGGTACTTGTTTGTTGCATAAGTAGGATTGGTTAAGACAGTCGTGCGGCCTTGTTGACCTAGTCAAGGGCACGTACGGGTGGGTTTAATGCAATCCAGAATAATGACGGGTTGAACTTGACTGGCGGTTTATGGTTTGTTGACCTAGTCAAGGTCATAAACCGCTTGGGGTAAAAATCACATCGGGAGTTTCAAAAGAACTGAAACTTGCCAGGCATGCGCATACCTTCTGGAGTGTGGTGACTTGAGTGGATTCCGTCAAGTTGTCATGCGATGATAGTTGGATCCCGATTCCCACTGATGAGTTGGTTTACTCCTCGGGTGATCCCGACTAATTCTTCTTTCAGGTTTGGAGAAGAATTTGACGGTACAGTGGGAGGTTTCCAGATTAGACAAAGTGGTAAACATTCTGATCTAGGTTAGAGTGCACGCTGAGTGTTTCTTTTCTCTCTCTCTGGCAGCGACCATTGACCCGACCCTGGATTATGACTCAGTGACCAAGTTGACCGAACCTTCTTAACACTGGTTTTTGGATTGTCAGAGTTGCAGACCTCATTGCCACTCCTACTTTTACCCTTTTCTCCAGGACACCCCGTATTACTACGAACGTCCACTTCCATTGGACAAAACCATCGTATGGTTATATACGAACTCGAAGGACTTCGAGGATGGTTTCTGGTTCTGGAGAAAACGAATAGGATTATTCAGTTGTCTTTTCTTTTCACCTTCTCTCGTTGCGAGTACTCCTTGGTTTAGGAGTAGTACACCTATTACGTAAATTGGGTAGTCTTCTTCCAAACCATAGGCTGGTGCCGACCGGTAGGGAATGAAGAAAACCAGTTAACCTAAACGGTGTACAGAAGGTATTAAGTTCAGACAAAGAAAGGGATTAGTAGGAGGGCAAAGTAAATTGCGACTGATATTCACGACCAAACCAAGTATTTCTTCGCCAATCCTAAATCACCTTTGTATTTCTCCAGGACATTCCGTATCACTACGAAGATCCACAGTTTATTGGATACTCCATCGTATGGTTATATACGAACTCGAAAGGAACTTGTTCCAGTTCGGGGATGGATTCTGGTTCAGGAGAAATAGGAATAAAGTACATTCAGGTGTCTTTTATCTTCACCTTCTCTCGCGTTGCGAGTGCTCCTAGGATTAGGACAGTACACCTTTTATGCTTTTTGGATAGTCTTCTTCCAAACCATAGGCTGGTGCCGAACGGTAGGGAAGGAAGAAAACCATTTGGCTTAAAGGGGTGTACAGAAGGTAATGACTAAAGACATATAAAGGGATTTGGAGAGGTGGCAAAGAGATATACGGTTACAGTTGTGAATCTGGATAATGGAAGAGGCATTACTAGGAATACCAGGATACCCCGACGAAACATTTCTATGTTTCAGTTTCACTGTGTGATGTTAAAAGAAAACTGATTTCCCGATTAGACACTTGCTCCAGGGTATGTATTTACCAGGTTGGATTCTCACATCTGTATGGTTTTACAGATGATGAGTGGGAGTAAGTTATTGGGAATTGGGTGATCATCCTCATTATATCGGGATTCGTTGTAATCGGTGATATTTGAGGAAGTCACCTGGGTTGTTTGCCGGTCGGCAAATATTTGGTTATGAATATCCGCTGTTGTGCACCAATTTCAAATTGATATATCTGTACGTCTATTTTCATAGAGTGAGATATACCTTTTGATATAATGTCGATGACATTTACCTATATCAGTGGATGGTTAGGTAAGGAGCATTAAACAGCGGTGTAATTCTTCTTAACCATAAGTACAGTTTTCAACCTACGACACACAGTGAAAGAGTTGTTAGACTCAGTGGACTTATACAGAGTATTGTATGTTGTCCAGTGTCCATTAGGACAGAGGGGTTGGTCCTCATACTATATTCTGTTTACTTTTAACTTCTCTAGTTCTTAGACATGTGCTTCGAGGAAACACAGGGTCTGAGTTTTTGAGGAGTTATTGGTATAAGAATAGAGTAGAGAACCAGGTATTGCAAGTATCGGGATTCTTCAAAGTGATCGAAGATGTAGATACTTGTGTATGGTATTCAGTTGATAGTAATGAGAACTTGCTTCTCTTTCAGGTTACTCATAATTGGAAGCATTCCTAAGTTGAGTAACGCTGATCGGCCTCCTTCCATTTAGTTGTCATGCACTGGAGACAGCTGCATGATTTGAATCTGGTTCAATTAAATCAGTGCCTCTGGTTCTATATTGGATATAGAACAGTTCATATCTTAACGATGTTAAGGTACGGGGAGTTGTCCGGCTTATGCTTAAAACCAGACTCCGGAGAACTCAAGGCACGTTTTCTGTAATGGCTGTTTGTGGGTTGACCCAGGCTATGACGAGGGTTGACTTTCTACCATCTGGCAGATCAATAGAGATATTGTTCTAGACTCGCCACAGTTTTATTAAAAATGGATTTTTTCAAAAACAGTAGTGGGAGTATGGTAGAACTGAAGTGATTCCAGAACCGCAAACAATTACTGAAAATTTGATAAGGAACCTAAAGATTCGATCTGATTTGACATTCCATTGGCCACTCCGCAGATAAGGTGGGTAACTTCAGGCACCCGAGAGGTACTCCGGTAGCCTCAAGGACGGTGACAGGGAAGTTCTTGTTTACCCGCACTTGCCATTGTTGTTGTTCCAGGCTGCGAGACCCGGCAGGAGGATGAGTATAGCGTCGTTCTAAACTAGCTTTAGAAGTGCACGTCTATATGACTCTGGCAGAGGGTTGTCGTAGTCAGTGGGAGCAGCGGAAGCATTGGTGGACTTCATGCTTATATCTATTTATAGACTAAAGCAGATATAGCGGAGTTAGATCATCTGTTTCTGATGTGACAGTCATGGGTTTGACGTCATCAGAATAGGGGATGGATCTGTTGAGAAGGTAGTTGGAAGTGATATTCCTATACTACGATCGGTTATACTTTGCTCGTCACACAGTGTTTTCTCCACATGGGACTTGGATATTATATCAGACATACTGGTTACTAGACCTATGGTTTTAGATCTAGATTTGGGTGGTTTCCCAATCAGGGTACCTTGACAGTATTCTAAGAGTATTTAGAATGGACGACTCCTGACATGGTAGTGTACCTGCAGGTAATGGAGTCACCCTCTCTAAAGGTGTCTTATAGACTAAAGGGGAGAGGGATACGCATGATTGACAGATCACTTGCTTAGGCAATTGAGTCAATCATGAGATGTCGAGTACCACACCAGATGTTGTTCTTGCACTAGATGCAATAAGTTGATATTGATCCAATCCTGGAGGAACAGTCGGAAGCAGTTTTAGAACATAAGTGAATGTTCTAGGGATATGATAACGGCTGCCTCCTTTAGGAGACGGTTATCACTCCAGGCTTCCAAGGTGACATGGACGACAAGGAGGTTGTCAGAGTTATAGTTCTCCCTCTGACGAGGGACAGTATTTTGGACAGGTGGTCCAAGGCAATACTGAGGGAGGCATGGCGCAGGATACTGATTAAGTTCAGTTGTTGATACAGTCTAAGGAGTTTGGATTTGGAGTTCATTTATGAGCTAGGTCCCATCAGACATCCAGACATTCTAAGACAGGTATTGCTCATTTCGGGAGATGGCTTTCTCCGCGAACTTGAGATATAGAGAGACATAGAAAGAAACATCATAGCGGATCCACTCACTGAGGCTATTCCTCGAACGCAATAGTTTCGCAAACGAGCTTTGTGAGACTGACTAGTAGAGGAGTTGGGTGTTCGGTATCACACGGGCTGTGAGTATGCGGCATCGCAATAATTAGCCTTGAGTGCAAGTGGGAGATTGTTGGAGATAGTGCCCTCAGAGTCAATTATTGGATCACAGGCACGTGATTGCAATGATTGAGGGAGGACCTATCCCGGTAGGACAGTCTTACTCGAGATGATAGTATGCTATCTGGTTTATCTTTATCATCGTGTACTGCTTTAGGTGACCTGACACGTCGCTATTACACGTTGATAGAGCCCCTAGGATTCTTGCTTGACGACCAGCAGTATGATGGCGATCATATACGTGGGAGCTGGAGTCTATAAGCACATCCTTAAAAGGTCCCTAGTCGTGGGAGTTTCGAGACTGGGCATCGATACTCCATTAGTAGACTAGTGTATACAGTCGAGACCCCGACGAGGGGCGGTGGCCGGTCTCACAAGCCACTGGTGTCAGTTGGTTCACCTAAGATGTATACAGGTGCTCATTGGGTTATGAGTACACCGGACAGGACTCGCCGGGAACCTGCTAGTAGGTCTTATACCTGACGTCAGATAGCAGTTCCCAGGTGACATGTGTACAGGTTAGTTCATCGACCTGAGATCGTCATTTGTCTCGTGTGAGTTCCCACTGTGCTTTGATTACTACCCTACCACGGCTCAAAGGAGTCGTGCAAACAGGTTTTAGTTGGGTACAGTCCCGAGCCACATGGAGGCAGTGAGCGGATCTGCAGGGGTTCGTCTCTCCCGGTATTGGGGGTGAGGTCGCGCTGTGTCTAGGAGAGCCATTACGCAAAGCCCTCGGCCGAGGCAGGAGATTTACTGGTAGGTATTCCAGTAGTATCTCAGGGCGTTCTGGGCTACGCTCCGACACGACTTGTACCGCTTTTGGGGGTCTGACTTTCACCAACCCCCTAGGCCCGCCATGCGATACTCATAGACGAACGGACCGGACTGTACGGATATTGTCACTGACAGGCTCAGTAGGGTGTCAGGATGAGTTCGCTCATCGACGTCCCTTTTGGTCAATAGCTGGTGGCCCGTTACGTATTGGCTTATACCTCTGACGTGCTAGTGGTTAAATCCATAGCCATTGTATTGACGAGTCTTTAGAGTCCACCACACTTTCAGTTACTCAGCTTTCGGGCGAAACGCTGTAGAGGCCGTATGGAGATATGGCAGGGTCCGATCAGATACGTGCGGTATTGCACGGATCAGAATCGGACGGTTTTGTACTAGTAGCCGTATAGGTATATATGGCAGGGTTCGATCAGATACGTTCGGTATTGCACGGATCAGGATCGAACGCATTTTACTTGCCGGCTTTGGCTTAAGCTGGTACTAGTTTAGTACAGTGTAGATTTTGTCTCATTGCATTTGTATCCGGACGGAATACAGATGCGGGTGTGTATGCACAGTGTTGGGGTTTTGCTGTAATTTATTACGGGACCAGTTTTCTGGAGTTGCCAGTTTGCATTCCGTTCCGGTCGGTTTTCCTTTGTTCTTTCCCGGCCGGACTTTTCCGATGGAGGGGGTAATTTGCAGTTTTGCAAATTACTTTTGTGGAGGGGGTTTCTTGCAAATGTATTGATTATGATAGCTTTCATTTCTTTTGCTCCATGCTTTTGAATTGAGAGATGTGAAAGGTTATGGAGTGAATAGTAGTTTAAGCATGGTTGATGTTCCTTGGATGTGGTCACCTTTCTTATGCTCCTACACTCACCTCCCTTTGCATTATGTTTCATTCCTCCACCCTTCTCATTCTCACTTGATGAAATGGATGATAAGTTTTTCATGAGAAGAAAAAAGAAAGAGAGAAGAAGAAGAAGAGAGTTTTCCTTCTTGAGAGTTTCATTCTTCTTGATCTCATTTCCATGCTAGAAAAATGCAAGCACCATTTTTCTAGTCTTGATTCCTCCATCATGGCAACTTAACCCCATTGAGTCAAAGCATCTTCTACACTACATTCTACAGCCTATCTTGAGCATGTCGAGTTGCCGGCTTCATGCTCGAGTTGCCTCGGTATTGAGGCGGGAGCCCGTAAAAGACGAAGGCGATGTGGTGCCCTTTCCGGCGAGGAGGCGACGATATGGAGACTACACTTTCCGTGGGAGATCGGGGCGATGATGAGAAGACCGGAGGACTCGGATCTCTTGGTATACTTCTTTTCCCATCTCTTGTTAGCTAGCATAGGTTAATGGTTAACGATCCGGGTTTTCTTTGTCCGCGGTAGCGCCGGTTTCCGAGTAAGGAAAAAATTTTGATTCCGCATTTTGGCCTCGAGTAAGACGGCCGGGGCGCTGCCGTGGCGCAACAGTAATGCCCACTTTCTAGAACACCAGTTCTTAGAAAAGGAAATTAGTGGGAGCGCAGTAGAACTGGAAGAAATTCCAGAACCACAGACTATTACTGAAAGCTTAGTGGAACCAGAGGGTTCAAAAGAACAGGACATTCCTACGCCGCTCCGCAGGAGTAGTAGGCAGTCTCATCCGCCCGAGAGATACTACGGTTTTCTCATAGACGGGGATAGAGAGGATTGCATCATAGATTATGATGAGCCTACTAGCTTCCAGCAGGCCGTTCAGAGCGTTGACTCAGTAAAATGGCTGGATGCAATGCGGACCGAAATGGAGTCCATGTACACCAACAAGGTATGGACGTTGGACATTGCTCCAAACGGGGTAAAACCCGTAGGATGCAAATGGATCTTCAAAAGGAAGATTGGTGTAGATGGACAGGTTGAGACCTATAAAGATAGACTTGTAGAAAAGGGTTTTCGTCAAAGACCTGATTTGGACTATGACGAAACCTTTTCTCCAGTGGCTATGCTGAAATCCATTCGGATCCTTCTTGCCATTACTGCCTTCCACGATTATGAGATTTGGCAGATGGACGTAAAGACAGCTTTTCTAAATGGAAATTTAGAGGAGTGTGTCTATATGGACCAGCCAGAGGGTTTCATTCAGAGTGGGAGCAGCGGAAAGGTGTGCAAGTTGCTTAAGTCCATCTACGGACTAAAGCAGGCATCGCGGAGTTGGAACATCTGTTTTGATGAAACGGTCAAGGAATTTGGCTTTATCAAAAATCCAGATGAACCATGCATCTATAGTAGATTTGTAGCGAGAACTGTAGTATTCCTCGTTTTATACGTGGATGACATTCTCTTAATAGGAAATGACATTCCTATGCTACAATCTGTCAAGGGGTTCTTGTCGCACAGGTTCTCCATGAAAGACCTGGGTGATGCCTCTTACATCCTGGGGATCCGGATCCATCGTGATAGATCCAAGAGGATATTAGGACTTTCACAGTCCAGGTACATCGACACCATACTGAAGAGATTCAGTATGGAAGATTCCAAGCGCAGTAACCTACCGGCTTGTCACGGGATCACCCTCTCTAAAGAGATGTCTCCCAAGACTGATTTGGAGAGGGATCGCATGTCTATTATACCCTACGCTTCTGCGGTAGGCTCTATAATGTATGCGATGTTGTGTACCAGACCGGATGTAGCTTATGCACTGAGTGTGGTAAGCCGGTATCAGTCAAACCCTGGGGAGAAACACTGGATAGCGGTAAAGAACATTCTCAAGTACCTGAGAAGGACTAAGGAGATGTTCTTTGTGTATGGCGGAAAAGACCTCAATATCGAGGCCTTTGCTGACTCCAGCTTCCAGAGTGACAAGGATGATTCCAAGTCCATGTCGGGTTTTGTCTTTACCCTCAATGGAGGGGCGGTGTGTTGGAAGAGTTCCAAACAGGAAACCGTTGCAGACTCGACGATGGAAGCGGAATACATTGCTGCATCTGATGCCGCAAAAGAAGCTGTCTGGATGAGGAAGTTCTTGAAAGAGCTTCAGGTGGTTCCGTCCATTGTTGATCCAATACCTCTGTATTGCGACAACAACGGGGCTATAGCTTTAGCGAAGGAACCCAGGTCCCATCAGAGATCCAGACACATCTTGAGGCGGTATCACCTGATCAGG
Organism: Agapanthus africanus; assembly: GCA_030015575.1. Taxonomy (NCBI): domain Eukaryota; kingdom Viridiplantae; phylum Streptophyta; class Magnoliopsida; order Asparagales; family Amaryllidaceae; genus Agapanthus; species Agapanthus africanus. The sequence goes on from JASDDO010000006.1 coordinate 290,313,510, forward strand.
GAGATCGTAGATCGCCAGGAGATCGAGGTTCGGAGAGTCACTTCAGAAGATAACACTGCAGATCCATTCACCAAGGCCTTGCCCCAGACTCAGTTCGAGCGGCTGATCGAGATGATAGGTCTTCGACACGCCAGTACATGGCCTTAGTGCAAGTGGGAGATTGTTAGTGTATATGCCCTAGAGGCCATTACTGTATCATACTAGTTTGTATATTACTTAATGGAAGCTTGGGATATTCACCTTGTATATACAATCTTGCTCAAAATAGTAGTATGCTACTTGGTTTGTTTCTACTTCAATGTGTACATGTGTTTATTTTAGTATATCACTTATACACAATAGTGGAGCCCTTAGGATCTTTGCTTGATTACCAGTGATGTGATGGCAGTCACACTAGTGGGGCTGGGTAATCTATAAGCACATCCTTATGCAGGTCTCTAGTCGCAGGACTATCGAGACAGGGCATCGATACTCCGGAGTAGACTAGCGCATGCGCTTCTCATCCCAGTGTGGGAGACGGTCTGTCCCACAGCCGTCGGTACGTCGTACTTGAGAGAGTATGCGGGTGCTCGTTGGGTTACGAGTACACTGGACAGGACTCGTCGGGAACTGACTAGTTGGTATTATGCCTATCGTCAGTTATCAGTTCCCAGGTGACATGAGTACAGCTTAGTCCGCTGACTTGACACTGTCACTTCGCCTCGAGTGTGTTTCCACTGTACTTTGATTACTACCCTACCATGGCTCAAAGGAGTCGTGCAAACAGGTGGTAGTTAGGTGCAGTCCCGAAGCACTTGGAGGCAGTGACGGTTAGACAGGATTCGTCTCTCCCGGTATTGGGGGTTGACATCGCGCTGTGTTTAGGAGAGCCATTACACGAGTAGTCCCTGGCCAGGGCAATCGAGATATACTGGTAGGCTTCCAGTGTTATCTCAGGGTATTTTGCGCTTCACTCCGACACGACTTGTACCGCTATTGGGGGACTGACGTTTACCGCCCCCTAGGCCCGCCATGTGATGTATCAGACGAACAGACCGTACTGTACAGAGATTGTCACATTCAGGCTCAGTAGGAGTTCAGATGGGTTTCACCTCGTCAGTCTTCTTGTCGGCATCTACCTGGGGACCGTTACGCACAGCTAGTGCCGCTTGCGGTCTTTGGTTAAACCCACTGCCAGCGTAATGTCGAGTCTTTAGAGTCCCACACAGAAAGCTATTCGCCTTTAGGCAAAAGAGTAGAGGTCGCATGGTTTTGCGACAGGTCGCATGGTTTTGCGACAGGGTTCGGTCACATCCGTGCACTTGTGCACATGCAGTGTCCGGACAGTTCACACTAGCGGGCTTTGGTTTAAGCCAGATCCTAGTGTAACTTTTGGGATTGGATTTATCCAGTATGTATTCGTGTTCCTCGGAACGCGGATGCGGGTGTGTATGCACAGTTGACGGAGAGACAGAGGCAGAGAATTCTCATTAGGGTTGTTGACCGTTGACAGTTGACTATTGACTTTTTGCTCAACCCTAATGAGAATATGATATGTGATTAAAAATTATATTAATTAAGTATTATGGTGACATGGTTGTTGAGGGGTTGACTTTGTTGACTTGTTGACTTTTGTTGACTTGTTGACTTTGTTGACCGGTTCACTAGGCTTGACTAGTTGACCATCATGATAACTATAGCTATCATTTCATGGAAAAGACTTTTGCTTGCTTGCTCTTTTGTGCAAAATGAGTGCATGAAATGATATGGCTATGGTTGCTTAAACCATCACATAATACTTGATTGCTATGATGTGTTATGATGGTTATGGATTATGAGAGCCAAATGAGAAAAGTCTTCTCTCATTCTTTCATGCTCATTCTCTCTCTTGTTCTTGATCTCTCATCTTCCTCCTCTTGCTCTCCCTCTCTCTTGACTCTATGGTTCACTTGTCTTATGAGTTGAGAACTAAGAACCATAGATAAAATCCCATACAAACTCTTCTCTACTCACTCTAGTTCACAAGGTTTAGCAAACCGAGTGAACTAGTTTCTTCAAAGTTCGAAGAAGGAGCCAAAGGTTGAAGCTTTCAGGTGGATCTATCTTCGGCGCAAGGAGACGACGGGGAGAAGCCGATCCGGACGACCATCGAAGCTTGAAGACGAAGGAGTTCGAGAAAAAGAAAGGTATAACCTCTTAACCGAGTAGTTAGCAACTCGTAGTTAGGTTGTTAGTTAGATGTTTAACAAAGATCCGGGTTTTAAGTCCATGTTACCACCTCTAAGAAAATCGTTTTTTATCAAATTCCGCATGCCCGAAAGTACCGGGAGAAGTAGCATGGACTTACAGGAAGATAGCGAGCGGACATAGTCGTCGTCATCTATCATTGACCTAGGCTGTGGCTCATTGAGCATAGTATTTCTTTAGGAAGCGGACGTTTATTGGCCTGAAAGGCCTTTCACCATGCATGTCCATGAGTAGATAGGCTCCACCCTGGTAGAACTTATCTATGATGTACGGGCCTTCATAGTTTGGCTCGAATTTTCCCCGCTTGACGCGATTGGGGATCATAGGCCTTTTGACCACTAACACGAGGTCGCCTTGGCGGAATGTCCTCGGTCGGGTCAATCTTTCGTATGAGCGCGTCATCTTTGCTTTATAAGCTTCTAGATTTTGTTGCGCTATGAGCCGGGTTTCATCGAGGGCATCGAGCTCCTCAAGCCGAAGGTGAGCATTTTCTTCGTCCGTCAGCTCGTAGTGGACTGCCACTTGTAGAGAGGGTAACTCTATCTCGAGGGGGAGCACTGCTTCCATCCCAAATACCAACGCATACGGCGTTGCGTTCGTGGCCATCTTAAACGTAGTTCGATAGGCCCAAAGGGCCTCTTGCAGCCTCTCATGCCAGTCCTTCTTATTTCGGGACACCGTCTTTTTTATGATCTTTGTCAAGGTCTTATTGAAGGCCTCGGCCAGACCGTTAGCTCGCGGATTGTAAACTGAAGAATATCTCCAGTCTATATTGTGCTGCTGCGCGAAGCGGCTAATCTTATGGCTTCTGTAGGCTGGCCCGTTACCGGAGATAATCCGCCGTGGAGTTCCAAACCGATAGATGACGTGCGTCTTGAAGAAGTGGTGGATATTCTCCGTCTTCACTTCCCTCAATGGTGCTTCTTCCACCCGTTTGGAGAAGTAATCAGTCGTCGCCAAGATGAAACGATGTCCCCTGGACGATGCTGGTTCAATGGGGCCGACTATGTCAGTCCCCCATATTTCGAACGGCCAGCTAGCCATCGTTGGATGTAGTGGATTCGGATGCTGGTGGATGAAACCCCGTGGATTTGGCACGAGTGGCACTGCTTCGCATACTCGAGGCAGTCCTGGATCATTGTGGGCCAGTAGTAACCCATCCGTTTAATTTTTAACTCCATCTTCGGTCCTGCTTGATGAGAACCACAGATTCCGTCATGAACCTCTTGAACGACTCTTTCTGCTTCGTCCGGTCCTAAACAGCTTAGCCACAGAGAATCAAACGACCTCTTATACAGAGTATCATTGACGAAAGCGAAAGATAGAGCTCGTTTCATGAGCTGATGTCTTGAGGACGCTCCTTCGGGCATTCGGTGGGACTTAAAGTAGTCTATGAAGACTTCCCTCCAGTCCTCAGCCTTCTTACGGTCTTTTATTTGTAGGGTTGTCTGCTCAGTCGCTCCCTTTTCTTCGCATGATTCCGGAGATATTTCTGCCGGGGCGAGCACTCGACGGCTTTGCACCATGATTTTGACGTCATATCTCATCAGCTAGTTCTTTAGCGAGCTTAGCTAGCGCGTCTGCTTTGCTATTTGCTGCACGTGGTATACTTTCCAAAGTGTAGGAGGGAATTTGGGTCAATAGTTGTTGCACCTTTTCGCCGTACTTCACCAGCTCCGGTTTGCACGTTTGGTGGTCGCCATTTACTTAACTAACGACCAGTTGAGAATCCCCGTATATAAGGAGGTCTTCAATTCCCATGTCAATGGCGATCTCGAGGCCTGCTATCAAAGCTTCGTATTCGGCTTCATTGTTCGTCCTCGATTCCGTTAAGGAGAAAGCAAAGCGCATTATCCCTCCTTATGGGGTTATGAAGATAAGGCCTACTCCCGATTTGATTATGGGGGTACATTGTTTGCACTTCTTCATGGAAGATGCCCCGTCAAAATAGAGTTCCCATCGGGTATCACCGCCGCCGATCGCATCGAATGCATGTTCGTCCAGCAAATCGCGGTTCAGAGGAGAACCGGCAGGTACTGAATGCTCAACAAGGAAGTCGGCAATGGCCTGGTCTTTCATTGCCTTAAGAGGTCGATACGTTATCGAGAACTCCATCAGGAGTAGAGCCCATTTAGCGAGTCGACCCGTCAATATAGCCTTTGACATCAAATATTTAAGGGGGTCCACCTTCGAGATGAGACGGACTTCGTGCGCCAACGCATAGTGCCTGAGTTTTGTTATTGCGAAGATTAACGCTAAGCTGTGTTTTTCAATGGGAGAGTAGTTACTTTCTGCCCCCAGCAGAACTCGACTTAGGTAGTAGAGTGCTCTCTCTTTTCCTTGATCGTTCTCTTGTGCCCACAATGCGCCTAAGGAACCTTCGAGGGCGGTTGTATAAAGAATGAAGGGTTTTCCCTTGACCGGCGCAGCCAACACCGAAGGGTTCTACAGGTACTGCTTGATCTCGTCTAGTGCACCTTGGCATTTGTGATCCCAAACGAATGGAGTTCCCTTCTTCATCAGGTGGCTGTAAGGACGGCACTTGCGTGAAAGATTGGCGATAAACCGCCGGATGTATGCGAGCTTCCCTTGGAGAGACCGCAACTGTTTGAGGGTTCTTGGCGGAGGCATTTCCATGATCGCCTTGATCTTAGATGGATCTATTTCGATACCTCGGTGTCGGATGATGAATCCCAGGAATTTACCCGAGGAGACTCCAAACGCGCATTTGAGGGGATTCATCTTCAAATTATATTGCCGAAGGCGTTGAAATACAGTCTCCAGATGCTTTAAATGCTCTTCGTATGACATGCTCTTTACTACAAGGTCATCGATATAGCACTCGACGATGTCATGTATGAGGTCGTCGAAGATCTTTGTCATGGCCCTTTGATGTAAGTGCACGGCGGTGCCCCGGCCGTCAGTCCGACGGCCAAAAGCGGAAGCGGTGATAAACTTTAATTTTGCAAACTAGCAAACCGGCACCACCGCGCACTAAAACCCGGATCGGGCCATTAACTAGTCCTAGCTAACTACAAGAAGGGGAAGAGAGATATACCGACTGACCCAAGTCCTCCAGTCTTCTCGTCATCGTCCCGATCTCCCGCGGAATGTCCTGTCTCCACCTCGTCCCCGGAAGTGCACCACATCGCCTACATCTTTTACGGGCTCCTACCTCTATGCCGAGGCAACTCGGGCACGAAGCTGGCTAGTCGACGTGCCCAAGATTTGCTGTAGAATCTAGTGTGGAACTCATGTCTCATTTGGGGTTATGGAGTTGCCTTTTGTGGAGGAATGATACTTGGAGTTTTGGAGATTGATCTTGTGGGATTTTTACAACATGAAATGAACCAAAAACCCACACTCAAAATGTTGGACAGCCCACCCCCTTCATTGGCCGGCCATGGCTAGAAAAATGGGAGAGGGGAGAATGAATGAAGAAGTGTATGGATCAAAAATGAGTGAGCCAACCAATAATCCAAAGGAGAGAGAGAAAAGGCTATCATATGAAGAAATGATCACAAAGAAACTACAACACTCATACAACCATCATAACCAAACATCATCATCAAGCATGATGACATCAAAAAGGTCAAGCCATCATGAAGATTGAAGTCAAGCAAGTCAATGGATGGTGCACCATTATGAAAAACATCATGATGCAACAAAATGCAAAGACCCCCTCCACAAAAGCTTATTTGCACAAATGCAAATAAGCCCTCCTCCACCAAACTTCGGCCAATGAACGATACAAAGGAAATTGGCTGAAACGGAAAGCAAACTGGCAACTCCAGAAAACTGGTCCCGTAATAAATTACAGGAAAACCCCGATACTGTGCATACACACCCGCATTTGTATTCCGACCGAAATACAAATGCAATGAGACAAAATCTACACTGTACTATACTAGGATCCGGCTTAAACCAAAGCCGGCTAGTAATATCCGTCCGATCCTGATCCGTGCAATACCGCACGTATCTGATCGAACCCTGCCATATATCCATACGGCCTCTAGTACAAACCGTCCGATCCTGATCCGTGCAATACCGCACGTATCTGATCGGACCCTGCCATATCTCCATACGGCCTCTATAGCTTTTCGCCCGAAAGCTTGAGTAACAGAATGTGGGGGACTCTAAAGACTCGTCAACACCTTGGTTGTGGATTTAACCACTAGCACGTCAGAGGTATAAGCCAATACGTAACGGGCTACCAGGTATTGACCAAAAGGGACGTCTGTGAGCGAACTCAGCCTGACAACCCTACTGAGCCTGACAGTGACAATATCCGTACAGTCCGGTCCGTTCGTCTATGCGCATCGCATGGCCGGCCTAGGGGGTTGGTAAAAGTCAGACCGCAAAAGCGGTACAAGTCGTGTCGGAGTGTAGCCCAGAACACCCTGAGATACTACTGGAATACCTACCAGTAAATCTCCTGCCTTGGCCAAGGACTTCGTGTAATGGCTCTCCTAGACACAGCACGACCTCACCCCCAATACCGGGAGAGACGAACCCCTGAAGATGCGCTCACTGCCTCCATGTGGCTCGGGACTGTACCCAACTAAAACCTGTTTGCACGTCTCCTTTGAGCGTGGTAGGGTAGTAATCAAAGTACAGTGGGAACTCACATGAGACAAATGACGATCCCCACGTCGATGAACTAACTTGTACACATGTCACCAGTGAACTGCCATCTAACGTCTGGTATAAGACCAACTAGCATGTTCCCGGCGAGTCCTGTCCGGTGTACTCATAACCCAATGAGCACCTGTACACATCTTAGGTGAACTAACTGACACCAGTGGCTTGTGAGACCGACCACCACCCCTCGTCGGGGTCTCGACTGTATACACTAGTCTACTCTGGAGTATCGATGCCCTGTCTCGAAACTCTCACGACTAGGGACCATTTAAGGATATGCTTATAGACCCCAGCTCCCACTTATATGATCGCCCTCATACTGCTGGCCGTCAAGCAAGAATCCTAGGGGCTCTACCAACGTGTAATAGCGACCTGTCAGGTCACCTAAAGCAGTTCACGATGATAAAGGTAAACCAGATAGCATACTATCATCTCGAGTAAGATTGTCCTACAGGGATAGGTCCTCCCTCAATCATTACAATCACGTGCCTATGATCCAATAATTGACTCTGAGGGCACTATCTCCAACAATCTCCCACTTGCACTCAAGGCTAATTATTGCGATGTCGCATACTCATAGCCCGTGTGATACCGAACACCCAACTCCTCTACGAGTCAGTCTCACAAAGCTCGTTTGCGAAACTATTGCGTTTGAGGAATAGCCTCAGTGAGTGGATCCGCCTTGATGTTTCTTTCTATGTCTCTCTATATCTCAAGTTCGCGGAGAAAGCCATCTCCCGAAATGAGCAATACCTGTCTTAGAATGTCTGGATGTCTGATGGGACCTAGCTCATAAATGAACTCCAAATCTAAACTTCTTAGACTGTATCGTTAACTGAATTTAATCAGTATTTTGCGCCATGCCTCCCTCAGTATTGCCTTGGATCACCTGTCCAAAATACTGCCCCTCGTCAGAAGGAAAAACTATAACTCTGACAACCTTCTTGTCGTCCAGGTCACCTTGGAAGCCTGGAATGATAACTGTCTCCTGAATAAGGCTGTCGTTATCATATCCGTAGAACATCCACTTATGTTCTAAAACTGCTTCCGACTGTTTCTCCAGGATTGGATTAATGTCAACTTATTGCATCTAGTGCAAGAACAACATCTGGCGTGGTACTTGACATCTCACGATTAACTCAATTGCCTGAGCAAGTGATCTGCCAATCATGCACATCCCTCTCCCCTTTAGTCTGTAAGACAGCTTTAGAGAGGGTGACTCCATCACCTGCAGGTACACTACCATGCCGGGAGTCGTCCATTCTAAATACTCTTAGAATGCTGTCAAAGTACCCTTATTGGGAAAACACCCAAATCTAGATCTAAAACCATAGATCTAGTAACCAGTATGTCTGACATAATGTCCAAATCCCATATGGAGAAAACACTGTGTGACGACCAAAGTATAACTGACCGTAGTATAGGAATTTCCTTTCCTACTCTGTGTATGTCATCCAAATACTATGACATCACACCCTACTACCTTCTCAACAGATCCATCCCCTATTCTGATGAAGTCAAACCCATGACTGTCACGTCAGAAATAGATGATCTATCTCCGCTATATCTGCTTTAGTCAATAAATAGACATAAGCAACCTGTCCACCAATGCTTCCGCTGCTCCCACTGACTACGACAACCCTCTGGCAGAGTCATACAAACGTACACTTCTAAAGCAAGTTTAGAATGACGCTATACTCATCCTCCTGCCGGGTCTCACAGTCTGGAATAACAGCAATGGCAAGTGTGGGTAAACAAGAACTTCCTTGTCACCGTCCTTGAGGCTATCGAAGTACCTCTCGGGTGCCTGAAATTACCCACCTTATCTGCGGAGTGGCCAATGGAATGTCAATCTAGATTGAATCTTTAGGTTCCTATGAAATCTTCAGTAATCGTTTGTGGTTCTGGAATCACTTCCAGTTCTACCATACTCCCACTACTGTTTTCTGAAAAAATCCATTTTTAATAAAACTGTGGCGAGTCAAGAACAATATCACTATTGATCTTTCTTATGGTAGAAAGTCAACCCTCGTCATAGCCTGGGTCAACCCACAAACAGCCATTACAGAAACGTGCCTTGAGTTATCCAGAGTCTGGTTTTAATCATAAGCCGGACAACTCCCTGTACCTTAACAACATTAAGATATGAACTGTTCTATATCCAATATAGAACCAGAGGCACTGATTTAATTGAACCAGATTCAAATCATGCAGCTATCTCCAGTGCATGTCAACTAAATGGAGAGAGGCCAATCAGCGTTACTCAAATTAGGAATGCTTCCAATTATGAGTAACCTGAAAGAGAAGCAAGTTCTCTTAACCATTGCTATCAACTGAATACCATACTCAAGTATCTACATCTTCGATCACTTTGAAGAATTCCGATACTTGCAATACCTGGTTCTCTACTTTATTCAAATACCTATAACTTCTCAAAATTCGGACCCTGTGTTTCCACGAAACACCTGCCTAAAAGCTAGAGAAGTCATAAGTAAACCGAATATAGTACGAGGACCAACCCCTCTGTCCTGATGGACCCAGGACAACATACAATACTTTGTATAAGTCCCTTGAGTCTGATAACTCATTCACTGTGTGTCGCAGGTTGAAAACTGTACTATGGTTATGAAGAATTACACCGTTGTTTAATGCTCCTTACCTAACCATCCATTGATATAGGTAAATGTCACAGACATAATTTCAAAAAGGTATATCTCACTCTATGAAAATAGATGTACAGATATATCAATTTGAAATTGGTGCATAACAGCGGATATTCAAAACCAAATATTTGCCGACCGGCAAACAACCCAGGTGACTTCTTCAAATATCACCGATTACAACGAATCCCGATATAATGAGGATGATCACCCAATTCCCAATAACTTACTCCCACTCATCATCTGTAAAACCATACAGATGTGAGAATCATACCTGGTAAATACATACCCTGGAGCAAGTGTCTAACTGGGAAATCAGTTTTCCTTTAACAGTACACAGTGACACTGAAACATTGAAATGTTTCGATGGGGTATCCCGGTATTCCTAGTAATGCCTCTTCCAGATTCATGACTGTAACCGTATAATTCTTTGCCACCTCTCCAAATCCCTTTATATGTCTTTAGTCATTACCTTCTGCACACCTCTTAGGCCAAATGGTTTTCTTCCTTCCCTACCGTTCGGCACCAGCCTATGGTTTGGAAGAAGACTATCCAATAAGCATAATGGGTGTACTGTCCTAATCCTAGGAGCACTCGCAATGCGAGAGAAGGTGAGGATAAAAGACAACCGAATAAACCTTATTCCTATTTCTCCTGAACCAGAATCCATCCCCGAACTGGAACAAGTTCCTTTCGAGTTCGTATATAACCATACGATGGAGTATCCAATAAACTGTGGATCTTCGTAGTGATACGGAGTGTCCTGGTGAAATACAAAGGTGATTTAGGATTGGCGAAGGAGTACTTGGTTTGGTCGTAAATAGCAGTCGCAATTTACTTTGCCCTCTTACTAATCCCTTGCTTTGTCTTAACATAATACCTTCTGCACACCATCGTTATGCTAATTGGTTTTCTTCATTCCCTACCGGTCGGCACCTGCCTATGGTTTGGAAGAAGACTATCCAATTTGCGTAATAGGTGTACTATCTCCTAAACCAAGGAGTACTCGCAACCTGAGAGAAGGTAAAAGGAAAAGACAACTGAATAATCCTATCCGTTTTCTCCAGAACCGGAAACCATCCTCGAATAAATCCCTTTGAGTTCGTATATAACCATACGATGGTTTTGTCCAATGGAAGTGGACGTTCATAGTAATACGGGGTGTCTTGGAGAAAAGGGTAAAAGTAGAAGTGGCAATGAGGTCTGCAACTCTGATAATCCAAAAGCCGGTGTTAAGAAGGTTCGGTCAACTTGGTCACTGAGTCATAGTCTTAGGGTCGGGACAATGGTCGCTGCCAAAGAGAGAGAGAAAAGAAATACTCAGCGTGCACTCTAACCTAGATCAGAATGGTTACCAATTTATCTAATCTGGAAACATCCCACTGTACCGTCAAATTCTTCTCCAAACCCGAAAGAAGAATTAGTCGGGGTCACCCGATGAGTAAACTAACTCATCAGTGGGAATCGGGATCCAACTATCATCGCATGATAACGTGACGGAATCCGCTCACGGTGTCACACTCCAAAAGGTATGCGCATATCTGGCAAGTTTCAGTTCTTTTGAAACTCCCGATGAGATTTTTGCCCCATTCTCTTATGACCTTGACTTTGGCCAACATATCATAAGTCACATGTCAAGTTCTACCCGTCATTCTCCAGGTTAATTTGAATCCACCCGTACCTACCCTTTACTTTGGCCAAAATGGCAGTTCGACTGTCCCAAACCAACGCATCTATCTATGCTGCATATGAATCCCCAATAGCTACCAATCACTGTGCCTTGACTTTGGCCAACATACACAGCTTGAATACTATTGACCATCCATATGAAACGACGGAGGGCTACGAATGGTTTCTGGCGAAAACCTTTAACGTAATGAACTTGATATCGTTGAAGGAACGGATAGCTTTTAAAAATATAGTGACGAAAACCGTTGCTAAAGAGGTCACTCCCGATGAAGGGATCTCGGCTCTTTCCCCGTAGAATGAGGTGCAGGATATTCCAACTGAAAACCACGGTGCAAAGCAAAAGTAATCGGCTACAGTGAAGTCATTGCCCTGACGCAAACTTTTTGTCCAAGGGGTCACTCCCGGTGAAGGGATCTCGGCCCTTGCCTCGTCGACTGAGGAGCAGGATATTCCAAATGAATACCACGATGCAAAACAAAAGTGAACGTCCTTGCAATAACAGCTTTTTGAAAAGTGTTCCAACAACATCAGATTAGGTTTGTTTTTAACTTGCATTGATCCGAATCAACGCAGTCCCATCAATTGATCACACCACAAAGAACGAAAATATACTGATGTATGTATATGCCATCCGCATTCGTCACTGGGTCCCGTCATTACCCGTTAGGTTAGCTAACTAACGACAGAGCGGGGACTGGACTAGCGCGGATGCAAAACATATACAACATCTACTAATATATATACCAATATATTATATTCGCTCAAGGGGTGATAAAATGCAACAACACAGAAATGTACAGCAACACAGAACAATACAGATATCTGGGATCCCCGGGTTTCACAGAGCCGCTGAAACCCGACGTTCCCCTGGTCGTGTGGATAGCCTGTGCAATGAAATCCTAGACCCCTACGGGCGCGGCAAGTTACCCGCCAAAACCCGAAGCGAGGCAGCCCCCTTCAGCAACGTGAATGGACCACCCAGCACTTCACGGAATCCGGTAACTCGGGCACCCCTCCTGGGTCAACCTGTACCCCCTACGAGTGCGGCGAATAGCCCGCCAATCCTAGAGTAAAGCCCCCTCCGTCTCAATGCCATGAGATGCGGGCTTGTTGCCCTCTAGAACCCGGCTATCCGTGCACCCCTCCGCGAGGTAATCCTAGTACAGAAAGTAAAATATATATACAACGGGTACATCGACCGCAACCTGGTCGTGCCCCAAAATAATAATACAAATAGGCAGTCACGGCAGTCCACATGTCGGACGCTCGCCCCGCAATATCAAATGTACATAATACAACAAAAACTGTACTAGCATTGCATCCAGGCTATCCCCACGACCGATCCGCAATATCACAGCAAAACACAGAACATCAACGTGAAAGTCACGTTCGCAAATCCTTCTAACCGGGCTATAGCAGTTAGACAGGATTTACCGATCAAGTGACATTCACGGTCGCAGATATAATGTAAATACTGTGAACTAATGTGTTTAAAATATCCGATCGATCAAATTTTAACAAGTGGGCCCCCAAGTACTACTGCAGCACATTAAAAAATTCTGGGCCCAAAATTAATATTCCAGAAACCCTATTTTCACCCCAGAAGCCCACTGAAAAAATTTGAAGCATTGATCCCTCCAAACTGCGGCGGAACCGCGGCGCCAAGTGGGGTTTGGCCGTGGTTTCGCGCTCTCCCTGAAAGATCAATGTTCGAATTTTCCCTGAATTCTTAGGACTTCCAGTACATCAGTTTTCTACAACCTGAAAAAATTTTCGACTCCAGAAAATTTCAACAGAAAACTGATGCATGTGAAAAACGCGGATTTTGGAATTTTGGTCGATCGGAAATGTAAACACATTAAACAAAGCTAGACTATGTTAATGGCGAGGCTCTGATACCACTGTAAGTGCACGGCGGCGCCCCGGCCGTCAATCCGACGGCCAAAAGCGGAAGCGGTGATAAACTTTAATTTTGCAAACTAGCAAACCGGCACCACAGCGCACTAAAACCCGGATCGGGCCATTAACTAGTCCTAGCTAACTACAAGAAGGGGAAGAGAGATATACCGACTGACCCAAGTCCTTCGGTCTTCTCGTCGTCGTCCCGATCTCCCGCGGAACGTCCTGTCTCCATCTCGTCACCGTAAGTGCACCACATCGCCTACATCTTTTACGGGCTCCTACCTCTATGCCGAGGCAACTCGGGCATGAAGCTGGCTAGTCGACGTGCCCAAGATTTGCTGTAGAATCTAGTGTGGAACTCATGTCTCATTTGGGGTTATGGAGTTGCCTTTTGTGGAGGAATGATACTTGGAGTTTTGGAGATTGATCTTGTGGGATTTTTGCAACATGAAATAAACCAAAAACCCACACTCAAAATGTTGGACAGCCCACCCCCTTCATTGGTCGGCCATGGCTAGAAAAATGGGAGAGGGGAGAATGAATGAAGGAGTGTATGGATCAAAAATGAGTGAGCCAACCAATAATCCAAAGGAGAGAGAGAAAAGGCTATCATATGAAGAAATGATCACAAAGAAACTACAACACTCATACAACCATCATAACCAAACATCATCATCAAGCATGATGACTTCAAAAAGGTCAATCCATCATGAAGATTGAAGTCAAGCAAGTCAATGGATGGTGCACCATTATGAAAAACATCATGATGCAATAAAATGCAAAGACCCCCTCCACAAAAGCTTATTTGCACAAATGCAAATAAGCCCTCCTCCACCAAACTTCGGCCAATGAACGATACAAAGGAAATTGGCCGAAACGGAAAGCAAACTGGCAACTCCAGAAAACTGGTCCCGTAATAAATTACAGGAAAACCCCGATACTGTGCATACACACCCGCATTTGTATTCCGACCGAAATACAAATGCAATGAGACAAAATCTACACTGTACTATACTAGGATCCGGCTTAGACCAAAGCCGGCTAGTAATATCCGTCCGATCCTGATCCGTGCAATACCGCACGTATCTGATCGAACCCTGCCATATATCCATACGGCCTCTAGTACAAACCGTCCGATCCTGATCCGTGTAATACCGCACGTATCTGATCGGACCCTGCCATATCTCCATACGGCCTCTATAGCTTTTCGCCCGAAAGCTTGAGTAACAGAATGTGGGGGACTCTAAAGACTCGTCAACACCTTGGTTGTGGATTTAACCACTAGCATGTCAGAGGTATAAGCCAATACGTAACGGGCTACCAGGTATTGACCAAAAGGGACGTCTGTGAGCGAACTCAGCCTGACAACCCTACTGAGCCTGACAGTGACAATATCCGTACAGTCCAGTCCGTTCGTCTATGAGCATCGCATGGCGGGCCTAGGGGGTTGGTAAAAGTCAGACCCCCAAAAGCGGTACAAGTCATGTCGGAGTGTAGCCCAGAACATCCTGAGATACTACTGGAATACCTACCAGTAAATCTCCTGCCTTGGCCAAGGACTTCGTGTAATGGCTCTCCTAGACACAGCACGATCTCACCCCCAATACCGGGAGAGACGAACCCCTGAAGATGCGCTCACTGCCTCCATGTGGCTCGGGACTGTACCCAACTAAAACCTGTTTGCACGTCTCCTTTGAGCGTGGTAGGGTAGTAATCAAAGTACAGTGGGAACTCACATGAGACAAATGACGATCCCCACGTCGATGAACTAACCTGTACACATGTCACCAGGGAACTGCCATCTGACGTCTGGTATAAGACCAACTAGCATGTTCCCGGCGAGTCCTGTTCGGTGTACTCATAACCCAATGAGCACCTGTACACATCTTAGGTGAACTAACTAACACCAGTAGCTTGTGAGACCGGCCACCGCCCCTCGTCGGGGTCTCGACTGTATACACTAGTCTACTCTGGAGTATCGATGCCCTGTCTCGAAACTCTCACGACTAGGGACCATTTAAGGATATGCTTATAGACCCCAGCTCCCACTTATATGATCGCCCTCATACTGCTGGCCGTCAAGCAAGAATCCTAGGGGCTCTACCAACGTGTAATAGCGACCTGTCAGGTCACCTAAAGCAGTACACGATGATAAAGGTAAACCAGATAGCATACTATCATCTCGAGTAAGATTGTCCTACAGGGATAGGTCCTCCCTCAATCATTACAATCACGTTCCTGTGATCCAATAATTGACTCTGAGGGCACTATCTCCAACATTTGATAGGTAGCGCCAGCGTTCTTTAGACCAAAGGGCATAACCCTGTAGCAGAATATACCCAAAGGGGTCCGGAAAGCGGTGTGCTTCTGGTATTCGGGATGCATCTTTATCTGATTGTACCCTGATGAACCGTCCATAAAGGAGAAAACCTCGTGAGTGGACGTGTTGTCTATCATTAGCTCGGTTATCGGTACTGGGAAATCGTTATTCGGGCAGGCTTTGTTGAGATCCCTGAAATCCACGCATATGCGTACCGTCCCATTTTTCTTCATTACCGGGACGATGTTGGCGATCCAATCGGGATACTGGACTTCTTGGATAAATCCAGAATCGATCAGCTTCTTGACTTCGGCGTTGATGTTCATCTCAAGCTCGAGCCGCATCCTTCTCGGCGCCTGCTTGACTGGCTTGATATCTGGGGATATTGCTAATTTATGCACAGCAATCTCCGGATCCAATCCTGGCATTTCGGAATAGTTCCACGCGAAGCAGTCTTTATGCTGTAGAAGCACGTTCTTTAACGCAGCCACCCTTTCTTCAGATAGCAGCTCGCTAACAAATGTCAGTCGCGGATCATCTGCCGCTCCCAACTCAATCTTCTTGAGGTTATCTGCAGTAATATGTATGCCATCTTCCAGTTCTTTCGAAGCTGGCGGAAATTCTGAGATCACCTCATCATCGCTGTTCTCAAAGCACCAGGGAAGGTCATCCATGTTCTCGGACTCTTCTTTTAATATCGTAATCGTGTAACATGTGCGAATCCGCTTCCAGGATTGAGGTGGATCTGATTCTGCTTTTGCGGCTTTGAGTTCGTGCTTTTCTGGCGGCGTTACCCTCCAGCCGTCGGATAAAGCGAATCTACCCTGTTGGTACTGGTCCTCGACCCAGTTCTTGAAGGTGAAGCAGTCTTCGGTAGGATGTCCTATGGCTTGGTGATAAGAGCAATAGCTCAGATGAGACGCCTTGTTAGCTTTCTCAGGGTGCTTAGACTCTGGAAGCGCGATCATTTGATGTTTTATAGCGAGCTCGAGTAACCTCTCCGTCTTGTCTCGGGGGAAGGAGTACGCTCGACTCATCTTCTTCATGAGGGACAAATCCGAGCCGCGCAATATCCGATCACGTAACTCTCTAATCCTGCGTCGTTGTTGTCGGCTCCCCTTTCCGCTTCTTGATTTATTTCTTCCTCTGCGTCGGGCCTTTCGTACAACGGGTTGACAGGGATGAGCATCTTCGTCTTTTGCAGCCTGTTGAAATAGACGTTGCGCCCTGGCCTTCTCGTAGATGGCCATCTCGCGGTTGTAGTCTTCCCAAGCTTTTTGACCCGCTTTCCTGATAAGCTTGTCCATCCGTTCTTCAAATGACGGACTCGGCACTTCAATCGCGGGATCTAGTTTTGATGAGGGGTTGGCATTTCCCGACAGGGCGTCCTCTTCTTCATCAAAGGTATATATGGCGTAGCTACTGTGGGTCCGTTCCCGTTTTCTGGCTCTCACGTATCCAAGCCCAAGTGTTTCCATTTTCCCGTTGGGCAATTTGCGTTGGGTCCCAGGGACATCCCAAATCCTGTTGTAGAACCGAGCTTGTCGAACAGTCTGTTTCAAGGATACTCCCTGGCGCTTCAGTAGCCTCTTTAGTCCATTTGTGTAATAACTGGGCAAACGGATGGGTTGGAGCCTGTCGAGTGTAACATTCGCGCCATGCCAGATCTCTTTCTCCATTTTCGACTCTGAGGATCGCTAGAATAGGATCACCTTCTCATCCCTTTGCTTGGGAAGGACATAAAACGTTTGCAGGTCCTGCACATTGTAAGCTTGAAGTGTGTCGAGATCCTTGTAGTGTTCTCGCGGCACCATGGTGATTTGCAAACTCTGATCATCGCTAGAGGGTGCTTGTATTGACGGCCGATTGGAGAATACGGCGTTAACCTCATCTTCCGAGTCACTTCCGAAGACCAACATGGGGGCGGACGTCCCCGGGTTGTTGCGTTGAGATGGCCCAGCATAAACTATCTTTTCTTCTCCTTCGGTGTCGCTCCCGAAAACAGGGATGGTGGCGGCGGCCTTGTTCTTTGGCTTGCGACACCTTTCTGTATCCTCAAAATCTGGCAAAAAGTACTTCGCATCTTCGTATTTGCGGACTTCGTTCACGGAAAATGGGTTCAGTTCACCTGTTACGTTATACTCGAAACCATCCTTAAAGAATTTCATACACTGATGTTGTATAGAAGGGATGATGTTGTACTCGTGTAACCAAGGACGACCGAGCAAGGCGTTGTAGCAGGTCTTGGCGTCAATGACATGGAATTTGATGTCTGTGACGTGCAGTCCGAAGCGTAGTGTTAGTATTACAGATCCGAGAGTCCGTGACGATTGTGAATCGAAACCGGAGATGGTAATTTTGTCACGAGCGAGGTGTTGCACACTCATGCAAATTTCCTTTAACACCCGAACGTTAAGGAGATTGACGGAGGATCCATTATCCACTAGGATCTTGCCTATCTTAATATCATGGCAGTATCCAGAGACATATAGGGGACGGCTGTGGTCGCACGTCCCGAGAAGGAGGTCTTCGTCACCGAAAGTGATGTCGGCCGTATGCACTTCCTCCAGTTCATCCTTCATCCTTTCAGTGGCGAGGAAGGCTTGGAATTGCTCAGGTTGTTGTAATGCCTTAATCAGTGACTCTCACGCTTCTTTTGATAATAAGAGGGCATCGAGAATGCTAAGCTGAGAAGGTAGCTTCCTTAGGTATGCCAGGATATTGTAGTCCACCTTACCCTTCCTGGGAGGGTCTTTGGTAGTCAGCTCTTTCATGACTTGGTCATCTAAAGCGATATCCTCAGTGAACTTTTCCTTTCCCTTATCTTTTCTATTTGCGGGCCCGAGATTCTTTTCTGGGAGCGTGCGATTGCGCAGCTGAATGTTCTAGCAGGCCTCCGATTCCTCCTCTTTCCCTAAAACGGATTCTTTAAAAAGAGGGCCCAGAGCCATTTCTTCATCAGAGTCGCTCCCAAAGGTGAGAACTTGTGACCCTCCGGCATTAACCATGTAACAGTTGCCAGTGGTTCTGTTGTGCCCGTCGGCAGTACCTCTTCGTTCCCGACGAGTCTTGCGTTTCATGCGCTTAAAATGTTGCCGATGAGCAACATATCCTTGCCACCATATCCTAAAGGCGTCGCACTCCTCCGTGGGGTGTGAAATTTTCCGATGATATGCGCAATAATTAGGGTGCCTCTCCGCCCCATTGAGCGTGTTTTCTTCCGAGGGTGGTAGCTTCATTCCCATTGACATGGCTTTGGCAAACCTTTTCCTCGTCTTGAATATCTTCTTGTCTGCCTCGGATGCCTTTCGATCTGGCGGGAGTACTTCAACTCTTTCGTTCAGTCGCCTGCATTTGGCTCCTTCCGATGCGGCCATCTCACGCTCCTGATCCGCTTTACTTTTTAGACGAATCTCGTCTAGAAAAGCGTCGATCATTTCATCTGTTGGCCACACACACTCTGGTTCAGGCTCTGTCCCCAGTTTCCTAGCGCCAGGAGTTTTTTCATCGTCGGTAAATGAGTGGGAGATTACGTTACAACTCGCCACATATCCTTCAGATTCATCCGACGAACTCTCTCCATCATCTTCCTCTTGAAAGATGTGGTTGGGGAACTCTTGCAGCGTGACGGGAGTCCGCGCCTTTTGATTGTACTCTTCCATTGCGTCGATCTGCTTCTGCAAGTTCGTGCTCTTGTCTCCAGGCTTCACGGGCTTCTTGGATTTCTTCTTCTTTTTCTTCAAAGATTTTGACGGTTGGGCGTGAGTATTTAGGCCATCACCATGAGTCTTCGTAGTCGGGCACGGCTTCAACATCCCTTCGATAATTTGAGGTTCAAGCGGGTCCTTCCATTCGATTGCAGGGCACGCATGAAGGTCCCTCAGCATTCTTTTGGTTTTAGTTGACAGCACGACCTCCCATGGAGCTTCTTCAATAAAGGAACAGGTTGCCCCCGGTGTATCTGCTTTCTTAGGAGTATGTGGCTGTGATGGGTTCACCTTCCACTTTTCGGACAGTGCAAACTTCCCTTGGAGGTATTGATCTTCAATCCATCCTTTGAAGACGAAGCAATCCTCAATCGAATGACTTACCGTTTGATGATAAGGGCAATAGTTAGGGTTATTCACCTCAGTGGGTTGTGGCGGTCGCCTTGGATTTGGTAGGTTTATAAGTCTGTTGCGTACTGTTAGTTGTATGTATGCCCTAGAGGCCAGTATTGTACAGATTATGTATATTATATTGGATGCTTGGACATATATAGAGATGACTTTCTTGCTCGACATGATAGTATGCTATCTGGTTGCTATTTATCTTAACATGTACACTAGTCTCTTTATACTGTCTTATAGTTACATGTTGGTAAAGCCCTTAGGATTTGTACTTGACTACCTAGACTATGATGCAGATCATACTAGTGGGGACATGGTAGTCCATAAGTACATCCTTCAAGGTCCCTAGTCGTGGGTGTATCGAGACGGGGCATCGATATACCAGTGTAGACTAGCGTATACGCTTCTCGACCCATGTGATGGGCGATGGATGATCCCATATCCATTGGTGTTTGACATCAGAGATGGTATACGGGTGCTCAGTTGAAACTGGGTACACTGGACGGACTCGCCGAGAACTCCCAGATGGTATTATACCTCACGTCAGATGGCAGTTCTCAGGTGACACTCATACAGGTTAGTCTGTAGACCCGAGATCGTCATAGAGTCTTGTGTGATTCCCACTGTGCTTTGATCTCCACCTTACCAAGTCCATGAGGGCGTGCAAAACGGTGGTCTTTGGGTACAGTCCCGAGTCACATGGAGGCAATGAGCGATAGGAGGGGTTTCGTCTCTCCCGGTATTGGGAGTTGATGTTGCGCTGTGCTCGATTGGCCGTAGCAGGGAAGTCCCTGGCCAGGGCTGATCAGAGATTTACTGGTAAGTGTTACCAGTAGCTTCTCGACCCGTTACGAGCCTCACATCAGCACGACTTATCGGGTTATTGGGGTCTGACGTATACCACCCCTAGACTTGATATGCGACGTATCAGACGAAGAGACTTGACTGTATGGTAAGTGTTACTGGTCGGATTCACAGGAGTGTGAGCGGGCTAGCTCGTCGATCTTCTGATCGCTCAATACCCGGGTGGCCGTTACGTTTAGCAGACCACTTGCGGCTTGTGGGTGCTTGATATGATCATCATCTGCTACCGGCGTATTGACGAGTCTTTAGAGTCCTACACAGAGGTTTCCTGGCTCAAGCGAAACGAAATAGGAGCGCATATGAGATATGTGCAGGACCGAGAATGATGCGTGTATGTGATACCGCATTTCATTCTCGCGATATATGTTTCGATTGGTTATATTCGATATGACCTAGTTATCGAATCATTGATTCGATAAATCGATACATTAGATTCTAGTCGGTTATGTGCGACATGACCGGATCATTGAATCAAATGTTGATTTAATGATTTAATGCATAATTATATATTTGATATATTGCATTGCATTAACTAGCATTGGTTCACTTTAAACGGATTTTTCTCACTTGATGCACATTGTATATTTGATATGCTTTAGTGCACTACTTTGTATCATGTTTGATGATACTTGATAATGTGATTAAGTGTAAGGGGTTAAACCATGGTTAAGTGATGATTAGGGTTTTGGTTTTTCTTTTATTTATTTGTTTATTTATTTGAAAGGATTAAGTTAAGAATGGTGGCTTATTTTGGAGCTATGTTGAAGCTTCATGAAGCTTTGACAAAGTCCACCATCCTTATCTCATCCTTAACCCTAACCACACTTACTAACCTTGGTTTAATCTCTATACTTGACCATGGTCAAGATATGATAAGTATTCATATTAGTTTTATTTTAGAATATGAAGACTTATCTTTCTTTTATGATCTTCATCTTCTTCTTCTTCTTCAAGCTCAAGGTCCATCAATGGCAACTTGAGTTAAAGTGAGCAAAATCCAAATCTAAAGTGAACCCACCTCCTATTTCTTCACCCTCTACCTCTTGCCAAGTTGTTTTGGGTGTTTACTTCACAAGTTTCACAAGTTTGTGAAGTCGGAGTTTGAGTTTGTGCAACCTCGACGTAGATCGTCTTTGACACGAAGCCGACGACCTATTCCGCACGTTTCTCCGATGAAGCCGTCACGAGAGTTCAAGCTTCAAGATGGACAGCGAGAGGATGCCCTTGCGAAGCCGTGGAGGTGGATATCCGGATCTACAAAGGTTGTAATTTTCGTATCCCAGTAGTTAACTGTTAACTAGCTTTTAGTTTCGCCTAAACATCTAGCAAACGATCCGTAGTCGGGTCTCTCGGCACCGTTAAAATTTTAATATGGCATGTTCGATGCCTTGTGTGACCTCATTAGAGTGCCTAGGAACCCTACAGTGGTATCAGAGCCTAGCTAGAGCCTTAGGCGAAATCTAGACGGAGTTTGAAGTCCGAAACAACACGAAACCTTAGAATTTTAGAGCTCTCTGGACATTTTCATAAATCTGGGATTTTTCCATATTAAAAATTCCTAAAAAATTCACCAAGGAAATACAAGAATTATGATATAAAAATTTTCACCTGAACAGTAAATGAAGCCGCGGAACCGCGGCCTAAGCACTGCTTAGGCGGCGGTTCAGCGGCTAAAAGGTGACGTCATCCAATTATATTTCCACAGTAATTCCTGATAAATTCTGGTGAGTTTTCTGGGTATTTTTAAATTGATTTAAGGGTTCAGTGCTCTGGAGTTATATTGGGAATCGACGATTTGATCGGAATATCAAACTTTGTCTAAGTGTTTTTCCAGATAACTGTAGAATATGTTAAAGAGTTCGACCGGATATAAATACCCAGGTTTTCCCCTGCCGGAATAATTCCATGTGTTGGATTTTTCTGTGGTTAAAAGACGTTCAAAGTAGTGCAAGTAACGCGATGGTCCCTCTAGAAGACACAAACCTTAACTCGATTATGTGACCGTCTTGAACTGCCCTTTGAACCTTCGGGTTTGGGGCAGTACGGCGTGCCACATGTGAGGCGTTGGCTTGACCCTTCTACGGCTGGACCGTTGGTACTGAGGTATGAAGTGAATGTCTTTGAACCTATTTCATGTGTTGATCGGTGTCGGGAAAACTTGGGTGTTCGAATGTTCGATCGGAAAGTTTGATATATTCTATTTATCCGGAATTGGATACAATAATTGGAATTCACAAACAGTTATGAGATAACTGGATGAATGTTATAAATCTAGCAGTTTAGTCCCGTACGATATTGAAAAGAGTTTTCGATAATGAGACTAAAATGCGGGATTTATATCTGTTAGGCATGCGATATCTAAAAAGGTTGCAGATTCCAATTGTTGTAGTTTTACACTTTCTTTTCTGTGACCGTAAGTGTAGTATGTTCATATCGCCGGTTTCGTTGCTATACGTCAACGACAATTGGGGTATGCATACTTACTTACGTTGATGACATGTGATGTTATGTGTTGCTGGATATGTTATATTGGATCGTCGTGTTCGAATAGCCAGGGGTTTTTATGTGAGATGAGTGTTTTTCATTTTCATTCATGTAAAAACTTGTATGTAATATTCTTTTATTCGGGGCACTTCCAGGATGCGGGAGTTGTCACCCTTTGTATATTATTTACTTTTCTGCACTAGGATAGACCCAAGGAGGGGAGCACAAGTAACCGGGTTCTGGGGTCCAGTGGGAGACCAACTCGAGGAGTCGAGTCCGGGTCTCCTAACCCTAGAATTGGCAGGGTTGCTTGCCGCTCTCGTAGGGGTCTAGGGGTGTGGGATTGGCTATTCATCACGACCGTGGAATCCGTGTTTTATACTGGCTCGTATTGAAAACACGGACGTCCTAGTATATCCAATTTTCATATGTTTATTCTGCTGCGATATCTGTGATGTATTTCTCTGATGGATATAGTATATAGTATATATGATATATTATATAGACGTTACTTATGTTTTACACCCGCGCTAGCCCTGCCCTGCTCTGTCGTTAGTTACCTAACCTAACGGTGCACGAGGGGACATCGAGGCGAATGCGGATGGCATAAGTGTACGTCATATCTATCTGTGATGTTTAGGTATTTAAATGATGGGACTTCATTAATGTGATTAATGAAAGAAAAGAAACCTAAGATGTTGTATAATTGAATTTTAAAATAAAACAGGTAGCTACAGTTCTTGCTTTGCATAGCGGTATATTTGATATACCCTGCACCTTATTCGATGAGGAAAGGACCGAGATCCCTTCACCGGGAGTGACTCCTTTAGCAATAACTGGCAGATGCTACACACTCGGTTTGGTTTTGATTGCTTTTAAGAGTTTTTGCTTTGCACAGTGATATATATGATATATCCCGCACCTCATTCGACGAGAAAAGGACCGAGATCCCTTCGCCGGGAGTGACTCCTTTAGCAAAACTAGAAAAGCCTCAAAATCACTCCATTTCAAAACTTCATTTGATTCTACAACGATATCAAGTTCATTACGCTCATGGTTTTATGAAAACCTGCGTAGCCCTCCGTCATTTCAGATAAGTACTGGTTAGTATTCGTGCTACGTTTGTTGACTATGTTAAGGCGTAGTGTGCGGTAGCTAATTAGTGCTTATCTGTATAAGCATATGATGCGATTGGATTAGGGTAGTCGTGCGACTTTGTTGACTATGTTAAGGGTCGTGCGGGTGGGTTTAATTCAATCGGGAAATGACGGGTTGAACTTTACTAGCACTTATGATTTGTTGACTATGTTAAGGTCATATAGCTGCTAGGGGCAAAAGATTATCGGGAATTTCAAGTGTTGAAATTTGCAATGAGATTGCATACCTTCTATGAGATAGTTGGATCCCGATACCCACTGCGAGTAAGAGTTTGTAACATTGTGAAAATCGTTTTGGTGAAATTTCGGAAAATCGGCGAAATAAGGGGGTTTTCTGTAAAAAGTCAAAATACAAATATCTTTATTTTAAAATTAAATATAAATATTCTAATTATGTAATTGCTAGTATTTGGTATTTATTGAACCACTGGTGAGATTTCAAAATTTCTGAAAATTTTTCCGAAATTAATTATTTTAATATTATTTTAAGCCGTCACTAATACATTTAATTCAGGAAAATTACAAACTGGAATGAGTTCAAACAAATTTTGTGCATCATTATACATTAAACAAAATTTTATCATGTGGTTTTTGAATTGAAATAGGGTTGTTATCCGGTGATAGAAAATATCGAAGAAAAAAGGCTTTTTTTCGGTGAAATTAGTGCAAACGGAGTGCGGTATAACTTTTATCTTTTCCCAAACAAAACCACACTATATTTTACTCCCTCACACTATTTTTGGCTGATCTTGGCAGCCCCTCTCACTTCATTCTTCAAGTTCCTTCTAGAAATTTGTTTTTTGAAAAGAAAAGAAAAGGAAAATGCATAAAGGTTGAAAAGACATAAAGATGATGATATTTGGAGGAAGTTTCTACATGATTCATAACTCATTTCTTTCTCTCCCTCTTCTCCAAAGCATGGCCGGCCTCCTCCTCTAGGCAGCCCCCCCATTTCCCTCTCTTCTTTTGTTGCTAAAATCCATCAAAAATACATCAAAATTCAATTAAAAATCCACAAAAAACCTATTTATTTCCTATCCTTCATTCTTTGCTCATTTTCATATGGAATTTGGAGTGGGAAAGCATGTATTTTTGAGGCTCATTTTCATGTTTGGATTTCTTGTGTGAAGGTATAAATCTTGTTCTTTTGAATTATTGTTAATTAATGTTTCATTCTAGCATAAATTGATTTAATGAATTAATTCTATTTCTAAGTTTTAAAAATTCAAGTTAGGGTTGTAAAATAAGGTTATGATTTTTATTAATTAATTGCGGTTATTATAACTAGTTTAACATTTTTAGAAGTGGAGATTCT
Organism: Agapanthus africanus; assembly: GCA_030015575.1. NCBI lineage: Eukaryota > Viridiplantae > Streptophyta > Magnoliopsida > Asparagales > Amaryllidaceae > Agapanthus > Agapanthus africanus. The sequence continues at coordinate 290,338,877 of JASDDO010000006.1, forward strand.
TGTATGGAGGATAGATTGTAAATTGTTTATCCAAAATGGTTAAATTAAACCATTTTTAGCAAACTAGATTTCTATATATTTTATATATTGGTGAGATAAATTCCAATGAATGTTTGTAACAATAGATTGTTGTTTAAATGAGGATATTGACATGTTAAAGGAATGGAAAAACTTAGTTTAGTTACTAGTATTATTGATAATTGATAAATTTTGATAAAAATTGCTATTTTTGCTAACTAGTTTTTGGAAATTATTAAATAAATGAGATTTAAAATATAAATTAAGGTTTCATTATATCATTATCATTGTAAATTGTAGTTTGATATATTAATTCATACAAAATCAAGTGTTGTTGTGGAATTGTGGAATTTTGCTTGTAAGTTGTGGAAAATTGATAAAATTGCAAACTAGAAATTTATTCGTAATATAAATTAGTGTAATAAAAATATGATAATGGTTTCTGTAACTTAGTTATGTTATTTAATGAATATTATGACCATTAGTTTCGTTAAACGTCAAGTTTTGAAGTAAAACGGTGAATTGACATTTTCAAGGTTTTCGGAATTGGATGATTTGATCGATTTTAGGGTTCCGATGATTTGAACCAAGTTTAATATTATAAGTAATGGGTTTTGAAACTGCGGGTTGTTTATTGGTTTCTACCTCGATCAGTCGGCGTTTGTACACCGATATCGAGCGGTGTTTGGTGCTTTTGCGTGGACGAGACATAGGTTTTAACCTATGCTTGTTCCTTGTATCGTTTGACTTTTGTATGTGATTCGGTTTACGATGTTATTTATATGTTTGCGTTTAGGTACCCTTCAAGTGGACTACGGGCGATGAAGAGGAGGATCGCGACACCGTCGTCGGCATACATGGACCAGGTGAGTAGATGCATATCTACGGGGGAAATCGGGTGGATGGCGTTTAGCACCCCCGCAACGTAGAATAGGAATAGTACCTATTGACTTTAGGAAACCAGACGTGACCCTAGTAGGACCCTGGTATTGATCCCAGGCTGGACTAGACCGATTTAGGAAAACCATATCAGAAGATGAGTACCTTAGAAGAGGTTCGTAGGTTTCAGATAGAGACACACCCACGCACACACTGAAATTCGAAATGGGATACGTGTATGTGTATATATATAGAACTAGGCATAGGTATATTTATATATATACAACACGTATAGGTGATTCATTGTTGTGATATGATACCCGAGATATGATGAAACAATGTAACTGGGCTTGATGCTGTGATTCTTGACTAGACAGTCGTAATAAAGTGTTAGCGGATCATTAGAGAATGATATAATGAACATGAACATATAAATTATAAAGAGTGGTGTGATATTGATGTACATGGGATGCTAGAATAGTACCCGGACTGTAACTTGTGACTGATTACGATATGATATATGTATAACTTGATTACAACATTATATTGGTGTGACCTGATGCCGATATCACATAAGTATGACTTAATCACAATATGATACATAGGACATGACATTCCGAGAATAACATTATACTAATAATGAGACACCTATGAGATACTTGACCCGTACCCCGATATTGGGATGCCGTACGATGGATTTTACCGTACGAGACATAGATATGATGATTGATCCGCACTCTTGATTCGAGGAAGCCGTACTACGTACGTGACGCTATTGAGGCAGGATCGCCGACTATTAGAGATATTGATTCAGACCTTAGGTAGACTCTAGTTTCTTATTGACTAGTTCTTAGGTTTAGTTTTTCCTTAGGAGGTTAGATGGATACTAGGTTAGGGTTGAGTCATATAGTGGTAGTAGTATTAGTATATTGAATGAGTGGATAACACACATTCGTCTTTACCTTCACACTGTAATCATAATGTTGCATGTTCATACATATGTTGCTATAAACAGTATAAACTTTACCTGTTAGGACACCAGCACTATTACCGATGATGCGCATATTCCACGCACACTTATTTGCCGGCTCACACACATCATCATCGGTAATTGCTATGTCACGTACACTTTAGATCATATTATATTTTGTTGATAGAATCAGTTAACAACTAAACCGATATAATATTGTGATTACTCTCTGATGTTAGTATAGACAAGATATTCATAACTTAGACATTCCTGCATTCATATTTTCATGTTATCGCACAGTATTATGAGCATATGCCGACATTTATCATATACTACTCATGATTTTGAGATTTCTGGATTTTTTTGGGGAAAACCGCAAGAATATATATAAAAACTTTTCTCTCTCTCCTCCTTTCTTTTTAAATAAGATGCGGTTTTCTCGTGATGTATGTGTCGTCCACCATGAGATTTCGTGTTTTCTAATGGATTTAGAGACCCGATTCGAGGAGTGGATGAACCGTCTCGGGTACATGGTGGGCCCGGTATGGTACCCCGGGGCAAGAAGATCGAGTTGTAGACGATGAGCCTGGCAGGGGAAGGCTACCTACCGGTGATGTCTGGCGCGGCGGATATCCGGAGGATACCGACCGTTGTCGTGAGATTTGATGATATGGGCCGATCCGGACTGACGGAGCCCGAGATATTGAGGCTTGATATTTCATGTTTTGTGTCGATGCATGACACGGATTTTCATGGATTTCATTATTGAGATTTCAGATTCTTATACACATTCTACTATGAGAACAGCTAAAGATTCACATACATACATATCTGGATTTCAGGATTTGTTACTTTACATTCATGGTGCATGCATTTCATTCATATGACATAGTACTATTTGAGGCACTGACACGACCCGAAAGTACGGAACGTGACCGGCACTTAGATTACGAAGCGTCTAGAGGCGCCACGTGACCTAAGTAAGCCGAAGCCCAGAAATCTAAACCATAAAAGAAGAAAAAGAAGAAAAGAAAATAAAACAAGTATAAAACATCAGCAAATTTTACTTTGTCACGACCCAAAAGTACGGAACGTGACAAAGTTGGTATCAGAGCGCTAGGTTTAACCCTGTATAAGTCTAGGTGACCCTTGGTTGATGGAACAGGCGATTAGGTAGAGTAACGTACCGTGGGTATGGTCCGCGGCATACTTACGATACGCCACTCTGCTTAAGGAGCCCTAGGATTTACATTGTTTGTACCGTATTCCATTCGTTCTTTTGATCTATCTTCGTCAATGTTGGACGGCGGGTTCTATTACCACTGGCAGAGGGAGCTGCGGCTCGAATGCGATAACCATTAGAGTATGGGCTATTCTTGAGGATTGAAGCATTGCTTAGCGTGCGGACGAAGGGTATTCACATGCCGTCCGGATGAAGTTAAAGGGGTTCGAACGATTATCAGAAAACCATTTTCCTAAGTTTAAAGTATTCGGAAGAACATGCAGGTATTTCGATGGACCCTCTAGAAGAATGAAACCCTAACTCGACATAATGACCACGAGAACGCCCTTGAACCTTAGGGTTTACGGAAGTTCCGCTGTGCCATTAGTGAGGCTTGGGTTTGCCCTTCTACAGCTGGATCATCGATGCTGGGGTATGTACCGGATATTTTTAAACTGTACTTGAGTTTTGAGCTCTCGGGGAATTATGGAATTTTGATGGATCGATCGAAAAGTTTAATGTAGTCCGGATATCAAGTGAAGGGATCGACTATGTGGAGGCTCTAGACACGAGTATTGCCGTTGGTAGCGCAGTTAGCACACCTATGAAAGAACGAGTTTGAAGCAGTCGACATCAGAGGAAAGAGGCACACATTGACGATAGTGTTTACGATTGTGATTTAGTGATTTGAATTCCATATTTTCTGTTATTGGATTTTGGCATTTTGAGGAATTCGTTTTACGATTGGTATTTCATGTGTGTACCTTCATTACATTCTAGTTGTGTTTCATATACCAGTTGTATTGATGTTGTTTAGTACACACCCAGTACACTTGATTTGGTTTTATATATATTGAGATTTTTGATTTGACTTCGTGCATAGGGGTTACACATGATTTTGACATATGTTTCGACCTAGTTTTCATGCATTTTTGTGCTGTGATTCGAGTCTGATGTTTGATGTATGTTTTCGTGCTCCATGTGCACCTGATTAGGAGTCTTGCGCGTATTTGACGCACTTGATGCGATTTTGTGCACACCAGATGCACTAAATCGGGGTTTTGTGCAGATTAGATGCACCTGATTTTGAGTCGTGCACGCCCGTTGCACTTGACAGATATTTTTGGTGCACACCAGTTGTACTTAGTTTTGTTTTGTGGGTATTCATGGTTTCTGCATTTGGTTTCGATTTCAGTGCGCACCGGACGCACATGACATTTTATTGATGTGATTGGAATTGATTTCAGTTTGAGCAGTATATTTTCATAATGATTATTATTTGATTTAGTAACCAGGCGGGACGTGTATGTTAAATAAAAGATATAAATATATATAGTTATTTTTTTTAAAATAAACGTCCGCTACTTATGCCGTGACACGTGCATCACACGGCAATTTTCAAAAAGGGGTTTGCATATTTCCTTAGCCGGATATTTGTACGGTTTCACTATGATGCACACTATATATATATAAGTTATAGTTTTGATATATATTATGTTGGTTTTCGTATTGGGTCTGATATTTTATCTTCGCCGTAACTCCGATGATTGCGTTATGCTTGACGGGGTTGATTTTAGTTATGTATTGATGATTTCGGAGCCCCGACGATTTGAGTATTTTGATAAATGTTTTAGTATTTGGAGGGGGAGTTTTAATTTAAATTCGGGGACCGAATTTCTTTAAGGGGGGAAGATTGTAACATTGTGAAAATCGTTTTGGTGAAATTTCGGAAAATCGGCGAAATAAGGGGGTTTTCTGTAAAAAGTCAAAATACAAATATCTTTATTTTAAAATTAAATATAAATATTCTAATTATGTAATTGCTAGTATTTGGTATTTATTGAGCCACTGGTGAGATTTCAAAATTTCTGAAAATTTTTCCGAAATTAATTATTTTAATATTATTTTAAGCCGTCACTAATACATTTAATTCAGGAAAATTACAAACTGGAATGAGTTCAAACAAATTTTGTGCATCATTATACATTAAACAAAATTTTATCATGTGGTTTTTGAATTGAAATAGGGTTGTTATCCGGTGATAGAAAATATCGAAGAAAAAGGCTTTTTTTCGGTGAAATTAGTGCAAACGGAGTGCGGTATAACTTTTATCTTTTCCCAAACAAAACCACACTATATTTTACTCCCTCACACTATTTTTGGCTGATCTTGGCAGCCCCTCTCACTTCATTCTTCAAGTTCCTTCTAGAAATTTGTTTTTTGAAAAGAAAAGAAAAGGAAAATGCATAAAGGTTGAAAAGACATAAAGATGATGATATTTGGAGGAAGTTTCTACATGATTCATAACTCATTTCTTTCTCTCCCTCTTCTCCAAAGCATGGCCGGCCTCCTCCTCTAGGCAGCCCCCCCATTTCCCTCTCTTCTTTTGTTGCTAAAATCCATCAAAAATACATCAAAATTCAATTAAAAATCCACAAAAAACCTATTTATTTCCTATCCTTCATTCTTTGCTCATTTTCATATGGAATTTGGAGTGGGAAAGCATGTATTTTTGAGGCTCATTTTCATGTTTGGATTTCTTGTGTGAAGGTATAAATCTTGTTCTTTTGAATTATTGTTAATTAATGTTTCATTCTAGCATAAATTGATTTAATGAATTAATTCTATTTCTAAGTTTTAAAAATTCAAGTTAGGGTTGTAAAATAAGGTTATGATTTTTATTAATTAATTGCGGTTATTATAACTAGTTTAACATTTTTAGAAGTGGAGATTCTTGTATGGAGGATAGATTGTAAATTGTTTATCCAAAATGGTTAAATTAAACCATTTTTAGCAAACTAGATTTCTATATATTTTATATATTGGTGAGATAAATTCCAACGAATGTTTGTAACAATAGATTGTTGTTTAAATGAGGATATTGACATGTTAAAGGAATGGAAAAACTTAGTTTAGTTACTAGTATTATTGATAATTGATAAATTTTGATAAAAATTGCTATTTTTGCTAACTAGTTTTTGGAAATTATTAAATAAATGAGATTTAAAATATAAATTAAGGTTTCATTATATCATTATCATTGTAAATTGTAGTTTGATATATTAATTCATACAAAATCAAGTGTTGTTGTGGAATTGTGGAATTTTGCTTGTAAGTTGTGGAAAATTGATAAAATTGCAAACTAGAAATTTATTCGTAATATAAATTAGTGTAATAAAAATATGATAATGGTTTCTGTAACTTAGTTATGTTATTTAATGAATATTATGACCATTAGTTTCGTTAAACGTCAAGTTTTGAAGTAAAACGGTGAATTGACATTTTCAAGGTTTTCGGAATTGGATGATTTGATCGATTTTAGGGTTCCGATGATTTGAACCAAGTTTAATATTATAAGTAATGGGTTTTGAAACTGCGGGTTGTTTATTGGTTTCTACCTCGATCAGTCGGCGTTTGTACACCGATATCGAGCGGTGTTTGGTGCTTTTGCGTGGACGAGACATAGGTTTTAACCTATGCTTGTTCCTTGTATCGTTTGACTTTTGTATGTGATTCGGTTTACGATGTTATTTATATGTTTGCGTTTAGGTACCCTTCAAGTGGACTACGGACGATGAAGAGGAGGATCGCGACACCGTCGTCGGCATACATGGACCAGGTGAGTAGATGCATATCTACGGGGGAAATCGGGTGGATGGCGTTTAGCACCCCCGCAACGTAGAATAGGAATAGTACCTATTGACTTTAGGAAACCAGACGTGACCCTAGTAGGACCCTAGTATTGATCCCAGGCTGGACTAGACCGATTTAGGAAAACCATATCAGAATATGAGTACCTTAGAAGAGGTTCGTAGGTTTCAGATAGAGACACACCCACGCACACACTGAAATTCGAAATGGGATACGTGTATGTGTATATATATAGAACTAGGCATAGGTATATTTATATATATACAACACGTATAGGTGATTCATTGTTGTGATATGATACCCGAGATATGATGAAACAATGTAACTGGGCTTGATGCTGTGATTCTTGACTAGACAGTCGTAATAAAGTGTTAGCGGATCATTAGAGAATGATATAATGAACATGAACATATAAATTATAAAGAGTGGTGTGATATTGATGTACATGGGATGCTAGAATAGTACCCGGACTGTAACTTGTGACTGATTACGATATGATATATGTATAACTTGATTACAACATTATATTGGTGTGACCTGATGCCGATATCACATAAGTATGACTTAATCACAATATGATACATAGGACATGACATTCCGAGAATAACATTATACTAATAATGAGACGCCTATGAGATACTTGACCCGTACCCCGATATTGGGATGCCGTACGATGGATTTTACCGTACGAGACATAGATATGATGATTGATCCGCACTCTTGATTCGAGGAAGCCGTACTACGTACGTGACGCTATTGAGGCAGGATCGCCGACTATTAGAGATATTGATTCAGACCTTAGGTAGACTCTAGTTTGTTATTGACTAGTTCTTAGGTTTAGTTTTTCCTTAGGAGGTTAGATGGACACTAGGTTAGGGTTGAGTCATATAGTGGTAGTAGTATTAGTATATTGAATGAGTGGATAACACACATTCGTCTTTACCTTCACACTGTAATCATAATGTTGCATGTTCATACATATGTTGCTATAAACAGTATAAACTTTACCTGTTAGGACACCAGCACTATTACCGATGATGCGCATATTCCACGCACACTTATTTGCCGGCTCACACACATCATCATCGGTAATTGCTATGTCACGTACACTTTAGATCATATTATATTTTGTTGATAGAATCAGTTAACAACTAAACCGATATAATATTGTGATTACTCTCTGATGTTAGTATAGACAAGATATTCATAACTTAGACATTCCTGCATTCATATTTTCATGTTATCGCACAGTATTATGAGCATATGCCGACATTTATCATATACTACTCATGATTTTGAGATTTCTGGATTTTTTTGGGGAAAACCGCAAGAATATATATAAAAACTTTTCTCTCTCTCCTCCTTTCTTTTTAAATAAGATGCGGTTTTCTCGTGATGTATGTGTCGTCCACCATGAGATTTCGTGTTTTCTGATGGATTTAGAGACCCGATTCGAGGAGTGGATGAACCGTCTCGGGTACATGGTGGGCCCGGTATGGTACCCCGGGGCAAGAAGATCGAGTTGTAGACGATGAGCCTGGCAGGGGAAGGCTACCTACCGGTGATGTCTGGCGCGGCGGATATCCGGAGGATACCGACCGTTGTCGTGAGATTTGATGATATGGGCCGATCCGGACTGACGGAGCCCGAGATATTGAGGCTTGATATTTCATGTTTTGTGTCGATGCATGACACGGATTTTCATGGATTTCATTATTGAGATTTCAGATTCTTATACACATTCTACTATGAGAACAGCTAAAGATTCACATACATACATATCTGGATTTCAGGATTTGTTACTTTACATTCATGGTGCATGCATTTCATTCATATGACATAGTACTATTTGAGGCACTGACACGACACGGAGTATTTGCACTTACACGTAGTATTACCCTGCTATTACTAGATGTTTGGAATATAGTAGTGTATTATTATGACCTAGGATAGCGTCGTGCATTCGATTTCTTTTCGTAGATGTCTTCTACTCACGAGTTGGCAACTCATCCCCGTTGTGCCAAATTCTTTTCAGGTGCGATGTACAGGTTTCCCCTTGGCAGTTGCTGGCACATCATTTTCATTTCGGGTGATTTGCACGGTAGGTTGGTTCAATTGTATCTGAACCGCCGTTGTATTTTTATTACTTCATTTGTATCTAGAAAGCTCCATCAACCATATTTGTATTACTTGATAAGTTTATTGGACTAGTTGCTTATTTCGACCTTAGAGTCGCGCATGTGTTATTCTGATCTGGTGGTTTTTTGTTTTCTTTACAAATTTGAGCCTCGCCCTTTGGCGTTGTATACTATTGTGATTGTTGTGGTTGTCTCCGCCTGTTGGCGTTGAGCTAGCACCCGTTTGGGGATGCTTTTTATGGTTTATTCATATTATACTTGTTGTACCCGTTTGGGGGCCAGTTTTACATAGGAGACTCTGCCGAAATTTTTGGTAAAATTTGCTGATGTTTTATACTTGTTTTATTTTCTTTTCTTCTTTTTCTTCTTTTATGGTTTAGATTTCTGGGCTTCGGCTTACTTAGGTCACGTGGCGCCTCTAGACGCTTCGTAATCTAAGTGCCGGTCACGTTCCGTACTTTCGGGTCGTGACAGAGTTACTCCTGGGAGAGTTTTATACATTACAATTAGCCGATCAAGTAGATGTCTAGAAAGGTGTTAACGAGGTTACGCCTCTGGAAAAACGAGGTTTACAGTAATTAGGTTCGTGCGAAAGCACGGGGGACCTCCCTCAAAGTACCGACACTGGCCTGGCTGAAAGATTGGCGAACTTGTAGTGTGTAATTAATCCCGGCTAGTCTTTCCTTTTAAGGTTTGGAGGAAGATTTGATAAAAAGCAGTGGGAGCCATCCTGATTAGATAAAATAATAACCAATCTGATCTTGCACGAGCTTACGCTAAAGTGTTTTCTTCTCTCTCTCTCCAGGTAGCGACCATTTCATGCCTTAATAAAGATAATAATATGGATGTATTGACCGAACCCGCATGTTATACTGTGCTGGGGAACGTTTATTCCGTTCATTCTTATAAGAGTTATAGGAATGAACAGGATATAGGGGAATACCAGGATTCCCATGCCACCCGAATGAAGAAAGTACATGATGATGCATTTTCTTCGGGTGTATTCGTTACTGAGAACTGTTTCTCCATTTGCTCTACGTCCTGGGTATTGGATACCGGGTCAGGATCCCATATATGTAATCAGTTACATGGGCTAAGGAGAGGTAGAGAACTTGGAGAAGGTGATAAAGACATTAGGGTTGGAAATGGTGCAATTGTTGCAGCTAAGACTGTCGGGAATATCACCTTGTATTACCAACTGGTAATACATTGGTTCTGAATGAATGCTATTACATGCCGAACCTGATATGCAACATTATATCGGTTTCTTTGCTAAGTAAAGAAGGATATAATTTTGTATTACAGGACAATGTTATGAACATTTTCCATAACCAAAAGTTGGTTGGATCAGGCACGTTATGCAATGGCATTTATGTTCTAAATCAATCAACAGTTCTAAACATAACAAACACATACAAGAGGAAGAGTTCTGAACTCAACGAATCCTTCTTGTGGCATTGTAGACTGGGTCACATCAATGTGACACGACTGGCTAAGTTGCATAAAGATGGATATTTGAAACCTTTCGAATTTTCATCTTATGACACTTGCCAGTCATGTCTCAAAGGCAAGATGACCAAGACTCCGTTTACGAGACACGGAGAAAGAGTTACCGAACTCTTAGGACTGATACATAGTGATGTATGTGGTCCAATGTCTACACATGCCAGGGATGGTTCTTCGTACTTCATTACATTCACTGACGATCTCTCTAGATTCGGATATGTGTTCCTAATGAAACACAAATCAGAAGCTTTTGAGAAATTTAGAGAATATAAACAAGAAGTCGAGAACCAAACCGGAAAAAGTATTAAAATCCTTCGATCTGATCGAGGAGGTGAATACTTGAGCAATGAATTCCTGGACTTCCTAAAAGAGAATGGGATTCTCTCTCAGCTGACTCCTCCATATACACCACAGCACAACGGTGTATCTGAACGGAAGAACCGCACCCTATTAGATATGGTGCGCTCTATGATGAGCACAGCTGAGTTACCTATTTTCTGGGGATATGCGCTGGAGACAGCAGCATACCTATTGAATCAAGTTCCATCTAAATCTGTACCTACCACACCATATGAGATATGGAGTGGGAAGAGACCATATTTTAAACGAGTTAAAATATGGGGTTGTCCGGCCTATGTCAAAAGACAAAATCCAGACAAACTCGAGGCACGGTCAGTTCTATGCAAGTTTGTGGGATATCCTAAGAATTCCCAAGGATATTTATTCTACCATGCTGAAGAACAAAAAGTGTTTGTTTCTCAATATGCCACCTTTTTAGAAAAGGAATTTCTTGAAAAAGAAATTAGTGGCAAAGTGGTAGAGCTGGAAGAGGTTCCAGATACACAAACAGTAACTGAAGATTTAGTGGAACCAGAAGATTCAGTAGCTCCCAATGAACCTCAGCCTCTCCGCCGATCTAGTAGGGTTCCTCGCCAACCTGAGAGATACTACGGTTTTCTCATGGACGGTGGGAGCGAGGATTGCATCATGGAGGATGATGACCCAACTAGCTTCGAGCAGGCCATCACGAGTAGGGACTCAGTGAAATGGCTGGATGCTATGCGGTCCGAGATGGAATCCATGTACACCAACAAGGTATGGACTTTGGAAGTTGCTCCTGAAGGGGTAAAACCCATTAGGAGCAAGTGGATCTTCAAGAAGAAACTTGGTGTAGATGGGAAAGTGGAGACTTTCAAAGCTAGACTTGTAGCAAAGGGTTTTCGTCAAAGACCAGGTGTGGACTATGACGAGACCTTTTCTCCAGTGGCTATGCTTAAATCCATCCGAATCATGCTTGCCATTGCTGCCTTTCATGACTACGAAATCTGGCAAATGGATGTTAAGACCGCCTTTCTAAATGGTGATTTAGAAGAGTGCGTGTACATGACTCAGCCAGAGGGCTTCGTAGACAGTGGGAGCAGCGGGAAGGTGTGCAAGCTGCTTAAATCCATTTATGGATTAAAGCAAGCATCGCGGAGTTGGAACATCTGCTTTGACGTCGTTATCAAAGAGTTTGATTTCGTCAAAAATCCAGATGAACCTTGTATCTACAAGAAGGTGGCAGAGAGTAAGGTTGTCTTCCTCGTATTGTACGTGGACGACATACTCTTGATAGGAAATGATATTCCTATGCTGCAATCGGTCAAGCTCTTCTTATCACAAAGATTCTCAATGAAAGATCTTGGTGATGCCTCCTGCATATTGGGAATCAGGATCTATAGAGATAGATCCAAACGGATTTTGGGATTGTCCCAATCCAGGTACATTGACACCATACTAAAAAGGTTTAGTATGGAAGAATCCAAGCGTGGGAACATGCCCACGATCTCTGGAGTCACTCTCTCCAAAGAGATGTCTCCCAAGACTGATTTGGAGAGAGCTCGCACGCAAGGGATACCCTATGCTTCGGCAGTAGGCTCTATCATGTATGCGATGCTATGTACCAGACCCGATGTAGCATACTCACTAAGTGTAGTGAGCAGGTATCAAGCTGATCCTGGAGAGAGTCACTGGACAGCTGTGAAGAGCATTCTCAAGTACTTGCGAAGGACTAGAGATATGTTCTTGGTGTATGGTAACGGAGAACTCCAAGTGGAGTCCTTTACCGATTCCAGCTTCCAGAGTGATAAGGAAGACTCTAAGTCGCAGTCGGGTTTTGTCTTTACCCTTTACGGAGGGGCGGTTAGCTGGAAGAGTTCCAAGTAGGAAACCGTGGCAGACTCGACGATGGAGGCTGAATACATCGCTGCCAACGATGCTGCTAAAGAAGCTGTCTGGGTCAAGAAGTTCATTACTGAACTTGGAGTGGTTCCATCCATTGAGCATCCAATACCTTTGTATTGCGATAACAATGGAGCGGTGGCTTTGGCCAAGGAACCCAGGTCCCATCAGCGATCCAGGCATATTCTGAGGCGGTATCACCTGATCCGGGAGATAGTTGATCGCCGGGAGATCGAGGTAAGGAGAGTTGACACGAAGAACAACACGGCGGATCCACTCACGAAGGCCATTCCCCAGATACAGTTTGAGAGACTCTTCGGGATGCTCGGTATGAGATACTACAGCAGCTGGCCCTAGTGCAAGTGGGAGATTGTTAGTTGTATGTATGCCCTAGAGGCCAGTATTGTACAGATTATGTATATTATATTGGATGCTTGGACATATATAGAGATGACTTTCTTGCTCGACATGATAGTATGCTATCTGGTTGCTATTTATCTTAACATGTACACTAGTCTCTTTATACTGTCTTATAGTTACATGTTGGTAAAGCCCTTAGGATTTGTACTTGACTACCTAGACTATGATGCAGATCATACTAGTGGGGACATGGTAGTCCATAAGTACATCCTTCAAGGTCCCTAGTCGTGGGTGTATCGAGACGGGGCATCGATACACCAGTGTAGACTAGCGTATACGCTTCTCGACCCATGTGATGGGCGATGGATGATCCCATATCCATTGGTGTTTGACATCAGAGATGGTATACGGGTGCTCAGTGGAAACTGGGTACACTGGACGGACTCGCCGAGAACTCCCAGATGGTATTATACCTCACGTCAGATGGCAGTTCTCAGGTGACACTCATACAGGTTAGTCTGTAGACCCGAGATCGTCATAGAGTCTTGTGTGATTCCCACTGTGCTTTGATCTCCACCTTACCAAGTCCATGAGGGCGTGCAAAACGGTGGTCTTTGGGTACAGTCCCGAGTCACATGGAGGCAATGAGCGATAGGAGGGGTTTCGTCTCTCCCGGTATTGGGAGTTGATGTTGCGCTGTGCTCGATTGGCCGTAGCAGGGAAGTCCCTGGCCAGGGCTGATCAGAGATTTACTGGTAAGTGTTACCAGTAGCTTCTCGACCCGTTATGAGCCTCACATCAGCACGACTTATCGGGTTATTGGGGTCTGACGTATACCACCCCTAGACTTGATATGCGACGTATCAGACGAAGAGACTTGACTGTATGGTAAGTGTTACTGGTCGGATTCGCAGGAGTGTGAGCGGGCTAGCTCGTCGATCTTCTGATCGCTCAATACCCGGGTGGCCGTTACGTTTAGCAGACCGCTTGCGGCTTGTGGGTGATTGATATGATCATCATCTGCTACCGGCGTATTGACGAGTCTTTAGAGTCCTACACAGAGGTTTCCTGGCTCAAGCGAAACGAAATAGGAGCGCATATGAGATATGTGCAGGACCGAGAATGATGCGTGTATGTGATACCGCATTTCATTCTCGCGATATATGTTTCGATTGGTTATATTCGATATGACCTAGTTATCGAATCATTGATTCGATAAATCGATACATTAGATTCTAGTCGGTTATGTGCGACATGACCGGATCATTGAATCAAATGTTGATTTAATGATTTAATGCATAATTATATATTTGATATATTGCATTGCATTAACTAGTATTGGTTCACTTTAAACGGATTTTTCTCACTTGATGCACATTGTATATTTGATATGCTTTAGTGCACTACTTTGTATCATGTTTGATGATACTTGATAATGTGATTAAGTGTAAGGGGTTAAACCATGGTTAAGTGATGATTAGGGTTTTGGTTTTTCTTTTATTTATTTGTTTATTTATTCGAAAGGATTAAGTTAAGAATGGTGGCTTATTTTGGAGCTATGTTGAAGCTTCATGAAGCTTTGACAAAGTCCACCATCCTTATCTCATCCTTAACCCTAACCACACTTACTAACCTTGGTTTAATCTCTACACTTGACCATGGTCAAGATATGATAAGTATTCATATTAGTTTTATTTTAGAATATGAAGACTTATCTTTCTTTTATGATCTTCATCTTCTTCTTCTTCTTCAAGCTCAAGGTCCATCAATGGCAACTTGAGTTAAAGTGAGCAAAATCCAAATCTAAAGTGAACCCACCTCCTATTTCTTCACCCTCTACCTCTTGCCAAGTTGTTTTGGGTGTTTACTTCACAAGTTTCACAAGTTTGTGAAGTCGGAGCTTGAGTTTGTGCAACCTCGACGTAGATCGTCTTTGACACGAAGCCGACGACCTATTCCGCACGTTTCTCCGATGAAGCCGTCACGAGAGTTCAAGCTTCAAGATGGACAGCGAGAGGACGCCCTTGCGAAGCCGTGGAGGTGGATATCCGGATCTACAAAGGTTGTAATTTCCGTATCCCAGTAGTTAACTGTTAACTAGCTTTTAGTTTCGCCTAAACATCTAGCAAACGATCCGTAGTCGGGTCTCTCGGCACCGTTAAAATTTTAATATGGCATGTTCGATGCCTTGTGTGACCTCATTAGAGTGCCTAGGAACCCTACACGTACTGCCAGCTCGAATAACCGTTTCGTCTTGTCTCGTGGGAACGAGTAGGGACGCTTCATCTTCTCATTATAATACCGGCGTCTTTCTTCCAATTGATCCGCCAGCTTCGGGGCGTTGGGTTGTTGCTGGGCATTCGCGACGAAGGTTGCCCTTCCTTTACCCTTATCGTTCCGAGGTTCCGACTTCGGGGGAGGTGGTCTATGACCCATCTGGTCCATCTGAGCCAACTTATTGATTAAAGCCTGGAATGTGGTTGGCTTAAAGAACATCATAAACTGGGAGATAGTTGTGTGAGGGTTTAGGGTTCCCACGAACATGCCCACTGCGGGCGCTTCCTCAATGCGTTGCTCGCATTTCGACCACAAATTCCGCCAGCGTATAGCATACTGGACCCAAGTTTCGCCTGGTTTTACCCTGGCGTTAATCAATGCCGTTATTGGAGTGCGTTCGCTGGCGCTTGCGAATCGCTGAGTGAATAGCAACTCCATTTCAGCGAACGTCTTGATAGAATCGTTCGGGAGTTCCGAATACCATTCGAACGCTGTTTCTGATAAGCTGCCCACGAACTGGCGAAGCAACAGTTTATCATCACTGCCAGTGTTACCGCAAAGGGCCCTGAACTGGGCGACATGTTGGTGGGGATTGCCGGTCACTTTGTAAACATGGAACTTGGGAATTGTGTAACCCGGCGGGTACCTGATTTGGTCGTACCAGCTTGGATACGGCCGGCCCGTTTTTACGACTTGACCAGCTGCCTCAGTCGCGTGATGAACCCGGATTTGCTGGGCTATA
The DNA here is from genome assembly GCA_030015575.1 of Agapanthus africanus. Classification (NCBI taxonomy): domain Eukaryota; kingdom Viridiplantae; phylum Streptophyta; class Magnoliopsida; order Asparagales; family Amaryllidaceae; genus Agapanthus; species Agapanthus africanus. The sequence goes on from JASDDO010000006.1 coordinate 290,354,860, forward strand.
TAGTCGACCAAATCAGCCTTAGAGATTGTCTCCTCCTTGGCCGTTGAGAGGGCCGGTGGTAGATTTGACGTTTCCCCCCTGTCGTCTTCAAGGACAATCGGGGGATCCTCAGCGGGTAGGTCTTGTTGGATCGTCATTCCTATCATATCTTGGAAGAGAAGGCCCATACGCTGTATGTTGGCTGCTTGTTCAGCAGCCTCTTTGCCCTTCTTCTCCAATATTCGACGAAGGAACTCAGCGTCGGTTTCTTCCTCCTGGCGTTCGTCTGAGGACGTTTCTGGATTTTCTTTTGGCCCGGTAAGTACGGCCATAGCGTTCATCATTTCCTGGAGCTTTTGCTGTTGCTCCTGAGCTTTGGTCACCGACCGTGTAAGCGGTCTATGACCCGTAGACGCACGGTCGTCTTCCTTTCCTGACGCCATGTATACGGTATGGACCATCATGCCCCCAAACTTAGGGCGTCTGGGCTTAGTGCCTTTAGCTGTCATTGCAGGCTGGGGGATCTTCTCTGGCTTCCTCCTTTTATGAGCAGTGGCAGTTGAGGGGGCCGTTGAGGCGGGCACCCAGACAGTGTTTCGTGGTTTAGCCTGGTGACTGGCTTCCTGTTGGATTTTCAGCTTCTTGTGTTGGCGGGAGAAGTTTGGATCGATCATCGAGTCTCGGGCCTGCCGCCAAACCTTATAGATTCTAGAAGACAGCCGTTGTGGGGATCGAGGCTGTTCTGGCTTTATTTCCGCAACCTTTTTTAGTGGAGGAGGAGACCTCTTTAGCATCGCGGTAGGAGAATTCCTACGCACCTTATTTAGCATCTCAAAGCTGTTCCCAGTTGGAACAGCAGCATTAACTTCTGCCATCGGGGCTAGTGGAGTTAGCCCAGAGGGAGAGTTGCCCCCAGCCTTCCTTACTCGGCGCCAGTGGCGACGTCGAGCGTGTCGAGCGGACGGCGTTGGTTCAGCGGTGAGAATAGCTTCGTCTTGCCCCCTATGTAGGTAGGGGGTCGTTGCTGGTGTTAGCCTGTCAAAGACCGACGTCCTTTGGATAGCAGGAGCGGGAGCTGGAGCCGTCAATCTTGTAAAGACCGACTTTGTAGTAGGGGAAGCCGCTTTGACGACTTCACGAGCAGGACCGGTCACTTTCTTAGAAGCAGCCTTCTCTGGGATTGTAGGCCTCATTGTGGGTCCACAGGAGTCTTGGCCCAATCTAGAGAAGACCGAGGCGCTGGTGTTGGGCGACCCGTTGAGAGGGGCCGCGGCAGGGGTAAGACGATCAAAGACCAACTTCTTGGGAGCTTCCTCTGTCAGCACCGGCGCGGTGAAGCTTGGCGGTGGGAGCATGGTCCCAAAAAACAATCCTGTGGTGGCTCGAGTGACCTATTCCATGGGCATTGTGAATAGCGAAGCAGCTTGGGGTCCGTAGGCTATACCTCCTGGCGAGGCAGAGCGTTGGTTACAATTGCAGTCCGAGCAGTTGGAGAGTTTCACATAAGTAGAAGCCATCGATTCTTTGCTTTCTGCAATAAGCAAGACGCCAAGTCTTAGTATCTTGAAACCCAAGGGCAACCATTAGCGAACCGCGATTGGTTCGCGAAACATGACATACGAAGTGTGGAGTGGAAAGATGAAAAGGTCCCACCAGGCGTGCCAGAATCTGTTCCCCTCCGAAAGACGGAGCACAAGACTGCGATGTCTTGGCACTGAGATTCGGGACAGATACTAATTGGTGCTATCCGTTCACCTCTCCGAAGATGCCAAGTTGATTTATGGCACCATATATCGAAGGTTTAAACAGATGCGGCCGATGTAGCAGACTTCGTCAGATTCCCCCTCGTTTGAGGGGTTTTTGATTGTGGGGACGCTCTTCCCTGCAGGCGCAAGCCCCTGCAGTTAATTACGCTACCGCATCGTGGTAACAACTTTCTCCTTCTCCAGATGGTCACTTCGTGTCGTGGGTGTTTATTATGTTTTTGGTTGCCCGTGGATTGTATACGGAAACTAATTTATGTCGTCGCCCGTAGGACGTGGATTAGTCCAAATCCTTATTTTCTTAGATTTGGTTTTGGGGTTTTGGTTTGAGGATACGTTATCCATATTTGAGGCTAAGATCAACTCAAACGTTTGTTAAGGATACGCTAGTCTAATTTGAGACTAAGATCAACTTAACGGGATCGTTTAGATCTGACAAAAGAGCATTTGGGGGCTCTATTGTTCCAGTTTAGGGACATAGTGGTCCATTGAATGTATGGCCGTCGGGACCCGTCACCTCTCTGACGATGTTGAAGGATTACAACGACAGGTGTCAGAGGAGTTCAGAGATGTACCCTTGGACCAAAGTTGGTTGGGTGATCCATAGTCCAATTTGGGACTAAAGTCTGTTTGAAGGTTTAAGGATACGTTAGCCATATTTGAAGCTAAGATCAACTTAAACGGTTGTTAAGGATACGTTAGTCCAGTTTGGGACTAAGATCGACTTAACGGGATCGTTTAGATCCGACAAAAGAACGTTTGGGCTCTATTGTTCCAGTTTAGGGACATAGTGGTCCATTTCCAGTTTAGGGACGTAGTGGTCCATTACCAGTTTAGGGACATGGTACTCCATTACCAGTTTAAGGACATGGTGGTCCATTGGTAGTTTAAGGACGCATAAGTCCATGGGTTTAAGGACCCCACAGTCCATATGGGTGTGTTTAAGGACGCATTAGTCCGTTAGTTTAAGGACGCATAAGTCCGCGGGTTTAAGGACCCCACAGTCCGTATCTTGGTTTAGGGACGCATAAGTCCATGAGTTTAAGGACCCCACAGTCCGTGTTGATGTGTGGTTGTCGGGACCCGTCACCTTTTTGAAGACGTTGAAGGATTACAACGACAAATATCAGAGGAGTTCAGAGATGTACCCTTGAACCAATGAGTTGGTTGAAAGAGCAGATGTGCTCAGTTCAAGATGATTTGAGGACTTATGGCCAGTTTGGGCTAAGTCCAAAATATTGGCCCTCTGTTGGTCCATTGAAGGAGAGGCTTTGCCTCTGGCCATTTAGCCAATTGGGCCAATGCCTAGTGTTAAACACTAAAGACCAATCAGTGTTGAACACTGGGAATGAGATTGATAAGTTAGTGTTTAACACTAAAAGATAGTTGGTGTTAAACACCAGCAACAAGGTTTTCAAATTAGTGTTAAACACTAAAACAGATAAAAACACTGGCAACAGAGATCTCAAATTAGTGTTAAACACTAAGGTAATTAGTGTTGAACACTGCAAATAAAGCTCTTTGATTAGTGTTGAACACTAAGGCCAAACAGTGTTTTAACACTGGATTCAGGGGTTCCAATTTAGCGTTAGACGCTAAGGCAAGAGGGGTCATGTGGTAACACGTGAGGGCGCCCTCCCTTCATTTGTTCTGCTGAGAATATCGCATCTTTTGGAGCATCACGTGCCATCACGTGATGGGTGTTTAAATGGAGTATGTTAAAGCCTCTGCCAAGGGTCACGTGGGTCACGTGAGGCACTGCCTCAAAGGGGCTTTTCTGTAGATCTTTTTGGGGGTCACGTGGTGACACGTGACCCTGCCTCTATGTATGTTTTTTTAGAAGATCTGTTAATCCCTTTCAGGAATTAAATTCCTCGTAGGGTTGAACCCTGACAATAATTTCAGAGGAATTAAATTCCTACTTCCTTTTGAAGATTTATATTCTGAGATAGAGTTGAACTCTGAATTTTCTGTAGAATTAAATTCCTCATATATGTGAAGAACTGAATAGGGTTAAACATTAATAAAAGCTTTAAGGAATTAAACTCCCACTCTCTGTTAAAGAATTATTCTGGGGAATGAGATTAAGGGAATTAAATTCCTGTTGTTTTAACAGAACTAAGTTCTTAACTAGGGTTAAACCCTGATTCTGCTCATTCACAGGGTCAAACCCTAATTTTATTTTAAAGGAATTAAATTCCTATAGTTCTGTGAGAATTAAATTCTCATGCTTCCATTCCCTCTCTATGCTTTGGATCTGCATGGCAGGATCTCAACCCATTGAGAATTAAATTCTCAACTCAAGGGGAGATGTGCACTTTACAGATCCTCCACCAAAGAGAGAACTATGTTCTTCTGTTTTTATATCAGAGTTAAACTCTGTTGAGAATTAAACTTTCTTTTCCTTTCAAAAGGCCTTCCCCTTCTTACCTAGGGTTTTCTTTTGCAGAAGATCCAAATTTCTCCAAAGTATCAAGGCTCCCTTCTTTTTTGTCTCGATTCCTTTCTGCCTTTTTCTCTCTCTTTTTCTATCTCCCTCGCTGTGTCTCTTGGCTCCTATTTATAGGAGAAGCAGCCGAATCAATTAGTTTTGGCGAATCTTTCATTGAGAGATTTGACTTATATTCACCATTTGTTTTGGACCTTTGGATTATTAGGTGAATTTTATTCACCATTGGATTTTAATTCCAGAGATTCTCCTTTGTTATTTCGGTTAGATTTAAAGGGAAAATCTTTCCAAATTTGAGATTTTCCCATAGATAGATGGTATTTAATCACCTTTAAATCTTTAATTTAATCGGTTGCTTTGGAAAGATTTAAGAGGTCTTTTCTCAGAATTTAATTTCTGTTAACAGATAGGCTTTGAAAGCCGGTCACGTGTGACCACGTGACCCTTGGTCACGTGTGGGCACGTGACCCCCTTGGAACGAGCCCTCTTCTTTCTTTCTGCGCTCTGCTTTCTGGTCGCTGCTTAGCTGTCACGTGCCACCACGTGACAACTGGTCACGTGTGAGCACGTGACCCTGGCCTAGAGCCTTTTTCTTGATTCAATCAGGGAATTGAGTCTGCTGCTTTCGAGTGTCACGTGCCAACACGTGACCCTGGTCACGTGGGAGCACGTGACCCTTTCTGAAGCCCTTTTCTTTGATGTAGTTGGGAAACTGAATTTTCCTTGCCGATGCATTTAGATGTCACGTGCCAACACATGACTGCTGGTCACGTGTGAGCACGTAACCCTTTTCTGAAGCCTCTTCCATAGGCTTTCCTGATTTTAAATCAGGAAACACGCACGACCCTTGACGGAGGTCAACAAGGTCGTACGACTACCCTAATCCAATCTGTATCATATGCATAAGCAGATAAATACTAGTTAGATACTGCACACTACACCTTGGCGGAGATCAACAAACGTAATACGAATACTAAGTAGGACTTATCTGAAATGACGGAGGGCTACGACAGGTTTTTCTAAAAACCTATTGCGTAATGAACATGATATCGTTGTAGAGTCAAGTGAACTTTGAAATGAAGTGATTTTGAGGCTTTCATTAGTTTTGCTAAAGAGGTCACTCCCGGTGAAGGGATCTCGGCTCTTTCCTCATCGAATAAGGTGCAGGACATATCATATATATCACTATGCAAAGCAAAACTCTAAAAGCAATCAAAATACAAACCGAGAGTTGTAACATCTGCCAGTTTTGCTAAAGAGGTCACTCACGGTGAAGGGATCTCGGCTCTTTCCTCATCGAATAAGGTGCAGGATATATCATATATATCACTATGCGAAGCAAAAACTGTAGCTACCCTTTTTGAAAAATTTGATTCTACAACATCTTTTAGGTTTCTTTTCTTTCATTAATCACATTAATGAAGTCCCATCATTTAAATCACCTAAACATCATAGATAAATACGACGTACACTTATGCCATCCGCATTCACCTCGATGTCCCCTCATGCACCGTTAGGTTAGGTAACTAACGGCAGAGCGGGGCAGGGCTAGTGCGGGTGTAAAACATAAGTAACGTCTATATAATATATCATATATACTATATACAATATTTATCACAACATATCAAATGATCACATCACAGATATCGCAGCAGAAGAAACATATGAAACATTGGATATAGTAGGACGTCCGTGTTTTATTTTGAGCCTCTATAAAACACGGATTCCACGGTCGCGATGAATAGCCAAACCCACACCCCTAGATCCCTACGAGAGCGGCAAGCAACCCTTCCAATTCTAGAGTTAGGAGACCCAGACTCGACTCCTCAAGTTGGTCTCCCACTGGACTCTAGAACCCGGTTACTTGTGCTCTCCTCCTTGGGTCTATCCTAGTGCGGAAAAGTAAATAATATACAAATGGTGACATCAACCTCATCCCGAAAGTGCCCAAATAAAAGAATATTATATCATTTAATTTTAAATGAATGAAAATAAAAACCCTCATCTCACATAAAACCCCCGGCTATTCAGAACGCGACGATCCAATATAACATATCCAGCAACACATAACATCACATGTCATCAACGTAAGTAAATATATGTATCCCAATTGTCGTTGACATATAGCAACGAAACCGGCGATGTCACATATTACACTTACGGTCCCAGAAAAGAAAGTGTAAAACTACAACATTTGGAATCCACAATCTCTTTAGACATCGTAAATCCGAAATATCACATATTTCGCATTTCATGCCTAACAATATGAATTCCACATATTGTATCACATTCCAGATAAATAGACAATATTAAACTTTCCGATCGAATAATCAGATACCCAAGATTTCCATAATTAGTTCAACACTTGAGCGGAGTTCAAAAAATTCCAGAATACGTCACAGTAGCAACGGTCGAGCCGTAGAAGGGTCAAGCCAACGCCTCACATGTGGCACGCCGTACTGCCCCAAACCCTAAGGTTCAAAAGGCAGTTCAAGACGGTCACATAATCGAGTTAAGGTTTGTTGTCTTCTGGAGGGTCCATCACGTTACATGCACGATTTTCTGAAAGATTTAAACTCAAGAAAAAATTCAACGCTTGAAAGTTTTTCGTGCCGGGAAATAATGAGTTAATGATATCCGTTCGAACATTTTAACAGTTTCTAAATATCCGGAAAACATAACAAAATTAAATATTTCGATCGAATCAACGATTACAAAATAAACCCCAGAACACTCAATACTTGAGTCAGATTAAAAATACCCAGAAAATAGTAACAACAGATATAAGTATTACTGTGCAAACACGTGTCAATAATACCAAAGTAAGGCCGCGGAACCGCCGCGGGAAGCAGGTTCCTGCCGCGGTTCCTCGCCGACTTAATAGTATCATGAGTTCGTTTTTCATGGTAATTCTTATAATTCTCTGCTAATTTTTTTAGGTATTTTTAATTCAGAAAAAATCACATTTTTAGAAATTGTCCAGAGAGGGGGTTAAATTTGCGTTTCGGGTTTCGATCAGGGTTTTAACTCCGTATACAAGTCGCCTAATGCTCTAGCTAGGCTCTGATACCACTGTAGGGTTACTAGACACTCTAATAAGGTTCTACAACGCATCAACCATGCCCGTTTAAAATTTTAGCCGTGCCGAATAACCCTAAACAAGATCTTTGCTAGAAAATTAGGGTTTCACATGCAAGTAAATAGCATCTATGACTAAGTGAATACGAAATACAACCTTTGTAGATCGGTCCTTCACTTCTTTAGCTCCTTGCTGAAGTCCCTTCGCTGCGATCGTGGTTCTCCCGGACTCTTGCATGGCTTCACGAGGCTAAAGGAGCGTCCTTGCTTGAAGTCTTCGAGGCCGAAGATGATCTACGTCGAGGGGATGCCAACTCAAGCTTCTACTTCACCAACTAGGGAATTAGTGAAGCAAACACCCTAAACTAAAGTGCTAGTCTAGTAGAGGATGGAGAAATAGGAAGTGGGTTCACTTTAGAATTTAGTTTCTCACAATGTTTCTCACTTTGGATCAAACCCTAGATTGCTTTTCTTTTGCTCAAAGAAGAAGAAGATGAACAAAAGAAAAGATGAAGATAATGATCAAGTGAGTGAGCTAACCATGGTGAGTGGGTATCATATCCTAACTCATGTAGAGAAATAACCATGGCTAATCCAAATGGTTAGGTTAACAAAAATCTAAAGTAAAGACAAAGCTAGTGGACTTTGTCAAAGCAAAGCAAGCTTCTACAAGCTTCATGCCCTTTACAAAATTCCACTAATTTTGTAATTACCTTAAATAATTATAACCCACCATAATAAATACAATGGTGTATGTCTTACACACCCATGTCAAGTGTATCATCAACCATGATACAAAAAGAAAACACATTTTAATATATATCACATATATATTGAAGTTGTGTACATGTGAGAAAAATCCATAAGTGAACAAATGTTAGTTAATATAAATTAGTATATCCAATATACAATTATACAATAAATTATTAAATCAACACTTGACTTAATAATCCAGTCATAACTCATATAACCGACTAACATCCAATGTATCGACTTATCGAATCAACACTTGATTCGATAACCCGGCTATATCATATTTAACCGACCGATACTAAAAGTCGTGAGAATAGAATGCGGTATCACATACACGCATTATTCTCGGTCCCGCACATATCACATACGTGCTCCTAATTCGTTTTGCCTGAGCCAGTAAAACCTCTATGTAGGACTCTAAAGACTCGTCAATACGCCGGCAATAGGTGATGATCACATCAAGCACCCACAAGCCGTCAGCGGTACTAGCTGGACGTAACGGCTACCTGGGTATTGAGCGATCAGAAGATCAGCAAGCAAGCCCGCTCCAACTCCTGTAAAAGCCTGCCGGTAACACTTCCCGTACAGTCCGGTCTCCTCGTCTGATATGTCGCATATCAAGTCTAGGGGTGGTAAACGTCAGACCCCAATAACCGATAAGTCGTGCCGATGTGAGGCTCATAACGGGTCGAGAAACTACTGGTAACACTTACCGGTAAATCTCTAACTCAGCCCTGGCCAGGGACTTCCCTGTTATGGCCAATCGAGCACAGCGCAACATCAACCCCCAATACCGGGAGAGACGAAACCCCTCCTATCGCTCATTGCCTCCATGTGACTCGGGACTGTACCCAAAAACCACTGTTTTGCATGCCCTCATGGAAGTGGTAAGGTGGAAATCAAAGCACGGTGGGAATCACACAAGACTCTATGACGATCTCGGGTCTACAGACTAACCTGCACAAGTGTCACCAGAGAACTGCCATCTGACGTGAGGTATAATACCATCTGGGAGTTCTCAGCGAGTCCGTCCAGTGTACCCAGTCTCCACTGAGCACCCGTATATCATCTCTGACGTCAAACACCAATGGATATGGGATCATCCATCGCCCATCTATATGGGTCGAGAAGGTATACGCTAGTCTACTCTGGTATATCGATGCCCCGTCTCGATACACCCATGACTAGGGACCTTGAAGGATATACTTATGGACTACCATGTCCCCACTAGTATGATCTGCATCATAGTCCAGGTAGTCAAGTACACATCCTAAGGGCTTTACCAACATGTAACTATAAGACAGTATCAAGAGACAAGTATACGTGTTAAGATAAAGAGCAACCAGATAGCATACTATCATATCGAGCAAGAAAGTCCTCTCTATATATGTCCAAGTATCCAATATAATATACATCATCTGTACAATACTGGCCTCTAGGGCATACATACAACTAACACTTATGATCTATGAAAATCTGACATGACTCTCCATACAAGTAATGCTTCCAAATCTTCAGTGCGAAAACCACTACAGCCATCTCCAAATCACGAGTGGGATAGTTCTGCTCGTGCCTCTTCAACTGTCGAGAAGCATAAACTACAACCCTGCCGTGCTGCATCAACACACAGCTTAAACCCACTCTAGAGGTGTTACAATACACAACAAAACCACCAGAACCAGAAGGTAAATATAAGACTGGTGCAGTCGTCAAGTGAGTCTTCAACTGTTAGAAACTCAGCTCACATGCATCTATCCAAAGAAATGGAACTTGCTTCCTAGTCAATCCGGTCAACGGTGCAGCGATCCGAAAAAAATCCTGCATAAAGCGTCGGTAATAACCTGCCAGACCCAAGAAAATACGAACCTCGGTAACTGACACCGGTCTGGGCCAGTGCTGTACCGCTTCGATCTTCTTTGGGTCTACACGTATCCCATCTCTCGTAACTATGTGACCCAAGAAATCTACACTATCTAGCCAGAAAGCACACTTAGAGAATTTAACGAACAGTTGATACTCCTTCAAGGTCTGCAACGTGATGCGCAAATGCTGCTCGTGCTCCTCCTGACTTCGGGAATAAACAAGAATATCATCAATGGATACTATAATGAACTGATCAAGGAATGGCCTGAAGATACGGTTCATCATATCCATGAAAGCTGCTGGGGCGTTGGTGAGTCCGAACGACATACCAGAAACTCGTAATGCCTATATCATGTGCGAAAGGCAGTCTTCGGAATGTCATCCTTCCGAACCCTCAATTGGTGATATCCTGACCACAAATCAATCTTTGAGAAGTAGCTAGCTCCCTGTTGCTGATCGAATAAGTCATCAATATGAGGTAATAGATACCTCTTTCGCACAGTAACTCGATTCAGCTGTCTGTAGTCTATGCACAGTCTCATGCTACCATCCTTTTTCTTAACAAACAAGACAGGAGCTCCCCACGGCGATACACTTGGATGAACAAGTCCTCTATCTAACAACTCTTGCAACTGGCTTTTGAGTTCCTTCAACTCCGTCAGGGCCATCCGATAGGGTGGTATAGAAATAGGTCCCGCACCCGTAATCATCGATACAAAATTCGATATCACGATTGGGTGGCAATCCTGGTAATTCAGCAGGAAACACATCCGGAAATTCTCGTGCGATCGGAACTTGGTCCAACGGGACTTCAGCGACTCCTAAGTCCTGAACAAAAGCTAAGAACTCATGACAACCCTTCTTCAAGAGTCGTCCCGCACAAAGAGCAGAACTCATGTTGGCAGGAGTTACATTACAGTCCCCCCTGTACAACAAGGATCGATTTACCTAAAAAAAAAATCTGACCGCTTTCCCCCGACAATCTACATAAGCATGACAAACGACCAACCAATCCATACCAAGAAGTATATCAAAATCTAACATATCCAGGAGAATCAGATCAACTAAAGAATCCCTATCACCAATACGTAATGATCCTGACCTAAATACATGTCGAGCTATAAAAGATCTCCTACAGGAGTAATCACAACTAGCGGTAACTCTAACAGCGACGACTCTCTCTCCAAAGAAAGTGCAAAGCGTGAAGATACGTATGAATGCATAGAACCGGGATCAAATAAAATATGCGCATCTAAGGAACATACTACAAGAGTACCTGTCACAACTGCATTGGATGCCTGGGCATCTTGTGGAGTCAGTGCAAAAACTCATGCCTGGCTCCTGCCGCATCCTGTCGCCCTCTACTCCTATCTCCTTGACCTCTCTGGAAGCGTCCTGCAAAACCTCAGCCTCGTGGTGCACCCATCTGGCGCATAGTGCTAACTGGGGGAGGAAGTAAGGCCATCAACGTAGAAGGTGGAGGGAGTAAAGCAGCCTGCGGAACAACAGTCTCTCCTTGGCGTGTACACTCTCTAGCTAAGTGCCCTGGAATTCCACAATTATAACATGTAAATGGAGGTCTCTGTCCCACTGGGTACGAACTAAACATCTGGCCCTGAGTCCAATCTCGACCAAAACTGCGGCCTGGAATAAATCTGCCTCGACCTCCTCGTCCTCTTAAATTACAACCGTCACAACCACGGCCTCTATAGGCGTTGATCTGGCATGGAACAACAACAGGTGTAAGAGGTAATGTGCTCGGAGGAGGTGGTGAAGGTGGTGAAGTCACATGTGAGACCGATGCCTCACCCTGTTGCCTCATGGGACAATCCCTAATACAGTGATACGGACACCTACACCTGAAACATCTATGCACGGGCTGCTGAATATATGGGTATAAGTGATAGAACCGATCTATGCAGAATCTGTTGTTCTCCGCCGAAAGACGCGACCGGGACGTTGGGACGTCCGGCTTGAAATTCGAGGGCAGATGCTAATTGGTGATATCCATCCACCTCTCCGAAGATGCCAAGTTGATTTATGACACCATGTATCGAAGGTTTAAACGGATGCGGCCGATGTAGCAGACTTCGTCAGATTCCCCCTCGTTGAGAGGTTTTTGATTATAGGGACGCTCTTCCCTGCAGGCGCAAGCCACTGCAGTTAATTACGCTACCGCATCGCGGTAACCACTTTCTCCTTCTCCAGATGGTCACCTCGTGTCATGTGTGTTTGTTTTGTTTTTGGTTGCCCATGGATTGTATACGGAGACTAATTTGTGTTGTCGCCCGTAGGGCGTGGATTAGTCCAAATCCGTATTTTCTTAGATTTGGGTTTGGGGGTTGGGTTTAAGGATACATTAGTCTCATTTGAGACTAAGATCAACTTAAACTTTAGTTAAGGATACGTTAGTCTAATTTTAGACTAAGATCAACTTAACGGGATCGTTTAGATCCGAAAAGAGAGCATTTGGGCTCTATTGTTTAGTTTAAGGACATTGCGGTCCGTTACCAGTTTAAGGACATGGTGGTCCAATGTTAGTTTAGGGACATCTCGGTCCAATGTTAAGGACATCATAGTCCATGAGTTTAAAGACCCCACAGTCAAGGTTAAGGACATCATAGTCCGTGAGTTTAAAGACCTCACAGTCAAGGTTAAGGACATCATAGTCCGTGAGTTTAAAGACCTCACAGTAAAGGTTAAGGACATCATAGTCCATGGGCTTAAGGACCCCACAGTCCAGGTTAAGGACATCATAGTCCATGAAATGTATGGTTGTCAGGACCCGTCACCTCTCTGAAGACGTTGAAGGATTACAACGACAAATATCAGAGGAGTTCAAAGATGTATACTTAAACCGATGTAGGTTGAGATAACTGTAGTCCAATTGGGACTAAAATCCGTGATTTATGAGCATATGAACTCAATTAATCTGAATTGAGGACTTATGGCCAATTTGGGCTAAGTCCATTCAATTACAATGTTCAACATTTGTTTTTTTGAGTCGTTAGATGTTTGTTTGAGCCCAATCCCCTTAAAAATGCTAAGCATTGGTTTGGTCTCTGACAATGTTTTGTCTTTAATTCAATGCTGTGCATTTATCATAGCTCTAGGCTTATTCAAAGAACAGTTTATGTTCTGTCCAAGCGCACATAAAAGCATGTGGCGCACTTGGCACTAGCTCCAGTCGATGAGCACAGTGCGCTATGGTTAAAGCGCTAATCCGTTTAGCGCTTTGCGCCAGATATGAAGCGCTAATGCGCTTAGCGCTTTGCCCTAAATGAAGAGCGCTGATGCGCTTAGCGCTAGATGTAGAGCGCTGATGCGCTATAGTTGAAGCATTGTGGCATTTGGAGCTGGTGCCATATAATGAGCGCAAAACGCTTTTAGTAATGCAGCGCACACGTGAGGAGCACGTGGCGCGCTTAGCGCTGAGCGCTAGCCAATGAGCGCAGTGTGCTGTGTTTGAAGCGCTATGGCACTGCAGCGTTTTGCTCTAGATGAAGAGCACTAAAGCACTTTTAAATTAGGAACGCTAAGGCTCTTCTTAGATTAGGAGCGCTAAGTCTCTTCTTAAGTTAACTTTGCGCTCTGAAGATTATCTTTTCTTTGATAAGAGACTTTGTCTCAAAATTCTAAGAACAAAGTTCTTAGTTAGTAAGAGATATTTCAATCTCTTTTTGATGAAAGGCTTTGCCTTTATGGATCTGTGATCCTAAGAGAATTGAATAATTCTCCCCCCTTTATAATGAGATGTTTATAATCTCTTTTGTGAAAGACAATTTGTCTTATAGATCTATGATCTGTGAAAGAAGTAAATACTTCTTTTTATATTGAGATGATTTCGTCTTTATATTCTTTTTTACCTAGAAAAGAATTGTCTTCTTTTGCCGAGAGCTTCTTCTTCTTCTTGAGATTTTCTCAAAGTTTATGGGGGGTTCCTCTCTCTGAGACTTGAAGTCTCGGGGCCTTTATATAGGGCAAGCTGATTTGTTCAATCGGTTAAAGAGATTTATTCTCTAATTGATTTGGGAATTTCCCCACCGTCAGATCTTTGATCCAAGGGCTTCTGGTTTACAGAAGATAATCTTCTTATTTTTTAACAAGATTGGGAAATCTTTCCCCTTATAGAATTTGTTCTGTATTTTAGTAATTTTTAATCACCATTAGATCATTGATCCATCGGTGTTCCAAATTCAGGGCACAATCTTTTCTGTTTGAAAAGATTCAACAGAATTTCATTCTTGTTAATTGATGATTTAATCATATCCGTTGGATATTTGATCCAACGGTGAGGAACATTTAGTTCCAGCGCTAGCGCTTATGCGCCTGCCCATGGTGCGCTACTTGGAGCGCAGGACTCTTAGCGCTAGCGCATATGTGCTTTGCACGTGGTGCGCTACTTGGAGCACAGCGCATCTAGCGTTAGCGCCTATGCGATTTGCATGGGGTGCGCTAGTTGTAGCGTAGCGCTTTTATAAAAGCGCAGTTTTAATTCAAATTTTTAATTCTGAACAGAGCTTTGCTCTAATTGGGGAAACAAATGCCCTCCACCGTTACGATCACGGGGCCCACATGTGGGTGCAGCGGTGGCAGCATTTCCACTCTTGGATCAACCGAGGAATTGAAACGGCGCTTAGTGCCTATAAATAGGACCCTTAGCCCTTGAGATGACTTCTGTTCATCTTCAATCCTTCTTGAAAATTTATTTTCTCCTTCAGAGCGCAGCTCTTCCTCTTAAGAATTTTCTTATGGACAGAACTCTGTCAGATTTTTTTAGGTAAAAGATTAAATCTTTTTGAAATATCTTTTAGGGTTTCACCCATTAACAGAGCCTTGCTCTTCATAGATCTTTGATCTAAAGAAAATCCTTTTTAGGGTTTTATTAACAGAGCTTTGCTCTCTTGGAATCACAAATCTAAAAGGATCTTGCTTATGATTTCTTAATCCATTAATGCAGCTTTGTTCCTTTCAGATCATATAGAAGAACTCTTAAGAGTTTGTTCATGGATCTTGAAGATCAAATTAAAATTTTATTTTTGATGGATTATTCCATCATCTTCTCAAAGCAAGACTCTTAGGATTTTCTTGAGGAATTTTATTCCTTCATCATTAGACTTTGACAGATGTCTGTCTAGTGAAGAGCGCTTCTCCCAATGGGAGTTTTACTCTGCCCGAGGGTTTCTCATTTAATGAGAATTTCTTGAGGATTTCCTCATTTAATGACAGCATCATCAAATAATGAGGCTGTTTTATTAATGATGAACTGTCGTCTAGATTTTGTGGGTCCCCTTTGGTCCCTTTTGACTGCATTGCAGTGCGGTACGGATTTATAGTACCTAGTGATAGAATTTAATTTATAGCATTGGTGGATGAAAATTCGTTCTTTTCTGCGCAGGTACTATGTCTTTCGACACTTCCTTTTCGTTCATTTGCTCAGAAGGCGGATTCCCTGAAGCACCCGTAGACCGAGAGGTTTTTAAGCTGATCAAAGACCATGACCCGGAGCACAAGAGTCTTCATCTATGGGGTAAATGGTACTATCAAATTAACATGGGCCGATGGAGCTTTTCCTGTGCGACACCCTTGGAGCCTATTTCGGCGATCGCTTATGCAGACGCACCTCCGATAAATTACGTTGTGGAGGTGGTCAACTGGACTTTAGAGGGTCTCCTTCGGCCTTCTATGGATGCAATACCCCTGCAGCCGCCGGTGGCCTTAGACACTTTAGGACGGCGCATATGTCAGGACGAGTCGCGCCCTTGGGGATAGCCCTACAATATCGGACTAACTCCCCGTCATCCGGCGGGATACTTGCAGTGGGCTCGGTATATTTTATCGGCGAAGAAATCACAGTTGCTGAAGCTCGGATTGTATCCCGCCATTTACGCTTCTTCGTTTCATTATTCCACACCTCCTATATGGTAGGTCAGGGCATTTCTGGAGCAGTGGAACATTCCGACCCATACCTTCCTCCTATCAGATCGAGAAGTCTCTATTTCTTTGGAGGAATTTGCAGAGGTCTCGGGTTTACCCGTTAGGAGAGAACATTATGAGGAATTGATTCCCCGGGATGAGTATATTTTCGCCACCAAATCAGTGGTAATGGATCTTACTCCCGAGAACGCTATTCAACACCAATTTTCGAGTTTGATAAAGGTGTTGAATATATATGAGAACCTCTCTCTTGCATCCGAAGGTCGTGGAGTTAATTTTACGGCTTTTATCGCTGATTTTCTTCGCCCAGAAGTATTGAAGGAAGAAGTCGAGAAATTCGCCAGTCTTGACGACCCCTTCGACTTAGGTTTGGGCAACCTGCCGGCGGCGGAGGCGGATCAGAAGAGTTTCTTTCTACCTGATACCCCGGTCATCCCTTTTGCAGAGCTGGCGGCTCCTGGGATTGACGAAGAAACGTTCTTTTTAGGGTTTCTTGGGTTATGGCTGAGTTGGTTTGCGCTTCCCGTGCACCCTCGCCGTATGAGGCCGTCCGTATTCTATCCTGCGCATCGGATGGTTGCTTGGATACAAGTGGCTGTAGGGATCGCTGGGTTAGCCCATGTGTATCACGGCCTCAGCTTGGCAGCGGATACCACTGAGCCAGGGGTGGAGTCGGTAAATTTCCCGATGCATTATTTCACGTCATGGCTCGAGTTGCACGTGCTAGGCATCTTTGGCATCCATAAGAGGCTGGATTTTTATGACAGGTGCAGGTTCCCTCGGATCATACGACTGGTCGGCGCTTCTATTGTGACTCCAACGCAACGGGAAGCTAGAGGCTTGCTTCTTCACCTATGCACGGTTGGAGCTGGCATGTCCTTTACTAATAAAGTTTTGACCGTCGGCCAGGAATCGGGGAAGACGATGCTGCCATTGCAGGACATATTTAAAGATGGGGCCTCCGTCTTGAAAGCTCGGGAGATTCTTCATCTGTACTCTATCCGGCCAGGCTTTTTCGTGTTAGTGTATATGCCCTAGGGGCCATTATTGTATCATACTAGCTTGTATATTACTTAATGGAAGCTTGGGATATTCACAGTTATATTAACAGTCTTGCTAAAAATGGTAGTATGCTACTTGGTTTATATCTATCTTAATATGTGTATACGTATTGATAGAGCCCTTGGGATCTTGCTTGACTACCAGCGTTGTGATGGCAGTCACACTAGTGGGGACTGGGTAGTCTATAAGCACATCCTTTTTCAGGTCCCTGGTCGTAGGATTATCGAGACAGGGCATCGATACTCCGGAGTAGACTAGTGTGTACGCTTCTCATCCCAGTTGGGGAGATGGTCTGTCCCACAGACATCAGTATGTCATACTGGAGATAGTATACAGGTGCTCGTTGGGTTACGGGTACACCGTGTAAGTGCACGGCAGCGCTCCGGCCGTCATTCCGAGGCCAAAATGCGGAAACGAAAAACTATTCTTAACTTTTAAACCGGCACTACCGCGCACTATAAACCCGGATCGGGCCATTAACCCACTCCTAGCAAACTAGAAAAAGGGAAGAAAGCTATACCGAGCGATCCGTGTCCTTCGGTCTTCGGCCTCCGTCCCGATCTCCTCGCAGAATCTCCGGTCTTCATCTTCTCGTCAGAATGGGCACCACATCGCCGGGTTCTTTTACGGGCTCCTACCTCTGGACCGAGGCAACTCGGGCACGAAGTTGGCGAGCCGACGTGTCCAAGAATGTTGTAGGCTAGTGTAGAGTGGTTTATCTCAATGGGGTAATTGAAGTTGCCATTGAAGATGTGTAGGAGAAAATGAACTTTGGAGTGAGCTAGAGTTTGTGTAGCAAGAAAAGTGAGAGATGAATAATTTTCCCACACCTCCAAAAATGAATCCCCCTTCCTCCCCCAAAGTGCGGCCGACCCTTATATTAAAAATAGGAGAGATCCTAAAACATGAAGGGAGGTGAGTGTAGGGAAATCAAAAATGGTGACTTAAGCCAATGTGAAGATAATGAGGTAAAAAGGTCACACCACCATCAAAACTAATCCAATCTCATAAATGCTAAAGAAATGATCACTAGAAAAAGCAAAGATGCTATATCCATCATATAATCCAAATGCCATATATAACCCTCCACATTTGCTAATTTGCACACTTGCAAATTAGCCCCTCCCACAGAATTGACATAGGCCGTGTTCTACGTGACCAGGAATTTGCTCTGGATGCTTCCCAAGGGGTCAGGATTGACATAGGCCGTGTTCTGCGAGGACCAGGATCCACTCTGGACGTTTCCCATGGGGTGAAGATTGACATAGGTCGTGTTCCATGTGACCAGGAATTTGCTCTGGATGCTTCCCACGGGGTCAGGATTGACATAAGCCGTATTGTGCGAGGACCAGGCTCCGCTCTGGACGTTTCCCACGGGGTCAGGATTGACATAGGCCGTGTTCCACGTGACCAGGAATTTTCTCTAGATGCTTCCCACGGGGTCGGTTTGACATAGCCGGGTTCTGCGAGGACCAGGCTCCGCTCTGGACGTTTCCTACGGGGTCAGGATTGACATAGGCCGTGTTCCACATGACCAGGAATTTGCTCTCGATGCTTCCCACAGGGTCAGGATTGATATAGGCCGTGTTCTGCGAGGACCAGGCTCCGCTCTGGACATTTTCCATGGGGTCAGGATTGACATAGGCTATGTTCCACGTGACCAGGAATTTGCTCTGGATGCTTCCCATGGAGTCAGGATTGACATAGCCGTGTTCTGCAACGACCAGGCTCCGCTCTGGACGTTTCCCACGGGGTCAGGATTGTAGGGTTCCTAGGCACTCTCAAGAGGTCTCATAAGGCATCAACCATGCCAATTTTAAATTTTACGGTGCCGAGAAACCCTAGACTAGATCGTTAACTAGAATTTTAGGCGAATCGATAAGCTAGTTAACAACTTAACTAAGAGTTGAACGGGAATACAACCTTTGTAGATCCGGTACTCCACCTCCATAGCTCCGTGATGATGTCTCCTCGCTGCGATCATCGGATCCCGGGCTCTAGCGTCGGCTTCATCGGAGAAAAAGCGGGCTAGGTCATCGACGACGATGCCGAAGATGATCTACGTCGAGGCATCACAAGATCAAGCTCCACCTTCACCAAGCCATGAAAAATTGTGAAGGAAACACACTCTACTACTTGGCAAGAGGTAGAGGATGAAGAAATAGGAAGTGGGTTCACTTTAGAATTGGATTTCTCGCTCTTTTCATCAAGTTGCCATTGATGAGGCAAGCTTTTTCTTCAAGTAGAAGATGAAGAAGAAGATGATGATGATATGATAAGTTAATCAAAAATAGAAAAGAAAAATCAATACTTATCATAATATCAACCATGGTCAAGATAACTTGTGTAGAGAATCAACTATGGTTCAAGTGAATGGTTAGGGTTAAGAAAAGAGACAAAATGGTCAAACCATTCAAAGCTTCATGAAGCTTCAAAAGAAAGTCCAAAATGAGCCACCATTTCATTTCTTTTCCAAATATATATGAAAAGAAATAAATAAATAAATAAGTAAATCAAATAAACAAAACCTTAATCATTAACTTAACCATGGTATAATTCTTTACACAAACTCAAGTGAACATGCATCATCAAACAAGATACAATCAAGTGCACAAAAGTATATCACATATACAACTAGTGAACTTCAAGTGAGAAAATCCACTTAAAGTGAACCAATACTAGTTAATGCAAAGTAATATTTCAAATATATAATTATGCATTAAATCATTAAATCAATACTTGATTCAATGATCCAGTCATGTTGCACACAACCGACTAGTATACAATGTATCGATTTATCAAATCAATCCTTGATTCGATAACTAGGTTATATCGCATACAACCATTCTACACATTCATCGCGAGAATGAAATACGGTATCACATACACGCATTATTCTCGGTCCCGCACATATCTCATATGAGCTCCTATTTCGTTTCGCTTGAGCCAGGAAACCTCTGTGTAGGACTCTAAAGACTCGTCAATACGCCGGCAGCAGGTTATGATCATATCAAACACCCACAAGCCGCAAGCGGTCTGCTAAACGTAACGGCCACCCGGGTATTGAGCGATGAGAAGATCGACGAGCAAGCCCGCTCACACTCCTGTGAATCCAACCAGTAACACTTACCGTATAGTCCGGTCTGATCGTCTGATATATCGCATATCTTGCCTAGGGGTGGTAAACGTCAGACCCTAATAGCTCGATAAGTCGTGTCGATATGAGGTCTATAACAATTCGAGAAACTACGGGTAACACTTACCAGTAATCTCAGCAACCCTGGCCAGGGATTTCCGGTTAAAGCCAATCGAACACAGCGCAACATCAACTCCCTATACCGGGAGAGACGAATCCCCTCCTATCGCTCATTGCCTCCATGTGACTCGGGAATGTACCCAAAAACCACCGTTTTGCACACCCTCTTGGACGTGGTAAGATGGAAATCAAAGCACAGTGGGAACCACACAAGACTCTATGACGATCTCGGGTCAACAGACTACTCTGTACCAGTGTCACCAGAGAACTGCCATCTGACGTAAGGTATAATACCATCTGGGAGTTCTCGGCGAGTCCGTCCAGTGTACCCAGTCTCCACTGAGCACCCGTATATCATCTCCGATGTCAAACACCAATGGATATGGGATCATCCATCGCCCATCTGTATGGGTCGAGAAGGCATACGCTAGTCTACTCTGGTATATCGATGCCCCGTCTCGATACACCCACGACTAGGGACCTTGAAGGATGTACTTATGGACTACCATGTCCCCACTAGTATGATCCGCATCATAGTCCAGGTAGTCAAGTACACATCCTAAGGGCTTTACCAACATGTAACAGAGAGACAATCAGTGTACACGTTAAGGTAAAGAGTAACCAGATAGCATACTATCATGTCGAGCAAGAAAGTCCTCCCTATATATGTCCCAGCATCCACTACAATATACATCCAATGTACAGTAATGGCCTCTAGGGCATACATATAACTAACAATCTCCCACTTGCACTAGGGCCATCTGATAGCAGTGGTTGTAGTATCTCATACTCAACCATCTCATAAAAGTCTCTCTCTGGGAATAGGCCTTCGTGAGTGGATCCGTCGTGTCGTCCTCTGAGTCTACTCTCCTTACCTCGATCCCTTAGAGATCAACCATCTCCATGATCAGGTGATACTGCCTTAGAATATGTCTGGATCACTGATGGGACCTGCGTTCCTTGGCACAAGCCACAGTTCCATTGTCACACAATGGTAGGAACCTAGTTCATCTCATGAACCAACATACACCCAAACAGCCTCTTTGGTAGCATCTTAAGTAGTGATGTATCTAGCCTTTATCGTCTAGTATGCCACGGTATGTAGCTTGGAACTCTTTCAACATACCGTCCCTTTACTGAGGGTAAAGACAATGCCTGTGACTGACATTCAGTCGTCTTTATCACCCTGGAACCCTTCCAGTGATTCTCCCCAGGATCAATTGATACCATCTCACTACAGTTAGTGAGTATCCTAACATCCATTTAGATCTATCTCATAGATCCAAAATCCAGGATTTAGTAGGTATCACTTTGATCCTGGATGGAGAATCATTGTGATAAGCGGAGATTGATCGATCGTAGCATAGGAAACTCTTTCCTTATCAAGAGTATGTCATCCACGTACTCTACGAGGATCGCCACCATACTCTCTACTACCTTTTTGTTTATACAAGGTTCATCTACCATTTTGATGATGTCAAACTCTTTGACTAATCCATCAAAACAGATGTTCCAACTCCGCGATGCCTGCTTTATCATATAAAGCATCTTGTACATGTTTCCGCTGCTCCCACTGTTTACGAGGCCCTCTGGCTGTGTACTTACAGACGTTCTCTTCTAAAACATCATTTAGAAAAGATGTCATGACACCCAACTACCATATATCGTAGTCATGGTTTGTAGCCATGGCAAGTAGGATCTGGATGGACTTAAGCATAGGCACTGAAAAGGTTTCATCATTATCCACGCCTGGTTGATGACAAAAACCTTTAACAAGTCTAGCTTTGAAAGTCTCAACTTTCCCATCTACACCAAGAAAACTTCTCAAGATATACTTGCTACTGATGGGGATTTAACCCTTCAGATATAGCAACCAAAGTCCATACTTTGTTGGTGTACATGAATTCCATCTCAGATCACTAAACATCCAGCCATTCTTATAGAGTCTTACTCCTGATGGCCAGCTCGAAACTAGTTGGGTCATCATCTCATGATGCAATTCTCGCTCCCACCGTCATAAAGAAACCAAAGTATCTCTCAGGTGGGTGAGGAACCCTACTAGATCAGCGGAGAGGCTGAGGTTCGTTTGTTACTATTGAATCCTTCGGTTCTACCAAATCATTTGCTGTAGTTTGTATAGCTGGAACCTTTCCAGTTCTACATTACAGACATTGCCTCGATCCTGTCCGGATTTAGCTTTTAGACATAGCCCGGACAACCCCAAATCTTAACTAACTTAAGATATGGGCTCTTCCCTTTCCATATCACATATGAAGTGGTAGGCAATTGAATTGATTCGAACCTAATTCAATAGGTATGCAGCTTCTCAAGTGCATAACTTCTAAACAGGAAATATGTAACTCAGTAGTACTCATCATAGAGCACACCATATCAAATAGGGTGTATCTGCTCCGCCCCGACATACCATCGTGCTATAGTGTATACGGAGGAGTAATGCTGAGAGAGAATCTCATTCTCCTTTAGAATAATCCAGGATTTCCGTGCTCAAGTATTCTCCTCCTTGATCTCATGATAGGACATAATATTTATACCCGTATTCTGGTTCTCTACTTCTAACTTATATTCTGTGAATATCTCAAAAGGTTCGGACTTGTGTTTCAACTGGAACATAGGTCTGAATCTCGAAAGATCATCAGAGAATGTAATGAAGTATAAAGAACCAGTCCTGGCATGTGTAGACAGGAGACCTTACATACATCATCATGTATCAGTCCCAAGAGTTCTTTAACTCTTTCTTTGTTTCCAGTAAACGGAGCTATGGTCATCTTATCTTTGTGACATGACTGGCGAGTTTCACAAGATGTAAATTCAAACTAATTTAAATATGCATCTTTATGTAACTCTAGCTAGTCGGGTCACATTGATCTGACCTAGTCTACAATACCTTAAGAAGAATTTGTTCATTTCTGAACTCTTCCTCTTATGTGTGTTCCATTTACTAAGAACTGTAGTTTGATTTAGAACATTAATGCTTTTAGATAACGTGCCTAAACCGATCAACTTTTGATATAGGAAATGTTCAAAACATTATCCAACAATACAAAATTTTACCATTTCTTTACTAATAAAGAGACTGATATGATTTTGTATATCAGGTTCGGTATCTAATAACATTCGTTCAGAATCAATGTATTTGTAATACAGGGTGACAGTGACCAACAGACTTGGCTGCAACACTTGCCCCGTTTTCTGCCTCATGAAACTTATCACCCGTTCTCAGTTCCCTACCTTTCTGTAGCCCTATGTAACAGATTACATATCTGGGATCCTGATCTGGTATCACATACCCAGGACGTAGAAGATACAGAGAAACAGTTCTTTGTAATGAACACACCCGAAAATGATGCATCAGCATGCACTCCCTTCGTTTGGGCGGCACGGGAAATCTGGTATTCCCCAATTTCCTGCTCTGTCTTATAACTATTATAAGTTGAAGCGGGACCAACGTTCCCCAGCTCAGTATAACAAGCGGGTTCGGTCAATAATCCGTATTATTATCTTGATTAAGGCATGACATGGTCGCTACCAGGAGAGAGAGAGAAGAAAACACTCTGCGTGCGCTCTTGCAAGATTAGATTGGTTATTATTTTGTCTAATCAGGATGGCTCCCACTGCTTTTTATCAAATCTTCCTTCAAACCATAAAAGGAAAGATTAGCCGGGATTAATTACACACTACAAGTTCGCCAATCTTTCAGCCAGGCCAGTGTCGGTACTTTGAGGGAGGTCCCCCGTGCTTTCGCATGAACCTAATTAATGTAAATCTCGTTTTCCCAGAGGTGTAACCCCGTTGACACCTTTCTAGACACCTACTTGATCGGCTAATTGTAATGTGTAAAACTCTCACAGGAGTAACCCTTACTCGCAGTGGGTATCGGGATCCAACTATCTCATAGAAGGTATGCAATCTCATTGCAAATTTCAACACTTGAAATTCCCGATAATTTTGCCCCTAACGTGCTACGACCTTGACGAAAGCCAACAAACCATAGCCCGCTAGTCAAGTTCAACCCGTACATTTCTTGATTGAATTAAACCCACCCGCACGACCCTTGACGAAAGCCAACAAAGCCGCACGACTACCATAATCCAATCGCATCGTATGCTAGCAGATAAGCAGCATATAGCTACCGCACACTGCACCTTGACGAAAGCCAACAAATGCAGCACGAATACTATATACAACTTATCTGAAATGATGGAGGGCTACGACAGGTTTTTCTGAAAACCTATTGCGTAATGAACTTGATATCCTTGTAGAATCAAATGATTTTAAAATGGAGTGTTTTTGAGGCTTTTCTAGTTTTGCTAAAGGAGTCACTCCCGGTGAAGGGATCATCGGTCCTTTCCTCGTCGAATGAGGTGCGGGATATATCATATATATCACTGTGCAAAGCAAAAACACTTAAAAGAAATCAAAAGACAAACCGAGTGTGTAGCATCTGCCAGTTATTGCTAAAGGAGTCACTCCCAGTGAAGAGATCTCGGTCATTTCCTAATCGAATAAGGTGCAGGATATATCATATATACCGCTGTGCAAAGCAAGAACTGTAGCTACCTGTTTTATTTTGAAATTTGATTCCACAACATCTTAGGTTTCTTTTCTTTCATTAATCATATTAATGAAGTCCCATCATTTAAGTACCTAAACATCACAGATAAATACGACGTACACTTATGCCATCCGCATTCGCCTCGATATCCCCTCGTGCACCGTTAGGTTAGGTAACTAACGGCAGAGCGGGGCAGGGCTAGCACGGGTGTAAAACATAAGTAACGTCTATATAATATATCATATATACTATATACAGTATCTATCACAGAACATCATATGAACACATCACAGATATCGCAGCAGAAGAAACATATGAAATATTGGATATACTAGGACGTCCGTGTTTTCAATACGAGCCAGTACAAAACACGGATTCCACGATCGTGATGAATAGCCAATCCCACACCCCAAGACCCCTACGAGAGCGGCAAGCAACCCTACCAATTCTAGGGTTAGGAGACCCGGACTCGACTCCTCGAGATGGTCTCCCACTGGACCCTAGAACCCAGTTACTTGTGCTCCCCTCCTTGGGTCAATCCTAGTGCGGAAAAGTAAATAATATACAAAGGGTGACATCTTCCGCAACCTGGAAGTGCCCCAATAAAAGAATATTACATACAAGTTTTTACATGAATGAAAAAGAAAAAACACTCATCTCACATAAACCCCCCCGGCCATTCAAACACGACGATCCAATATAACATATCCAGCAACACATAACATCACATGTCATCAACGTAAGTAAATATGCGCATCCCAATTGCCGTTGATATATAGCAACGAAACCGGCGATATCACATATTACACTTACGGTCGCCGAAAAGAAAGTGTAAAACTACAACAGTTGGAATCCGCAACTACCTCAGACATCGCATGCCTGACCAAATGAATTACTTAGACATCACATGCCTAGCAATTATAAACCCCGCATTTTAGTCTCAAAATCGAAAACACTTTTCAATACCAAGTCAGGTAATTCAACAAGATTCCCGACATCCTGATCGAATGCTCGTCGCAAACTTCAGTAGACGGCCGCACCCCCGATACCGTCGACGAAGTGCACCAAGGCGGAACACCGCTGCCGCGAGCACCCGAACGGATGCTTTCGGTGACGGGGTTCTCCTACAGTCACTTGGTCGAGGCTATGGAGTGAGGATGTCTATTAAGTTTACCCGGCGAGTATCCGCGTACGCTACGTGATTGCGACGGACTTTTGATCGCATCAAAATTCCGTGGCAACCGATCAAGTGAGACTAAACTTCTATGTTTATAACATTCATTCAGTTATCTCATAACTCTTTGTGAATTCCAATTATTGTATCCCATTCCAGATAATTAGAAAATGTTAAACTTTCCGATCGAACATTTAAACACCCAAGTTTTCCCGATACAGATCAACACATGAAACAAGTCTAAAAACATTCAGTTCGTGCCTCAGTACCAACGGTCCAGCCGTAGAAGGGTCAAGCCAACGCCTCACATGTGGCACGCCGTACTGCCCCAAACCTGAAGGTTCAAAGGGCAGTTCAAGACGGTCACATAATCGAGTTAAGGTTTGTTGTCTTCTAGAGGGACCATCGCGTTACTTGCACTCCTTTGAACGTCATTAAACTACGGAAAGATCCAACACTTGGAAATTTCCCGACAGGGGAAAAGGTGGGTATTTATATCCGGTCAAACTTTTTAACATATTCAAAAATTATCCGGAAAGCCAAATAGACAAAGTTAAATAATCCGATCGATTCATCGAGTCCCCAATTCAACCCCAGAACACTCAACTCTAGAATCAGTATTAAAAATGCCCAGAAAATATAAACAACAGAGATATGAATTACTATGCAAAGAACCGTCGCTAATGCCATAAATGTGCCGCGGAACCGCCGCTAAAGGGGGGTCAACGCCGCGGTTCCGCGGCCAAGTAGAGGAATTAGAGCCTCATTTTTCATGGTAATTCATATAATACCCTGCTGAATTTTTTAAGCATTTTTAATTTGGAAAAATCCCAGATTTTTGAAAAAAGTCCAGAGAGCATTGTCGGGTTAGGGTTTCGGGTCGATCGGGTTTCAAACTTCGTCTACGCATCGCCTAAGGCTCTAGCTAGGCTCTGATACCACTGTAGGGTTCTTAGGCACTCTCAAGAGGTCTCACAAGGCATCAACCATGCCAATTTCAAATTTTACGGTGCCGAGAAACCCTAGACTAGATCGTTAACTAGAATTTTAGGCGGATCGATAAGCTAGTTAACAACTTAACTAAGAGTTGAACGGAAATACAAACTTTGTAGATCCGGTGCTCCACCTCCATAGCTCCGTGATGATGTCTCCTCGCTGCGATCATCGGATCCCGGGCTCTAGCGTCGGCTTCATCGGAGAAAAAGCGGGCTAGGTCATCGACGACGATGCCGAAGATGATCTACGTCGAGGCATCACAAGATCAAGCTCCACCTTCACCAAGCCATGAAAACTTGTGAAGGAAACACACTCTACTACTTGGCAAGAGGTAGAGGATGAAGAAATAGGAAGTGGGTTCACTTTAGAATTGGATTTCTCACTCTTTTCATCAAGTTGCCATTGATGAGGCAAGCTTTTTCTTCAAGTAGAAGATGAAGAAGAAGATGATGATGATATGATAAGTTAATCAAAAATAGAAAAGAAAAATCATTACTTATCATAATATCAACCATGGTCAAGATAACTTGTATAGAGAATCAACTATGGTTCAAGTGAATGGTTAGGGTTAAGAAAAGAGACAAAATGGTCAAACCATTCAAAGCTTCATGAAGCTTCAAAAGAAAGTCCAAAATGAGCCACCATTTCATTTCTTTTCCAAATATATATGAAAAGAAATAAATAAATAAATAAATAAATAAGTAAATCAAATAAACAAAACCCTAATCATTAACTTAACCATGGTATAATTCTTTACACAAACTCAAGTGAGCATGCATCATCAAACATGATACAATCAAGTGCACAAAAGTATATCACATATACAACTTGTGAACTTCAAGTGAGAAAATCCACTAAAAGTGAACCAATACTAGTTAATGCAAAGTAATATATCAAATATATAATTATGCATTAAATCATTAAATCAATACTTGATTCAATGATCCGGTCATGTCGCACACAACCGACTAGTATACAATGTATCGATTTATCGAATCAATCCTTGATTCGATAACTAGGTTATATCGCATACAACCATTCGACACATTCATCGCGAGAATGAAATACGGTATCACATACACGCATTATTCTCGGTCCCGCACATATCTCATATGCGCTCCTATTTCGTTTCGCTTGAGCCAGGAAACCTTTGTGTAGGACTCTAAAGACTCGTCAATACGCCGGCAGCAGGTGATGATCATATCAAACACCCACAAGACGCAAGCGGTCTGCTAAACGTAACGGCCACCCGGGTATTGAGCGATGAGAAGATCGACGAGCAAGCCCGCTCACGCTCCTGTGAATCCAACCAGTAACACTTACCGTACAGTCCGGTCTGATCGTCTGATATATCGCATATCTTGCCTAGGGGTGGTAAACATCAGACCCCAATAGCTCGATAAGTCGTGTCGATATGAGGTCTATAATAATTCGAGAAACTACCAGTAACACTTACCAGTAAATCTCAGCAACCCTGGCAAGGGATTTCCGGTTATAGCCAATCGAACACAGCGCAACATCAACTCCCTATACCGGGAGAGACGAATCCCCTCCTATCGCTCATTGCCTCCATGTGACTCGGGACTGTACCCAAAAACCACCGTTTTGCACGCCCTCTTGGACGTGGTAAGATGGAAATCAAAGCACAGTGGGAACCACACAAGACTCTATGACGATCTCGGGTCAACAGACTACTCTGTACCAGTGTCACCAGAGAACTGCCATCTGACGTAAGGTATAATACCATCTGGGAGTTCTCGGCGAGTCCGTCCAGTGTACCCAGTCTCCACTGAGCACCCGTATATCATCTCCGATGTCAAACACCAATGGATATGGGATCATCCATCGCCCATCTGTATGGGTCGAGAAGGTATACGCTAGTCTACTCTGGTATATCGATGCCCCGTCTCGATACACCCACGACTAGGGACCTTGAAGGATGTACTTATGGACTACCATGTCCCCACTAGTATGATCCGCATCATAGTACAGGTAGTCAAGTACACATCCTAAAGGCTTTACAAACATGTAACAGAGAGACAATCAGTGTACACGTTAAGGTAAAGAGTAACCAGATAGCATACTATCATGTCGAGCAAGAAAGTCCTCCCTATATATGTCCCAGCATCCACTACAATATACATCCAATGTACAGTAATAGCCTCTAGGGCATACATATAACTAACAAGGATTGACATAGGTCGTGTTCTACGTGACCAGGAATTTGCTCTGGATTCTTCCCACGGGGTCAGGATTGACATAGGCTGTGTTCTGTGAGGACCAGGATCTGCTCCGGACGTTTCCCACGGGGTCAGGATTGACATAGGCTGTGTTCCATGTGACCAGGAATTTGCTATGGATGCTTCCCACGGGGTCAGGTTTGACATAGCCGTGTTCTGCGAGGACCAGGCTCCGCTCTGGACGTTTCCTACGGGGTCAGGATTGACATAGGCTGTGTTCCAGGTGACCAGAAAAGGTTGACTCTCGGTTGCTTGTGCATCGTCAAGTCATGGAACTGGGAATTTTGCCGCAGCTCCGATTTGTTGATGTCGTGTCTGTTGAAATGAGACGGATGTTGAGATGATCTTCAGGCTGCTTTGTGAATCATTGAGACTTGGCTCTCTTTCGGATGGAGCCTGGAGGGAAGGTGTGGTTCCCTCTTAATTTGTGCATCTGGATTGTATACAAGGATCGATGTGATCTCACTTGTAGGGAAAAAGTTTCATTCTTTCAGAATTTTTTTTATTTCTTTCCGCGATGCTCTATCATTTCAGCTTTTATATCGTGAAAGTCACGATTGCCCAATCATTTCGGCTATTTTTCGCAGTGCCCAGTCATTTCGGCTATTTATTTTATTTACTCGCTGCTTTTTATTGCGAATTGTCCAATCATTTCGGCTATTTTGTATGCATACTTTTTTACTTTATGATTTGCAAGTTGCCCCATCATTTCGGCTATTTCGTATGCATTTGTAATTCGTTGGCTTTTCGCTGCGAGTTTGGAATTAGACACCGATTTCGGCATCAGCACCGCTACAACTGGGATATTGCCAGGAGCGAATCATCATTTGCCTCCTTCGATGTCGAACAAAGGTGGCTTAGTAAACAGGGTTAGGATCCTGTCGACTAAGGCTTTTAACTTTACGACCCGTAGGGGTCTTATAAAGGTGTTTCTCCCTATGAGTCGTGAGGATCACGTAGGTGCGTTTTTTCCTTAGGAATCGTGAGGATTCCTAAGTGTGTGTTCTCTTATAAGTCGTAAGGATCTTACAAGAGTGTTTTCTCCTTATAAGTCGAGAGGACTTACAAGGGTTGTTTACTGTGCAAACATATCCCTAGTCACAGATTGGACTTTGTTAGGGAAATGTTTATTCGCGCCCGTGGATTGTATACAAGGGTCAGCATTGAACCGCTTGTAGGGCAGCATTGGAGGTTGTGATGGTTGCTTAAGAACAAGTTCAGATTCCTGTAGCTTAAGGCTTTTGAATCCTATGAGCCATGAGGGTCTCAAAGGGGGAATTCTCCTTACGAGTCGTGAGGATCTCGTAAGTGTAATTTCTCCTTAGGAATCGTGGGGATCCCTAACTGTGTTGCTCCCTTGTGAGTCGTAAGGATCTCATGCCGGTGGTTTCTCCTCATAAGGTCGAGAGGACCTTGCAAGTGTCTTTTAACGAGATTGCGCCCTTTCGGGTTTTCACAAAACTCGCCGGTAGCCCTGCTGTTTTTACTCACGGAGCCCTTTCAGGTTTTCATCCGTGCCCCTTTTTGCTTATGGACATACCATTTTCTTCTTTTTTCTTATTTTTTTGTGTCAGCCTCGGGATGCTACGGTCCACAGTAGTTTATCGACGTTTCGGTCAACAGCTAGTTTTAGGACATAGTGGTTCATTGTTAGTTTAAGGACGTTTCGGTCCAACGCCAGTTTTAGGACATAGTAGTCCATCGTTAGTTTAAGGACATTTCGGTCCGAGAAAAGGAAGCCGGCTACTACTTACAGAGTTTAGGCTTAGGAAGATAGCGAGCGGACATAGGCGTCGTCATCTATCGTTGACCTAGGCCGTGACTCGTCAGGCGTAGTATTTCTTTAGGAAGCGACCGTTTATTGGCCTGAAAGGTCTTTCACCATCCATGTCCATGAGTAGATATGCTCCACCCTGGTAAATTTTGTCTATGATATACGGGCCTTCATAGTTCGGCTCGAATTTCCCCCGCTTGGTACGATTGGGGATCATAGGTCTTTTGACCACTAGCATGAGTTCGCCTTGGCTGAATGTTCTCGGCCTAGTCAATCTCTCATATGAGCGCGCCATCTTTTCTTTATAAGCCTCCAGATTTTGCTGCGCCATGAGCCTGGTTTCATCAAGGGCATCGAGCTCCTCGAGCCGAAGGTGAGCATTTTCTTCGTCTGTTAGCTCGTAGTGAACCGCCACTCGTAGAGAGCATAACTCTATCTCAAGGGGGAGTACCGCTTCTGTGCCGAATACCAATGCATATGGCGTTGTGTTTGTGGCTGTTTTGAACGTAGTTCGATACACCCAAAGAGCTTCATGCAGTCTCTCGTGCCAGTCCCTCTTATTTCGAGACACCGTCTTTTTCACGATCTTCGTCAAGATCTTGTTGAAAGCCTCAGCTAGACCGTTAGCTCGAGGATTATAGACTGAAGAGTATCTCCAGTCTATGTTATGCTGTTGTGCGAAGCGGCTGATCTTGTGGCTTCTGTAGGCTGGCCCGTTATTGGAGATGATCCGTCATGGAGTTCCAAATCGATAAATGACGTGCGCCTTGAAGAAATGGAGGATATTCTCCGTCTTCACTTTCCTCAGCGGTACTGCTTCTGCCCATTTGGAGAAGTAATCAGTTGTCGCCAAAATGAATCGATGTTCTCTGGACGATGCTGGTTCGATGGGGCCAATTATGTCAGTTCCCCACATTTCAAACGGCCAGCTAGCCACCGTTGGATGCAGTGGATTCGGATGCTAATGGATAAAGTCCCTGTGAATCTGGCACGAGTGGCATTGCTTCGCGTATTCGTGGCAATCCTGGATCATCGTGGGCCAATAGTAGCCCATCCTTTTGATCTTCATCTTCTGGCCGGCTTGGTGAGAACCGCAGAGTCCATCGTGAGTTTTTTGGACGACTCTCTTTTCCTCTTCAGATCCCAGGCATCTTAGCCAATAGAGAGTCAAACGATCTCTTATATAGAGTATCATTGACGAATGCAAAAGAAAGAGCTCGTTTCATGAGCTGATGTCTCGAGGATGCATCTTCAGCTGTTCGACAGGATTTGAAGTAGTCTATAAAGACTTCTCTCCAATCCTTAGCCTTATCCTGGTCTTTTATTTGCAGAGTCGTTTGCTCGGTCGCTCCCTTTTCTTCAGACAACTCCGAAGATATTTCTGTAGGTGCGAGAACCCGACGCCTTTGCACAACGATCCTCACGTCATCGAGGTTTTCGTCAGCCTGTTCTTTAGCGAGCTTGGCTAATGCATCCGCTTTGCTATTCTCCGCACGCGGTATGCTTTCCAAGGTATAGGAAGGAATTTGAGTCAGCAGTTGTTGTACTCTCTCACCGTACTTCACCAATCTCTGGCTTGCACGTTTGATAGTCGCGATTAACTTGGCTAACGATCAGCTGGGAGTCTCCGTATATGAGGAGGTTCTCAATTCCCATGTCGACGGCGATTTCAAGACCTGCTATCAAAGCTTCATATTCGTCTTGATTGTCCGTCCTCGGCTCTATTAAAGAGAAGGTAAAGCGCATTATCCCTCCTTGTGGAGTCACGAAGATAAGGCCTACCCCTGATTTGATTATTAGAGTGCTTTGTTTGCGCTTCTTCATGGAAGATGCCCCATCGAAATAGAGTTCCCATCGGGTATCATTTTCTCTTCTCTCTCCGTCGGTCATGTCAAACGCGTGTTTGTTTGGTAATTCGCAGTTCAAGGGAGAGTCGGCAGGTATCGGATGCTCAGTGAGGAAGTCAGCGATGGCCTAGCCTTTCACTGTCTTAAGAGGTCGATAAGTTATCGAGAACTCTATCAAGAGCAGGGCCCATTTAGCGAGCCGCCCAGTTAATATAGCCTTTGACATCAAATATTTGAGAGGATCCACCTTTGATATGAGATGGACCTCATGTGCCAACGCATAGTGTCTGAGCTTCGTTATTGCGAAGATCAACGCCAGGCAGTGTTTTTCAATGGGGGAGTAATTGTTTTCTGCCCCCAGTAGAACTCAACCCAAGTAGTAGAGGGCTCTCTCTTTCCCTTGGTTGTTTTCTTATGCCCACAGCATGCCTAAAGAACCTTCGAGGGCAGTTGTATACAGAATGAGAGGTTTTCCCTTGACTGGAGTGGTTAGCACCGGAGGATTCTGTAGGTATTGCTTGATTTCGTCCAGTGCGCCTTGGCATTTGCGAAATCAGACCAACGGGGTTCCCTTCTTCATCAAGTGACTGTAGGGGCGGCACTTTCCGGAGAGGTTAGCTATGAACCGCCTGATATATGCGAGCTTTCCTAGAAGAGACCGCAGTTTCTTGAGAGTCCTTGGCGGTGGCATTTCCATGATCGCCTTAATTTTCGACGGGTCTATCTTGATGCCTCGGTGGCGGACGACGAATCCTAAGGATTTGCCTGAGGAAACTCCGAATGTGCATTTGAGAGGGTTCATCTTCAAGTTGTATTTCCGAAGGCGCTGAAACACGATCTTCAGATACTCTAAATGTTCCTCGTATGATTTGCTTTTAACTACGAGGTCGTCGATATAGCATTCGACGATTTCATGTATGAGGTCATCGAAAATCTTCGTCATGGCCCTCTGATAGGTGGCACCGGCGTTCTTTAGACCGAAAGGCATCACCTTGTAGCATAATATGCCCAAAGGGGTTCGGAAAGGAGTATGCTTCTGATCTTCGGGATGCATCTTTATCTGATTGTATCCTGACGAGCCATCCATGAAGGAGAAAACTTCGTGAGTGGACATATTATCTATCATCAGCTCGGTGACCGGTACTGAAAAGTCGTCCTTCGGGCAGGCTTTGTTTAGATCCCGAAAGTCTACGCATATGCGCACCGTCCCATTTTTCTTCATTACTGGGACGATGTTGGCAATCTAATCGGGGTATTGAACCTCTTGGATGAAGCCGGAGTCGATTAGCTTCTTGACCTCGGCATTGATGCCCATCTCAAGCTCGAGCCGCATTCTTCTCGGTGCTTGTTTAATCGGCTTGACGTCCGGGGATATTGCCAATTCGTGGACAACAATCTCTGGATCTAGCCTGGCATCTCGGAATAATTCCATGCGAAGCAATTTTTATGCTGCATGAGCACGTCCTTTAGCGTAGCCACCCTTTGTTCAAACAACAGCTCACTGACGAACGTCGGCCGTAGGTCGTTTGTCGTTCCCAAGTTAATTTTTGTGAGGTTATCTGCAGTAGTATGTATCCCATCTCCCAGCTCTTTCGGCGCCGGTGGAAATTCTGAAATCACCTTGCCATGATCGTTTTCGAAGCACCAGGGGAGGTCATCCATATTCTCGGGCTCTTCTTCTGACAGGGTTATCACATGGCAGGTACGAGATTGCTTCCAAGACCGACATTGATCTGGTTCCATTTTCGCTATACGCGTCACTTTCGGTTCATGCTTCTGTGGCGGGCTTACTTTCCAACTGCTGGATAGAGTGAACCTGCCATGTTGATACTGGTCTTCCACCCAGTCTTTGAATGTGAAGCAGTCTTCGAGAGGATGTCCTATTGTTCGGTGATAAGAGCAATAATCTAGGTGAGAGACCTCGCATGCTTGCTCGGGGTGCTTGGACTCCAGGAGTGTCATCATCTGGTGTTTCACGACAAGATCGAATATCTTCTTTGTCTTGTCTTGAGGAAAAGAATATTCTCGACCCATCTTCTTTATAAGAGACGAATCTTGGTTGCTCGATTCTCGATCACGTGGCTTCTTTGTCCCGCTTTGTCATTGTCATACGCTTTTCCCGTTCTTTGGTTTATTTTTGCCTCTGTGTCGGGTCTTTGGTATGACGGGCTGGCGACGAAGGGTATCGTCATTTTTCGTAGCCTGCTGAAGGAGGAGTTGCGTTCTGGCTTTCTCGTAAATGGCCATTTCGCGATTATGGTCGTCTCGAAACTTTTGACCCGCTTCCCTTATAAGCTTGTCCATTTGTTCTTTGATCGAAGGACTTGGCATTTTCACGGTGGCACCTTGTTTTGGTTTAGGGTTAGCATCTTCCCACAGAGCATCTCCTTCTTCATCGAAGTCATGTATGACATAGCAGTCGCGGAATAGCTCCTGTTTCTTAGATTGAACATATCAAAACCCGATCGTTTCTATTCTCCCATTGGGCAACTTTCACTGAGTTCCGGGGACGTTCCAGATCCTGTTGTAGAACTGAGCTTGTCGCGCAGTCTGTTTGAAGGGTATGCCTTGGCGTCTCAAGAGCCTCTTCAATCCTTCTGTGTAGTATCTGGGCAGTCGGATGGACTGAAGTCTGTTAAGTATCGAGTCAACACCATGCCAGACTTATTTTTCCACTCTGGTCTCCGTTGATCGGTAAAAGAGGATCGCCTTTTCATCTCTTCTCCTGGGAGGGACATAGAATGTCTGCAGTTCTTGCACATTATAGGTATCAAGTGCATCGAGCTCTTTGTAATGCTCTTGCAGAACCATGGAAATTTGCAAACTTTGATCTTCATCAGCGAAGGCTTGTATCGATGGCCGAGCAGAGAATACGTCATTGACCTCATCTTCCGAGTCGCTGCCGAAGACCAGAATAGGGGTGGACGATCCCGGCTTATTGCGTTGGGGCGGCCCTGAATAAACTATTTCTTCTTCTTCCTCGGTATCACTCCTGAAGACTGGAATAGTAGTGATAGCTTTGTTCTTATCCTCCGGTTTGTGACATCTTTCTGTGTCTTCGAAATCTGGCAGGAAGTACTTGGCATCCTCATATTTGCGAACTTCGTTCACGGAGAATGGGTTCAACTCCCGTCACAGTGTACTCGAGACCATCTTTGAAGTATTTCATACACTGATGTTGTGTAGAAGGGATAATATTGTACTCGTGTAACCAAAGCCTGCTGAGCAAAGTTTTGTAGCATGTCTTGGCGTCAATGACATGAAACTTGATGTCCGTAACGAGCAGCCCAAAGCGTAACGTCGGTATCACAGACCCGAGCATCCGTGATGACTGGGAGTCAAACCCGGAGATGGTGATCTTATCCCGAGCGAGGTGTTGAACGCTCATGCAGATTTCCTTCAACACTCTTACACTGAGGAGGTTGACGGAGGACCCATTGTCGACCAGGATTTTGCCTATCTTGATATCATGATAGTATCCGGAGATATAAAGGGGACGGTTGTGCTCGCACATCCCGAGAAGGAGATCTTCATCGCCGAAGGTGATATCGGCTGTGTGCACTTCTTCCAGCTCGTCTTTCATCTTTTCTTCGGCAAGGAAAGCTTGAAATTGGTCGGGCTCTTGTAATTCCCTGATCAGAGAATCTTTCACCTCCTTAGATAGCAGAAGGGCGTCGAGAATGCTTAGCTGCGAAGGTAGCTTCCTCAAGTGCGCCAGAACGTTATAGTCCATCTTGTTTTTCTTTGGCGGGTCCTTGGCTGTCAGCTCTTTGACGACTTGATCATCGAGGGCGATATCATCAGGGACCTTTTCTTTCCCCTTATCCTTTTTGTTCGATCCCTTATTTGCAGGTCCGAGATTCTTTTTAGGCAGCGTACGATTGCGCAGCTGAATGTTCTCACAGGTCTTCATTTCTTCCGTTTCGGATGTGGGTTCTTTGAAAAGAGGGCCAAGGGCTATTTCTTCATCAGAATCACTCCCGAAGGTGAGAAATTGCGATCCCCTAGCGTCGACCATGTGACAATTTCCGGTAGTTCTTTCGCGCTCCTCGGTCGTATTTCTTTGCTCCCGACGGGTTTTGCATTTCATCCGCTTGAAGTGTTGTCGGTGAGCAATATATCCCTGCCACCAGTTTTTAAAAGCGTTGCACTCTTCGGTAGGGTGCGCAATCTTTCGATGATATAGGCAATAGCTAGGATGTATATCCGCTTCATCAGGAATGTTTTCTTCGGAGGGTGGAAGCTTCATTCCCATTAATATGTCTTTGGCGAACCTTTTCCTCATCTTGAATCTGATTTTATTTGCGGCAGATGTGGTTTGATCTAGCGGGAGTGCCTCGACCCTTTCGTCCAGTCGCCGACGTTTGGCCTTTTCAAATACGGCCATCTCACGCTCTCGATCGACTTTGCTTTTAAGAAGAGCTTCGTTCAGGAATGCATCAATCATTTCGTCTGATGGTCCTAGACGTTCCGGCTCAGGATCTGCCCCCAGTTTCTCTACGTAAGAAGCTTCTTCATCGATTATTAACGAGTGGGAGATCATATGGCAGCTTGCCACATAATCTTCAGGCTCATTCGACGAGTCTCCTTCATTGTCATCATCTCCGTCCTCAAGGACGTGGCTGAGAAATTCTTGGAGTGTGACTAAAGTCCGCACCTTCTGATTATATTCTTCCAGTGCGTCCATCTGCTTTTGCAGGTCTGTGCGCTTGTCACCAGGCTTCACGGGCTTCTTGGATTTCTTCTTCTTCTTCGAAGACTTTGACGGCTGGGTATGAGCGCTTTGCCTATCACCACCAATTTTTGGAGTTGGGCACGGTTTTAGCATTCCCTTGATGATCTCGGGTTCCAGTGGATTTTTCCACCTAATCGCCGGACATGTTTGGAGATCCTTCAGCATTCTTTTAGTCTTGGCTGAAAGAATGACCTCCCATGGAGCTTCTTCCAAAAAAGAGCATGATGACCCCGGTGTGTCCGTCTTCTTGGGAGCGTGTGGCTGTGGCGGGTTTACCTTCCAATTCTCGAACAGGGCAAATTTGCCTTGTTGGTATTGATCTTCGATCCAGCCTTTAAAGACAAAGCAATCTTCAATTGGATGGCTTACCGTTTGATGGTAGGGGTAATAATTGGGACTATTAGCCTCACCAGGTTGCAACGGTCATTTTGGATTCAGCAGATTGATGAACCTGTTGCGCATTGCCAGCTCGAACAATCTCTTCGTTTTGTCCCGGGGAAACGAATAAGGGCGCTTTATTTTCTCATTATAGAATTTTCGTCTATCGTCCAGGCGATCAGTTAGTTTTGGGCCACTGGGCTGCTGTTGAGCATTTACGATGAAATTCGCTTTCCCTTTGCCCTTTTCGTTCCGTGGCTCTGGCTTTGAAGGAGACGGTCTATGACCCATCTGGTCCATTTGGGCCAGTTTGTCAATCAAGGCCTAGAACGTGGTCGGCTTGAAGAACATCATGAATTGGGAGATGGTCGCTTGAGGGTCAAGAGTGCCCACGAACATGCCCACTGCCGGCGCTTCTTCGATGCGCTGCTCATATTTTGACCATAAATTCCACCATCGTATTGCGTATTGAACCCATGTCTTGCCCGGTTTCACCCTGGCATTGATCAATGCTGTTATTGGGGTGCGTTCACTAGCTCTCGTGAAGTTCTGGGTGAATAACTGCTCCATTTCTGCAAAGGTTTTAATGGAGTCGTTGGGAAGCTCCGAATACCACTCGAACGCCGTCTCCGATAAGCTACCAACAAACTGGCGGTGCAGAAGTTTATCATCACCCCCGGTGTTGCCGCACAAGGCCCTGAACTAAGCGACGTGCTGATGTGGATTGCCCATCCCTTTATATACATGGAATTTAGGGATCGTATATCCCGGCGGGTACCTTATTTGGTCATACCAGCCTGGATAGGGTCGTCCAGTCTTAACGATTTGGCCGGCCGCTTCATTTGCCTGGTGAGCTTGTATTTCCTGAGCGATGTAGTTGTCCAAGGCGGCCTTAGAGATTGTCTTTTCTTTTGTTGCTGAAAGAGCCGGAGGGGGGTTCGATGTCTCCCCTCTGTCGTCTTCAATGATGATCGGGGGGTCTTCAGCTGGAGGTTCCGGCCGTAACATCATCCCAGCCATGTCTTGGAACAAAAGAGCCATTCATTTGATGTTGGCTGCCTGTTCCCTGGCCTATTTTTCTTTCCTCTCGAGCATTCTTCAGAGGAATTCAGTATCAGTTTCTTGTTCCCGACACTGCTCTGAGGTCTCTGGATTTTCTTTTGGCCCAGTGAGTGCGGCCATTGCAGTCAGCATCTCCTAGAGTTTCTGCTGCTGTTGTTCCTGAGCCTTCGTTATCGATCGGGTAAGCGGTCGATGACCCGTGGAAGCACGGCTTTCCTCTTTTCCGGAAGCCATATAAATGGTATGTGTTACCATGCCCCCAGACTTGGAGCATTTAGACTCAGCGTCTTTGCGGATTGCCGCGGCCACAGGGACTTTCTCCGGCCTCCTTCTCTTGTGAGCGATTAATGTTGAGGGAGCCGTTACAGAGGGCATCCAGACGGATGACATATTCTGTAGTACCACGGGATGGCTCTTTTCTTGCTGAGCTTTAAGCTTCTTTGGCCGGCGAGAGTAGTTCTGGTTAATCACCGATTCCTGGACATTTTGCCAGACTTTATAAATTTTGGAGGACAGTTGCTGAGAGGGCTGCTCCGGCTTCTTTTCTGTGGTAATCTCCATAGGTGGAGGAGATTTCTTCAGCACAGCAGTCGGAGAGTTCTTGCGGACCCTCCTAAGCGGTTCAAAGCTGTTCCCAATTGGAACAGCGGGATTGATTTCCACCATGGGAGCTGGCGGAGTCAGTCCAGAAGGGGAGTTGCCCTCAGCCTTCCTTACTCGGCGCCAGTGGCGACGTCGAGCGTGTCGAGCGGATGGAGTTGGTTCAGCTGTAGGGGTGGCTTCCTCATGCCCTCTGTGTTGGTCAGAAGTTGTCGTTGTCAGCCTATTGAAGACTGATTTCCGCTAAGTGGGGATGGCCAACCTATCGAAGGTAGACTTCCGAGTAGGGGGAGCAACCTTGACGATTTTGCCTGGAACAGGAGATGAAATAGTCAGTCTTGTGAAGACCGGCCTTTTGGCAGGAGAAGCCGCCTTGACGACTTCAAGAGCAGGGATGGCTATCCTTTTTGGGATAACCCTTTCTGGTATCGCGGGCTTCTTCATGGGCCCAACTGAGCTTTGGCCCAGTCTGTCAAAGACTGAGGCGTTGGAGCTGGACGACCCGTTGAGAGGGGCCACAGTAGTTGTATGCCGATCAAAGACTGACTTCTTCTGAGCTTCTTGTGATGGTACAGGAGAGCTGAAACTTGTTGGCGGGAGCATGGTCTTGAAGAACAATCCAGTGGTGGCCTGAGTGACCTATTCCACCGGCATAGCAAAGATGGAGGCCGCTTGGGGCCCATAAGTCACTTCTCCGGATAGGACAGAGCGAAAGTTGCAGTTGTAATTAGTGCCGGTTGAAGCCATTGATCTTCTGTTTTCTGCACGGAGCAAGACACCAAATCTTAGTACCACAAATCCACGGGCAACCATGTCAAACCGCGATTCATTCGTGAAACACGACACACGAAGTGTGGAGTGGAAAGAGGAAAAGGTCCCACCGGGCGTGCCAGAATCTGTTCTCCACCGAAAGACGCGACCGGGATGTTGGGACGTCAGGCCTAAAATTCGAGGGCTGATGCTAATTGGTGATATCCGTCCACCTCTCCGAAGATGCCAAGTTAATTTATGACACCATGTATCGAAGGTTTAAACAGATGCGGCCGATGTAGCAGACTTCATCAGATTCCCCCTCGTTGAGGGGTTTTCGATTGTGGGGAGGCTCTTCCCTGCAGGCGCAAGCCCCTGCAGTTAATTACGCTACCGCATCACGGTAACCACTTTCTTCTTCTCCAGATGGTCACCTCATGTCTTGTGTGTTTGTTTTGTTTTTGGTTGCCCGTGGATTGTATACGGAGACTAATTTGTGTCGTCGCCCGTAGGGTGTGGATTAGTCCAAATCCGTATGTTCTTAGATTTGGGTTTGGGGGTTGGGTTTAAGGATACGTTAGTCTCATTTGAGACTAAGATCAACTTAAACTTTAGTTAAGGATACGTTAGTCTAATTTTAGACTAAGATCAACTTAACGGGATCGTTTAGATCCGAAAAGAAAGCATTTGGGCTCTATTGTTTAG
Organism: Agapanthus africanus; assembly: GCA_030015575.1. NCBI lineage: Eukaryota > Viridiplantae > Streptophyta > Magnoliopsida > Asparagales > Amaryllidaceae > Agapanthus > Agapanthus africanus. The sequence goes on from JASDDO010000006.1 coordinate 290,395,834, forward strand.
TTTAGGGACATTGCGGTCGGTTACCAGTTTAAGAACATGGTGGTCCAATGTTAGTTTAGGAATATCTCGGTCCAATGTTAAGGACATCATAGTCCGTGAGTTTAAAGACCTCACAGTCAAGGTTAAGGACATCATAGTCCGTGAGTTTAAAGATCTTACAGTCAAGGTTAAGGACATCATAGTCCGTAAGTTTAAAGACCTCACAGTCAAGGTTAAGGACATCATAGTCCGTGAGTTTAAAGACCTCACATTCAAGGTTAAGGACATCATAGTCCATGGGCTTAAGGACCCCACAGTCCAGGTTAAGGACGTCATAGTCCATGAAATGTATGTTTGTCGGGACCCGTCACCTCTCTGAAGACGTTGAAGGATTACAACGAAAAATATCAGAGGAGTTCAGAGATGTACCCTTAAACCGATGTGGGTTGAGAGACCTGTAGTCCAATTGGGACTAAGATCCGTGATTTATGAGCATATGAACTTAATTAATCTGAATTGAGGACTTATGGACAATTTGGGCTAAGTCCATTCAATTACAATATTCAACATTTGTTTTTTTGAGTCGTTAGATATTTGTTTGAGCCCAATCCCCTTAAAAATGCTAAGCATTGGTTTGGTCTCTGACAATGTTTTGTCTTTAGTTGAATGCTATGCATTTATCATTGCTCCGGGCTTATTCAAAGAACAGTTTATGTTCTGTCCAAGCGTACATAAAAGCATGTGGCGCACTTGGCACTAGCGCCAGTCGATGAACGCAGTGCGCTATGGTTAAAGCGCTAATGCGCTTAGTGCTTTGCGCCAGATATGAAGTGCTAATGCGCTTAGCGCTTTGCGCCAGATATGAAGCGCTAATGCGCTTAGCGCTTTGCACTAAATGAAGAGCACTGATGCGCTTTGCGCTAGATGTAGAGCGCTGATGCGCTATAGTTGAAGCATTGAGGCGTTTGGCGCTGGTGCCATATAATGAGCGCTTTTAGTAATGCAGCGCACATGTGAGGAGCATGTGGCACACTTAGCGCTGAGTGCTAGCTAATGAACGCAGTGCACTGTGTTTGAAGCGCTATAGAACTGTAGCGCTTTGCGCTAGATGAAGAGCACTAAGGCACTTTTAAATTTGGAGCGCTAAGGCTCTTCTTAGATTAGGAGCGCTAAGGCTCTTCTTAAGTTAACTTTGCGCTCTGAAGATTATCTTTTCTTTGATAAGAGACTTTGTCTCAAGATTCTAAGAACAAAGTTCTTAGTTTATAGGAGATATTTCAATCTCATTTTGATGAAAGGCTTTGCCTTTATAGATCTGTGATCCTAAGAGAATTGAATAAACCCCCCTTTATAATGAGATGTTCATAATCTCTTTTATGAAAGACAATTTGTCTTATAGTTCTATGATCTGTGAAAGAAGTAAATACTTCTTTTTATATTGAGATGATTTCGTCTTTCTATTCTTTTTTACCTTGAAAAGAATTGTCTTCTTTTGCCGAGAGCTTCTTCTTCTTCCTGAGATTTTCTCAAAGTTTATGGGGGGGGGGGTTCCTCTCTCTAAGACTTGAAGTCTCGGGGCCTTTATATAGGGAAGCGGATTTGTTCAATCGGTTAAAGAGATTTATTCTCTAATTGATTGGGAATTTCCCCACCGTCAGATCTTTGATCCAAGGGCTTCTGGTTTACAGAAGATAATCTTCTTGTCTTTTAACAAGATTGGGAAATCTTTCCCCCTTACAGAATTTGTTCTGTATTTTAGTGATTTTTAATCACCATTGGATCATTGATCCAACGGTGTTCCAAATTCAGGGCATAATCTTTTCTGTTTGGAAAGATTCAACAGAATTTCATTCTTGTTAATTGATGATTTAATTATATCCGTTGGATATTTAATCAAACGGTGAGGAACATTTAGTTCCAGCGCTAGCGCTTATGCGCTCTGCCCATGGTGTGCTACTTGGAGTGCAGCGCTCTTAGCGCTAACACGCACGTGCTTTGCACGTGGTGCGCTACTTAGAGCGCATCGCATCTAGCGCTAGCGCCTATGCGCATTGCACGGGATGCGCTAGTTGTAGCGCAGCGTTTTTATAAAAGTGCAGCTTTAATTCAAATTTTGAATTCTGAACAGTGCTTTGCTCTAATTTGGGAAACATTTGCCACGGCCTCTACGAACACGTCTTGGTGCTGATGTATTGTTACGAATTTGCCTTGGTCTCTGAACACCCGTACATGGAGTAATGGTCGATCTCCGTGCTCGACTAATCTCCAGCAATGATCCGATCATTCGGATCATCTCTTGAACATTTGTCTCTATCCTAGCTATACGATTAATATAGGGTGAATCAATCGGTTCATGAAAGATAGGCATACTACCCAGGTTTGTCCCCGTTTCAGACGAGCCAGCTTCAATCTCATCTTGAACAGCGGTACTCTGAGTCCCTGTAGTCGTTGATGACATAGCGGCTGGAGTAAGAAATAGGATTGATAAGGACATTGCAATCGAATCACAAGATACACGGAATTAAGGAAAGAAGTATGAACAAACATCTCCTAAGGTTACTTAGGCTGAGTATCGTAGCATAAATATGCTGCGGAACATACGTACGGTACTGCACTCATCCTAATTCACCTACTCCATCAAACTAAAGTTCATCCTATGTAACAAACTCAAATCGATTTACCTTAACTCACTACTCGATTCCGTAAGGTTTAATCCTAAGCTCTGATACCAACTTTGTCACGACCCAAAATTTGGATGTGACCGGCACTTAGATTGTATAATATCTAAAGATATCGACACAATCCGAGTAAGCCAAAAACCAAGATCAAAACCCTTTTTGCGGAGCTTTAGAAAAAAATTAGTTTTTAAGTAAAATCGCGGGTTTAAGTATTTAAGATTTTAACAATAATTTCCTATTGCATTTATAATAAAAGCAGTTATAAATTGTTTAATTTGGCTGCATCCCTAGTTGGGAGCAACGATACTAACAATGGAAATCAATACATACTCATAATACGACATCAAAGAAAAATCTCAGACATAAATAAAAGAAATATCATTTAATACAACTAAATGATCTCATCTGTCGAAATAATATATATATAAACATATATCGTTCTAAGTCATTATACAGGGTCTGATGGAGATACTCTAGATTCAATATACAATACCAAAAGAGAAGGTTACTACATAGGTAACCCACCTAGCAAAAGATGAGATAAAAGCTGATAAGTGGATCTGCACTGCGGCTAACCGTCCACTTTACCCTCGCAAGGAACTGTGGCACAACGAGGGTGAGTTGGCAACTCAGTGAATATAACAAATATATAACGGCTGATAATGTAAATATGACGAACTAGAACTAATTTCAACAATAGTGAATGCGATGCATGATGACAGGTGGAGGAATGAATATGTAATACTCCATGTATGAATCAAAACCAAAATCTCATCAACTTTTTTCCAAATCATGTTCATTTTTCCGTGTCTAATCATCGACACAAATCTTCGGTGTTTCATCAGGCATCATTCCTCGAACGATCATGTAATCAATAACACCGGTCAGTATCATCTAGATATCCGCCGTGTTTCATAGCTGTCTCCGGAATCGAGTATCCTCATCAGGCTCCCCGCCTAAAGTGCGGCTATCCTGCCCTGGGTCTCGACCGGGTCCACCATGTATCCATCTGTATCCCCACCGACTCAGTCTGGATAAAATTGTAAATCCGTAACCGTATAAACCCCGACTCGGTCCGAAATAAAACTAAATCATAAAAACTACATTTCATGGTGGACGTGACACATAATCATGAAAATCACTGATTTTTCGTAATAGTATATGAAAACTTAAAACCATAAATTCTCAATAATACAAATGCCTCTTATATCAACTACTAATACTTGAATACGAAATATGATGTCATATATGCTAATTACTACGACTATTGATACTTAAGATATGATAAGAATCATTTTTAACAGAATAATTTCTAAGTGTGAAGTGACATGTTAATATCGACGAGGTGTAGTGTAACATGTAGATATGTGCATGTGCGGCATAACTCGTCGATAATGGTGCTGTGTTCTAACAAGTATTAATCATGGAGATATATATATGTAGATTTAAGAATGCATATGATAAAGTTAACATACAAAAGCAAAACTTGAATTTAAATCTAACTACGGGCGTATCACGCCATCTTTACAAGATCCCCCGGTGATATTTAATCTACTCACCGGAATGCATCGTAAACTACTCAGAAATCGCCAATCCTTTTTCCTTTCGTTGCGGCCTCCGAAGTTTCCGTATTCGAATCTAATATTGAAATTAGCTTGTATAAGAAACGGCTAACTCCGATACGGCAAAATCATGAAAACACAAGTTGTACGTTCTAATTACACTACGTACGATTATTGCAAATGATCTAACACTCATTTTAACTGGAATTTAACCCAACGTTATTTCGTAACAGAAAACAGAACGCGTTACGATTTACCCGTGTCGTATTTTAGAATTTTGATTCCTTTTAAGATATTAGTTCCCAGATTTTATATACAGTTAAATTAACGATTTTAAACAATACCAAAATATCCTAATAATGATACAGAGACCTACCCAAAAACCCAAAACCCCAAAGTCCATCAAAAATCCGGCGACGCCGGAATTCTCCTATAGGTCGCCGGCCCAAATCCGACCCCTTGGTTCGTTCTTCTAGGGTTTGTTCTAGGTCCAACATACAATATTTAGGCATTGTTTTGTTAAGTTGATTTTGCTCTGACTAATAGTAGATTACTACAGAGCTAAATTTTACCAAAAATACGATTTTATCGATATTCAATTTCGACGTTAAACCAGTTACAGAACTAATTCCTACAGTGTTTAAATATATTACCTACAAAGGATTTCTGGATGATCTCCCTCTAAGATGCACAAGCTCCTAGTTCCTAGCTTGATGGTGAACTCCTTAGCCTAGTTCTTCTTCTCTTCTCTCTTTTCTTTTATTCTTCTTTGCTTGTTCTTAGTTTTCTTTAAAACATGAAATTTTCTGAATTTTAATCTGTTAAAATGATCTGAACACTATATATATGGTAAAGGGAAGAGTGAGGTGTAGGAGGAGGTGTCACCAACAAGGGTATGCCACTCTCATGCAAGGAGGAGATGTTGTGAAATGAAGTGTGCATGCAAGTAGGTGGTGGCAATGCATTATCACTCCAAAATTGATTGATTTATCTTGATATAATTTCTGAGCTAAAACATTATCTACCCCTTTTTCCACTTACACCCTCACAATTTCAAGTTTGCACATTTTTTCTAAACTTTACAAAAAGACCCTTCACTACCTATGTTATTATATAAACACCATTTTCTTAAAATGAAGCTAAATTTATCACTAAAACCCTTGTAATTGATTTATGTTACATACTAAAATTTCAATTTAATTTGTTCCACATACCACTTATGAAAATGTCCTATTTTGTTTTAATAACTTTTTAAATTGGTATTTTATTATTTAATTAATTAATTTTATTTATTTCCAAATTTTCAAAATGTTACAATAACGCAATATTTAGTGTCGGTATGAAGCCCATCACCACCTAAGAAACTACCGATCCTAACTCAGTAATTCTCGACTACCTTGGCCAAGGATTTCTGGTGATGGCCACCTGTGCACACTGCGACCTCTACCCCCAATACCAGGAGAGACGAATCCCCTGACGATCCGCTCATTGCCTCCATATGGCTCGGGACTGTACCCAACTAAAATCTGTTTGCACGACTCCTTTGAGCCGTGGTAGGGTAGTAATCAAATCACAGTGGGAACTCACATGAGACAAATGACGATTTCAGGTCGGTAGACTAACCTGTACACATGTCACCAGGGAACTGCTATCTGACAATAGGTATAATACCAACTAGCATGTTCCCGTCGAGTCGTCCGGTATACTCATAACCCAATGAGCACTTGTATACTATCTTAGGTGAACCAACTGACACCAATGGCTTGTGAGACCGGCTACCGCCCCTTGTCGGGGTCTCGATCCGTATACATTAGTCTACTCATAGAGTATCGATGCCAAGTCTCGAAACTTCCATGACTAGGGACACTTTAAGGATATGCTTATAGACCATCCAACTCTCACATATATTATCGTCATCATACTGCTGGTAGTCAAGCAAGAACCCTATGTGCTCTATCAATATGTAATAGTGATTTGTAATGTCACCTGAAGCATGTACACGATGATAAAGACAAACCAGATAGCATATTATCATCTCGAGTAAGACTGTTTTACCGGTATATGTCTTCCCTCAATCATTGCAATCTCGTGCCTGTGATCTAATAATTGACTTGAGGGCACTATAGCCAACAATCTCCCACTTGCACTTAAGGCTAATTATTGCGATATCGCATACTCACAGCCCATGTGATACCGAACACCCAACTTCTCTACTAATCAGTTTCACAAAGCTCGTTTGTAAAACTATTGCGTTCGAGAAATAGCCTCAGTGAGTGGATCCGCTGTGATGTTTCTTTCTATGTCTCTCTTAATCTCGAGTTCGCGGAGAAAGCCATCTCCCGAAATGAGCAATACCTATCTTAGAATATGTCTGGATATCTGATGGGACCCAGTTCATAAATGAACTCAAAATCCAGTAAACTTCTTAGAATCGTCAACGGAATTTAATCAGTATCCTACGCCATGCGTCCCTCAATATCCGCTTGGACCACCTGTCCAAACTACTGCCCCTCGTCAAGAGGGAAAACTATAACTCAGACAGTCACTCTGTCATCCAGTGTAGGGTTTCTAGGCACACTAATGAGGTCTCACAAGGCATCAACCATGCCAATTTCAAATTTTACGGGTGCCGAAAAACCCTAATACGGATCGTTAACTAGATATTTAGGCGAATCGATAAACTAGTTAACAACTTAACTAAGAGTTGAACGGAAATACAACCTTTGTAGATCCGGTGTTCCACCTCCATAGCTCCGTGATGATGTCTCCTCGCTGCGATCATCGGATCCCGGGCTCTAGCGTCGGCTTCATCGGAGAAAAAGCGGGCTAGGTCATCGATGACGATGCCGAAGATGATCTACGTCGAGGCATCACTAGATCAAGCTCCAACTTCACCAAGTCAAGAAACTTGTGAAGAAAACATCCTATACTACTTGGCAAGAGGTAGAGGATGAAGAAATAGGAGGTGGGTTCACTTTAGAATTGGATTTCTCACTCTTTTTCATCAATCACCATTGATGGAAACTTGGTTTTCTTCTTTTAAGAAGATGAAGAAGAAGAAGGAATATATTATGATAAGTCTTTTTAAAAGAATAATAAAATCATTCTTATCATAATATTAACCATGGTAATGTGTAGAGAATTAACCATGGTTAGTTGAATGGTTAGGGTTAAGAGAAGAAGACAAGAATGGTAGATTTGGTCAAACCTTCATGAAGCTTCAATTACAAACAAAGAAAGCCACCATTCTTTTCTTTAATCTTTTCCAAAATAAATAAATAAATAAGTATGAAAAACAAAACCCTAACCATTTAAATAACCATGGTTCAATCTTTACACAAACTCAAGTAAACATGTATCATCAAACATGATACATACAAGTGCACAAAACTATATCACATATACAATGTGCACATGAAGTGAGAAAATCCATTTAAAGTGAACCAATACTAGTTAATGCAAAGTAATATAACAAATATACAATTATACATTAAATCATTAAATCAACAATTGATTCAATGATCCGGTCATGTCGCACATAACCGACTAGTATCAATAGTAACAACTTATCGGATCAACACTTGATCCAATAACCCGGCTATATCGCATATAACCGATCAATGTCATAAATCGCGAGAATCGAATACAGTATCACATACTGGTATTATTCTCGGTCCCGCACATATCTCATATGCGCTCCTATTTCGTTTCGCTTGAGCCAGGAAACCTCTGTGTAGGACTCTAAAGACTCGTCAATACGCAGGCAGCAGGTGATGATCATACCAAACACCCACAAGCCGCAAGCGATCTGCTAAACATAACGGCCACCCGGGTATTGAGCGATCAGAAGATCGACGAGCAAGCCCGCTCACACTCCTGTGAATCCAACCAGTAACACTTACCGTACAGTCCGGTCTCGTGGTCTGATATGTCGCATATCTCGCCTATGGGTGGTAAACGTCAGACCCCAATAGCTCGATAAGTCGTGTCGATACGAGGTCTATAACAATTCGAGAAACTACCGGTAACACTTACCAGTAAATCTAAGCAACCCTGGCCAGGGATTTCCGGTTATAGCCAATCGAACACAGCGCAACATCAACTCCCTATACCGGGAGAGACGAATCCCCTTCTATCGCTCATTGCCTCCATGTGACTCGGGACTGTACCCAAAAACCACCGTTTTGCACGCCCTCTTGGACGTGGTAAGGTGGAAATCAAAGCACAGTGGGAACCACACAAGACTCTATGATGATCTCGGGTCAACAGACTACTCTGTACCAGTGTCACCAGAGAACTGCCATCTGACGTAAGGTATAATACCATCTGGGAGTTCTCGGCGAGTCCGTCCAGTGTACCCAGTCTCCACTGAGCACCCGTATATCATCTCTGATGTCAAACACCAATGGATATGGGATCATCCATCGCCCATCTGTATGGGTCGAGAAGGTATACACTAGTCTACTCTGGTATATCGATGCCCCATCTCGATACACCCACGACTAGGGACATTGAAGGATGTACTTATGGACTACCATGTCCCCATTAGTATGATCCACATCATAGTCCAGGTAGTCAAGTACACATCCTAAGGGCTTTACCAACATGTAACAGAGAGACAATCGGTGTACACGTTAAGGTAAAGTTCAACCAGATAGCATACTATCAAGTCGAGCAAGAAAGTCATCCCTATATATGTCCCAGCATCCACCACAATATACATCCAATGTACAGTAATGGCCTCTAGGGCATACATATAACTAACAATCTCCCACTTGCACTAGGGCCATCTGATAGCAGTGGTTGTAGTATCTCATACTCAACCATCCTATAATAGTCTCTCTTTGGGAATAGGCCTTCGTGAGTGGATCCGCCGTGTTATCCTCTGAGTCTACTCTCCAAACCTCGATCACCCTGGAGATCAACCATCTCCATGATCAGGTGATACTGCCTTAGAATATGTCTGGATCACTGATGGGACGGACGTTCCTTGGCATAAGCCATAACCCTATTGTCTCACAATGGTAGGAACGTAGTTCATCTCATGAACCATTATACACCCAAACAGCCTCTTTGGTAGCATCTTAAGTAGCGATGTATCCTGCCTTTATCGTCTAGTATGCCACGGTATCTAGCTTGGAACTCTTCCAACATACCATCCCTTTACTGAGAGTAAAGACAATGCATGTGACTGACATTCAGTCGTCTTTATCACCCTGGAACCCTTCCAGTGATTCTCCCCGGGATCAACTGATACCATCTCACTGCAGCTAGTGAGTATTCTAACATCCATTTAGATCTATCTCATAGATCCATAACCCAGGATTTAGTAGGTATCATTATGATCCTATATGGAGAATCATTGTGATAAGCGGAGATTGACCGAGTGTAGCATAGGAAACTTCTTCCCCATCAAGAGTATTTCATCCACGTACTCTACGAGCATCGTCACACTACTCCCTACTACCTTTTTGTTTATACAAGGTTCATCTACCATTTTGATGATGTCAACTTCTTTGACTAATCCATCAAAACAGATGTTCCAACTCCGCGATGCCTGCTTTATCCTATAAAGCATCTTGCACACGTTTCCGCTGCTCCCACTGTCTACGAGGCCCTCTGGCTGTGTACTTATAGACGTACTCTTCTAAAACATCATTTAGAAAAGCAGTCATGACACCCAACCGCCAGATATCGTAGTCATGCTATGTAGCCGTGGCAAGTAATATCTGGATGGACTTAAGCATAGGTTCTGGAAAAGGTTTCATCATTATCCACGCCTGGTCGATGACGAAAACCTTTAACAAGTCTAGCTTTGAAAGTCTCAACTTTTCCATCTACACCAAGTAATCTTCTCAAGATTTACTTGCTCCTGAGGGGGATTTAACCCTTCAGATATAGCAACCAAAGTCCATACTTTGTTGGTGTACATGGATTCCATCTCAGATCACTAAGCATCCAGCCATTCTTACAGAGTCTTACTCCTGATGGCCAGCTCGAAGCTAGTTGGGTCATCATCTCATGATGCATTCCTCGCTCCCACTGTCATAGAGAAACAGAAGTATCTCTCAGGTGGTTGAGGAACCCTACTAGATCGGCGGAGAGGCTGAGGTTCGTTGGTAACTATTGAATCCTTTGGTTCTTTTAAATCATCTGCTGTAGTTTGTATAGCTGGAACCTTTCCAGTTCTACATTACAGACCTTGCCTCGAGCTTGTCCGGATTTTGCTTTTAGACATAGGCCGGACAACCCCAAATCTTAACTAGCTTAAGACATGGGCTCTTCCCTTTCCATATCACATATGAAGTGGTAGGCACTGATTTGATTCGAACCCAATTCAATAGGTATGCAGCTTCTCAAGTGCATAACTCCCAAAAGGAAATAGGTAACTTACTAATACTCATCATAGAGCACACCATATCATATAGGGTGTATCTGCTCCGCCCCGATACACCATCGTGCTTTGGTGTATACGGAGGAGTAATGCTGAGAGAGAATCTCATTCTCCTTTTGAATAGTCCAGGAATTCCGTGCTCAAGTATTCTCCTCCTTGATCTCATCATAGGACATAATACATATACCCGTATTTTGGTTCTCTACTTCTAATTTATATTCTGTGAATATCTCAAAAGATTCGGACTTGTGTTTCAACAGGAACATAGGTCTGAATCTCGAAAGATCATCAGAGAATGTAATGAAGTACAAAGAACCAGTCCTGGCATGTGTAGACAGGAGACCTTACATACATCATCATGTATCAGTCCCAAGAGTTCATTAACTCTTTCTCTGTTTCCAGTAAACGGAGCTATGGTCATCTTATCTTTGTGACATGACTGGCGAGTTTCACAAGATGTAAATTCAAACTAATTTAAATATGCATCTTTATGTAACTCTAGCTAATCGGGTCACATTGATCTGACCTAGTCTACAATACCTCAAGAAGAATTCGTTCGTTTCTGAACTCTTCCTCTTGTGTGTGTTCAGTATACAAGGAACTGTAGTTTGATTTAGAACGTCAATGCTTTTAGATAACGTGCCTGAACCGATCAACTTTTGATATAGGAAATGTTCAAAACATTATCCAACAATACAAAATTGTATCCTTTCTTTACTTACTAAAGAGACTGATATGATTTTGTATATCAGGTTCGGTATCTAATAGCATTTGTTCAGAATCAATGTATAGGTAATACAGGGTGACAGTGACCAACAGACTTGGCTGCAACACTTGCCCCGTTTTCTGCCTCATGAAACTTATCACCCGTTCCCAGTTTTTCTACCTTTCTGTAGCCCTATGTAACAGATTACATATCTGGGATCCTGATCTGGTATCACATATCCAGGACGTAGAGGATACAGAGAAACAGTTCTTTGTAATGAACACACCCGAAGATGATGCATCAGCATGCACTCTCTTCGTTTGGGCGGCACGGGAAATCTGGTATTCCCCAATTTCCTGCTCGGTCTTATAACAATTATAAGTTGGAGCGAGACCAACGTTCCCCAGCTCAGTATAACAAGCGGGTTCGGTCAAAATTCCGTATTATTATCTTGATTAAGGCGTGATATGGTCGCTACCAGGAGAGAGAGAGAAGAAAACACTCAGCGTGCGCTCTTGCAAGAATAGATTGGTTATTATTTTATCTAATCAGGATGGCTCTCACAGGTTTTTATCAAATCTTCCTTCAAACCCTAAAAGGAAAGACTAGCCGGGATTAATTACACACTACAAGTTCACCAATCTTTCAGCCAGGCCAATGTCGGTACTTTGGGGGAGGTCCCCCGTGCTTTCGCATGAACCTAATTAATGTAAACCTCGTTTTCCCAGAGGCGTAACCCCGTTGACACCTTTCTAGACACCTACTTGATCGGCTAATTGTAATGTATAAAACTCTCCCAGGAGTAACTCTTACTCGCAGCGGGTATCGGGATCCAACTATCTCATAGAAGGTATGCAATCTCATTGCAAATTTTAACACTTGAAATTCCCGATAATCTTTTGCCCCTAACGTGCTATGATCTTGACGAAAGCCAACAAACCAGAGCCCGCTAGTCAAGTTCAACCCGTACATTTCTTGATTGAATTAAACCCACCCGCACGACCCTTGACGAAAGCCAACAAAGCCGCACGACTACCCTAATCCAATCGCATCGTATGCTGGCAGATAAGCAGCATATAGCTACCGCACACTGTACCTTGACGAAAGCCAACAAATGCAGCACGAATACTATATACAACTTATCTGAAATGACGGAGGGCTATGACAGGTTTTTCTGAAAACCTATTGCGTAATGAACTTGATATCGTTGTAGGATCGAATGAATTTTGAAATGGAGTGTTTTTGAGGCTTTTCTAGTTTTGCTAAAGGAGTCACTCCCCGTGAAGGGATCGTCGGTCCTTTCCTCGTCGAATGAGGTGCGGGATATATCATATATATCACTGTGCAAAGCAAAAACACTTAAAAGCTATCAAAAGACAAACCGAGTGTGTAGCATCTGCCAGTTATTGCTAAAGGAGTCACTCTCGGTGAAGGGATCTCGGTCCTTTCCTTATCGAATAAAGTGCAGGATATATCATATATACCGCTATGCAAAGCAAGAACTGTAGCTACCTGTTTTATTTTGAAATTCGATTCTACAACATCTTAGGTTTCTTTTATTTCATTAATCACATTAATGAAGTCCCATCATTTAAGTACCTAAACATTACAGATAAATACGACGTACACTTATGCCATCCGCATTCGCCTCGATGTCCCCTCGTGCACCGTCAGGTTAGGTAACTAACGGCAGAGCGGGGCAGGGCTAGCGCGGGTGTAAAACATAAGTAACGCCTATATAATATATTATATATTCTATATACAGGATTTATCACAGAACATCACATGATCACATCACAGATATCGCAGCAGAAGAAACATATGAAATATTGGATATACTAGGACGTCCGTGTTTTCAATACGAGCCAGTATAAAACACGGATTCCACGGTCGCGATGAATAGCCAAACCCACACCCCTAGACCCCTACGAGAGCGGCAAGCAACCCTACCAATTCTAGAGTTAGGAGACCCGGATTCTGTAAGTCCGTGTTGCCCACCCCGGTGCTTACGGGGGGCGGAAAACATAATAAAAATCGGATTTTTAATGACTTAGGCAACATGGACTATGCTTGTGAGGATCTTTGCTAAACATAAACTAGCTAACCCTAACTACAAGTAGCTAAGGGATGAAAGGTTATACCTTTGGTCTTTAGTCCTTCTCTCCTTGCTCCTAGGTATGGTAGAAAAGGATCACCTTGCTTGTCTTCTCCCGTCAAAGAAGGATCCACCCGAAAGCCACCACCTTTAGCTTCAACTCCAAGCTAGGAGTAACTAGAGTGCAAGAAATGCTAAGACTTGAACCCTAGAAGTGAGTAGAGAAGATCAAGAGAGGGTTTTTCTCAAGCTTTTTGTTTCTCAACACATGAGAGGGAGAGAGCTTGAGGGAGAGGATGAGCAAGAGAGAGAAAAGAAATGAGAGAATGAGAATAATAGTGAGCCATTCTCACTAATATGTGAGGATAAGTTTAATTAGATAATTAGCTTGAAAATTGTCATGATAAATCATGAATTGACCATTATCATTTCATTTTTGCAAAGATCAAAGAGCATCTTCCAAATGAAATGATTATGGTCAAGTTGTCAACATGGTCAACAAGTCAATGAAGTCAAATTGTCAACAACAACCATGCACAATAATTAAGCTAATTATCAATTAACAATAATCCACACAAAATCAATAGGGTTAATAAAATGATAAAGGCCATTAACCCTAAACAAGGTCCTCTCCCCCAATCTCAAGCAACTGTGCATACGCACCCGCATTCGTGATCCGAGGAACACGAACACAATGAGAAAAACCAATCTCAAATCATATACTAGGATCCGGCTTAAACCAAAGCCCGCTAGTATAGACTGTCCGGACAGCAAACGTGCACAAGTGCGCGGATGCGAACGAACCCTGTCGCAAAACCATGCGACCTCTACTCATTTTGCCTAAAGGCGAATAGCTCTCTGTGTGGGACTCTAAAGACTCGACACTACGCTGGCAGTGGGTTTAACCACAGACCGCAAGCGGCACTAGCTGTACGTAACGGTCCCCAGGTAGATGTCGATAAGAAGACTGACGAGGTGAACCCCATCTGCACTCCTACTGAGCCTGTATGTGACAGTCTCCGTACAGTCCGGTCTGTTCGTCTGATACATCGCATGGCGGGCCTAGGGGGGCGGTGAACGTCAGTCCCCTAATAGCGGTACAAGTCGTGTCGGAGTGAAGCCCAGAACACCCTGAGATAACACTGGAAGCCTACCAGTATATCTCGCTTGCCCTGGCCAGGGACTACTCGTGTAATGGCTCTCCTGGACACAGCGCGATGTCAACCCCCAATACCGGGAGAGACGAATCCTGTCTAACCGTCACTGCCTCCAAGTGCTTCGGGACTGCACCCAAAAACTACCTGTTTGCACGACTCCTCTGAGCCGTGGTAGGGTAGTAATCAAAGTGCAGTGGGAACACACTCGAGGCGAAGTGACAGTGTCAAGTCAGCGGACTAAGCTGTACTCATGTCACCTGGGAACTGATAACTGACGATAGGTATATTACCAACCAACAGTTCCCGACGAGTCCTGTCCAGTGTACTCGTAACCTAACGAGCACCCGCATACTATCCCAAGTACGACGTACTAACGGCTGTGGGACAGACCGTCTCCCACACTGGGATGAGAAGCGCATACGCTAGTCTACTCCGGAGTATCGATGCCCTGTCTCGATAGTCCAACGACCAGGGACCTGTATAAGGATGTGCTTATAGATTACCCAGCTCCCACGAGTGCGAGCGCCATCACAACGCTGGTAATCAAGCAAAGATCCTAAGGGCTCTACTAATATGTATACCAGCAATATGCTAAAAGAAACACATGCACATATTAAAGCAGAGACAAACCAAGTAGCATACTACCATTTCGAGCAAGATTGTATATACAACTGTGAATATCCCAAGCTTCCATTAAGTAATATACAAGCTAGTATGATACAGTAATGGCCTCTAGGGCATATACACTAACAATCTCCCACTTGCACTAAGGCCATGTACTGGCGTATCGAAGACCTATCATCTCGATCAGCCGCTCGAACTGAGTCTGGGGCAAGGCCTTGGTGAATGGATCTGCTGTGTTATCCTCTGATGCAACTCTCCGGACCTCGATCTCCTGGCGATCCACGATCTCCCTGATCAGGTGATACCGCCTTAAGATGTGTCTGGATTTCTGATGGGACCTGGGTTCCTTCGCTAAAGCTATAGCCCCGTTGTTGTCGCAATACAGAGGTATTGGGTCAACAATGGACGGAACCACCTGAAGTTCTTTCAAGAACTTCCTCATCCAGACAGCTTCTTTTGCGGCATCAGATGCAGCGATGTATTCCGCTTCCATAGTCGAGTCAGCAACGGTTTCCTGTTTGGAGCTCTTCCAACACACCGCCCCTCCATTGAGGGTAAAGACAAAACCCGACATGGACTTGGAATCATCCTTGTCACTCTGGAAGCTGGAGTCAGCAAAGGCCTCAACCTGCAGGTCTTTTCCGCCATACACCAAGAACATCTCCTTAGTCCTTCTCAGGTACTTGAGAATGTTCTTTACTACTATCCAATGTTTCTCCCCTGGGTTTGACTGATACCTGCTTACCACACTCAGTGCATAAGCCACATCCGGTCTGGTACATAACATCGCATACATTATAGAGCCTACCGCAGAAGCGTAGGGTATAATAGACATGCGATCCCTCTCCAAATCAGTCTTGGGAGACATCTCTTTGGAGAGGGTGATCCCGTGACAAGCCGGTAGATTACCGCGCTTGGAATCTTCCATACTGAATCTCTTCAGTATGGTGTCGATGTACCTGGACTGCGAGAGTCCTAATATCCTCTTGGATCTGTCACGGTAGATCCGGATACCCAGAATGTAGTAGGCATCACCCAGGTCTTTCATGGAGAACCTGTGTGACAAGAACCCCTTGACAGATTGTAGCATAGGAATGTCATTTCCTATTAAGAGAATGTCATCCACGTATAAAACGAGGAATACTACAGTTCTCGCTACAAATCTACAATAGATGCATGGTTCATCTGGATTTTTGATAAAGCCAAATTCTTTGACCGTCTCATCAAAACAGATGTTCCAACTCCGCGATGCCTGCTTGAGTCCATAAATGGACTTGAGCAACTTGCACACCTTTCCGCTGCTCCCACCCTGAATGAAACCCTCTGGCTGGTCCATATAGACACACTCCTCTAAATGACCATTTAGAAAAGCTGTCTTTACGTCCATCTGCCAAATCTCATAATCGTGGAAAGCAGCGATGGCAAGAAGGATCCGAATGGATTTCAGCATAGCTACTGGAGAAAAGGTTTCGTCATAGTCCAAACCAGGTCGCTGACGAAAACCCTTTGCTACCAGTCTAGCTTTATAGGTCTCAACCTGTCCATCTACACCAATCTTCCTTTTGAAGATCCACTTGCATCCTACGGGTTTTACCCCGTCTGGAGCAATGTCCAACGTCCATACTTTGTTGGTGTACATGGACTCCATCTCGGTCCGCATTGCATCCAGCCATTTTACCGAGTCGACGCTCTGAATGGCTTGCTGGAAGCTAGTAGGCTCATCACAATCTAGGATGCAGTCCTCTCTATCCCCGTCAATGAGGAAACCGTAGTACCTCTCGGGCGGATGAGACTGCCTACTACTCCTGCGGAGCGGCGTAGGAATGTCCTGTTCTTTTGAACCTTCTGGTTCCACTAAACTTTCAGTAATAGTTTGTGGTTCTGGAATTTCTTCCAGTTCTATTGCGCTCCCACTTAATTCTTTTTCTATGAACTGATGTTCTAGAAAGTGGGCATGGCGAGAAACAAGGACTTTTTGTTCCTCTTCGTAATAGAAGTAATATCCCTTGGAGTTCTTTGGATATCCCACAAACTTGCACTGTACTGAGCGTGCCTCGAGCTTGTCCGCATGCTGCTTTTTTACAAAAGCTGGACATCCCCATGTCTTAATGTGATTAAGATAGGGTTTCTTCCCACTCCATAACTCATATGGTGTGGTAGGCACAGTCTTAGTGGGAACACGGTTCAAAAGATATGCAGCTGTTTCTAGCGCATACCCCCAGAACGATCGCGGTAACTCAGCGTTACTCATCATGGACCGTACCATATCCAATAGGGTTCGGTTCCGTCTCTCCGATACACCGTTATGTTGCGGAGTGTATGGAGGAGTAAGCTGAGAGAGAATTCCATTCTCTTTTAAGTAGTTCAGGAATTCGGCACTCAAGTATTCTCCTCCTCGATCCGATCTTAGGATCTTGATACTTTTGCCGGTCTGTTTTTCTACTTCACTCTTATATTCCTGGAATTTTTCAAAAGCCTCGGATTTATGTTTCATTAAGAAGACATAACCGTACCTTGAAAAATCATCCGTAAAAGTTATGAAGTAAGAAAAACCGCTTCGCGCATGTGTAGACATTGGACCGCACACGTCGCTGTGTACGAGTCCCAAGAGCTCGCTCGCTCTTTCTCCGTGTCCAGAAAACGGAGCCTTTGTCATCTTTCCTTTGAGACAGGATTGACAAGTTGCGTACGATTGATATTCGAACGAATCTAAATATCCTTCAGTATGTAACTTAGTCAATCTTCTCTCGTTGATGTGACCCAGTCTACAATGCCATAAGAAAGTTTTATTAATTTCTGGAGACTTTCTTTTGTGTGTATTCTGGATATTGAAAACCTGTGGTTGGTTTAAAACGTAAATACCGTTGTTCAATGTACCTGACCCAATCAACACTTGATTAAGGTGAATGTTCACTACATTACTTACAAATGCAAATTCATAACCTTCTTTAGATAATAAAGATACAGAAATGATATTACAGGTTGCATTTGGTACATAATAACAACTACGCAAAACCAAAAAGTGTCCATCTGATAATCCCAGGTGATAGTCCCCCACGGCCTCAGCATCCATGCTAGCGCCGTTCGCAACTCTGAGGGTCATGTCACCTGCCTTCAAAACTCTACGCTTTCTCAACGCCTGCAAAGAATTACAGATATGAGATCCCGATCCGGTATCCAATACCCAGGAAGTAGAGTTTATAGATAGACAGTTTTCAATAACATACACACCTGAAGCTGAAGCTGCAACTCGCTTCAAATCCTGTGTTCTGGCTTTCCAAGCCTTGCAATCTTGTTTCCAGTGGCCACTTTTGTGACAATAGAAGCATTCTTCCTTCCCCACCAGCTTCCCCGCTACCTTTGTTGCTTTACCCTTTCCCTTCGTATCCACTTTACCGACACCGCCTCTTGGTTTGGCGGGGGCCTTCTTCTTCTTGCCCTTGGCTTTCGCCCTGGACCTAGAAGAGGAAGATCCTCCTACAAACAAAGTGGATGTCTCCCTACCCTTCTGTAGGGTGCCCTCAGCAGTCCTCAACATGTTCAGAAGCTCGGCAAGTTCAACCTCCTTTCCTTGCATGTTGAAGTTGAGAATGAACTGGGCGTAAGTGGAAGGAAGGGACTGGAGAATCAGATCAGTATAGAGTTCATTCTCCAACGTGGTCCCAAGGTCCGCGAGCTCCTCTATATAGCCGATCATCTTAAGCACGTGGTCCGCTACCGATGATCCGACGGCCAACCTTGCCGAAAAAAGCTTCTTCGACACTTCGTATCTTGCGATACGAGACTGCTCTCCATACAGTTCTTTTGTATGGAGAAATATGGACTCTAGGTCCATATTCTCGTGCCTCCTCTGATGTTCATTGTCCATCGAGGCTAATACGAGGCATTTGGCCCTCGCGCAATCTATCTCCCATGTCTTACGGATTTCTACATCCGCGACGCTGGAGGTGGGACCTGGGACGGGGGGAGCTTTGGTGGTAAGTATATACCCCAGCTTGTCATAAGTGATAGCCATCTTGACATTCCTGAGCCAATCTTTGTAGTTTGGCCCTGTCAATATGTTTTTATCTAATAGTAACTTAAGTCCGGTCATCTTGAATGGTTGCTGCAATTAGGAGAGAGAAAAGAAACACTTTAGCATGATGCTCTTGCAAGTTTAGAGTGGTTTTTAGTTTGTCTAAACTGGATGGCTCCCACTGTCTCTCGAATCCCTTCTCAAACCATAAAGAAAAGGATTAGCCGGGATCATTCTCACCGTACAATACTTGCTTAACCATTCAGCCAGGCCAGTGTCGGTACTTCGAGGGAGGTTTTCCAACGCTTTCGCGAAGTTCCTTAATTAAGTAACCTCTTTTCCCTGTGGGCGTAGCCCCGCTAACACCTTTCTAGGCACCTACTAGGTTTATAGCATTGATCGTTAAGTGAGAGTTTTCCCGAGGAGTAGCATATACTCACAGTAGGATCGGGATCCAAATATCATCGCGTGATAAAGCCGAAGGAATCCTACCAGAATCATCACACTCCAAATGGTATGCAACGCTAGCAAGTTTCAGTACTTATGAAACTCCCGATGTGGATTTTTGCCCCATGCTCTTATGACCTTGACTTTGGCCAAAATATCATAAGTCACATGTCAAGTTCTACCCGTCATTCTCCTGGTTAATTTGGACCCACCCGTACCTACCCTTGGCTTTGGCCAAAATGGCAGCACGACTGTCCCAAATCAACGCATCTATCTATGCTGCACATGAATACCCAAACGCTACCAATCACTATGCCTTGACTTTGGCCAAAATACATAGCTTGAATACTTTTGACCATTCATGTGGAATGACGGAGGGCTACGGATGGTTTTGGCGAAACCGTGAACGTAGTGAACTTGATATAATCGATGGAACGAGATAGCTTTTAAAAGGAGTGGTTCAAGCTCCGCGTTTAAAAGTTTTGTTTTGAAAAGAACCGAGTGGTTTTCAAAGTGTTCCAATCGACTTTTACTTGGTTTATTTCTTGCATTAGTTCTTTTAATGCGTCCCATCATTTAATCCTACCATTGCAGAAAACAACCAAAATATGACGTACGCTTATGCCATTCGCATTCGCCACGGGGCCCCGTCATCACCCGTTAGGTTACTTAACTAACGACAGAGCGGGGGCTGGGCTAGCGCGGCTGTAAAACATAAGCAACGCCTAAATAGTTATTATATATAAATATATAGCAATGATAGACATTACAGATCACAGATGAATACATTGGATATACTAGGAATCCGCAATGCGTTCGAGCCTGCAACGCAAAGCGGATTACACGGTCGCGGTGAATAGCAAATACCCCACCCAAGACCCCTACGGGTGCGGCAAACTACCCGCCAAGCACCCGAAGCGAAGCAACCTCCCTCACCACCGTGAGTAGGCCACTCGGCGCTTCGAGATACCCGGTAGTTTGTGCACCCCCTCCATGGGTCTATCCTAGGAGCAAAAACAGTAAAAAGAATTATACAATGACGGCTACAACCCCGACCCGGTTGTGCGGCCATACAAAGAATATTATTACATCAATTTACATGTTACAAATGAATGAAAGAAAATAACACTCATCTCACATCCAACCCGGCTATTCACCCGCGACAATCCAATCCATTCATATCCACAAACCAACAATCACAGATCACAGAGATGTATAACCCCGACTAATCGACTTATAGCGATTAGCCGACGTTCAATACATACAAGCATCACAGATATAACCGATGTAGTTAAAGTGTAGTGAAGTTCCGAAAAATACGGATTTATAGGCCCCCAAAAGTAAATTTTAGTTCTGGAAAATCTGGGCATATATTATATATCCTAAAAATCCCAAAATCAACACATACAGACACTGCACGAAAAACGATGCAGAGAGGACATCAAACTGCGGCGGTTCCGCGGCACAAGACTCCTCATGCGGCGGAACCGCGGCGGTTTGAACGAATCTCTGTGTCGTTTTTCATGGGTGTTCATAAAAAACCCTGAGATGAATTTACAAATATACAGTTTTTCATTTTAAGCAGAAAAAATTTCAACAGAAACTAGGGTTTTTCAAAAGTTCGGTTTTTGGATTTTCGGTTTCGAAACTTCGTTACACTTCACTACCTAGCTAGTTTGAGTTTAGTTAGGCTCTGATACCACTGTAAGTCCGTGTTGCCCACCCCGGTGCTTACGGGGGGCGGAAAACATAATAAAAATCGGATTTTTAATGACTTAGGCAACATGGACTATGCTTGTGAGGATCTTTGCTAAACATAAACTAGCTAACCCTAACTACAAGTAGCTAAGGGATGAAAGGTTATACCTTTGGTCTTTAGTCCTTCTCTCCTTGCTCCTAGGTATGGTAGAAAAGGATCACCTTGCTTGTCTTCTCCCGTCAAAGAAGGATCCACCCGAAAGCCACCACCTTTAGCTTCAACTCCAAGCTAGGAGTAACTAGAGTGCAAGAAATGCTAAGACTTGAACCCTAGAAGTGAGTAGAGAAGATCAAGAGAGGGTTTTTCTCAAGCTTTTTGTTTCTCAACACATGAGAGGGAGAGAGCTTGAGGGAGAGGATGAGCAAGAGAGAGAAAAGAAATGAGAGAATGAGAATAATAGTGAGCCATTCTCACTAATATGTGAGGATAAGTTTAATTAGATAATTAGCTTGAAAATTGTCATGATAAATCATGAATTGACCATTATCATTTCATTTTTGCAAAGATCAAAGAGCATCTTCCAAATGAAATGATTATGGTCAAGTTGTCAACATGGTCAACAAGTCAATGAAGTCAAATTGTCAACAACAACCATGCACAATAATTAAGCTAATTATCAATTAACAATAATCCACACAAAATCAATAGGGTTAATAAAATGATAAAGGCCATTAACCCTAAACAAGGTCCTCTCCCCCAATCTCAAGCAACTGTGCATACGCACCCGCATTCGTGATCCGAGGAACACGAACACAATGAGAAAAACCAATCTCAAATCATATACTAGGATCCGGCTTAAACCAAAGCCCGCTAGTATAGACTGTCCGGACAGCAAACGTGCACAAGTGCGCGGATGCGAACGAACCCTGTCGCAAAACCATGCGACCTCTACTCATTTTGCCTAAAGGCGAATAGCTCTCTGTGTGGGACTCTAAAGACTCGACACTACGCTGGCAGTGGGTTTAACCACAGACCGCAAGCGGCACTAGCTGTACGTAACGGTCCCCAGGTAGATGTCGATAAGAAGACTGACGAGGTGAACCCCATCTGCACTCCTACTGAGCCTGTATGTGACAGTCTCCGTACAGTCCGGTCTGTTCGTCTGATACATCGCATGGCGGGCCTAGGGGGCGGTGAACGTCAGTCCCCTAATAGCGGTACAAGTCGTGTCGGAGTGAAGCCCAGAACACCCTGAGATAACACTGGAAGCCTACCAGTATATCTCGCTTGCCCTGGCCAGGGACTACTCGTGTAATGGCTCTCCTGGACACAGCGCGATGTCAACCCCCAATACCGGGAGAGACGAATCCTGTCTAACCGTCACTGCCTCCAAGTGCTTCGGGACTGCACCCAAAAACTACCTGTTTGCACGACTCCTCTGAGCCGTGGTAGGGTAGTAATCAAAGTGCAGTGGGAACACACTCGAGGCGAAGTGACAGTGTCAAGTCAGCGGACTAAGCTGTACTCATGTCACCTGGGAACTGATAACTGACGATAGGTATATTACCAACCAACAGTTCCCGACGAGTCCTGTCCAGTGTACTCGTAACCTAACGAGCACCCGCATACTATCCCAAGTACGACGTACTAACGGCTGTGGGACAGACCGTCTCCCACACTGGGATGAGAAGCGCATACGCTAGTCTACTCCGGAGTATCGATGCCCTGTCTCGATAGTCCAACGACCAGGGACCTGTATAAGGATGTGCTTATAGATTACCCAGCTCCCACGAGTGCGAGCGCCATCACAACGCTGGTAATCAAGCAAAGATCCTAAGGGCTCTACTAATATGTATACCAGCAATATGCTAAAAGAAACACATGCACATATTAAAGCAGAGACAAACCAAGTAGCATACTACCATTTCGAGCAAGATTGTATATACAACTGTGAATATCCCAAGCTTCCATTAAGTAATATACAAGCTAGTATGATACAGTAATGGCCTCTAGGGCATATACACTAACAGATTCGACTCCTCGAGTTGGTCTCCCACTGGACTCCAGAACCCGGTTACTTGTGCCCTCCTCCTTGGGTCTATTCTAGTGCGGAAAAGTAAATAATATACAAGCGGTGACATCTTCCGCAACCTGGAAGTGCCCCAATAAAAGAATATTACATACTAGTTTTTACATGAATGAAAATGAAAAACACTTATCTCACATAAAAACTCCCCGGCTATTCAAACACGACGATCTAATATAACATATCCAGCAACACATAACATCACATGTCATCAACGTAAGTAAATATGTCCATCCCAATTGTCGTTGACATATAGCAACGAAACCGGCGATATCACATATTACACTTACGGTCACAGAAAAGAAAGTGTAAAACTACAACAGTTGGAATCCGCAACCTCTTTAGACATCGCATGCCTAATCAAATGAATTCCTTAGACATCGCATGCCTAACTATTATAAACCCCGCATTTTAGTCTCATTATCGAAAACACTTTTCAATATCAAGTCGGGTAATTCAACAAGATTCCCGACATCCTGATCGAATGCTCGTCGCAAACTTCAGTAGACGGCCGCACCCCTGATGCCGTCGACGAAGTGCACCAAGGCGGAACACCGCTACCGCGAGCACCCGAACGGATGCTTTCGGCGACAGGGTTCTCCTACAGTCACTTGGTCGGGGCTATGGAATGAGGCTGTCTATTAAGTTTACCCGGCGAGTATCCGCTTACGCTACGTGATTGCGACGGACTTTTGATCACATCAAAATTCCGTGGCAACCGATCAAGTGAGACTAAAGTGCTATGTTTATAACATTCATTCAGTTATCTCATAACTACTTGTGAATTCCAATTATTGTATCACATTCCGGATAAGTAGAAAATGTTAAACTTTCCGATCGAACATTCAAACACCCAAGTTTTCCCGATACAGATCAACACATGAAACAAATCTAAAAAAATTCAGTTCGTGCCTCAGTACCAACGGTCCAGCCGTAGAAGGGTCAAGCCAACGCCTCACATGGGGCACGCCGTACTGCCCCAAACCCTAAGGTTCGAAGGGCAGTTCAAGACGGTCACATAATCGAGTTAAGGTTTGTTTTCTTCTAGAGGGACCATCGCGTTACTTGCACTACTTAGAACGTCTTTAAACCACGGAAAGATCCAACACTTGGAAATTTTCCGACAGGGAAAAAATTGGGTATTTATATCCGGTCGAACTTTTTAACATATTCTAAAATTTATCCGGAATCTACATAGACAAAATCTGATAATCCGATCGAATCATCGATTGCCAATACTACCCCAGAATACTCAACTGTAGAATCAGAATAAAAATACCCAGAAAACAAAGCATTAAATTATATGAATTACTGTGCAGAAATCATTGGACAAGGAGACAGTACGGCCGCGGAACCGCCGCATGTGCAGGCTTGTGCCGCGGTTCCACGGTGGAATATTCGAATTAGACCCTCGTCTTTCACAGTAATTCAAATAAGACCCTGATTATTTTTCTGCATATTTTTAATATTGAAAAATCCAGATTTTTAAAAATTGGACAGAGAGCATTTTGAGAGTTAGGGTTTTGGTTCGATCGGGTTTCAAACGTCGTCTAGACTTCGCCTAAGGCTCTAGCTAGGCTCTGATACCACTGTAGGGTTCCTAGGCACACTAATGAGGTCTCACAAGGCATCAACCATGCCAATTTCAAATTTTACGGGTGCCAAGAAACCCTAATACGGATCGTTAACTAGATATTTAGGCGAATCGATAAACTAGTTAACAACTTAACTAAGAGTTGAACGGAAATACAACCTTTGTAGATCCGGTGCTCCACCTCCATAGCTCAGTGATGATGTCTCCTCGCTGCGATCATCGGATCCCGGGCTCTAGCGTCGGCTTCATCGGAGAAAAAGCGGGCTAGGTCATCGACGACGATGCCGAAGATGATTTACGTCGAGGCATCACTAGATCAAGCTCCAACTTCACCAAGTCAAGAAACTTGTGAAGAAAACACCCTATACAACTTGGCAAGAGGTAGAGGATGAAGAAATAGGAGGTGGGTTCACTTTAGAATTGGATTTCTCACTCTTTTTCATCAATCACCATTGATGGATACTTGGTTTTCTTCTTTTAAGAAGATGAAGAAGAAGAAGGAATATATTATGATAAGTCTTTTCAAAAGAATAATAAAATCATTCTTATCATAATATTAACCATGGTAATGTGTAGAGAATTAACCAAGGTTAGTTGAATGGTTAGGGTTAAGAGAAGAAGACAAGAATGGTAGCTTTGGTCAAACCTTCATGAAGCTTCAATTACAAACAAAGAAAGCCACCATTCTTTTCTTTAATCTTTTCCAGAATAAATAAATAAATAAATAAGTATGAAAAACAAAACCCTAACCATTTAAATAACCATGGTTCAATCTTTACACAAACTCAAGTAAACATGTATCATCAAACATGATACATACAAGTGCACAAATCTATATCACATATACAATGTGCACATGAAGTGAGAAAATCCATTTAAAGTGAACCAATACTAGTTAATGCAAAGTAATATATCAAATATACAATTATACATTAAATCATTAAATCAACAATTGATTCAATGATCCGGTCATGTCGCACATAACCGACTAGTATCAATAGTAACAACTTATCGGATCAACACTTGATCCGATAATCCGGCTATATCGCATATAACCGATCAATGTCATAAATCGCGAGAATCGAATACAGTATCACATACTGCTATTATTCTCGGTCCCGCACATATCTCATATGTGCTCCTATTTCGTTTCGCTTGAGCCAGGAAATCTCTGTGTAGGACTCTAAAGACTCGTCAATACGCCGGCAGCAGGTGATGATCATATCAAACACCCACAAGTCGCAAGCAGTCTGCTAAACGTAACGGCCACCCGGGTATTGAGCGATCAGAAGATCGACGAGCAAGCCCGCTCACACTCCTGTGAATCCAACCAGTAACACTTACCGTACAGTCCGGTCTCGTCGTCTGATATGTCGCATATCTCGCCTAGGGGTGGTAAACGTCAGACCCCAATAGCTCGATAAGTCGTGTCGATACGAGGTCTATAACAATTCGAGAAACTACCGGTAACACTTACTAGTAAATCTCAGCAACCCTGGCCAGGGATTTCCGGTTATAGCCAATCGAACACAGCGCAACATCAACTCCCTATACCGGAAGAGACGAATCCCCTCCTATTGCTCATTGCCTCTATGTGACTTGGGACTGTACCCAAAAACCACCGTTTTACACGCCCTCTTGGACGTGGTAAGGTGGAAATCAAAGCACAGTGGGAACCACACAAGACTCTATGACGATCTCGGGTCAACGGACTACTCTGTACCAGTGTCACCAGAGAACTGCCATCTGACGTAAGGTATAATACCATCTGGGAGTTCTCGGCGAGTCCGTCCAGTGTACCCAGTCTCCACTGAGCACCGGTATATCATCTCTGATGTCAAACACCAATGGATATGGGATCATCCATCGCCCATCTGTATGGGTCGAGAAGGTATACGCTAGTCTACTCTGGTATATCGATGCCCCATCTCGATACACCTGTTCATACCGGAATATTGCATTTTATACCGCCCATTCTTACGCTCGTTTGTTTATAGGCAGGTGCTTTTAATCAGTGTTTGCTACATAACTGCAGAATACAGGTTCTCGGCTCTGAACAGTGAATATCATGGAAAAGTACGACAAATTCCGGATTACTGCCAACAACAGATAAAACACGGGTCTCCGCTCTCTATCCGTGTGTTGCCACATACCAGTTTAAGGGACAAGATGGCAAATCGATTGTCATGTCATGCACAAAGCTCTAGGTCAACACAAGATCCAAGAAATCTACGCGGAGCTCGAGGAAATCATGGCAAAAGATCCACATCACATCACATTTTTGTTCTACTAAAATTCTGGAATAATTTTGAAGAGTTTCTGAGAAATGTCATATACCACACTGAAGAGGACAACAAACCAGGAAAAATCCCAAAACCCCAGAACCCACCTCCACTATACGGCTGCGGAAACGCGGCCTAAGCAGGCTTAGGCCGCGGATCCGCGGCCATGTGGGGTCATCGTTCTTCGTTTTTTGGGGGCATTTTGGTACATTCATTTTATGGCAGATTGTTGCCCTAAGTTTTCAGTTCACCTCCTATAAATACCCCAGAACTTGCCAAGCTTTTGGTGTTCATTTCTTTGTTCTTCTTTTTGTTAGGATTTAGTCTATTTCTTCTTCTTCATCATCTTGTCTCCATGAAAATTGTAGTGAGAGCTTTTTGAGTGGAAGATCAATGAAGATGCGGGCTTTTGTATCATTCTCTTTTGTTTAACATTCCCTTGAGATTCTTGCTTTCTCTTGATCATTCAACCTCTTCATTGAGCTTGAATGGTTAAGGGTTAGTTATTGATCTCAAAGGTCGTATTTTCTTATGGAATTAGCGCTTCATTTCACATGCGTTCTCTACCCTTCTCTTGATCTTGCAACCTCTTGATTGAGCTTGCACGTTTAAGGGCTGGCTATTGATCCCATGCTTTTCTTGAGTTCTAGTTTCTTGTTCTTTTTATCGCTTTTTATTACTTGCTTATTATTATCTTGCTTTACTTTCTTGCAATTTAATTCATGCACTTAATTACTTGTAATCTTTTCTTTTCTTTGTTCTTTTCTTTTGCTCTCTTTTGTTCATTTTGTGAATGGTTGTAATTATCATTGTTAAGATGAAATACGGTATTGTAAGTTAATATCTTCTTTCTCATTTCCTTTTCCCGTTATTTTCCATTGAACTCCGCCCAAACCATACGCAAGCGCTCCGTTAGGCACCCTACCCTAACAAGGTAACGGTGATTCCTAACCGCGACCGGTTGCGTTCGGTTTGGCCGGAGGCGAAAGCAAGAAACAAGAACGGAAGGACGAGGGAAAATAAGCCGTATTCCACGAATACCGCGCTTAAATCCCCTAATCCACGTTGTTGCCGATTGCTTTAGCTTCAATTGGTCAAGACTCGGCTCAAAGGTTTTGAGTACGAATTTCTTTAGCTTACAATCTCGTATCTTTTTCTTAACAACTTTATACTTGCAAATAGTACACATAGGTTAGATTGAACAAACACATACAATTCTTTATTGACTCGTCTAAAACAAGAAAGGACATACAACCATCTCCCTGTGGATCGACCCGTGCTCAACTGGCTAGCTGCATAGCGACACCGTCTTGATTGCGGTTAACTTTAATTCTTTCAATCAAATGGCGCCGTTGCCGGGGAGACGGTAGCGTATTTTCTTTCTTGTTATTCGGGTTAATATTCTTTTTGTATATATATAAAAAAAATATATCTTTTTGTTTTTTTTTGATCATTTTTGTGGGCAAGAGTGCAGATTTTTGCAGATTTGCAAACTGCGATTGTGGGGAGCAAAGTGTACATTCAAGGCTAAGGTGATTGCAAAGTACAGTGCCAAAGATCCGGGTAGTTTGACACGCGCAAGCGAACTTTTCAAGCTTACTGTATTTGATTCAACTGGGGTTTCCTAACCCAAAAACTTAACGGTACGTACTTTACTAACACCTTCTTCTCAAATCCGACGCATCCAATATACTATTCTTTGTAGGATTCTTTGCAAGTTCGCTAACAAACGCTAAAAATTGACTAACCCGTATTTGTTGCAGTGCTGCGCTTAAACTAAAAAACGATTTTTTGATTCTTTATAGAATTTTTATTGAATTGCGCATTGCATCAATTAATACGGACTTAAGGGCAAGCGAACCCCACAATATACGGTAAAGGATTTCATCACCTTTTCCGTGGCCCACAAATCACGAACTTGAGCATAACGTTTACCCGCACAAATTTTAAAAGAAATTAGACTTTAAGCCTTAAGGACTTCGCGCTCACTAGGAGAAGTCAACTGTATTTAGAACCTCGCTTAACGGTATATTGTTTACGGGGTGTCTAGGAAAGTGTTAACGGCGAAACCGCCAAAAAAGAAAGGGTTATTTAATTAAGGAACTTCGCGAAAGCGTTGGAAAACCTCCCCTTATCTCTGCACTTACCTGGCCTCGTGATCAGTGTATCTTGAGCCCGTTTCTTGACACAGTTTTACTTCGACAATCAAGTTCTGGAGCAGGTCTAGTTGACCTAGGTGAACCCTAGAACGATTAGGTGTGTGGTATTTTCGTGTCGTGATTGTTTTTGTCCCTATTCTTTTTTGTGTGTATATTTCATTCTTTTGTTAATATCTAACTAAAAAAAAATCACATTCTTTTTCCCCTCCTTTTCTCTGCCTTTCTTTCTTTCTCTTTTCATATCATGGGTACTCCACCTCGCAAAACTCTTGCCGAACTTTGGTACCCACAACCAGACATTACTTCTTACGGTTCTTGCTTTGGCCGAACTTCGAACGACCCCTCCATGCCCAAAATTTCATTGAGAGATCGGATAGACGCGTCTAGGACAAACAATTTGACTCCGCAATCCACTTCGTATCAACCATTTCATACACTCACCCCTTCTTACGTTGATACCCCTTCTTCGAGTCATGTTGCAACTCCAAGACCTATGTCTATTGCAGAACGTATTGAACAATCTCGTAGCCGATCTTTCACTCCTTTCACCACTTCAAATTCTTGGGATCAACAATTCCATTCACCTTCCTATCCAAATGTTGATCCTGCTCCTGTCCAGCCATTCAATTCCTACCAATCCTACCCTACTTTTGCACCTTCCCTAGACATTGCTTCAGAACCGCCATTTGGGAGTTTCCAGTATCCAAACAACTTCGTATCTTTTACTGAAACCCCATCACAACCCATGTCTAGTCTGGAACAGTCGTTGGAAGACTTTAGGGTAGCGTCAAGCCAACAGATGATGGATTTGAATGCGTCCATGGCCACTCTCATACAACCTACTGACCCGGTAGCTAGTTTCCAACTAGCTCCAAATTTTCCAATGTATGAAGAGGCGGTAGGACAGGTTGAGAAATTGAGTGGAGAGAGTGAGCTGTACCCCCTTCAGAATCAAGCCTACCCGTTTCAACTTGCATCCCACAACTCCGGTTTTGAATGTCTATCTAGTGTTCCAAACGATTCATTGATTAGAGATAGAACAGATAATGAGTTGTGTGACTTTGTAATGTTTGATTTGCCAGATTGTGAAGGGACCTTGCCAAGTGAAACCACACACAATCCTTTTGACCTCTACACCTCCATCTTAGAACCTGAATTAATTGAAATCCATGCTTTTGATGAGGTGTCTGAGAATATTGATTTTTACTTGATTAAGGATATTGACGCTGGGGATATTTTGGATGATGAACCCGTAGATTTGGCTGAGTTTGTCTCTTCAAATCATCATCCCGAGTCATTAAATGTTTTTCCCGAACCCTATATGCGTCTGGATTTTGATGAAATATGCATGGATGAGCTAAATTTTGAGGAGAATATTGAGGATAGTACTGAGGATGAAACAGTTTTAATTGATGATTCGGATTTTCCAATTCATCCCGTTCCTTTCATTGACTGTGTGCACCCTCCCGAAACCTTAACCGATACCCCTCCTCCATCACTTTCCTCCATCCTTTCCATCGTTCCGACCTTGCAAGAACCCGTCTCACTTACATTTCATATGTCTGGTTTACCGAGTTCGGCGTACCCATGGTTTCTCACGAATCTTGAGGGATTTGACCCCATTTCTCGATGGGTAAATATATTAGCACAATCGCTTTTCACACATCGGTCATCACGAATTGTGCTAATCTATGTACTCCATTTGCACCCTCAAGTTCGTACTCCACTTCTTTTTCCCTTCTGCCATTCTTCTTCTTCTGATATACCGAGACCGTATCCCACTTCTATCTCCATACGGTCTCGCGTATTCTCCATTTCTTTTCTCTACGCCTTCTTTGACCAACCACTGCTTTATAGAGATAAAATCTTTGAATGGTTAGTGCTCATTTGTGGCCTGTGTAAGGCTTTGTATAGCTTGACACTGTTCTCTTTCCCCCCGAATCCTGAACTTCAACGCTTAACAGTGGAAACACTGCTTTACTTAAGTTTGGGGGGGACACTTTTTTTTGTATATATTTTTGGTTTTCCTTTTTGTTTTGTATATAATTTGTTTTTAGGGAGCGCCGGCAATTTTGACCCTCCTGGTGTAGCCTGACAGTGAGGGCACTGTCAAGTTTAAGTTTGGGGGTGTGCTCGGTAAGCTTTCTTCCTTCGCATTCATTTCTATATTTTGCATTTGCATACCTTATTAAAAAAACCCACAAAAATTGAAAATTTTCCAAAAAAATATAAAAACTTTGTCGTCAAGTTAGCTAATAGGGTAACTTAGATTTTTATTCTGAAAGTTTAGTTGATATGTTAGAAATAACTAAATTCTAGGCTTAGGGATTGAAAACCCTAAAAATAACCCTCATTCTGTCTAACTTTGGTAACTATACGTCCTTACGGGTTTTTTTGAGAAATAGGTAATCTTGAGTTCAGTTCTTGAGTTAAGTCAAGATGAAGGGAAAGTATTGATACTTTACTGAAGGATAAGTCTGAAAAATAGTTTCTTTTCTCGAGTTCAAATTTAGAAAGTATATACCCTACAAACTGCACTTACACGCACCTTGAAACTTGGGATAGTAGAGGATACCTTGAAATACTCTTGCCTGAAAGCCTAGTATGAAAGAAAAAACGGTATTTAAAGCTAAACACCAAAAGAGCATGTTGAAAAATATATCCGGTCTTGAAAAAGAAAAAGAAAAAGAAAAAGAAAAAGAAAAAGAAAAATAGAATAAAGTCAAGACCTGGAAACTGTTATTTACGCTTTAAGCTCACACGTTCAGTAATCGGCCGTTAGTTCCTCAAGAAGCATTAATAGTCGCATGAAAGGTGTATGAGCAACACCGTCCATAAATAAATGAAAATAAGTAGTATTAGGTATTAAGGCAAGGGTATTATAGCTTGAATTGAATTCTTGAGTGTAGGGGTGCAAATATACACACACGTAGGGGTATACAATTGATGTTTGGATAAGAGATAGAAATAAAGAATAAGACTTGTGTTTTCTGTAAAATTGATAAAAATCCCTGATTTGAGGCCGCACTTTAGAAGGAAAACTCAGGAGAACCAACATCTTTCTAAACTTTTTTGGAACGTATAGGATCTAAAGTTAAACAGATAGGAGGTGTGAAACATAAGGGTTGGATATTTCTAACTTAGGATGATAGAATTTCTAACGTAAATACTAAATTGTAGGAGTAGAATCGATGTTAACTTATGACACTAGCTTGATGGGATTTTGTGGGTGTAATCCGTTGAAAACTCTCAGGAGACAACACTCCTCCTACTAGGGACACCTAGAGGTTTAACGGCTTATTGCACGCGCTCAGTGCAATCGCGTTCCCTGTGAAAGTGCGGTTAGGATTTTATTTTTGTGAATAATTGGTTTTGCTCGGGACGAGCAAAAGTTAAGTTTGGGGGTGTTTGTTCATACCGGAATATTGCATTTTATACCGTCCATTCTTACGCTCGTTTGTTTATAGGCAGGTGCTTTTAATCAGTGTTTGCTACATAACTGCAGAATACAGGTTCTCGGCTCTGAACAGTGAATATCATGGAAAAGTACGACAAATTCCGGATTACTGCCAACAACAGATAAAACACGGGTCTCCTCTCTCTATCCGTGTGTTGCCACATACCAGTTTAAGGGACAAGATGGCAAATCGATTGTCATGTCATGCACAAAGCTCTAGGTCAACACAAGATCCAAGAAATCTACGCGGAGCTCGAGGAAATCATGGCAAAAGATCCACATCACATCACATTTTTGTTCTACTAAAATTCTGGAATAATTGTGAAGAGTTTCTGAGAAATGTCATATACCACACTGAAGAGGACAACAAACCAGGAAAAATCCCAAAACCCCAGAACCCACCTCCACTATACGGCCGCGGAAACGTGCGGATCCGCGGCCATGTGGGGTCGTCGTTCTGTCGTTTTTTGGGGGCATTTTGGTACATTCATTTTATGGCAGATTGTTGCCTTAGATTTTCAGTTCACCTCCTATAAATACCCCAGAACTTGCCAAGCTTTTGGTGTTCATTTCTTTGTTCTTCTTTTTGTTAGGATTTAGTCTTTTTCTTCTTCTTCTTCACCTTGTCTCCATGAAATTGTAGTGAGAGCTTTTTGAGTGGAAGATCAATGAAGATGAGGGCTTTTGTATCATTCTCTTTTGTTTAACTTTCCCTTGAGATTCTTGCTTTCTCTTGATCATTCAACCTCTTCATTGAGCTTGAATGGTTAAGGGTTAGTTATTGATCTCAAAGGTCGTATTTTCTTATGGAATTAGCGCTTCATTTCACATGCGTTCTCTACCCTTCTCTTGATCTTGCAACCTCTTGATTGAGCTTGCACGTTTAAGGGTTGGCTATTGATCCCATGCTTGTCTTGAATTCTAGTTTCTTGTTCTTTTTATCACTTTTTATCACTTGCTTATTATTATCTTGCTTTACTTTCTTGCAATTTAATTCATGCACTTAATTACTTGTAATCTTTTCTTTTCTTTATTCTTTTCTTTTGCTCTCTTTTGTTCATTTTGTGAATGGTTGTAATTATCATTGTTAAGATGAAATACGGTATTGTAAGTTAATATCTTCTTTCTCATTTCCTTTTCCCGTTATTTTCCATTGAACTCCGTCCAAACCATACGCAAGCGCTCCGTTAGGCACCCTACCCTAACAAGGTAACGGTGATTCCTAACCGCGACCGGTTGCGTTCGGTTTGGCCGGAGGCGAAAGCAAGAGACAAGAACGGAAGGACGAGGGTAAATAAGCCGTATTCCACGAATACCGTGCTTAAATCCCCTAATCCACGTTGTTGCCGATTGCTTTAGCTTCAATTGGTCAAGACTCGGCTCAAAGGTTTTGAGTACGAATTTCTTTAGCTTACAATCTCGTATCTTTTTCTTAACAACTTTATACTTGCAAATAGTACATATAGGTTAGATTGAACAAACACATATAATTCTTTATTGACTCGTCTAAAACAAGAAAGGACATACAACCATCTCCCTGTGGATCGACCCGTGCTCAACCAGCTAGCTGCATAGCGACACCGTCTTGATTGCGGTTAACTTTAA
The DNA here is from genome assembly GCA_030015575.1 of Agapanthus africanus. Classification (NCBI taxonomy): domain Eukaryota; kingdom Viridiplantae; phylum Streptophyta; class Magnoliopsida; order Asparagales; family Amaryllidaceae; genus Agapanthus; species Agapanthus africanus. Next base: position 290,430,373 of record JASDDO010000006.1, read on the forward strand.
TTCTTTCAATCAACACCCAGGACTAGGGACATTGAAGGATGTACTTATGGACTACCATGTCCCCACTAGTATGATCCGCATCATAGTCCAGGTAGTCAAGTACACATCCTAAGGGCTTTACCAACATGTAACAGAGAGACAATCAGTGTACACGTTAAGGTAATGTTCAACCAGATAGCATACTATCATGTCGAGCAAGAAAGTCCTCCCTATATATTTCCCAGCATCCACCACAATATACATCCAATGTACAGTAATGGCCTCTAGGGCATACATATAACTAACATCCAGGTCATCTTGGAAGCCTGGAATGATAACCGTCTCATGAAGGAGGCTGTCGTTATCAAATCCCTAGAACATCCACTTATGTTCATAGACTGCTTCCGAACGTTTCTCCAAGATTGGATTAATATATAAACTTATTGCAGCTAGTGCAAAAACAACATCTGGTGTGGTACTTGACATCTCATGATTGACTCAATTTCCTAAGAAAATGATATGCCAATCATGCACATCCCTCTCCCCTTTAGTCTGTAAGACACCTTTAGAGAGGGTGACTCTATCACCTGCAGGTTCACCACCATGCCAGGAGTCCTCCATTCTAAAACACCTTTAGAATACTGTCTAAGTACCAAGATTGGGAAACTACCTAAATTTAGATCTAAAACTATAGATCTAGTAACCAGAATGCCTGATATAATATCCAAATCCTATGTGGAGAAACCACAGTGTGACAACCACAGTATAACCGATCGTAGTATAGGAATTTCACTTCCTACAACGTGTATGTCATCCAAATACCAGGACATACAACCTTGCTACCTTCTTAACAGATCCATCTCCTATTCTGATGAAGCCAAGCTTATGACCGTCATATCAAAAATAGATGATCTATCTCTGCTATATCTGCTTTAGTCTATAAATAGACACAAGCAACTTATCCACTACGCTTCCACTGCTCCCACTGACTACAACAACCCACTGGCAGAGTCATATACACGTGCACTTCTAAAGCTAGTTTAGAACGATGCTATACTCATCCTCCTGCCGGGTCTCATAGTCTAGAACAGCAGTAATGGCAAGTCTGGGTGAACAAGAACCTCCTGTCACCGTCTTTGAAAATACCGAAGTACCTCTCGGGTGCCTGAGGTTACCCACCATATCTACGGAGTGGGTAATGGAATATCAAATCTGATTGAATCTTTAGGTTCTATTAAATTTTCAATAATCGTTTGTGGTTCTGGAATCACTTCCAGTTCTACCATACTCTCACTACTGTTTTCTGAAAAAATCCATTTTACTAAAACTGTGGCGAGTCAAGAATAATATTACCATTGATCTTCCAGATGGTAGAAAGTTAACCCTCGTCATAGCCCGGATTAACACACAAACTGCCATTACAGAAACGTGCTTTGAGTCATCCAGAGTCTGGTTTTAAGCATAAGCCGGACAACTCCATATACCTTAACATCGTTAAGATATGAACCATTCTATATACAATATAGAAACAGAGGCACTAATTTAATTGGAACCAGATTCAAATCACGCAGCTATCTCCAGTGCATGTCAACTAAATGGAGAGAGGCCGATCAGCATTACTCAACTAGGAGTGCATCCAATATGAGTAACCTGAAAGAGAAGCAAGTTCTCAAAACCATTACTATCAACTGAATACCAAACACAAGTATCTACATCTTCAATCTCCTTGAAGAATCCTGATACTTGCAACACGTGGTTCTCTACTTTATTCTTGTACCTATAACTTCTCAAAACTTGGACCTTGTGTTTGTACGAAACGCTTGTCTAAAACTGGAGAAGTCATAAGTAAACAGAATATAGTATGAGTACCAACTCCTCTGTCCTAATGGACACTGGACAACATACAATACTTTGTATAAGTCTCCTGAGTTCAATAAATCAAACTCTGTGCGTCGTAGGTTGAAAACTGTACTTATAGTTAAGAAGAATTACATCGCTGTTTAATACTCCTTACCTTACCATCAACTGATATAGGTAAATGTCATGGACATGATTTCAAAAAGTTATATCTCACTTTATAAAATAAACGTACAGATATATCAGTTTGAAATTGGTGCATAACAACGGATATTCAAAACCAAATATCTTGTTGGGTTATCTAGCACGGCAGCAAGGTTTCGGGAGGCATCGTCCATGCCATTTTAAAAAATTGCCGTTCTAGCTAACCCTAACCCTAGAATCGTTACTAGAAAATCTGACGAAACTAAATGTAAACACTTTACATCTAAGTGAATAAGGGTATACAACCTTTGTAGACCGGTCATTCACATCTAAAGCTCCATGTTGTAGTCTCTTCGCTGCGAATGGTGAACTCCCGGACTCTAGAGAGGGTTCACTTGAAGAATCGAACAAGCTTGCTCAATGACTTCGAGGTCGAAGATGATCTACGTCGAGGAGACTCGAGCTCATACTATCTCTTCACTAATGTGTGAAATTAGTGAAGCAAACACCCTAAACTAAATGGCTAATAGTAGAGGATGATAAAGTAGGAAGTGGGCTCACTTTAGATTTATTTTTCTCACACTTTTTCATCACTTTGTAAAAACCAAGAGAGCTTCAAGAGGAAGAAGAAGATCAAGTGATGAACAAAAGAGATGAGGTTAGATATGCAACCATGGGTGAGTTAGTGTCATGCCTAACTCATGTAGAGAATAAACCATAGCTATGAGTTAAGGTTGGGTTAATAAATATCTTAAGCTTGACAAAAGAGTGGACTAAGTCAATGAAACCTACAAGCTTCTACAAGCTTTGAGCCATGACTTAATTTCCACCTTTTTGAATTTGCTTAATGATAAATAAAATCATAACATAAACCCTAGCATGGTATAAGTCTCAGGCATACATGTTGCATGTGTAACCTAGTATGACACAACAATATATAACACATATATATTTATGTGTGCAAAGAAAACAATACATATATCACATATATGTAAAGTGTATCACAAGTGAGAAAAATGAATACTTAAGTAAGCTAATATTAGTTAATATAATTTAATATATCAAATATATAATTCTACATTAAATTATTAAATCAACACTTGATTTAATGATCCAGCTATATCATATATAACTGACTAATATCATATGTAACAACTTATCGAATCAACACTTGATCCGATAACTTGGTTATATCACATATAACCTACGATGTCACTAATTGCGAGAATAGAATGCGGCATCACATACACGCATTAATCTTGGTCCCGCACATATCACATATGTGCTCCTACTCCGTTTCGCATGAACCAGGAAACCTCTGTGTAGGACTCTAAAGACTCGTCAATACGCCGGCAGTAGGTGATGATCATATCAAACACCCATAAGCCGCAAGCGGTCTGCTAAACGTAACGGCCACCCGGGTATTGAGCGATCAGAAGATCAACAAGTAAGCCTACTCGTACTCCTGCGAATCCAATCAGTAACACTACCGTACAGTCCGGTCACTTCGTCTGGTATGTCGCATATCACAGCCTGGGGGTGATATAAAATTAGACCCCAATAGCCTGATAAGTCATGCCGATGCAAGGTCCATAACGGTTCGAGAAACTACTGATAACACTTACCAGTAAATCTCAGCAACCCTGGCCAGGGATTTCCTGTTATGGCCAATCAAGCATAGCGCAACATCAACTCCCAATACCGGGAGAGACGAAACCCCTCCTATCGCTCATTGCCTCCATATGACTCGGGACTGTACCCAAAACCCACCTTTTTGCACGATCTCTTAACCATGGTATGGTGGAAATCAAAGCACAGTGGGAATCACACAAGACTCTATGACAATCTCGGGTCTACAGACTAACCTGTACCAGTGTCACCAGAGAACTGCTATCCGACGATAGGTCTAATATCATCTAGGAGTTCTCGGCGAGTCCGTCCAGTATACCCAGTCTCCACTGAGCACCCTTATACCTTCTCTGATGTCAAACACCAATGGATATGGGATCATCCATCGCCCATCATATGGGTCGAGAAGCGTATACGCTAGTCTACTCTGGAGTATCGATGCCCTGTCTCGATACTCCCATGACTAGGAACAATTATAGGGTATACTTGTGGACTATCCTTGGCCCCACTAGTATGATCTCCATCATAGTCCTGGTAGTCAAGTACACATCCTAAGGGCTTTGTCAACATGTGAGAGCAAGACAGCATAGCGTATACAAGCCAACATGTTAAGACAAAGTGCAACCAGATAGCATACTATCATATCGAGCAAGAAAGTCCTCCCTATATATGTCCAAGCATCCACTACAATATACATCTCATGTACAGTAATGGCCTCCAGGGCATACATATAACTAACATATCTGCCATCAGGCAAAACCCCAGGCGATTTCCTCAAATATCACCAATTATAACAAATTCTGATATAACGAGGATATAATCACCTAATTCTCAATAACTTACTCCCACTCATCATCTGTAAAACCATACAGATGTGAGAATCATGCCTGGTAAATACATACCCTGGAGTAAGGATCTAATTGGGAAATCAGTTTTCAATTAACAACGCATAGTGAAACTGAAATATTAAAATGTTTCGAAGGGGTATCCGGGTATTCCTAGTAATGCCTCTTCCATTATCCAGATTCATGACTGTAACCGTATATTTCTTTGTCATCTTTCCAAATCCCTTTATTTGTCTTTACTCATTACCTTCTGTACACCACCCTTAGGCTAAATGGTTTCTTTCTTCCCTACGTTCGGCACCAGCCTATGGTTTGGAAGAAGACTATCCAATAAGCGTAATAGGTGTACTCTCCTAATCCTTGGAGCCTTCGCAACCTGAGAGAAGGTAAAGATAAAAGACAACTGAATAAACCTTATTCTATTTCTCCTGAACCAGAATCCATCCTCGAACTGGAACAAGTCCCTTCGAGTTCGTATATAACTATACGACAGATTATCCAATAACTGTGGATTTTCATAGTGATATGGGGTGTCCTGGAGAAATACAAAGGTGAAGTAGGAGTGGCGATGAAATACGTGGTTTGGTCGTGAATGATAGCAGTCGCAATTTACTTTGCTCTCTTTCTAATCCCTTTATTTGTCTTTACTTATTAGCTCCTGTATACCACACTTAGGCTAATTGGTTTTCTTCTTTCCCTACCTTTCGACACCTGCCTATGGTTTGGAAGAAGACTATAAAATAAGCGCAATAGGTGTACTCTCACCTAATCCTACGAGCCCTCACAACTTGAGAGAAGGTAAAAGGAAAAGACAACTGAATACTCCTATTCAATTTCTCCAGAACCGGAAACCATCCTCGAATCTGAAACAAGTTTCTTCGAGTTCGTATGTAATTATACGATGGTCATATCCAATAAAAGTGGATCTTCGTAGTGATATGGATTGGTCCTGAGAAAAGCAAAGGGTAAAAGTAGGAGTGGTAATGATGTATGCAACTCTGACAATCCAAAGGCCAGTGTTTTAAGAAAGTTCGGTTAACTTGGTTACTGAGTTATAGTCTAGGGTCGGGCCATGGTCGCTGCCAAAGAGAGAAAGAAAAGAAACACTCGGCGTGCACTCTAACCTTGATCAGAATGGTTAATCACTTTATCTAATCAGGATGTCTCCCACTGTATCATCAAATTCTCCTCCAAACCTGAAAGAAGAATTAGTCGGGATCATCTAAAATCACCCAAGGAGTAAACCAACTCATCAGTGGGTATCGGGATCCAACTATCATCGCATAATAACCTGATGGAATCCACTCAAGTTATCACACTCCAGATGGTATGCGCATGCCTGAAAAGTTTCCTGTATGTTTGAAACTCCCGATGTGGATTTTTACCCATTCTCTTATGACCTTGACGAAGGTCAACAAATCATAAGTCACATGTCAAGTTCTACCCGTCATTGTCCAGGTTAATTTGAACCCATCCGTACTCGCCCTTGACGAAGGTCAACAAGGCTGTACGACTGTCCCAAACCAACGCATCTATCTATGCAACAGAAAGGTAACAAACTGTTGGAGATAGTGCCCTCAAAGTCAATTATTGGATCGCAGGCACGTGATTGCAATGATTGAGGAAGGACCTATACCGATATGACAGTCTTGCTCAAGATGATAGTATGCTATCTGGTTTGTCTTTATCATCGTATATATGCTTTAGTTCACTATTGCATGATTGATAGAGCCCATAGGATTCTTGCTTGACTACCAGCAGTATGATGGCGATCATATACGTGGGAGCTGGGGTCTGTAAGCACATCCTTAAAAGTGTCCCTAGTCGTGGGAGTTTCGAGACAGGGCATCGATACTCCAGAGTAGACTAGTATATATAGTAGAAACCCCGACGAGGGGCGGTGGCCGGTCTCTCAAGCCACTGGTGTCAGTTGGATCACCTAAGATGTATACAGGTGCTCATTGAGTTATGAGTACACCGGACAGGACTCGCCGGGAATCTGCTAGTTGGTATTATACTTAGCGTCAGATAGCAATTCCCTGGTGACATGTGTACAGGTTAGTTCATCGACCTGAGGTCGTCATTTGTCTCGTGTGAGTTCCTACTGTGCTTTGATTTCTACCCTACCACGGCTCAAAGGAGTCGTGCAAACAGGTCTTTTTTGGGTACAGTCCCGAGCCACATTGGAGGCAAGTGAGCGGATTGTCGGGGATTCGTCTCTCCCAGTATTTGGGGGTTGATGTCGCACAGTGCATGGGTGGCCATCACTAGGAATCCTCGGCCGAGGTAGTGGAGAATTACTGATCGGGATCAGTAGTTTCTCAGGTGGTGATGGGCTTCATGCCGACATGATTTATCGTGTTATTAGGGGTCTGACTTTATCCATCCCCTAGACTCGATATGCGTTACTCTTTAGACGAATGGACCGGACTGTATATACATTGTCACTGTCAGGCTCAGTAGGGTTTATAGATGAGTTCGCTCGTCAGCTTCCCTTCCAATCAATACATAGGCAAAACGTTACGTGCAGCTAGTACCTCTGACGTGCTAGGGGTTATACCTAGTGCCAGTGTGTTGATGAGTCATTAGAGTCCCCCACAGACACTTTCCCAAGTTCGGGGGAAACGTTGTAGAGGCCGTATGGTGATATGGCAAGGTTCGGAAAAAGCACGTGCGTTTTCGTACGTGTCGTTTTTCGGACAGATAATACTGGTAGGTTTTAGTTTAAGACGGAACCCAGTATTATACTGTGTAGATATAATATCTTTGTCTCAGATGCATTTGTATTCAGTCGTAATACAAATGCGGGTATGTTTATACCATTACGGGGTTATCCTGAAATTCGTTTCAGGATCACTTTTGGAAGTTGCCAGTTTCCAAGTTTCTATCAGCCGTATTTGACAGTCGGTTAAACACGGATTTATCTTTTCTTTGGATGAGTGTAGAAGTTTCTAGAAGCTTCTAGAAGGTGGTGACAAGGCTTGATGATTCATTGTTAGCATTAATTGTTCCATTTAATGCTTGATGACTAAGCTTAAATGATTCATCACTTGCTTTAATGCTTTCATACTTTGTGTTCACACTAGATATTTTGCTAATGGTCACTCTCTTGTATCCTACACTCACCTCCCTCTTGCTATAAGTGGCCGGCCTCTCCCCCCCTCTCTTGGCTCATGGTTGATTTTTGAAAAGATTAAGGATTTTGGTTCATGGAAATTGATATACTCCATTTCTCATTTCGTATCGATCCAAAAGGCAACTTCATTAACCGTTCGTCCATAGTCTTGAACGTAACGAGACAAAGTGTTCTACTCATTCTCTACTTCATCTTGGTCGTCTCTTTTAGCAAACTTGACGATCGAGTTGCCTCGGTTCAGAGGCGGGAGCCCGTTTAAAGATCCGTCGACGTGGTGCCACCTGGACGACAAGATTGGAGATCGAGGAGATCGGAGCAGCCGCAACAAAGTGTGGGATGATGGTTAAAGACCGAAGGACTCGGATCATTCGGTATAACGTTTCTATCCCTTTGTAGTGTGTTAGTTTAGCTTTAATGGCAGATCCGGGTTACGGTACACGATAGCGCCAGTTGTAAAAAGTTTTTGTTCCGCATTTGGCGTCTGTTAGACGGCCGGGGCGCTACCGTGAACTTACAGTGGTATCAAAGCCTAACCATTAAGCTATACTAACTTGCGCTAACACATTTAAAACATCGATCGAACGGATTTCCCAAAAACTACTTTTTCAAGCATCTGAGTTTCTGTCGATTTTAAACAGTGTCCTAAAATTATTTTACATATCACAGAATATTCAGCAGGGTTATCTAAGAATACTGAGAAAAATTGGGCACGTGATCCCACAAGAACGCGGCGGTTCCACGGTCAAACCCTAGGTTTGACCGCGGAACCGCGGCGCTTTAGTGGGAACAGTGCATCAATTTTTCACAGTGAGCTTCTATGAGGAAATTGTGGCTTTTGGGAATATTTTGTTGGGCCCAAATTTTGTTACTGTACACCAGTTGTTCGTGGGGCCCACTTCGCAAAATTTAGTCGATCGAAATTTTAAATTTGTTAGTTTACAGTATTTACATTATATCTCCGACCGGGAATGTCATTTGATCAGTAAACCGCGTCTGATTGCTATAGTTCTTTTAGACGGGTTTGCGAACGTGACATTCGCGTTGATGTTCTGTGTTGTGCTGTGATGTTGCGGATATGTCGTGGTGGATAGCAGGGTGAAATGATAGTGCAGTTTCAATTTATTTGTACTTTTGATGCTGCGGGGCGAGCGTCCAACATGTGGATTGTCGTCACTGCCTGTTTGTATAATATTCTTTTGGGGCACGACTGGGTCGAGGTCGATGTACCCGTTGTACATATTTTTTAATTCTGTACTAGGTTTATCCCGCGAAGGAGTGCACGGATAGCCAGGTTCTGGAGGGCAACGGGTCCGTATCTCATGGATTTGAGAGGCAGAGGGACCTCACCCTAGAATTGGCAGACTATTCGCCGCACTCGTAGGGGGTACAGGTTGGCCCAAGGAGGGGTGCTCAATTTACCGGATTCCGTGAAGTGCCGGGTGTTCCATTCACTATGCTGTGGGGACTACCTCGCTTCAGGTTTTGGCGGGTAACTTGCCGCACCCGTAGGGGTCTAGGATTCATTGCATAGGCTATCCACACGACCAGGGGAACGTCGGGTTTCTGTAGCGGCTCTGTGAAACCCGGGGATTCCTGATTATCTGTATTGTTCTGTGATGCTTATTACTTTTCTGTAATGTTTCATATTATCACGCCTGAAGCGATTATTGTATATTGGATATATACTATTAGATGTTGTATATGTTTTACACCCGCGCTAGTCCAGCCCCCGTTCTGTCGTTAGTTAAGTAACCTAACGGGTGATGACGGGACCCAGTGGCAAATGCGGATGGCATATACGTACATTATATTTTCGTTCTTTTCTGGTGTGATTGATTGATGGGACTGCATTGATTATTATCAATGCAAGGATAAAACAAACCTATATTTGATGTTGTTGGAACAAACAAAAAAAAGGTGTTATTACAAAGATGTTTCCTTTTGTTTTGCATAGTGATATTCAGTTGGAATATCCCGCACCTCATTCGACGAGGCAATGGCCGAGATCCCTTCACCGGGAGTGACCCCTTGGGCAGAAGTTTATGTCAGGGTAATAACTTTAATATAGTCGATTACAAGTTGCTTTGCATCGCGGTATTCAGATGGAATATCCTGCACCTCATTCCACGAGGAAAGAGCCGAGATCCCTTCACCGGGAGTGACCTCTTTAGCAAAACGTTTTCGTCACTATATTTTATAAAAGGCTATCAGGTTCCTTCAGCGATATCAAGTTCATTACGTTAAAGGTTTTTCGCCAAAAACCAGTCGTAGCCCTCCGTCATTTCTTATGGATGGTCAGTAGTATTCAAGCTATGTTTGTTGACCTTCGTCAAGGCATAGTGTTTGGTAGCTGCGGGGTATTCATTTGTTGCATAGATAGATGTGTTGGTTTGGGACAGTCGTATAGCCTTGTTGACCTTCGTCAAGGGCTTGTACCGGTGGGTTCAAATTAACCTGGACAATGACGGGTAGAACTTGACATGTGACTTATGATTTGTTGACCTTCGTCAAGGTCATAAGAGCATGAGGCAAAAATCACATCGGGAGTTTCAAACATACAGGAAACTTGCCAGGAATGCGTATACCTTTTGGAGTGTGATAACTTGAGTGGCTTCCATCAAGTTATCATGCGATGATAGTTGGATCCCGATTCTCACTGATGAGTTGGTTTACTCCTCGGGTGATCCCGACTAATTCTTCTTTCAGGTTTGGAGGAGAATTTGAGATAACAGTGGGAGGTTTTCTGATTAGATAAATTGATAACCATTCTGATCTAGGTTAGAGTGCACGCAGAGTATTTCTTTTCTCTCTCTCTTTGGCAGCGACCTTTGACCGACCCTAGACTATGACTCTGTGACCAAGTTGACCGAACCTTCTTATAATACTGGCTTTTGGATTGTCTGAGTTGCATAAGACATTGCCGCTCCTTCTTTTACCCTTTGTATTTCTCATAACACCCCGTATTACTACGGATATCCACTTCCATTGGATAGATCCATCGTATGGTTATATACGAACTCGAAGGGACTTCTTCAAGGATGGATCCAGGTTCAGGAGAAATAGAATTAGTTTATTCAGTTGTCTTTTGTTATCACCTTCTCTAAGGTTGCGAGGGCTCCTTAGTTTAGGAGAGTACACCTATTACGCTTACTGGATAGTCTTATTCCAAACCATAGGCTGGTGCCGAAAGGTATGGAATGAAGAAAACCAATTAGCCTAAGTAGGGTGTGCAGAAGGTAATATGTAAAGACAAGATAAAGGGATTAGAAAGAGGGCAAAGTAAATTGCGACTGTTATCGTTCACGACCAAACCGTGTACTTCATCGCTACTCATATTTTACTTTTGCATTTTTCCCAGTTCAGGAGAAATAGAATAAGGTATTATTCAATAGTCTTTTATCATCACCTTCTCTCAAGTTTCGAGTACTCCTAGGATTAGGAGGGTACACCTATTAGGCTTACTGGATAGTCTTCTTCCAAACCATAGGCTGGTGCCGAACGGTAGGGAAGGAAGAAAACCATTTAGCCTAACGATGGTGTACAGAAGGTAACGACTAAAGAAAAATAAAGGGATTTGGAGAGATAGCAATGAAATATACGATTAGAGTCATGAATTGATTTATGGAAGAGGCATTACTAAGAATACCAGGATACCCCTGTGAAACATTTTCATATTTCAGTTTCACTGCGCATTGTTAAAAGAAAACTGTTTTCCCGATTAAATACTTACTCCAAGGTATGTATTTACCAGGTTTCATTCTTATATCTGTATGGTTTTTACAGATGATGAGTGGGAGTAAGTTATTGGGAATTAGGTGATCATCCTCATTATATCGGAATTCGTTGTAATTGGTGATATTTGAGGAAATCGCCTGGATACAGTTTTCTGTAAGTGCACGGCGGCGCCCCGGCCTCCATCTCGAGGCCAAATGCGGAAGTGATGGTTAACTTTAATTTTCTTGAACCGGTACCACCGCGCACTAAAACCCGGATCATACCATTAACTAGTCCTAGCTAACTACAAGATGGGGAAGAGAGATATACCGACTGATCCGTGTCCTCCGGTCTTCTCGTCGTCGTCCCGATCTCCCGCGGAAACTCCGGTCTCCACCTCGTCGCCGGAAGGGCACCACGTCGCCGGCTTCTTTTACAGGCTCCTACCTCTATACCGAGGCAACTCGGGCACGAAGCTGGCGAGTCGACATGCCCAAGGTTTGCTGTAGAATGTGTAGTGCTCATGTCTCATTTTGGGGATCATGGAGGTTGCCTTTTGGCGGAAGAAAATGAGGTATCTCTTTTTTGAGATGAACATGGGAATTTTTGTAGCATGAAATGAACAAAAATCCCTACACTAAATTTGGACAGCCCCCCACTACAATGAATGGCCGGCCATGGCATGGAATGGGAGAGGGGAGAATGAGAGAGTGGTGAGTGTAAAAGGATAGCCACACTAATAATCAAGTGAAAGGAAAATGGTTATCATATTCAACCATCATCAAAAGCATGATGACTCCAAAGTAAAGCAATGATCACTAACAAATCCACACTCCACCAACTAATCAACAACCATGATTGCTACAAAAAGTCAAGCAATCATGAACCATGGAAGGTCAAAGGATGGGGCTCCATCATGAAACCATCATGACACAAAAGTATGCAAAGAACACTCTCCACAAATGCTTATTTGCACAAATGCAAATAAGCCCTCCTCCACCAATCTTCGGCCAATGAAAAATACAAGGAAATATGGCCGAAACGGAAAGCAAACTGGCAACTCCAGAAAACTGGTCCCGTAATAAATTACAGGAAAACCCTAATACTGTGTATACACACCCGCATCTGTATTCCGACCGAAATACAAATGCAATGAGACAAAATTACACTGTACTGTACTAGGATCCGGCTTAAACCAAAGCCGGCTAGTAATATCCGTTCGATCCTGATCCGTGCAATACCGCACGTATCTGATCGAACCCTGCCATATAACCATACGGCCTCTAGTACTAACTGTCCAATCCTGATCCGTGCAATACCGCACGTATCTGATCGAACCTTGCCATATCTCCATACAGCCTCTAGTACTAACTGTCCAATCCTGATCCGTGCAATACCGCACGTATCTGATCGAACCTTGCCATATCTCCATACGGCCTCTACAGCGTTTCGCCCGAAAGCTTGAGAAACTGAATGTGGGGGACACTAAAGACTCGTCAACACCTTGGTTGTGGATTTAACCACTAGCACGTCAGAGGTATAAGCCAATACGTAACGGGCTACCAGGTATTGACCAAAAGGGACGTCGATGAGCGAACTCATCCTGACACCCTACTGAGCCTGTCAGTGACAATATCCGTACAGTCCGGTCCGTTCATCTATGAGCATCGCATGGCGGGCCTAGGGGGTTGGTAAAAGTCAGACCCCCAAAAGCGGTACAAGTCGTGTCGGAGTGTAGCCCAGAACACCCTGAGATACTACTGGAATACCTACCTGTAAATCTCCTGCCTCGGCCGAGGGCTTCATGTAATGGCTCTCCTAGACACAGCGCGACCTCACCCCCAATACCGGGAGAGACGAACCCCTGAAGATCCGCTCACTGCCTCCATGTGGCTCGGGACTGTACCCAACTAAAACCTGTTTGCACGTCTCCTTTGAGCGTGGTAGGGTAGTAATCAAAGTATAGTGGGAACTCACACGAGACAAATGACGATCCCTAGATCGATGAACTAACCTGTACACATGTCACCAGGGAACTGCTATCTGACGTCAGGTATATGACCAACTAGCATGTTCCCGGCGAGTCCTGTCCGGTGTACTCATAACCCAATGAGCACCTATATACATCTTAGGTGAACCAACAGACACCAGTGGCTTGTGAGACCGGCCACCGCTCCTCGTCGGGGTCTCGACTGTATACACTAGTCTACTCTGGAGTATCGATGCCCTGTCTCGAAACTCCCACGACTAGGGACCATTTAAGGATGTGCTTATAGACTACCAGCTCCCACGTATATGATCTCCCTCATACTGCTGTCAGTCAAGCAAGAATCCTAGGGGCTCTATCAACGTGTAATAGCGACCTGTCTTGTCACCTAAAGCAGTACACGACGATAAAGATAAACCAGATAGCATACTATCATCTCGAGTAAGACTGTCCTACCGGGATAGGTCCTCCCTCAATCATTGCAATCACGTGCCTGTGATCCAATAATTGACTCTGAGGGCACTATCTCCAACAATCTCCCACTTGCACTCAAGGCTAATTATTGCGATGTCGCATACTCACAGCCCGTGTGATACCGAACACCCAACTCCTCTACTAGTCAGTCTCACAAAACTAGTTTGCGAAACTATTGCGTTCGAGGAATAGCCTCAGTGAGTGGATCCGCCTTGATGTTTCTTTCTATGTCTCTCTATATCTCATGTTCGCGGAGAAAGCCATATCCCGAAATGAGCAATACCGGTCTTAGAATGGGTCTGGATGTCTGATGGGACCTACTTCATAAATGAACTCCAAATCCAAACTTCTTAGACTGTATTGTCAACTGAACTTAATCAGTATCCTGCGCCATGCCTTCCTCAGTATTTCCTTAGACCACCTGTCCAAAATACTGTCCCTCGTCAGAAGGAAAACTATAACTCTGACAACCTCCTTGTCGTCCATGTCACCTTGGAAGCCTGGAATGATAACTGTCTCCCGAAAGAGGCTGTCGTTATCATATCCTTAGAACATCCACTTATGTTCTAATACTGCTTCCGACTGTTTCTCCAGGATTGGATCAATATCAACTTATTGCATCTACTGCAAGAACAACATCTGGTGTGGTACTTGACATCTCATGATTGACTCAATTGCCTAAGCAAGTGATCTGCCAATTATGCACATCCCTCTCCCCTTTAGTCTGTAAGACACCTTTAGAGAGGGTGACCCCATCACCTGCAGGTACACTACCGTGCCAGGAGTCGTCCATTCTAAATACTCTTAGAATGTTGTCTAAGTACCCTTAATTGGGAAACCACCCAAATCTAGATCTTAAACCATAAATCTAGTAACCAGTATGTCTGATATAATGTCCAAGTCCCATATGGAGAAACCACTGTGTGACGACCAAAGTATAACCGATCGTAGTATAGGAATATCACTTCCTACTCTGTGTATGTCATCCAAATACCATGACATCACACCCTACTACCTTCTCAACAGATCCATCCCCTATTCTGATGAAGTCAAACCAATGACTGTCATATCAGAAATTGATGATCTTTCTCCGCTATATCTGCTTTAGTCTATAAATAGACATAAGCTTCCTGTCCACCAATGCTTCAGCTGCTCCCACTGACTACGACAACCCTCTGGCAGAGTCATATAGACGTATACTTCTAAAGCAAGTTTAGAACGACGCTATACTCATCCTCCTGCCGGGTCTCACAGTCTGGAACAACAGCAATGGCAAGTATGGGTAAACAAGAACTTCCCTGTCACCGTCCTTGAGGCTACCAGAGTACCTCTCGGGTGCCTGAAGTTACCCACCAAATCTGCGGAGTGGCCAATGGAATGTCAAACCAGATTGAATCTTTAGGTTCCTATCAAATCTTCAGTAATCGTTTGTGGTTCTGGAATCACTTCCAGTTCTACCATACTCCCACTACTGTTTTCTGAAAAAATCCATTTCTATTAAAACTGTGGCGAGTCAAGAACAATATCACTATTGATCTTCCAGATGGTAGAAAGTCAACCCGCGTCATAGCCTGGGTCAACCTACAAACAGCCATTACAGAAACGTCCATTGAGTTATCCAGAGTCTGGTTTTAATCATAAGCCAGACAACTCCCCGTACCTTAACATCGTTAAGATATGAATTGTTCTATATCCAATATAGAACCAGAGGCACTGATTTAATTGAACCAGATTCAAATCATGCAGCTGTCCCCAGTGCATGTCAACTAAATGGAAAGAGGCCGATCAGCGTTACTCAACTTAGGAATGCTTCCAATTATGAGTAACCTGAAAGAGAAGCAGGTTCTCTTAATCATTACTATCAACTGAACACCATACACAAGTATCTACATCTTCGATCACTTTGAAGAATCCCGATACTTGCAATACCTGGTTCTCTACTTTATTCAAATACCTATAACTTCTCAAAATTCGGACCCTGTGTTTCCACGAAACACCTGTCTAAAAACTAGAGAAGTCATAAGTAAACCGAATATAGTACGAGGACCAACCCCTCTGTCCTGATGGACCCTGGACAACATACAATACTCTGTATAAGTCCCTTGAGTCTGATAACTCATTCACTGTGTGTCGTAGGTTGAAAACTGTACTTATGGTTAAGAAGAATTACACCGTGGTTCAATGCTCCTTACCTAACCATCCATTGATATAGGTAAATGTCATAAACATAATTTCAAAAAGGTATATCTCACTCTATGAAAATAGACGTACAGATATATCGATTTGAAATTGGTGCATAACAGCGGATATTCAAAACCAAATATTTGCCGACCGGCAAACAGCCCAGGTGATTTCCTTAAATATCACCGATTACAATGAATCCCGATGTAATGAGGATGATCACCCAATTCCCAATAACCTACTCCCACTCATCATCTGTAAAACCATACAGATGTGAGAATCATACCTGGTAAATACATACCCTGGAGTAAGGACTAATTGGGAAATCAGTTTCCTTTTAACAGTACACAGTGAAACTGAAACATTGAAATGTTTCGATGGGGTATCCTGGTATTCCTAGTAATGCCTCTTCCATTATCCAGATTCACAACTGTAACCGTGTAATTCTTTGCCACCTCTCCAAATCCCTTTATATGTCTTTAGTCATTACCTTCTGCACACCCCTTAGGCCAAATGGTTTTCTTCCTTCCCTACCTTTCGGCACCAGCCTATGGTTTGGAAGAAGACTATCCAATAAGCATAATGGGTGTACTATCCTAATCCTCGGAGTACTCGCAATGCGAGAGAAGGTGAGGATAAAAGACAACCGAATAAACCTTATTCCTGTTTCTCCTGAACCAGAATCCATCCCCGAACTGGAACAAGTTCCTTTCGAGTTCGTATATAACCATACGATGGAGTATCCAATAAACTGTGGATCTTCGTAGTGATACGGAGTGTCCTGGAGAAATACAAAGGTGAAGTGGGAGTGGTAATGAAATACCTGGTTTGGTCGTGAATATCAGTTGCAATTTACTTTGCCCTCTTACTAATCCCTTTCTTTGTCTTAACATAATACCTTCTGTACACCATCGTTATGCTAATTGGTTTTCTTCATTCCCCACCGTTCGGCACCAGCCTAAGGTTTGGAAGAAGACTATCCAATTTGCGTAATAGGTGTACTATCTCCTAAACCAAGGAGTACTCGCAACCTAAGAGAAGGTAAAAGGAAAAGACAACTGAATAATCCTATCCGTTTTCTCCAGAACCGGAAACCATCCTCGAATAAATTCCTTCGAGTTTGTATATAACCATCGATGGTTTTGTCCAATGGAAGTGGACGTTCGTAGTAATTCGGGGTGTCCTGGAGAAAAGGGTAAAAGTAAGAGTGGTAATGAGGTTTGCAACTCTGACAATCCAAAAGCCAGTGTTTAAGAAGGTTCGGTCAATTTTGGTCACTGAGTCATAGTCTAGGGTCGGGTCAATGGTCGCTGCCAAAGAGAGAGAGAAAAGAAACACTCAGCGTGCACTCTAACCTAGATCAGAATGGTTACCAATTTATCTAAACTGGAAACCTCCCACTGTCACCTCAAATTCTCCTCCAAACCTGAAAGAAGAATTAGTCGGGATCACCCGAGGAGTAAACCAACTCATCAGTGGGAATCGGGATCCAACTATCATCGCATGATAACGTGACGGAATCCACTCACGGTATCACACTCCAGAAGGTATGCGCATATCTGGCAAGTTTCAGTTTCTTTAGAAACTCCCGATGTGATTTCTGCCCCATGCTCTTATGACCTTGGCGTGAGGTCAAAATATCATAAGTCACATGTCAAGTTCTACCCGTCATTGTCCAGGTTAATTTGAACCCACCCGTACTTACCCTTGACGTAGGCCAAAATAGTAGTACGACTGTCCCAAACCAACGCATCTATCTATGCAACAGATAAATACCCGGCAGCTACCAATCACTATGCCTTGGCGTGAGGTCAAAATACATAGCTTGAATACTACCGAATATTTAACTGAAATGACGGAGGGCTACGAATGGTTTCTGGCGAAAACCTTTAACGTAATGAACTTGATATCGTTGAAGGAACGGATAGCTTTATAAAAATATAGTGACGAAAACCTTTGCTAAAGAGGTCACTCCCGGTGAAGGGATCTCGGCTCTTTCCCCGTAGAATGAGGTGCAGGATATTCCAACTAAGTACCACGGTGCAAAGCAAAAGTAATCGGCTATAGTGAAGTTATTGCCCTGACGCAAACTTTTTGTCCAAGGGGTCACTCCCGGTGAAGGGATCTCGGCCCTTGCCTCGTCGACTGAGGAGCAGGATATTCCAACTGAATACCACGATGCAAAACAAAAGTGAACGTCCTTGCAATAACAGCTTTTTGAAAAAGTTCCAACAACATCAGATTAGGTTTATTTTTAACTTGCATTGATCCGAATCAACGCAGTCCCATCAATTGATCACACCACAAAGAACGCAAATAATATGACGTACATGTATGCCATCCGCATTCGCCACTGGGCCCCGTCATTACCCGTTAGGTTAGCTAACTAACGACAGAGCGGGGACTGGACTAGAGCGGATGCAAAACATATACAACATCTACTAATATATATACCAATATATTATATTCGCTCAAGGTGTGATAAAATGCAACATCACAGAAAATGTACAGGATCACAGAACAAAACAGATATCTGGGATCCCCGGGTTTCACAGAGCCACTACTGAAACCCGAAGTTCCCCTGGTCGTGTGGATAGCCTGTGCAATGAAATCCTAGACCCCTACGGGCGCGGTAAGTTACCTGCCAAAACCTGAAGCGAGGCATCCCCCTTCAGCAACGTGAATGGACCACCCAGCACTTCACGGAATCCGGTAACTTGGGCACCCCTCCTGGGTCAACCTGTACCCCCTACGAGTGCGACGAATAGCCCGCCAATTCTAGAGTGAAGCCCCCTCCGTCTCAATGCCATGAGATGCGGGCTTGTTGCCCTCCAGAATCCGGCCATCCGTGCACCCCTCCGCGGGGCAATCCTAGTACAGAAAGTAAAATATACATACAACGGGTACATCGACCGCAACCTGGCCGTGCCCCAAAATAATAATACAAACAGGCAGTGACGGCAGTCCACATGTCGGACGCTCGCCCCGCAATATCAAATGTACATAATACAACAAAAACTGTACTAGCATTGCATCCAGGCTATCCCCCACGACCAATCCGCAACATCACAGCAATACACAGAACATCAAGAAAAAATCACGTTCGCAAATCCGTCTAACCGGGCTATAGAAGTTAGACTGGATTTACCGATCAAGTGACATTCACGGTCGCAGATATAATGTAAATACTGTGAAATAATGTGTTTATAATATCCGATCGATCAAATTTACCAAGTGGACCCCCAAGTACTACTGTAGCACATCAAGAAATTCTGGGCCCAAAAATAACATTCCAGAAACCACATTTTCAACTCAGGAACATTCTGCAAAAGTTTGGGGGACTGAACAGTTAAAGTCGCGGCGGAACCACGGCCCAAGCATGGGTTTGGCCGCGGTTACGCGGTCTTTTAGACTGTTCACGAAACCAAATTTTCCCAGAACTCTTAGAATTTTCTACACATCATTCTGAAACAACCTGAAAAATTTTTGGACTTCAAAAAATTTCAACAGAAACTGATGTGAAGAAAAATACGGTTTTTGGAAAATTCTTCGATCGGAAATGTAAAACACATTAGACAAAGCTAGACTATGTTAATGGCGAGGCTCTGATACCACTGTAAGTGCACGGCGGCGCCCCGGCCTCCATCCCGAGGCCAAATGCGGAAGCGATGGTTAACTTTAATTTTCTTGAACCGGCACCACCGCGCACTAAAACCCGGATCGTACCATTAACTAGTCCTAGCTAACTACAAGATGGGGAAGAGAGATATACCGACTGATCCGTGTCCTCCGGTCTTCTCGTCGTCATCCCGATCTCCCGCGGAAACTCCGGTCTCCACCTCGTCGCCGGAAGGGCACCACGTCGCCGGCTTCTTTTACGGGCTCCCACCTCTATACCGAGGCAACTCGGGCACGAAACTGGAGAGTCGACGTGCCCAATGTTTGCTGTAGAATGTGTAGTGCTCATGTCTCATTTTGGGGTTCATGGAGGTTGCCTTTTGGTGGAAGAAAATGAGGTATCTCTTTTTTGAGATGAACATGGGAATTTTTGTAGCATGAAATGAACAAAAATCCCTACACTAAATTTGGACAGCCCCCCACCACAATGAATGGCCGGCCATGGCATGGAATGGGAGAGGGGAGAATGAGAGAGTGGTGAGTGTAAAAGGATAGCCACACTAATAATCAAGTGAAAGGAAAATGGTTATCATATTCAACCATCATCAAAAGCATGATGACTCCAAAGTCAAGCAATGATCACTAACAAATCCACACTCCACCAACTAATCAACAACCATGATTGCTACAAAAAGTCAAGCAATCATGAACCATGGAAGGTCAAAGGATGGGGCTCCATCATGAAACCATCATGACACAAAAGTATGCAAAGAATACCCTCCACAAATGCTTATTTGCACAAATGCAAATAAGCCCTCCTCCACCAATCTTCGGCCAATGAAAGATACAAAGAAATATAGCCGAAAAGGAAAGCAAACTGGCAACTCCAGAAAACTGGTCCCGTAATAAATTACAGGAAAACCCCAATACTGTTGATACACACCCGCATCTGTATTCCGACCGAAATACATATGCAATGAGACAAAATTACACTGTACTGTACTAGGATCCGACTTAAACCAAAGCCGGCTAGTAATATCCGTTCGATCCTGATCCGTGCAATACCGCACGTATCTGATCGAACCCTGCCATATAACCATACGGCCCCTAGTACTAACTGTCCAATCCTGATCCATGCAATACCGCACGTATCTGATCGAACCTTGCTATATCTCCATACGGCCTCTAGTACTAACTGTCCAATCCTGATCCGTGCAATACCGCACATATCTGATCGAACCTTGCCATATCTCCATACGGCCTCTACAGCGTTTCGCCCGAAAGCTTGAGTAACTGAATGTGGGGGACTCTAAAAACTCGTCAACACCTTGGTTGTGGATTTAACCACTAGCACGTCAGAGGTATAAGCCAATACGTAACGGGCTACCAGGTATTGACCAAAAGGGACGTCGATGAGCGAACTCATCCTGACACCCTACTGAGCCTGTCAGTGACAATATCCGTACAGTCCGGTCCGTTCGTCTATGAGCATCGCATGGCGGGCCTAGGGGGTTGGTAAAAGTCAGACCCCCAAAAGCGGTACAAGTAGTGTCGGAGTGTAGCCCAGAACACCCTGAGATACTACTGGAATACCTACCAGTGAATCTCCTGCCTCGGCCGAGGGCTTCGTGTAATGGCTCTCCTAGACACAGCGCGACCTCACCCCCAATACCGGGAGAGACGAACCCCTGAAGATCCGCTCACTGTCTCCATGTGGCTCGGGACTGAACCCAACTAAAACCTGGTTGCACGTCTCCTTTGAGCGTGGTAGGGTAGTAATCAAAGTACAGTGGGAACTCACACGAGACAAATGACGATCCCCAGGTCGATGAACTAACCTGTACACATGTCACTAGGGAACTGCTATCTGACGTCAGGTATATGACCAACTAGCATGTTCCCGGCGAGTCCTGTCTGGTGTACTCATAACCCAATGAGCACCTGTATACATCTTAGGTGAACCAACAGACACCAGTGGCTTGTGAGACCGGCCACCGCCCCTCGTCGGGGTCTCGACTGTATACACTAGTCTACTCTGGAGTATCGATGCCCTGTCTCGAAACTCCCATGACTAAGGACCATTTAAGGATGTGCTTATAGACTACCAGCTCCCACGTATATGATCGCCCTCATACTGCTGTCAGTCAAGCAAGAATCCTAGGGGCTCTATCAACGTGTAATAGCGACCTGTCTGGTCACCTAAAGCAATACACGACGATAAAGATAAACCAGATAGCATACTATCATCTTGAGTAAGACTGTCCTACCGGGATAGGTCCTCCCTCAATCATTGCAATCACGTGCATGTGATCCAATAATTGACTCTGAGGGCACTATCTCCAACATTTTCAACCTACGATGCACAGGTTTTGAGTTATTCAACTCAGCGGACTTATACAGAGTATTGTATGTTGTCCAGTGTCCATCAGGACAAAGGGGTAGATCCTCGTACTATGTTCTGTTTACTTATGACTTCTCTAGTTTTTAGACAAGTGTTTCGTAGAAATACAATGTCTAAGTTTTGAGAAGTTGTGGGTATAAGAATAAAGTAGAGAACCAGGTATCGCAAGTATCAGGATTCTTCAAAGAGATTGAAGATGTAGATCCTTGTGAATGGTATTCAGATGATAGTAATGGTTTTGAGAAACTTGTTTCTCTTTCAGGTTACTCATAATTGGATGGATTCCTAAGTTGAGTAATGCTGATTAGCCTTTCTCCATTAAGTTGATATGCACTGGAGACAGTTGCATGATTTGAATTTGGTTCCAATTAAATTAGTGCCTTTGTTTCTATATTAGATATAGAATGGTTCATATCTTAACTATGTTAAGATACGGGGAGTTGTCCAGCTTATGCTTAAAACCAGACACTGGATAACTCAAGATACATTTCTGTAACGGCAGTTTGTGGGTTGATCCTGGCTTCGACGAGGGTTGACATTTCTACCATCTGGAAGATCAATAGTGATATTGTTCTTGACTCGCCACAGTTTTATTAAAATGGATTTTTTCAGAAAACAGAAGTGGGAGTATGGTAGAACTGGAAGTGATTCCAGAACCGCAAACGATTACGGAGAATTTAATAGGACCTATATATTCAATCAAGTTTGACATTCTAATAGCCACTCCGCAGATATGGTGGGTAACCTCAGACACCCGAGAGGTACTCAGGTAGCCTCAAGGACGGTAACAGGGAGGTTCTTGTTTACCCAAACTTGACACTACTGTTGTTCCAGACTATGAAACCCGGCAGGCGGATATGTATAGCGTCGTTCTAAACTAGTTTTAGAAGTACACGTATATATATTATTCTACCAGAGGGTTGTTGTGGTCAGTGGGAGCAGCGGAAGTATAGTGGACAAGTAGCTTATGTCTATTTATAGGCTTGAGCAAATATAGCGAAGATAAGATCATCTATTTTTGATGAGACAGTCATGGGTTTGACTTCATCAGAATAGGGGATGGATCTGTTAAGAAGGTAATAGGGTGTAATGTCCTGGTATTTGGATGACATACACATAATAGGAAGTAAAATTCCTATACTACGATCGGTTGTACTGTGGTCGTCACACAGTTGTTTCTCCAGACAGGATATGGATATAATATCAGACATTCTGGTTACTAGATCTATGGTTTTAGATCTAGATTTGGGTAGTTTCCCAATATGGTTACTTTGACAGTATTCTAATGGTATTTTAGAATAGATGACTCCTAGCATGGTGGTGTACCTGCAGGTGATGGAGTCACCCTCTCTAAAGGTGTCTTAGAGACTAAAGGAGAGAGGGATGTGCATGATTGGCAGATCACTTGCTTAGGCAATTGAGTCAATCATGAGATGTCAAGTACCACACCAGATGTAGTTTTTGCACTTGATGCGATAAGTTTATATTAATCCAATCCTGAAGAAACATAAGGGAGCAGTTTTAGAACATAAGTATTTGTTCTACGGATTTGATAACGGCAGCCTCCTTCAGAAGACGGTTATCATTCCAGGCTTCCAAGGTGACATGGATGACAGAGTGATTGTCAGAGTTATAGTTTTCCCTCTGACGAGGGACAGTATTATGGTCAGGTGGTCCAAGAGGATACTTGGGAGGCATGGTGCTGGATACTGATTAGGTTCAGTTATCGATACAGTCTAAGGAGTTTGAATTTGGAGTTCATTTATGAACTAGGTCCCATCAGATATTCAGACATATTCTAAGACAGGTATTACTCAATTCGGGAGATAGCTTTCTCCGCGAACTTGAGATTGAGAGATATAGAAAGAAACATCCGGGCGGATCCACTCACTGAGGCTATTTCTCGAACACAAGAGTTTTTCAAACTAGCTTTGTGAAACTGATTAGTAGAGAAGTTGGGTGTTCGGTATCACAAGGGCTGTGAGCATGCGACATCGCAATAATTAGCCTTGAGTGCAACTGGGAGATTGTTGGAGATAGTGCCCTCAAAGTCAATTATTGGATCGCAGGCACGTGATTGCAATGATTGAGGAAGGACCTATACCGATATGACAGTCTTGCTCAAGATGATAGTATGCTATCTGGTTTGTCTTTATCATCGTATATATGCTTTAGTTCACTATTGCAAGATTGATAGAGCCCATAGGATTCTTGTTTGACTACCAGCAGTATGATGGCGATCATATACGTGGGAGCTGGGGTCTGTAAGCACATCCTTAAAAGTGTCCCCAGTCGTAGGAGTTTCGAGACAGGGCATCGATACTCCAGAGTAGACTAGTGTATACAGTCGAGACTCCGATGAGGGGCGGTGGCCGGTCTCACAAGCCACTGGTGTCAGTTGGATCACCTGAGATGTATACAGGTGCTCATTGAGTTATGAGTACACCGGACAGGACTCACCGGGAATCTGCTAGTTGGTATTATACCTAGCGTCAGATAGCAATTCCCTGGTGACATGTGTACAGGTTAGTTCATCGACCTGAGGTCGTCATTTATCTCGTGTGAGTTCCCACTGTGCTTTGATTTCTACCCTACCACGGCTCAAAGGAGTCGTGCAAACAGGTCTTTTTTGGGTACAGTCCCGAGCCACATTGGAGGCAAGTGAGTGGATCGTCGGGGATTCGTCTCTCCCGGTATTTGGGGGTTGATATCGCGCAGTGCATGGGTGACCATCACTAGGAATCCTCGGCCGAGGTAGTGGAGAATTACTGATTGGGATCAGTAGTTTCTCAGGTGGTGATGGGCTTCATGCCGACACGATTTATCGAATTATTAGGGGTCTGACTTTATCCACCCCCTAGACTCGATATGCGATACTCTTTAAACGAATGGACCGGACTGTATATACATTGTCACTGTCAGGCTCAGTAGGGTTTATAGATGAGTTCGCTCGTCAGCTTCCCTTCCAATCAATACATAGGCAAAACGTTACGTGCAGCTAGTACCTCTGACGTGCTAAGGGTTATACCTAGTGCCAGTGTGTTGATGAGTCATTAGAGTCCCCCACAGACACTTTCCCAAGTTCGGGCGAAACGTTGTAGAGGCCGTATGGTGATATGGCAAGGTTCGGAAAAAGCACGTGTGTTTTCGCACGTGTCGTTTTTCGGACAGATAATACTGGTAGGTTTTAGTTTAAGCTGGAACCCAGTATTATACTGTGTAGATATAATATCTTTGTCTCAGATGCATTTGTATTCAGTCGTAATACAAATGCGGGTATGTTTATACCATTACGGGGTTATCCTGAAATTCATTTCAGGATCACTTTTGGAAGTTGCCAGTTTCCAGTTTTCTATCAGCCGTATTTGACAGTCGGTTAAATATGGATTTATCTTTTCTTTGGATGAGTGTAGAAGTTTCTAGAAGCTTCTAGAAGGTGGTGATAAGGCTTGATGATTCATTGTTAGCATTAATTGTTCCATTTAATGCTTGATGACTAAGCTTAAATGATTCATCACTTGCTTTAATGCTTTCATATTTTGTGTTCACACTAGATATTTTGCTAATGGTCACTCTCTTGTATCCTACACTCACCTCCCTCTTGCTATAAGTGGCCGGCCTCTCCCCCCCTCTCTTGGCTCATGGTTGTTGTTTGAAAAGATTAAGGATTTTGGTTCATGGAAATTGATATACTCCATTTCTCATTTCGTATCAATCCAAAAGGCAACTTCATTAACCGTTCGTTCATAGCCTTGGACGTAACGAGACAAAGTGTTCTACTCATTCTCTACTTCATCTTGGTCATCTCTTTTAGCAAACTTGACGATCGAGTTGCCTCGGTTCAGAGGCGGGAGCCCGTTTAAAGATCCGTCGACGTGGTGCCACCTAGACGACAAGATTAGAGATCGAGGAGATCGGAGCAGCCGCAACAAAGCGTGGGATGATGGTTAAAGACCGAAGGACTCGGATCATTCGGTATAACGTTTCTATCACTTTGTAGTTTGTTAGTTTAGCTTTAATGGGAGATCCGGGTTACGGTACACGATAGCGCCAGTTGTAAAAAGTTTTTGTTCCGCATTTGGCGTCTTTTAGACGGCCGGGGCACTACCGTTGACCCTTCAAAACAAGAAGCGAGGCAGCCCCCTTCATCAAAATGAATGGGCCACCCGGCACTTCACGGAATCCGGTAACTTGAGCACTCCTCCTTGGGTCAAGCTGTACCCCCTACGAGTGCGGCGAATAGCCTGCCAATTCTAGAGTGAGGCCACCTCCATTTCAACGCCATGAGATGCGGACCCGTTGACCTCTATAACCCGGCTATCCATGCACTCCACCGCAGGGTAATCCTAGTACAGAAAAGTAAATATGTACAACGATGATATCGATCTCAACCCGGTCGTGCCCTAAACAAATAATATACAAACAGGCAGTGAAGGCAGTCCACATGTCAAACACTCTCCCCACAATATCAAATGTATAAATGAAACTAAACTGCACTACTATTGCACCCAAGTCTATCCATCACAACAATCCGCACAAACCATAACCAGATTTATCCATAGAAACAAGTAACCGAATCAAGTGTGTAACTCCGTCTAATTGAGCATATAGCAATTAGACAACGTTACCAACACATCCACACATGCAAACGAAGTCACGACATTAGAATTCCAAAACACAATTAGCGCACATCCCAAATATACTAAGGATAAAAAACCAAGTGCACAAAACATCCAAAAAAGTCAAGTTTTGAGCCAATTCGGAGGTCCGAATCAAAACGAAACGCATCTGAACCTTCGCGAGTAGTTAGAGCACGAAATTAACTTCGAGTCGAGGGGCCTAGAGGGGGTACCCCACCCCCAAGGCCACCACGAGGTGGCCAGAGGATGAGGCAGACCCGAAACTGCCCATGCAGGGGCAGTTTCGAGTCCCCACCCCCAAGACCACCTTGTGGTGGTCTTGGGGAGTGGGCCAAGCCGTTCGGTCCCCCCCCCCCCGAGGTCTCCCCGGGGTGCCCACGCAGCACCCCACGGCTTCTCGGTTCAAACTGAGAGCCCGCAGGGTGTGCAAACATCTTAAAACTCAAAAATTCGGGACTGTTTTTTCGACAGTTTTCGATGCCCGAAAAAACATGAATTCTAATGTCGCAACTAGCTAGTTTAAGGTGTTTGGGTGGCTCTGATACCATTTTGGGTTTTGCTGGCGCCCCGGCCATCAATCTGTGGCCAAATGCGGAATAAAAACTTTCAAAACTTTAGCGCAAACAAAACCTGCTAAGATCAAACCAAAAACCCTATACTAGCAAACATGCAAAGAGGAGTTTGGAGAGGTTATACCGATCGATCCGTGTCCTTCGGTCTTCAACCTCTTCCCAAGCTCCTCGCGGCTGCCCCGATGAAGTTTGCTCTCCAGTCTCGCTCATCGAAGAGGATCCACGTCGAGGATTCTTTATACGGGCTCCTGCTTCTAAACCGAAGCAATTCGGACATCAAGTTTGCTAGCCGAGATGACCAAGATGAAGTAGAGAGTGTGTGTGATCATTTTGTCTCAAGACATCCATTGATTCTCAACACATGAGAGGGTTTGGATGGAGATTGAGGAAGAAGACATGGATGGAAAATATGAAGCTCAAGAAAGAAGCAAGTGAGCAAGCCAAGAGAGAGAAAAAGAGATGGCTGCCCCATCTCATGTGTGTGTGTGTGTGTGTGTTGTGTGATATTTTCATGAGATAAAGAAAAATCCTAGCATAAAATATCATACACCAAACCCAAGCACCAAATGAGCACATGCCACAATAAATGCCCAAGGCCAAAACTTATGCTCACAATTTCCATCACAATAAAACATTAAACCAAATGTTTAAACAAAAAGAATGGCATCTTCTAAAGTAAACTCATAACGAATTGCAGGAATACCCCTCATGTGTATATACATACATGCATCCGCACTCCGACTGAATATGAATACAACGAGCCGAAAATAATCCAACAATCTAATACTAGGATCCGGCTTAAACCAAAGCCCACTAGTATGATCCGTCCGATCATGATCCGTGCACGAGTGCACGTATATGATCGAACCCTGCCATAAAACCATACGAACTCTACAACGTTTCGCCCAAACTTGGGAAACTTTCTGTGTGGGACTCTACAGACTCGTCAATACGCTGACAGTGGGTTTAATTACAAGCACGTCGGTGACACTAGCTGTACATAACGGCTGCCCAGGTATTGAGCGAAAGGGAGGCCGACGAGCGAACTCATCCTGAAACCCTACTGAGCCTGACAGTGACAATATCCGTATAGTCCAGTCCGTTCATCTATGAGTATCACATATTGGGTCTAGGGGGTGGATAAAGTCAGACCCCTAATAACACAATATTTAGTGTCGGTATGAATCCCATCACCACCTGAGAAACTACCGATCTTAGATCAGTAATTCTCGACTAACTTGACCAAGGATTTCTGATGATGGCCACCCGTGCACACTGCGACCTCTGCCCCCAATACCGAGAGAGACGAATCCCCTGACGATCCGCTCACCGCCTCCATATAGCTCGGGACTGTACCCAACTAAAACCTGTTTGCACGACTCCTTTGAACCATGGTAGGGTAGTAATCAAAGCACAGTGGAAACTCACACGAGACAAATGACGATCTCAGGTCGATAGACTAACCTGTACACATGTCACCAGGAAACTGCTATCTGACAATAGGTATTATACCAACTAGCATGTTCCCGGAGAGTCTGTCCGGTGTACTCATAACCCAATGAGCACATGTATACTATCTTAGATGAACCAACTGACACCAATGGCTTATGAGACCGGCCACCGCCCCTCGTCGGGGTCTCGATCCGTATACACTAGTCTACTCATGGAGTATTGATACCCAGTCTCAAAACTCCCACGACTAGGGACACTTTAAGGATATGCTTATAGACCATCCAACTCTCACGTATATGATCGCCATCATACTGCTGGTAGTCAACAAAGAATCCTATGGGCTCTATCAACATATAATAGTGATCTGTAATGTCACCTGAAGCATGTACACGATGATAAAGACAAACCAGATAGCGTACTATCATCTCGAGTAAGACTGTTCTACCGGTATATGTCCTCTTTCAATCATTGCAATCACGTGCCTGCGATCCAATAATTGACTTGAGGACATTATAGCCAACACTAGGGACTTCAACTGGGAGCTTTAGAAGTGAAGGACTAGACCACAAAGGTTGTAGTTTCCCATCACTTTGTTTAGAACTTGTTTGCATACTTAAAAACCCCAATTCTCTAGTTCGATTCTAGGTTAGTATGATTAGCACTGTAGATTTTTTAAAATTGCATACTTGATGCTCATATAAACCCAGTTGAGGTGCTAAGACATACTTTCGTGGTATCAGAGCCAAGCTAGACACTTAGGCGAAGTCTAGACGATGTTAAAGTGTTCGATCGAAGTTAAACCCGAATTTTACTACTTTCTATCCATTTTTCAAAAGTTGATATTTTCACAACTAAAAATGCTCAGAAAATCATGCAGGTAATTATTTGGAGCCCTAAGAATTATGAGAGCATAACTTCTTTAAGTGGCCGTGGAACCGCTGCTTAAACCATGTTTTGGCCGCAGTTCCGCCGCCTACTTGTGGGGTTAGTGACTCGTTTTTCTTCTGCTGCTTCATTGTGAGATTTTTGACTTTCTGGGTAATTTTAGTGGGGCTCAAGTTGTTGAGGTCTCTATGAATTGTTATTGTTTGAAATATCGATCGAAATGTTTAACATCGTCTATATTGCTTGTGATATATGATACAACTTTTGGAACTTATGAAAACTAGTTATCAATTTGTAAATCTCGCGTTTTAGTCTCAAATGATGGATTGCCACGGAGTTTGGATTTGGATCGAAACTCCCTCGTAATCTCGTATCGTACGCGAATACTCTCCAGGAGATACTAGCAGACCGCCACGCCCCAATGCCTTGACCAAGTGACTATAGGAGAACCCCATAGCCAAAAGCATCTGCTCAAGTTCTCGCGGCCACGGTGTTCCGTCCAAGTGCACTTCGTTGACGGCCCCGGGAGTGCGGCCACCTACTAAAGTTCTCGACGAGCATTCGATCATTTAATCGGGAATCTTATTGAATTACCCGACTTAATTTTTGAAAAGTGTTTTCAATTCGAGACTTAAATGTAAGGTTTATAGGTTTAGGCATGAAATTCGGAATATGTGATAATCCGGGTTTATGATGTTTAAAGATGATGCGGATTCTAATTATTGTAGTTTTCATTTCTTTTCTGTGACCGTAAGTGTAATATATGGCAGTATCTCCGATCTCGTTGCTATACGTCAACGATATTAGGGATACGCATATTTACTTACGTTGATGACATGTGATGTTATTGTGTTGCTTTTGATATGTTATATTGGATCGTCGTGATTGAATAGCCGGGGTTTTTTACGTGAGATGAAAGCTTTTCAATTTTCATTCATGTAAATATTTGTATGTAATATTCTTTTATGGGGACACTCCCGGATTGAGATTGTTGTCTCCATTTGATGTGTATTATTTACTTTTCCGCATTAGGATAGACCAAAGTTGGGGAGCATAAGTAACCGGGGTCTAGAGTCTAGTGGGAGGTCATCTCGAGGAGTCGATACCGGTTGCCTAACTCTAGAATTGGTAGGGTTGCTTGCCGCTCTTGTAGGGGTTTAGGGGTGTGGGCTTGGCTATTCATCATGACTGTGGAATCCGTGTTTTTTATTATTGGCTTAATCTAAAGCACAGACCTCCTAGTATATCCTATATTCATATATCTGATTCTGCTATTTCTGTGATGTGATGTGATCATATAACTGCGTGAGACGAATGCTACTTATATATATGATATACTAGTATACACTTGTTTCCCCCAATAAAAGAGCAAAACTCTATTCAAAATTTAAGAGGCAGCACCTCATGTGCCTTCCACGAGGGCGCCAACGCCAGAGTTAAAGTCTCTTATTGGCGCCGCACGTGCTCCTCATGTGGGCGCCAATGTGCAAAGCACATGAAGAAATTAAAACCTTAATTAGCGCCCACGTGCACAGCACGTGAGCACCGGCGCCTAGCAGAATTAAATTCTATTCTCTGTTAAACAGAGCCGTTGGATAAAAACTCCAACGGAGATGATAAATCATCAGGATGCAGAATTAAATTCTGTTGAGGGGATATATTCTCTCAATCTTTCTAAACAAAAAAATTGTCTTCTGTAAAATAGAGTACCGTTGGATTAAAAATCCAATGGTGATTAAAGAATCACCATTCTGCAGAATAAATTCTGTATGGGAAAATATTTTCCTAATCTTGTTAAAAACAAGAAAATGCTTTCTATAAAACAGAAGTCCATGGATCAAAGATCCAACGGTGAGTAAAATCCCCAAATCAAATGGAATCTCTTGATGAGTGATTCCCTCAAAACTAATTAACAAATTACCTCTACTATATAAAGGACCCAAGACTTCAAATCTAAAGAAGAGGAACCCCCCATAAGCTTCAGAAAAAAGTGAGAATTAAATTCTCAAAGAAGAACTCTCTTCTTGGAAAATTAGGTAAATAAAAATAAAGCATTAAGTGAGCGGCGCCCAACGCCCAGCGCCTCACGTGTCCCTCACGTAGGCGCCGCAGAGTAAAAGGTGCTTGATACTCACTAGGCAGCGCCTAGTGCCTCACGTGCTTCGCACATGGACGCCATAAAGAGTGCCCATCACTCCATAAAGAGACAAAAAGGGTAAAGTGTTTAACACTTATTGGGCAAATCCCCATGACTGAAAACCCCACATGGTTAGCATCAGAACTTACATAAGTGCTCAACACTTTTTGCACAAAAAAAGAGACTGAGCCTAAGCAACTGCTTAGCACTTTTCAATAAAAAAAAGACCACCGAGCAGATCAAGCCCAAAATTGGCTAGGCCCTCTGAGGAAAGAACCTTCTTGATTCAAATCAACCGAGCCCATATGCTCATGATTGGCCAAACTAGTCTCAATCTCACATACGATTATCGATCTTCCAACTGATGATATCTCAAAACGATATTCGTCCCACATTCCCCTAAGGAAGTCTTAGTCTCAAAATACGGCTAATGATTTCTGGGTTTACCACTGATTCCTTTTTCCCTCAAATACGGGAATTGGTTTAAGGGTATATCTCTCCATATCTCTGATCTACATCGTTGCAATTCCTCAACGTCTTCAGCGAAGTGGCGGGTCCCGACAACTAACAGCTTTTGGTGCACTCATGTGTACACCTCAAATCAGACCGCACCCCAAACTGGGTGCATCCCATATCATCGTTATTCATCCCTTCACGTAACAAATACACATGCGTGCAAGATGATTAACAGACCGAGACGTCCTTAAACTAAAAATCTCACCTCCAAAATGGTGATCAATGGACCGAGACGTCCTTAAACTAAAATCTCACCTCCAAAATGGTGATTAACGGACCGAGACGTCCTTAAATTAAAACCTCACCTCCAAAATGGTGATCAATGGACCGAAATATTCTTAAACTAAAACAATAGAGCCCAAATGCTCTCTTGTTGGATCTGAAGTAAAAAATGATCCTAAGACCTTGTTAAGTAGATCTTAGTCTCAAATTGAACTAACGTATCCTTAACAAAAAACCAATCGAGTTCCAAATGCTCATATGTTTAAATTGATCTTAATCTTAAACCAGATTAATGATCCTTAAATCAACCCAAACCCAAATCTAAGATATACAGATTTGGACTAATCGACGCCCTATGGGCGACGACACAAATTAGTCTCCGTATACAATCCACGGGCAACCGAAAATTAAATAAAAAATACACACGACACGAAGTGAACTTCCGGAGCAGGAGAAAGTGGTTATCGCGATGCGATAACGTAATTAACTACAGGGGTTTGCGCTTGCAGGGAAGAGCAAACGAGGGGGAATCTGACGAAGTCTGCTACAACGGCCGCATCCGTCCAAACCTCTTATATACGGTGCCATAAATCAACTTGGCATCTTCGGAGAGGTGAACGAATAAATCCAAATAGCATCTGTCCCAAAATTTAGGCCAGACGTCCCAACGTCCCGGTCGCGTCTTTCGGCAGTGAACAGATTCTGGCACGCTCGGTGAGACCTCTTCCTCTTTCCACTCCATACTTCATGTGTCGTGTTCGCAAATAAAATCGCGGTTTGCTATGGTTGCCCTTGGATTCAAGGTACTAAGATTTGGTGTCTTGCTCCTGTGTAGTAAGAAGAAATGAACATCAATGGCTTCCAGCTGCACAAACTGCAACAGCAATTCCCGCTCCGCCTCGACTGGAGGAGTGCCATACGGGCCCAATGCGGCCTCTATCTTTTCAATGCCGGTTGGGCAGGTGACTCAGCACACCAGTGCCACCACAGGAAGCTCCAAAGAAGTCGGTCTTCGATTGACCTGCAACCACCACGGTCCCTCTCAACGGGCCGTCCAAGTTTGCCACCTCATTCTTCAATAGGCTGAGTCGAAGCTCAAGTGGGCATGCAAAGAGGCTCGCGATACCCGAAAGGGCTATCCTAAAACGAATAGTCCTTCCAACTCCTGCTGCGGGTGAA
The DNA here is from genome assembly GCA_030015575.1 of Agapanthus africanus. Taxonomy (NCBI): domain Eukaryota; kingdom Viridiplantae; phylum Streptophyta; class Magnoliopsida; order Asparagales; family Amaryllidaceae; genus Agapanthus; species Agapanthus africanus. The sequence continues at coordinate 290,463,941 of JASDDO010000006.1, forward strand.
GTCGGTAAAGGTGCTTCCCCTACCAGAAAATCGGCCTTCGAAAGATTGGACGTTCCCTCTCAACGGACGTCAGTTTTCGACAGGCTGACACCAACAATAGCCCCTCATCAAAGCCGGGGGCAAGATGGAGCCGCTTTCACAACTGAGGTGGTCCCATCGGCAAGGCATGCTCGACGTCACCACTGGCGCCGAGTAAGAATAGCTGGGGGCAACTCCCCCTCCGGATTCACTCCACCAGCTCCAATGGTGGAAGTTAACGATGTTGTTCCGACCGGGAACAACTTTGAACCGCTTAAGAGGGGGCGGAAGAACTCCCCAACCGTGGTGTTGAAGAAATCTCCACTTCCTACTAAAAATATGACGCAGGCAAAGCCGGAGCAGCCCCCTCAGCGGCTGTCCTCCCAAATTCACAGGGTCTGGCGGAAAGTACAAGATTCTGTGATCAACAAGAACTACTCTCGTCAACCGGAGAAAATGAAGGTTCGATAAGAGAAAAGTCATCCCTCCACCATACAGCGAGGGACTTCTTTCACACAGGCGCCTGCTACAATGGCTCCTTCAACTATGACCTCCTACAAAAAGAGAAGGCCAGAGAATCTCCTACCACCGGCGGCAAATCCCAAAGGTGATGGATCCAAACGCCCCAAGTCTGGGGGCAAGATCGTGCACACGGTTTACATGGCTTCTGGGAAAGAGGAAAGTCGTGCTTCCATGGGTCATCGACCGCAAACTCGGTTGTTAACAAAGGCTCAGGAGTAACAAAAAAAGCTCCAGGAGATGCTGACGAAAATGGCAGCACTCACTGGACAAAAAGAATGCTTGGAAGCAGCGTCCGAACAGCGCCAAGAGCAGGAGACCGATACAGATTTCCTGCGAAGGGTGCTTGAAAGAAAGGATAAGGAGGCCATGGAACAGGCTGCTAATATAAAATAGATAGCACTCCTGTTCCAAGACATGGTTGGAATGATGATCCAGCCTGAACCTCCAGCTGAAGACCCGCCGATAATTATCGAGGACGACAGAGGGGAAACATCAAACCCTCTTCCAGCTTTATCAATAGCCAGGGAGGAAACGATCTCTAAAGCTTCCCTTGATGATTACATAGCTCAACAAATACGAGCTCACTAGGCAAGTGAAGCGGCGGGCCAAGTCATCAGAACTGGGCGACCATACCCAGGCTGGTACGATCAAATCAAATACCCGCCAGGATATACGATCCCCAAATTCCATGTGTACAAAGAGGACAGGCAATCATCATCAGCATGTGGCTTAGTCCAGAGCTTTGTACGGCAATACTGGAGGCGACGACAAATTGCTGCTTCACCAGTTCGTTGGCAGCTTGTCGGAGACGGCATTTGAATAGTACTTGGAGCTCCCAAATGACTCCGTCAAAACATTCACAGAAATGGAGCTACTATTCACACAGTGGTTCGCAAGCGCAAAAGAACGCACCCCGATCACGGCATTAATCAATGCCAGGGTGAAGCCAGGAGAGACCTGGGTTCAATATGCAATTCGGTGGCGGAACCTATGGTCGAAATACGAACAACGCATCGAAGAGGCTCCCGCCGTGGCCATGTTCATAGGGACTCTCGATCCTCAGGCGGCTGTGTCCCAGTTCATGACGTTCTTTAAGCTGACCACCTTCCAGGCTTTGATCGACAAGCTAGCCCAAATAGACCAGATGGGCCATCGGCCTCCTTCTTCAAAAATGGACTCTCGGAATGCAAAGGGTAAAGAGAAAACGTCCTTCGTTGCCAACACTCAACAACAACTGAGTGACTCAAAACCGGTTGCTCGCCAAAACAACGTGCGCCTGCACCAATCCATGGAAGAGAAGCTAGTGTAGGGTTCCTAGGCACACACTAGAGGTCTCACAAGGCATCAACCATGCCAATTTGAAATTTTACGGGTGCCGAGAAACCCTAATACGGATCGTTAACTAGAATTCTAGGCGAATAAGCAACTAGTTAACAACTTTAACTAAGAGTACGGAAATACAACCTTTGTAGATCCGGTCCTCCACCTCCACGGCTCCGTGATGAAGTCCTCTCCGCTGTGCAAATCAAATCCCGGGCTCTAGCGTCGGCTTCATCGGAGAAAGAGCGAGCTAGGTCATCGACGACGTGCCGAAGATGATCTACGTCGAGGCATCGCTAGATCAAGCTCCAACTTCACCAAGTCTAGAAAACTTATGAAGGAAACACACTCTACTACTTGGCAAGAGGTAGAGGATGAAGAAATAGGAAGCGGGTTCACTTTAGAATTGGATTTCTCACTCATTTTCATCAATCACCATTGATGAAGTGAAGTTTTCTTCATTGAAGAAGATGAAGAAGAAGATGATTATCTTATGATAAGTTATTCAAAAAGAATAATAAAAAGAATACTTATCATCATTATAACCATGATCAAGTGTAGAGACTAAACTAAGGTTAAATGAAGTGGTTAGGGTTAAGCATGAGACAAAATGGTCACATTAGTCAAAGCTTCATGAAGCTTCAAAGATAAAACAAAACTAGCAACCATTTTCCCTTTTTCTTTCCAAAATAAATAAATAAATAAATAAGAAACAAAAAGAAAAACCCTAATCACTAACTTAACAATGGTTTAATCTTTACACTTAACCAAGTTAACATGTATCATCAAACATGATACAATCAAGTGCACAAAAGTATATCACATATACAACTTGTGAACTTCAAGTGAGAAAATCCAATTAAGTGAACCTATATTAGTTAATGTAAAGTGATATATCAAATATATAATTATACATTAAATCATTAAATCAACACTTGATTCAATGACCCGGTCATGTCGCATATAACCGACTAATATCAATAATAACAACTTATCGAATCAACACTTGATCCGATAACCCGGCTATAACGTATATAACCGATCAATGTTACAAATCGCGAGAATCGAATATAGTATCACATACTGGTATCATTCTCGGTCCCGCACATATCTCATATGCGCTCCTATTTCGTTTCGCTTAAGCCAGGAAACCTCTGTGTAGGACTCTAAAGACTCGTCAATACGCCGGCAGCAGGTGATGATCATATCAGGCACCCACAAGCCGCAAGCGGTCTGCTAAACGTAACGGCCACCCGGGTATTGAGCAATCAGAAGATCGACGAGCAAGCCCGCTCACACTCCAGTGAATCCAACCAGTAACACTACCGTACACTCCGGTCTGATCGTCTGATATGTCGCATATCTCGCCTAGGGGCGGTAAACGTCAGACCCCAATAGCAATGATTGAGGAAGGACCTATACCGATATGACAGTCTTGCTCAAGATGATAGTATGCTATCTGGTTTGTCTTTATCATCGTATATATGCTTTAGTTCACTATTGCAAGATTGATAGAGCCCATAGGATTCTTGTTTGACTACCAGCAGTATGATGGCGATCATATACGTGGGAGCTGGGGTCTGTAAGCACATCTTTAAAAGTGTCCCCAGTCGTAGGAGTTTCGAGACAGGGCATCGATACTCCAGAGTAGACTAGTGTATACAGTCGAGACTCCGATGAGGGGCGGTGGCCGGTCTCACAAGCCACTGGTGTCAGTTGGATCACCTGAGATGTATACAGGTGCTCATTGAGTTATGAGTACACCGGACAGGACTCGCCGGGAATCTGCTAGTTGGTATTATACCTAGCGTCAGATAGCAATTCCCTGGTGACATGTGTACAGGTTAGTTCATCGACCTGAGGTCGTCATTTATCTCGTGTGAGTTCCCACTGTGCTTTGATTTCTACCCTACCACGGCTCAAAGGAGTCGTGCAAACAGGTCTTTTTTGGGTACAGTCCCGAGCCACATTGGAGGCAAGTGAGTGGATCGTCGGGGATTCGTCTCTCCCGGTATTTGGGGGTTGATATCGCGCAGTGCATGGGTGACCATCACTAGGAATCCTCGGCCGAGGTAGTGGAGAATTACTGATTGGGATCAGTAGTTTCTCAGGTGGTGATGGGCTTCATGCCGACACGATTTATCGAATTATTAGGGGTCTGACTTTATCCACCCCCTAGACTCGATATGCGATACTCTTTAAACGAATGGACCGGACTGTATATACATTGTCACTGTCAGGCTCAGTAGGGTTTATAGATGAGTTCGCTCGTCAGCTTCCCTTCCAATCAATACATAGGCAAAACGTTACGTGCAGCTAGTACCTCTGACGTGCTAAGGGTTATACCTAGTGCCAGTGTGTTGATGAGTCATTAGAGTCCCCCACAGACACTTTCCCAAGTTCGGGCGAAACGTTGTAGAGGCCGTATGGTGATATGGCAAGGTTCGGAAAAAGCACGTGTGTTTTCGCACGTGTCGTTTTTCGGACAGATAATACTGGTAGGTTTTAGTTTAAGCTGGAACCCAGTATTATACTGTGTAGATATAATATCTTTGTCTCAGATGCATTTGTATTCAGTCGTAATACAAATGCGGGTATGTTTATACCATTACGGGGTTATCCTGAAATTCATTTCAGGATCACTTTTGGAAGTTGCCAGTTTCCAGTTTTCTATCAGCCGTATTTGACAGTCGGTTAAATATGGATTTATCTTTTCTTTGGATGAGTGTAGAAGTTTCTAGAAGCTTCTAGAAGGTGGTGATAAGGCTTGATGATTCATTGTTAGCATTAATTGTTCCATTTAATGCTTGATGACTAAGCTTAAATGATTCATCACTTGCTTTAATGCTTTCATATTTTGTGTTCACACTAGATATTTTGCTAATGGTCACTCTCTTGTATCCTACACTCACCTCCCTCTTGCTATAAGTGGCCGGCCTCTCCCCCCCTCTCTTGGCTCATGGTTGTTGTTTGAAAAGATTAAGGATTTTGGTTCATGGAAATTGATATACTCCATTTCTCATTTCGTATCGATCCAAAAGGCAACTTCATTAACCGTTCGTTCATAGCCTTGGACGTAACGAGACAAAGTGTTCTACTCATTCTCTACTTCATCTTGGTCGTCTCTTTTAGCAAACTTGACGATCGAGTTGCCTCGGTTCAGAGGCGGGAGCCCGTTTAAAGATCCGTCGACGTGGTGCCACCTAGACGACAAGATTAGAGATCGAGGAGATCGGAGCAGCCGCAACAAAGCGTGGGATGATGGTTAAAGACCGAAGGACTCGGATCATTCGGTATAACGTTTCTATCACTTTGTAGTTTGTTAGTTTAGCTTTAATGGGAGATCCGGGTTACGGTACACGATAGCGCCAGTTGTAAAAAGTTTTTGTTCCGCATTTGGCGTCTTTTAGACGGCCGGGGCACTACCGTTGACCCTTCAAAACAAGAAGCGAGGCAGCCCCCTTCATCAAAATTAATGGGCCACCCGGCACTTCACGGAATCCGGTAACTTGAGCACTCCTCCTTGGGTCAAGCTGTACCCCCTACGAGTGCGGCGAATAGCCTGCCAATTCTAGAGTGAGGCCACCTCCATTTCAACGCCATGAGATGCGGACCCGTTGACCTCTATAACCCGGCTATCCATGCACTCCACCGCAGGGTAATCCTAGTACAGAAAAGTAAATATGTACAACGATGATATCGATCTCAACCCGGTCGTGCCCTAAACAAATAATATACAAACAGGCAGTGAAGGCAGTCCACATGTCAAACACTCTCCCCACAATATCAAATGTATAAATGAAACTAAACTGCACTACTATTGCACCCAAGTCTATCCATCACAACAATCCGCACAAACCATAACCAGATTTATCCATAGAAACAAGTAACCGAATCAAGTGTGTAACTCCGTCTAATTGAGCATATAGCAATTAGACAACGTTACCAACACATCCACACATGCAAACGAAGTCACGACATTAGAATTCCAAAACACAATTAGCGCACATCCCAAATATACTAAGGATAAAAAACCAAGTGCACAAAACATCCAAAAAAGTCAAGTTTTGAGCCAATTCGGAGGTCCGAATCAAAACGAAACGCATCTGAACCTTCGCGAGTAGTTAGAGCACGAAACTAACTTCGAGTCGGGGGGCCTAGAGGGGGTACCCCACCCCCAAGGCCACCACGAGGTGGCCAGAGGATGAGGCAGACCCGAAACTGCCCATGCAGGGGCAGTTTCGAGTCCCCACCCCCAAGACCACCTTGTGGTGGTCTTGGGGAGTGGGCCAAGCCGTTCGGTCCCCCCCCCCCCGAGGTCTCCCCGGGGTGCCCACGCAGCACCCTACGGCTTCTCGGTTCAAACTGAGAGCCCGCAGGGTGTGCAAACATCTTAAAACTCAAAAATTCGGGACTGTTTTTTCGACAGTTTTCGATGCCCGAAAAAACGTGAATTCTAATGTCGCAACTAGCTAGTTTAAGGTGTTTGGGTGGCTCTGATACCATTTTGGGTTTTGCTGGCGCCCCGGCCATCAATCTGTGGCCAAATGCGGAATAAAAACTTTCAAAACTTTAGCGCAAACAAAACCTACTAAGATCAAACCAAAAACCCTATACTAGCAAACATGCAAAGAGGAGTTTGGAGAGGTTATACCGATCGATCCGTGTCCTTCGGTCTTCAACCTCTTCCCAAGCTCCTCGCGGCTGCCCCGATGAAGTTTGCTCTCCAGTCTCGCTCATCGAAGAGGATCCACGTCGAGGATTCTTTATACGGGCTCCTGCTTCTAAACCGAAGCAATTCGGACATCAAGTTTGCTAGCCGAGATGACCAAGATGAAGTAGAGAGTGTGTGTGATCATTTTGTCTCAAGACATCCATTGATTCTCAACACATGAGAGGGTTTGGATGGAGATTGAGGAAGAAGACATGGATGGAAAATATGAAGCTCAAGAAAGAAGCAAGTGAGCAAGCCAAGAGAGAGAAAAAGAGATGGCTGCCCCATCTCATGTGTGTGTGTGTGTGTGTGTTGTGTGATATTTTCATGAGATAAAGAAAAATCCTAGCATAAAATATCATACACCAAACCCAAGCACCAAATGAGCACATGCCACAATAAATGCCCAAGGCCAAAACTTATGCTCACAATTTCCATCACAATAAAACATTAAACCAAATGTTTAAACAAAAAGAATGGCATCTTCTAAAGTAAACTCATAACGAATTGCAGGAATACCCCTCATGTGTATATACATACATGCATCCGCACTCCGACTGAATATGAATACAACGAGCCGAAAATAATCCAACAATCTAATACTAGGATCCGGCTTAAACCAAAGCCCACTAGTATGATCCGTCCGATCATGATCCGTGCACGAGTGCACGTATATGATCGAACCCTGCCATAAAACCATACGACCTCTACAACGTTTCGCCCAAACTTGGGAAACTTTCTGTGTGGGACTCTACAGACTCGTCAATACGCTGACAGTGGGTTTAATTACAAGCACGTCGGTGACACTAGCTGTACATAACGGCTGCCCAGGTATTGAGCGAAAGGGAGGCCGACGAGCGAACTCATCCTGAAACCCTACTGAGCCTGACAGTGACAATATCCGTATAGTCCAGTCCGTTCATCTATGAGTATCACATATTGGGTCTAGGGGGTGGATAAAGTCAGACCCCTAATAACACAATATTTAGTGTCGGTATGAATCCCATCACCACCTGAGAAACTACCGATCTTAGATCAGTAATTCTCGACTAACTTGACCAAGGATTTCTGATGATGGCCACCCGTGCACACTGCGACCTCTGCCCCCAATACCGGGAGAGACGAATCCCCTGACGATCCGCTCACCGCCTCCATATAGCTCGGGACTGTACCCAACTAAAACCTGTTTGCACGACTCCTTTGAACCATGGTAGGGTAGTAATCAAAGCACAGTGGAAACTCACACGAGACAAATGACGATCTCAGGTCGATAGACTAACCTGTACACATGTCACCAGGAAACTGCTATCTGACAATAGGTATTATACCAACTAGCATGTTCCCGGAGAGTCTGTCCGGTGTACTCATAACCCAATGAGCACATGTATACTATCTTAGATGAACCAACTGACACCAATGGCTTATGAGACCGGCCACCGCCCCTCGTCGGGGTCTCGATCCGTATACACTAGTCTACTCATGGAGTATTGATACCCAGTCTCAAAACTCCCACGACTAGGGACACTTTAAGGATATGCTTATAGACCATCCAACTCTCACGTATATGATCGCCATCATACTGCTGGTAGTCAACAAAGAATCCTATGGGCTCTATCAATATATAATAGTGATCTGTAATGTCACCTGAAGCATGTACACGATGATAAAGACAAACCAGATAGCATACTATCATCTCGAGTAAGACTGTTCTACCGGTATATGTCCTCTTTCAATCATTGCAATCACGTGCCTGCGATCCAATAATTGACTTGAGGACATTATAGCCAACACTAGGGACTTCAACTGGGAGCTTTAGAAGTGAAGGACTAGACCACAAAGGTTGTAGTTTCCCATCACTTTGTTTAGAACTTGTTTGCATACTTAAAAACCCCAATTCTCTAGTTCGATTCTAGGTTAGTATGATTAGCACTGTAGATTTTTTAAAATTGCATACTTGATGCTCATATAAACCCAGTTGAGGTGCTAAGACATACTTTCGTGGTATCAGAGCCAAGCTAGACACTTAGGCGAAGTCTAGACGATGTTAAAGTGTTCGATCGAAGTTAAACCCGAATTTTACTACTTTCTATCCATTTTTCAAAAGTTGATATTTTCACAACTAAAAATGCTCAGAAAATCATGCAGGTAATTATTTGGAGCCCTAAGAATTATGAGAGCATAACTTCTTTAAGTGGCCGTGGAACCGCTGCTTAAACCATGTTTTGGCCGCAGTTCCGCCGCCTACTTGTGGGGTTAGTGACTCGTTTTTCTTCTGCTGCTTCATTGTGAGATTTTTGACTTTCTGGGTAATTTTAGTGGGGCTCAAGTTGTTGAGGTCTCTATGAATTGTTATTGTTTGAAATATCGATCGAAATGTTTAACATCGTCTATATTGCTTGTGATATATGATACAACTTTTGGAACCTATGAAAACTAGTTATCAATTTGTAAATCTCGCGTTTTAGTCTCAAATGATGGATTGCCACGGAGTTTGGATTTGGATCGAAACTCCCTCGTAATCTCGTATCGTACGCGAATACTCTCCAGGAGATACTAGCAGACCGCCACGCCCCAATGCCTTGACCAAGTGACTATAGGAGAACCCCATAGCCAAAAGCATCTGCTCAAGTTCTCGCGGCCACGGTGTTCCGTCCAAGTGCACTTCGTTGACGGCCCCGGGAGTGCGGCCACCTACTAAAGTTCTCGACGAGCATTCGATCATTTAATCGGGAATCTTATTGAATTACCCGACTTAATTTTTGAAAAGTGTTTTCAATTCGAGACTTAAATGTAAGGTTTATAGGTTTAGGCATGAAATTCGGAATATGTGATAATCCGGGTTTATGATGTTTAAAGATGATGCGGATTCTAATTATTGTAGTTTTCATTTCTTTTCTGTGACCGTAAGTGTAATATATGGCAGTATCTCCGATCTCGTTGCTATACGTCAACGATATTAGGGATACGCATATTTACTTACGTTGATGACATGTGATGTTATTGTGTTGCTTTTGATATGTTATATTGGATCGTCGTGATTGAATAGCCGGGGTTTTTTACGTGAGATGAAAGCTTTTCAATTTTCATTCATGTAAATATTTGTATGTAATATTCTTTTATGGGGACACTCCCGGGTTGAGATTGTTGTCTCCATTTGATGTGTATTATTTACTTTTCCGCATTAGGATAGACCAAAGTTGGGGAGCATAAGTAACCGGGGTCTAGAGTCTAGTAGGAGGTCATCTCGAGGAGTCGATACCGGTTGCCTAACTCTAGAATTGGTAGGGTTGCTTGCCGCTCTTGTAGGGGTTTAGGGGTGTGGGCTTGGCTATTCATCATGACTGTGGAATCCGTGTTTTTTATTATTGGCTTAATCTAAAGCACAGACCTCCTAGTATATCCTATATTCATATATCTGATTCTGCTATTTCTGTGATGTGATGTGATCATATAACTGCGTGAGACGAATGCTACTTATATATATGATATACTAGTATACACTTGTTTCCCCCAATAAAAGAGCAAAACTCTATTCAAAATTTAAGAGGCAGCACCTCACGTGCCTTCCACGAGGGCGCCAGCGCCAGAGTTAAAGTCTCTTATTGGCGCCGCACGTGCTCCTCATGTGGGCGCCAATGTGCAAAGCACATGAAGAAATTAAAACCTTAATTAGCGCCCACGTGCACAGCACGTGAGCACCGGCGCCTAGCAGAATTAAATTCTATTCTCTGTTAAACAGAGCCGTTGGATAAAAACTCCAACGGAGATGATAAATCATCAGGATGCAGAATTAAATTCTGTTGAGGGGATATATTCTCTCAATCTTTCTAAACAAAAAAATTGTCTTCTGTAAAATAGAGTACCGTTGGATTAAAAATCCAATGGTGATTAAAGAATCACCATTCTGCAGAATAAATTCTGTATGGGAAAATATTTTCCTAATCTTGTTAAAAACAAGAAAATGCTTTCTATAAAACAGAAGTCCATGGATCAAAGATCCAACGGTGGGTAAAATCCCCAAATCAAATGGAATCTCTTGATGAGTGATTCCCTCAAAACTAATTAACAAATTACCTCTACTATATATAGGACCCAAGACTTCAAATCTAAAGAAGAGGAACCCCCCATAAGCTTCAGAAAAAAAAGAGAATTAAATTCTCAAAGAAGAACTCTCTTCTTGGAAAATTAGGTAAATAAAAATAAAGCATTAAGTGAGCGGCGCCCAACGCCCAGCGCCTCACGTGTCCCTCACGTAGGCGCCGCAGAGTAAAAGGTGCTTGATACTCACTAGGCAGCGCCTAGTGCCTCACGTGCTTCGCACATGGACGCCATAAAGAGTGCCCATCACTCCATAAAGAGACAAAAAGGGTAAAGTGTTTAACACTTATTGGGCAAATCCCCATGACTGAAAACCCCACATGGTTAGCATCAGAACTTACATAAGTGCTCAACACTTTTTGCACAAAAAAAGAGACTGAGCCTAAGCAAGTGCTTAGCACTTTTCAATAAAAAAAAGACCACCGAGCAGATCAAGCCCAAAATTGGCTAGGCCCTCTGAGGAAAGAACCTTCTTGATTCAAATCAACCGAGCCCATATGCTCATGATTGGCCAAACTAGTCTCAATCTCACATACGATTATCGATCTTCCAACTGATGATATCTCAAAACGATATTCGTCCCACATTCCCCTAAGGAAGTCTTAGTCTCAAAATACGGCTAATGATTTCTGGGTTTACCACTGATTCCTTTTTCCCTCAAATACGGGAATTGGTTTAAGGGTATATCTCTCCATATCTCTGATCTACATCGTTGCAATTCCTCAACGTCTTCAGCGAAGTGGCGGGTCCCGACAACTAACAGCTTTTGGTGCACTCATGTGTACACCTCAAATCAGACCGCACCCCAAACTGGGTGCATCCCATATCATCGTTATTCATCCCTTCACGTAACAAATACACATGCGTGCAAGATGATAAACAGACCGAGACGTCCTTAAACTAAAAATCTCACCTCCAAAATGGTGATCAATGGACCGAGACGTCCTTAAACTAAAATCTCACCTCCAAAATGGTGATTAACGGACCGAGACGTCCTTAAATTAAAACCTCACCTCCAAAATGGTGATCAATGGACCGAAATGTCCTTAAACTAAAACAATAGAGCCCAAATGCTCTCTTGTTGGATCTGAAGTAAAAAATGATCCTAAGACCTTGTTAAGTAGATCTTAGTCTCAAATTGAACTAACGTATCCTTAACAAAAAACCAATCGAGTTCCAAATGCTCATATGTTTAAATTGATCTTAATCTTAAACCAGATTAATGATCCTTAAATCAACCCAAACCCAAATCTAAGATATACAGATTTGGACTAATCGACGCCCTATGGGCGACGACACAAATTAGTCTCCGTATACAATCCACGGGCAACCGAAAATTAAATAAAAAATACACACGACACGAAGTGAACTTCCGGAGCAGGAGAAAGTGGTTATCGCGATGCGATAACGTAATTAACTACAGGGGTTTGCGCTTGCAGGGAAGAGCAAACGAGGGGGAATCTGACGAAGTCTGCTACAACGGCCGCATCCATCCAAACCTCTTATATACGGTGCCATAAATCAACTTGGCATCTTCGGAGAGGTGAACGAATAAATCCAAATAGCATCTGTCCCAAAATTTAGGCCAGACGTCCCAACGTCCCGGTCGCGTCTTTCGGCAGTGAACAGATTCTGGCACGCTCGGTGAGACCTCTTCCTCTTTCCACTCCATACTTCATGTGTCGTGTTCGCAAATAAAATCGCGGTTTGCTATGGTTGCCCTTGGATTCAAGGTACTAAGATTTGGTGTCTTGCTCCTGTGTAGTAAGAAGAAATGAACATCAATGGCTTCCAGCTGCACAAACTGCAACAGCAATTCCCGCTCCGCCTCGACTGGAGGAGTGCCATACGGGCCCAATGCGGCCTCTATCTTTTCAATGCCGGTTGGGCAGGTGACTCAGCACACCAGTGCCACCACAGGAAGCTCCAAAGAAGTCGGTCTTCGATTGACCTGCAACCACCACGGTCCCTCTCAACGGGCCGTCCAAGTTTGCCACCTCATTCTTCAATAGGCTGAGTCGAAGCTCAAGTGGGCATGCAAAGAGGCTCGCGATACCCGAAAGGGCTATCCTAAAACGAATAGTCCTTCCAACTCCTGCTGCGGGTGAAGTCGGTAAAGGTGCTTCCCCTACCAGAAAATCGGCCTTCGAAAGATTGGACGTTCCCTCTCAACGGACGTCAGTCTTCGACAGGCTGACACCAACAATAGCCCCTCATCAAAGCCGGGGGCAAGATGGAGCCGCTTTCACAACTGAGGTGGTCCCATCGGCAAGGCATGCTCGACGTCACCACTGGCGCCGAGTAAGAATAGCTGGGGGCAACTCCCCCTCCGGATTCACTCCACCAGCTCCAATGGTGGAAGTTAACGATGTTGTTCCGACCGGGAACAACTTTGAACCGCTTAGGAGGGTGCGGAAGAACTCCCCAACCGTGGTGTTGAAGAAATCTCCACTTCCTACTAAAAATATGACGCAGGCAAAGCCGGAGCAGCCCCCTCAGCGGCTGTCCTCCCAAATTCACAGGGTCTGGCGGAAAGTACAAGATTCTGTGATCAACAAGAACTACTCTCGTCAACCGGAGAAAATGAAGGTTCGATAAGAGAAAAGTCATCCCTCCACCATACAGCGAGGGACTTCTTTCACACAGGCGCCTGCTACAATGGCTCCTTCAACTATGACCTCCTACAAAAAGAGAAGGCCAGAGAATCTCCTACCACCGGCGGCAAATCCCAAAGGTGATGGATCCAAACGCCCCAAGTCTGGGGGCAAGATCGTGCACACGGTTTACATGGCTTCTGGGAAATAGGAAAGTCGTGCTTCCATGGGTCATCGACCGCAAACTCGGTTGTTAACAAAGGCTCAGGAGTAACAAAAAAAGCTCCAGGAGATGCTGACGAAAATGGCAGCACTCACTGGACAAAAAGAATGCTTGGAAGCAGCGTCCGAACAGCGCCAAGAGCAGGAGACCGATACAGATTTCCTGCGAAGGGTGCTTGAAAGAAAGGATAAGGAGGCCATGGAACAGGCTGCTAATATAAAATAGATAGCACTCCTGTTCCAAGACATGGTTGGAATGATGATCCAGCCTGAACCTCCGGCTGAAGACCCGCCGATAATTATCGAGGACGACAGAGGGGAAACATCAAACCCTCTTCCAGCTTTATCAATAGCCAGGGAGGAAACGATCTCTAAAGCTTCCCTTGATGATTACATAGCTCAACAAATAGGAGCTCACTAGGCAAGTGAAGCGGCGGGCCAAGTCATCAGAACTGGGCGACCATACCCAGGCTGGTACGATCAAATCAAATACCCGCCAGGATATACGATCCCCAAATTCCATGTGTACAAAGAGGACAGGCAATCATCATCAGCATGTGGCTTAGTCCAGAGCTTTGTACGGCAATACTGGAGGCGACGACAAATTGCTGCTTCGCCAGTTCGTTGGTAGCTTGTCGGAGACGGCATTTGAATAGTACTTGGAGCTCCCAAATGACTCCGTCAAAACATTCACAGAAATGGAGCTACTATTCACACAGTGGTTCGCAAGCGCAAAAGAACGCACCCCGATCACGGCATTAATCAATGCCAGGGTGAAGCCAGGAGAGACCTGGGTTCAATATGCAATTCGGTGGCGGAACCTATGGTCGAAATACGAACAACGCATCGAAGAGGCTCCCGCCGTGGCCATGTTCATAGGGACTCTCGATCCTCAGGCGACTGTGACCCAGTTCATGACGTTCTTTAAGCTGACCACCTTCCAGGCTTTGATCGACAAGCTAGCCCAAATAGACCAGATGGGCCATCGGCCTCCTTCTTCAAAAATGGACTCTCGGAATGCAAAGGGTAAAGAGAAAACGTCCTTCGTTGCCAACACTCAACAACAACTGAGTGACTCAAAACCGGTTGCTCGCCAAAACAACGTGCGCCTGCGCCAATCCATGGAAGAGAAGCTAGTGTAGGGTTCCTAGGCACACACTAGAGGTCTCACAAGGCATCAACCATGCCAATTTGAAATTTTACGGGTGCCGAGAAACCCTAATACGGATCGTTAACTAGAATTCTAGGCGAATAAGCAACTAGTTAACAACTTTAACTAAGAGTACGGAAATACAACCTTTGTAGATCCGGTCCTCCACCTCCACGGCTCCGTGATGAAGTCCTCTCCGCTGTCCAAATCAAATCCCGGGCTCTAGCGTCGGCTTCATCGGAGAAAGAGCGAGCTAGGTCATCGACGACGTGCCGAAGATGATCTACGTCGAGGCATCGCTAGATCAAGCTCCAACTTCACCAAGTCTAGAAAACTTATGAAGGAAACACACTCTACTACTTGGCAAGAGGTAGAGGATGAAGAAATAGGAAGTGGGTTCACTTTAGAATTGGATTTCTCACTCATTTTCATCAATCACCATTGATGAAGTGAAGTTTTCTTCATTGAAGAAGATGAAGAAGAAGATGATTATCTTATGATAAGTTATTCAAAAAGAATAATAAAAAGAATACTTATCATCATTATAACCATGGTCAAGTGTAGAGACTAAACTAAGGTTAAATGAAGTGGTTAGGGTTAAGCATGAGACAAAATGGTCACATTAGTCAAAGCTTCATGAAGCTTCAAAGATAAAACAAAACTAGCAACCATTTTCCCTTTTTCTTTCCAAAATAAATAAATAAATAAATAAGAAACAAAAAGAAAAACCCTAATCACTAACTTAACAATGGTTTAATCTTTACACTTAACCAAGTTAACATGTATCATCAAACATGATACAATCAAGTGCACAAAAGTATATCACATATACAACTTGTGAACTTCAAGTGAGAAAATCCAATTAAGTGAACCTATATTAGTTAATGTAAAGTGATATATCAAATATATAATTATACATTAAATCATTAAATCAACACTTGATTCAACGACCCGGTCATGTCGCATATAACCGACTAATATCAATAATAACAACTTATCGAATCAACACTTGATCCGATAACCCGGCTATAACGCATATAACCGATCAGTGTTACAAATCGCGAGAATCGAATATAGTATCACATACTGGTATCATTCTCGGTCCCGCACATATCTCATATGCGCTCCTATTTCGTTTCGCTTAAGCCAGGAAACCTCTGTGTAGGACTCTAAAGACTCGTCAATACGCCGGCAGCAGGTGATGATCATATCAGGCACCCACAAGCCGCAAGCGGTCTGCTAAACGTAACGGCCACCCGGGTATTGAGCGATCAGAAGATCGACGAGCAAGCCCGCTCACACTCCAGTGAATCCAACCAGTAACACTACCGTACACTCCGGTCTGATCGTCTGATATGTCGCATATCTCGCCTAGGGGTGGTAAACGTCAGACCCCAATAGCTCGATAAGTCGTGTCGATATGAGGTCTATAACAGTTCGAGAAACTACTGGTAACACTTACCAGTAAATCTCAGCAACCCTGGCCAGGGATTTCCGGTTATAGCCAATCGAACACAGCGCAACATCAACTCCCTATACCGGGAGAGACGAATCCCCTCCTATCGCTCATTGCCTCCATGTGACTCGGGACTGTACCCAAAAACCACCATTTTGCACGCCCTCTTGGACGTGGTAAGATGGAAATCAAAGCACAGTGGGAACCACACAAGACTCTATGACGATCTCGGGTCAACAGACTACTCTGTACCAGTGTCACCAGAGAACTGCCATCTGACGTAAGGTATAATACCATCTGGGAGTTCTCGGCGAGTCCGTCCAGTGTACCCAGTCTCCACTGAGCACCCGTATATCATCTCTGATGTCAAACACCAATGGATATGGGATCATCCATCGCCCATCTATATGGGTCGAGAAGGTATACGCTAGTCTACTCTGGTATATCGATGCCCCGTCTCGATATACCCATGACTAGGGATCTTGAAGGATGTACTTATAGACTACCATGTCCCCACTAGTATGATCCGTATCATAGTCCAGGTAGTCAAGTACACATCCTAAGGGCTTTACCAACATGTAACAGAGAGACTATCAGTGTACACGTTAAGGTAAAAAGTAACCAGATAGCATACTATCATGTCGAGCAAGAAAGTCCTCCCTATATATGTCCCAGCATCCACTACAATATACATCCAATGTACAGTAATGGCCTCTAGGGCATACATATAACTAACAATCTCCCACTTGCACTAGGGCCATCTGATAGCAGTGGTTGTAGTATCTCATACTCAACCATCCCATAAAAATCTCTCTCTGGGAACAGGCCTTTGTGAGTGGATCCGCTGTGTTTTCCTCTTAGTCTACTCTTCTAACCTTGATCCCTTGGAGATCAACTATCTCCATGATCAGGTGAAACTGCCTTAGAATATATCTGGATCACTGATGAGACCGGCGTTCCTTGGCATAAGCCACAACTCCATTGTCTCACAATGGTTGGAACGTAGTTCATCTCATGAACCAATATACACCCAAACAGCCTCTTTGGTAGCATCTTAAGTAGCGATGTGTCCAGCCTTTATCGTCTAGTATGTCACGGTATCTAGTTTGGAACTCTTCCAACATACCGTCCCTTTACTGAGGGTAAAGACAATGCCTGTGACTGACTTTCAGTCGTCCTTATCACCCTGGAACCCTTCCAGTGATTCTCCCCAGGATCGATTGATACCATCTCACTACAACTAGTGAGTATCCTAACATCCATTTAGATCTATCTCATAGATCCAAAACCCAAGATTTAGGAGGTATCACTTTGATCCTATATGGAGAATCCCTGTGATAAGCGGAGATTGACCGAGCGTAGCATAGGAAACTCCTTTCTTATCAAGAGCATGACATCCACGTACTCTATGAGGATCACCACCATACTCCCTACTACCTTTTTGTTTATACAAGGTTCATCTACCATTTTGATGATGTCAAACTTTTTGACTAATTCATCAAAACCGACGTTCCAACTCCGCGATGCCTGCTTTATCCTATAAAGCATCTTGTACACGTTTCTGCTGCTCCCACTGTTTACGAAGCCCTCTAGCTGTGTACTTACAGACGCTCTCTTCTAAACCATCATTTTAGAAAAGCAGTCATGACACCCAACCGCCAGATATCGTAGTCATGGTATGTAGCCGTGGCAAGTAGGATCTGGATGGACTTAAGCATAGCCACTTGAAAAGGTTTCATCATTGTCCACGCCTGGTCGATGACGAAAAGCTTTAACAAGTCTTTGCTTTGAAAGTCTCAACTTTTCCATCTACACCAAGTAATCTTCTCAAGATATACTTGCTCCTGATGGGGATTTAACCCTTCAGATATAGCAACCAAAGTCCATACTTTGTTGGTGTATAAGGATTCCATCTCAGATCGCTAAGCATCCAGCCATTCTTATAGAGTCTTACTCCTGATGGCCAGCTCGAAACTAGTTGGGTCATCATCTCATGACGCAATCCTCGCTCCCACTGTCATAGAGCAACCGAAGTATCTCTCAGGTGGGTGAGGAACCCTACTAGATCGGCGGAGAGGCTGAGGTTCGTTGGAATCTACTGAATCCTTTGGTTCTGCCAAATCATCTGCTGTTGTTTGTATAGCTGGAACATTTTCAGTTTTACATAACAAACCTTGCCTCGAGCTTGTCCGGATTATGCTTTTAGACATAGTCCGGACAACCCCAAATCTTAACCATCTTAAGATATGGGCTCTTCCCTTTCCATATCACATATGAAGTGGTAGGCATTGATTTGATTCGAACCTAATTCAATAGGTATGCATCTTCTCAAGTGCATAACTCCCAAAAGGAAAATAGGAAACTCAGTAGTACTCATCATAGAGCACACCTTATCATATAGGGTGTGATTGCTCCACCCCGATATACCATCGTGCTATGGTGTATACGGAGGAGTAATGCTGAGAGAGAATCTCATTCTCCTTTAGAATAATCCAGGATTTCCGTGCTCAAGTATTCTCCTCCTCGATCTCATCAAAGGACATAATACTTATACCTGTTATTGGTTCTCTACTTCTAACTTATATTCTGTGAATATCTCAAAAGGTTCGGACTTGTGTTTCAACAGGAACATATATCTGAATCAGAAGAGATCATCAGAGAATTTAATGAAGTACAAAGAACCGGTCTTGGCATGTGTAGACGGGGGACCTACATACATCAACATGTATCATCCCAAGAGTTTACTTAACTCTTTCTCTGCTTCCAATAAACAGAGCTGGTGTCATTATATCTTTGTGACATGACTGGCAAGTTTCACAAGATGTAGATTCAAACTGATTTAAATATGCATCTACATGTAACTTCAGCTAGTCGAGTCACATTGATATGACCTAGTCTACAATGCCTCAAGAAGGATTCGTTCATTTCTGAACTCTTCCTCTTGTGTGTGTTCCGTATACTAAAGAACTATAGTTTGATTTAGAACATCAATGCTTTTAGATAACGTGCCTGAACCGATCAACTTTTGATATAGGAAATGTTCAAAACATTATCCAACAATACAAAATTTTATCATTTCTTTACTAATAAAGAGACTGATATGATTTTGTATATCAGGTTCTGTATCTAATAACATTTGTTCAGAATCAATGTATTGGTAATACAAGGTGACAGTGACCAACAGACTTGGCTGCAACTCTTGCCCCGTTTTCTGCCTCATGAAACTTATCACCCGTTCTCAGTTCTCTACCTTTCTGTAGCCCTATGTAACAGATTACATATCTGGGATCCTGATTTGGTATCAAATACCCAGGACGCAGAGGATACTGAGAAACAGTTCTTTGTAATGAACACACCCGAAGATGATACATCAGCATGCACTCTCTTCATTTGGGCGGCACGGGAAATCTGGTATTCCCCAATTTCCTGCTCTGTCTTATAACAATTATAAGTTGGAGCGGG
Organism: Agapanthus africanus; assembly: GCA_030015575.1. Taxonomy (NCBI): domain Eukaryota; kingdom Viridiplantae; phylum Streptophyta; class Magnoliopsida; order Asparagales; family Amaryllidaceae; genus Agapanthus; species Agapanthus africanus. The sequence goes on from JASDDO010000006.1 coordinate 290,483,497, forward strand.
ACCAACGTTCCCCAGCTCAGTATAACAAGCGGGTTTGGTCAATACATCCATATTATTATCTTGATTAAGGCGTGATATGGTCGCTACCTGGAGAGAGAGAGAAAAGAAAACACTCAGCATGCGCTCTTGCAAGAATAGATTGGTTATTATTTTATCTAATCAGGATGGCTCCCACTGCTTTTTATCAAATCTTTCTTCAAACCCTAAAAGGAAAGACTAGCCGGGATTAATTACACACTACAAGTTCGCCAATCTTTCAGCCAGGCCAGTGTCGGTACTTTGAGGGAGGTCCCCCGTGCTTTCGCACGAACCTAATTAATGTAAACCTCGTTTTCCCAGAGGCGTAACCTCGTTAACACCTTTCTAGACACCTACTTGATCGGCTAATTGTAATGTGTAAAACTCTCCCAGGAGTAACTCTTACTCGCAGCGGGTATCGGGATCCAACTATCTCATAGAAGGTATGCAATCTCATTACAAATTTCAACACTTGAAATTCCCGATAATATTTTGCCCCTAGCAGCTATATGACCTTAACATAGTCAACAAATCATAAGTGCTAGTCAAGTTCAACCCGTCATTTCCCGATTGAATTAAACCTACCCGCACGACCCTTAACATAGTCAACAAAGTCGCACGACTACCCTAATCCAATCGCATCATATGCTTATACAGATAAGTACTAATTAGCTACCGCACACTATGCCTTAACATAGTCAACAAACGTAGCACGAATACTAACTAGTACTTATCTGAAATGACGGAGGGCTACGACAGGTTTTTCTGAAAACCTATTATGTAATGAACTTGATATCGTTGTAGAATCAAATGATTTTAAAATGGATTGTTTTTTAGGCTTTTCTAGTTTTGCTAAAGGAGTCACTCCCGGTGAAGGGATCGTCGGTCCTTTCCTCGTCGAATGAGGTGTGGGATATATCATATATATCACTGTGCAAAGCAAAAACTCTTAAAAGCAATCAAAAGACAAACCGAGTGTGTAGCATCAGCCAGTTATTGCTAAAGGAGTCACTCCCGGTGAAGGGGTCTCGGTCCTTTCCTCATCGAATAAGGTGCAGGATATATCATATATACCGCTGTGCAAAGCAAGAACTGTAGCTACCTGTTTTATTTTTGAAATTCGATTCTACAACATCTTTAGGTTTCTTTTATTTCATTAATCTCATTAATGAAGTCCCATCATTTAAGTACCTAAACATCACAGATAAATACGACGTACACTTATGCCATCCGCATTCGCCTCGATGTCCCCTCGTGCACCGTTAGGTTAGGTAACTAACGGCAGAGCAGGGCAGGGCTAGCACGGGTGTAAAACATAAGTAACGTCTATATAATATATCATATATACTATATACAGCATCTATCACAGAACATCACATGATCACATCACAGATATCGCAGCAGAAGAAACATATGAAATATTGGATATACTAGGACGTCTGTGTTTTCAATACGAGCCAGTATAAAACACGGATTCCACGGTCGCGATGAATAGCCAAACCCACACCCCTAGACCCCTACGAGAGCGGCAAGCAACCCTACCAATTCTGGAGTTAGGAGACCCGGACTCGACTCCTCGAGTTGGTCTCCCTCTGGACCCCAGAACCCGGTTACTTGTGCTCCCCTCCTTGGGTCTATCCTAGTACGGAAAAGTAAATAATATATAAAGGGTGACAACTTCCGCAACCTGGAAGTGCCCCAAATAAAAGAATATTACATACAAGTTTTTACATGAATGAAAATGAAAAAACACTCATCTCACATAAAAATCCCCCGGCTATTCAAACACGACGATCCAATATAACATATCCAGCAACACATAACATCACATGTCATCAACGTAAGTAAATATGTCCATCCCAATTGTCGTTGACATATAGCAACGAAACCGGCGATATCACATATTACACTTACGGTCACAGAAAAGAAAGTGTAAAACTACAACAGTTGGAATCCGCAACCACCTCAGACATCGCATGCCTGACCAAATGAATTCCTTAGACATCACATGCCTAACAATTATAAACCCCGCATTTTAGTCTCTATATCGAAAACTCTTTTCAATATCAAGTCGGGCAATTCAACAAGATTCCCGAAATACTGATCGAATGCTCGTCGCAAACTTTAGTAAACGGTCGCACCCCCGATACCGTCGACGAAGTGCACCAAGGCGGAACACCGCTGCCGCGAGCACCCGGACGGATGCTTTCAGCGACGGGGTTCTCCTACAGTCATTTGGTCGGGGCTTCGGAGTGAAGCTGTCTATTAAGTTTACCCGGCGAGTATCCGCGTACGCTACGTGATTGCGACGGACTTTTGATCGCATCAAAATTCCGTGGCAACCGATCAAGTGAGACTAAATTGCTAGATTTATAACATTCATTCAGTTATCTCATAACTTTTTTGAATTCCAATTATTGTATCCCATTCCAGATAAATAGAAAATGTTAAACTTTTCGATCGAACAGTCAAACACCCAAGTTTTCCCGATACAGATCAACACATGAAACAAGTCTAAAAACATTCAGTTCGTGCCTCAGTACCAACGGTCCAGCAGTAGAAGGGTCAAGCCAACGCCTCACATGTGGCACGCCGTACTGTCCCAAACCCGAAGGTTCAAAGGGCAGTTCAAGACGGTCACATAATCGAGTTAAGGTTTGTTGTCTTCTAGAGGGACCATCGCGTTACTTGCACTACTTAGAACGTCGTTAAACTACGGAAAGATCCAACACTTGGAAATTTCCCGACAGGGGAAAAATTGGGTATTTATATCCGGTCGAACTTTTAACATATTCAAAAAATTATCCGGAAAACACATAGACAAAATCTGATAATCCGATCGAATCATCTAAGCTCCAAAACACCCTGGAAAACTCAACTCTTGAGTAAAATATAAAAATTTCCAGAAGACTCAGCACTTGAAGACAAGAATTACTGTGCAAGCCACGTGATCTAACTCACTTAAATGGCCGCGGAACCGCCGCGAAACCCAGGGTGGGGCCGCGGTTCCGCGGCTCTTTAGTCGAGTTAGCATCACGTGCTTCACAGTAACTCATAGAATTCCCTGCTGAATTTTTTGGCAATTTTTAATTCACAAAAATCCAAATTTTCAGAAAATTTCCAGAGAGCATTTTAGAGTTAGGTTTTCGGGTTCGTTCGGATTTCAAACGTCGTCTGGACTTTGCCTAATGCTCTAGCTAGGCTCTGATACCACTGTTGGGTTCCTAGGCACACACTAGAGGTCTCACAAGGCATCAACCATGCCAATTTGAAATTTTACGGGTGCCGATAAACCCTAATACGGATCGTTAACTAGAATTCTAGGCGAATAAGCAACTAGTTAACAACTTTAACTAAGAGTACGGAAATACAACCTTTGTAGATCCGGTCCTCCACCTCCACAGCTCCGTGATGAAGTCCTCTCCGCTGTCCAAATCAAATCCCGGGCTCTAGCGTCGGCTTCATCGGAGAAAGAGCGAGCTAAGTCATCGACGATGTGCCGAAGATGATCTACGTCGAGGCATCGCTAGATCAAGCTCCAACTTCACCAAGTCTAGAAAACTTGTGAAGGAAACACACTCTACTACTTGGCAAGAGGTAGAGGATGAAGAAATAGGAAGTGGGTTCACTTTAGAATTGGATTTCTCACTCATTTTCATCAATCACCATTGATGAAGTGAAACTTTCTTCATTGAAGAAGATGAAGAAGAAGATGATTATCTTATGATAAGTTATTCAAAAAGAATAATAAAAAGAATACTTATCATCATTATAACCATGGTCAAGTGTAGAGACTAAACTAAGGTTAAATGAAGTGGTTAGGGTTAAGCATGAGACAAAATGGTCACATTAGTCAAAGCTTCATGAAGGTTCAAAGATAAAACAAAACTAGCAACCATTTTCCCTTTTTCTTTCCAAAATAAATAAATAAATAAATAAGAAAGAAAAAGCAAAACCCTAATCGTTAACTTAACAATGGTTTAATCTTTACACTTAACCAAGTTAACATGTATCATCAAACATGATACAATCAAGTGTACAAAAGTATATCACATATACAACTTGTGAACTTCAAGTGAGAAAATCCAATTAAGTGAACCTATATTAGTTAATGTAAAGTGATATATCAAATATATAATTACACATTAAATCATTAAATCAACACTTGATTCAACGACCCGGTCATGTCGCATATAACCGACTAATATCAATAGTAACAACTTATCGAATCAACACTTGATCCGATAACCCGGCTATAACGCATATAACCGATCAATGTTACAAATCGCGAGAATCGAATATAGTATCATATACTGGTATCATTCTCGGTCCCGCACATATCTCATATGCGCTCCTATTTCGTTTCGCTTGAGCCAGGAAACCTCTGTGTAGGACTCTAAAGACTCGTCAATACGCCGGCAGCAGGTGATGATCATATCAGGCACCCACAAGCCGCAAGCGGTCTGCTAAACGTAACGGCCACCCGGGTATTGAGCGATCAGAAGATCGACGAGCAAGCCCGCTCACACTCCAGTGAATCCAACCAGTAACACTACCGTACAGTCCGGTCTGATCGTCTAATATGTCGCATATCTCGCCTAGGGGTGGTAAACGTCAGACCCCAATAGCTCGATAAGTCGTGTCGATATGAGGTCTATAACAGTTCGAGAAACTACTGGTAACACTTACCAGTAAATCTCAGCAACCCTGGCCAGGGATTTCCGGTTATAGCCAATCGAACACAGCGCAACATCAACTCCCTATACCGGGAGAGACGAATCCCCTCCTATCGCTCATTGCCTCCATGTGACTCGGGACTGTACCCAAAAACCACCGTTTTGCACGCCCTCTTGGACATGGTAAGATGGAAATCAAAGCACAGTGGGAACCACACAAGACTCTATGACGATCTCGGGTCAACAGACTACTCTGTAACAGTGTCACCAGAGAACTGCCATCTGACGTAAGGTATAATACCATCTGGGAGTTCACGGCAAGTCCGTCCAGTGTACCCAGTCTCCACTGAGCACCCGTATATTATCTCTGATGTCAAACACCAATGGATATGGGATCATCCATCGCCCATCTATATGGGTCGAGAAGGTATACGCTAGTCTACTCTGGTATATCGATGCCCCGTCTCGATATACCCACGACTAGGGACCTTGAAGGATGTACTTATAGACTACCATGTCCCCACTAGTATGATCCGCATCATAGTCCAGGTAGTCAAGTACACATCCTAAGGGCTTTACCAACATGTAACAAAGAGACTATCAGTGTACACGTTAAGGTAAAGAGTAACCAGATAGCATACTATCATGTCGAGCAAGAAAGTCCTCCCTATATATGTCCCAGCATCCACTACAATATACATCCAATGTACAGTAATGGCCTCTAGGGCATACATATAACTAACAGCTAGGATCTAAAATGTCCACCGCAGCCCAGTGACGTCAACAACCCCAACTACTGCTCCTATCACAGAATGGTGAGCCACCCAATTGAAGATTGCTACATCTTCAAAAATTAGATCGAGGACCAGTATCAACGGGGGAAATTTGCGCTTTCCAAGAACTGGAGGGTGAACCCACCACAGAGGCACGCTCCTAAAAAGGTGGATTCACCGGGGGAATCATGCTCGTTTGTGGAAGAAACTTCTTAGGAAGTGGTCCTTTCAGCTAAAACTAAAAGAATGCTGAAAGATTTTCAAGCATGTCCGGCGATCAAATGAAAAAGCCCGTTGGAGCCTGAGATCATTAAGGGGATGCTTAAATCGCGTCCAACACCGAAAACTGGTAACGATGGGAAAGACCTCCAGGCCAAGCCTTCGAAGTCTTCGAAGAAAAAGAAGAAGACCAAGAAGCCTGTGCAGCCTGCCAAGTATGATGACAAGCGCACAGACCTGCAAAGTTACATTGATGCGCTGGAAGAGTACATCCATAAAGCGCAGACCCCAGTCACCCTTGAAGAGTTTCTCAACCATATCCTTGAGAACGAAGATAGTGACGATGATAAGGGAAATGACTTATCAGAAGAACCCGATGATTATGTAGCAAGTTGCCACATGGTTTCTCATTCATCATTAAATGACGAAGAAACTCTCTTGGTATTGGAAATCTAAGCAGAGGAACCGGGGGCATGACCAGCACCAAAATCCCTAGAACTGTCAGAAGACCCAATTGACAGGCTGCTAAACGAAGCCCCTCAAAAGAGCAAAGCTGACCGAGAACGTGAAATGACCATATACGAAAAGGCCAAGTGTCGGAGTCAGGATGAAGAAGCCGCGGTAAGGATGAGTGGAAAAATACTCCATCCAAACTAAAGCACACCTGCTACAAACAAGAGCAGGATCAAAGCGAAGAAGCGATTCGCCAAAGCCTTGTTAATGGGAATGAAGCTGCCCTCTCTCATGGAAAACACTCCCGGGAGTACGTGCCTCAACGAAGCGGATGTACATCCGAACTACTGCTTATACCATCGGAGGGTCACACACCCCACCGAAGAGTGCAATGCCTTCAAGAAATGGTGGCAAGGATACGTTGCTCACCGGCAACACTTTAAGCGGATGAAGCGCAAAACCCGTCGACAACAAAGAAGCGCGACAGACGAGCGTGAAGGAACGGCCGGCAACTGTCATATGGTTAATACCAGTTAGACAAAAGGAAAATCTCAAGTTCTTACATTCGGGAGTGTTCCCCTCCGAAAGACGGCGACGACGTGAAGACGTCTTGCCTGAGATTCGGGACAGATGCTATTTGGTTTTTATCCGTCCACCTCTCCGAAGATGCCAAGTTGATTTATGGCACCGTGTATCAGAGGTTTAGACGGATGCGGCCGATTTAGCAGACTTCGTCAGATTCCCTCTCGCTAGAGGGGTTTTTGATTGTGGGGACGCTCTTCCCTGCAGGCGCAAGCCCCTGCAGTTAATTACGCTACCGCATCGCGGTAACCACTTTCTTCTTCTCCAGAATTTCACTTCGTGTCGTGTGTGTTTGTTTTGTTTGTGGTTGCCCGTGGATTGTATACGGAGACTAATTTATGTCGTCGCCCGTAGGACGTGGATTAGTCCAAATCCGTATTTTCTTAGATTTGGGTTTGATGTTTTGGTTTAAGGATACGTTATCCATATTTGAGGCTAAGATCAACTTAAACGTTTGTTAAGGATACGTTAGTCCAATTTGAGACTAAGATCAACTTAACGGGATCGTTTGGATCCGACAAGAGAGCATTTAGGGGGCTCTATTGTTCCAGTTTAGGGACGTAGTGGTCCATTGCATGTATGGCCGTCGGGACCCGTCACCTCTCTGACGTTGTTGAAGGATTACAACGACAGGTGTCAGAGGAGTTCCGAGATGTACCCTTGAGCCAAGGTTGATTGGTAAGTCAATAGTCCGATTTGGGACTAAAGTCTGTTCGAAGGTTTAAGGATACGTTAGCCATGTGTAAGGCTAAGATCAACTTAAACGGGATCGTTTAGATCCGACAAAAGAGCATTTAGGGGCTCTATTGTTCCAGTTTAGGGACATAGTGGTCCGTGCTCCAGTTTAGGGACGTGGTGGTCCATTTAATATATGGCCATCGGGACCCGTCACCTCTCTGACGTCATTGAAGGATTACAACGATAGGGGTCAGAGGAGTTCGGAGATGTACCCTTGAACCGGATGCAAATTGATTTAGGAGAGCAGCCGTGCTCAGTCAATTTAATTTGAGGACTTACGGCCATAATTGGGCTAAGTCCAGTTGAGAATATTCAACGTTTTTCTTGATTTTTGGCCTATTAGACTTGTGCTAGGGCTTTGCCCATGTTTGATAATGCACTGCATTTTATTTTGGCCTGCTAGGCCTTTCTGATTTGGGCTCAGTCCCTTTGTAAATGATGCAGAGCATCTGTTTAGGCTTTGCCCTTCTTTAAAATAATGCATAGCATTTTATTAGGCTTGTTAGGCCTTTTTTTTAATTGGGCTCGGCCTTTCTTTTCAATAATGCAGTGCATTAGTTATCTGACAATGGCCATGTGGCCTGTCAGGCGCTTTGCGCCAATTATTGAGCGCAAGCGCATGTGGAGGTGACACGTGTCACGCTCTGGTGAGCGCAAGCGCAGTTAGCGCAGTGCACTGCGCTGTTGCGCTGCTGACACGTGGCGCGCTCTGGTGAGTTGCGCTAATTTCAGAGAGCAATGCTCTATTTAAAAGCGCATAGCGCAAGTTATTCTGGTGCTGACACGTGGCGCTCTCTGGTGGCTTGCGCCAACCCAGGAGTGCAACAGTGCAGATTCTCAAGTGCAAGGCACTGTTTCAATAACTTGATCCAATTTTGGATTCAAGAAAAAGAATCTTTAAGATTCCAGAACTAATGGTTCATAAAAAAGTGCAAGGTACTGTTATCATTTAGTTTTTGTTGAAGATCATTGATCTTGTTCTTAGATCAATGATCTATTCAGAAGAAGTTCTTCTTGAATAAAGGTTTTTACCTTTTTTGTTCATGAGTTCTTCTCACGATCCTTCAAAGTTCTCTCTGTTTTAGTTTTGAAGTTCTTTATGTTCTCAATGTTTTTTTTGAATTGGGGTCTAGGGGCCTTTATATAGTGCCCATAGATTTGTTAAGTTTGTTAAAGAGATCATTCTCTGAGTGATTTGGGGAATTTTCCCCACCGTTGGACCTTTGATCCAAGGGCTTCTGTTTTACAGAAGACAAACTTCTTGTTTTAACAAGAACAGAAGGATCTTACTGGAATTTTAATTCTGTTTAGCGCAAACGCCCCAGCGCTTGACACGTGTTACGCAGCGCACTGCGCAGCGCAACTGTGCTGCCACGTGTCGCGCAGCGCAGAGCACAGCGCAACTGCGCTGCCACGTGTCGCGCAGCGCAAAGCGCAGATCATCTGAAGCGTTGCTTTTTTATTAAAATTTGAATTTTATTTGAAAACAGAGCCTTGCTCTGATTGGGGAAACAGAAGCGTTGCTTCATCTCCCGCTTTGGAATTTGAACAGAGCTTTGCTCTGATTGGTGTAAACAAATGCCCCCTACTGTTGCGCTTACGTGGCCCTCCAAACGTGAGCGCAGCGGTGGCAGAATTCCAACCGTCGCGGCAACTCTTGTAGTTGAAAGGGCATTTGATGCCTATAAATAGGACCTCTGGTCCCTTAGATGATTTTCATCTCTTCATAAGAATTTTTATTCAGAGCCTTGCTCTCTTGTTTAAGCATTTTTAAAAGTTCAAACTCTAGAGAATTTTAGGTAAAAATTTGGATTAAATTAAATCAATTTTAAGAGTCTTGCTCTCAATAGATCCATGATCTAAAGAAGACCCATTTAGGGTTTCACTTAGCATAGCTTTGCTCTAAAGGGGTCTAAAGAGAACTAAGGGGAACTCTATTAGAGTTCCATTAATAAAGTTCTGTTCTTCTGAGAGGATTTTATTTGTAACTTCTTGATTCGTTGATGGAGTTTTGCTCCTTTTTAAATCATATAGCAAAACTCTTACGAGTTGCTAATTTTGTCGATCTTCTTTTATAGGAGTGATGGACGCCCACATGTACGATCTCGATGAGATTATCTCCTATGGGGACATCCGCCGACTCGGCCGTTCCCAAAATCGAGAATTTACCAATGCCGAATGTGCAGAGATCATGAGTCGCTTCGACGCGTACAACGGTCAACTGCTTCCTCGGCGCTCCCCTCTGTTGAAGCTTATTGTGGGAGCCATCTGGGAAGCGCTTCCCCTATTCTTTACCGGCATGCCGCTTAGAGCATTGGACGCCGCCGAGGACAAGGTGCACCCAGTGTACCTGATGAATTTAATCTCGAAGAGACGGCGCGACAATCTTATCGATCTCTTGCACGAAGCCTTTCAACAGTCCGCCATTCTTGCTGCCTATCGGAGGGTGGAGGACATCAGTGGGGATCCCGACGCCCGTGCTCGCGAAAGGAAGCACACCAGGATGGTTCGCCAAGCTTGGAAAGTCTTGGATAAAGTAACTTTCGAGTTCCTCAATCCCTGTCCAGGATCTGAGGTTTTGCCATTGTAATGATCCGGACAATGTCTTTATTTATTTCTTTATGATTGTAAGAACCCTTTGCAATATGAATGGAAATTTTTTGTCTCAGCTTGTCTTATTTCTCGCTCTGAGTCTTTTGCACATGCATGAATGAATGTGTCTCAAATGCTCGATCAAATGCACATCGGGTGTCCTTTCTGTCGCTTTCTTCTTTCTTTTATTATCAATATGCTGCCTTAACAAGCATGGTTGAAAGATAATAGAGTAAGCATCTTGGTTTCTTCACGAGATAGCGATGGCTTAGGCCGCAGGTTCAGATTTGCTGCTTAAGACTTTTCAACTCTATGAGCCGTGAGGGTCTCATAGAGATTTTTCTCCCTACGGATCAAGAGGATCTCGTAGGTGGATTTTCTCCTTAGGAATCGTGAGGATTCCTAAATGCGTTTTCTCTTATAAGTCGTAAGGATCTTATAAAAGAATTTTTCCCTCTTACGAGTCGAGAGGACCCGTAAGCAGTTGTTTCCCTCCTTGTCGAGATTCGAGTTTGGAGAGTGAGACCCGTGGATAGTATGCAAGAGACCGTTTTGGGCCAACTTGCAGGGTCCCAATGCTTAGGGAACAAGTTTTTTAATCCTTACTTCCTAAGGCTTTATCTTACGAGTCGAGCCGTATCGAGAAGTTCTCGCAAAGACATCAATTTCTTCACAAGTCGAGACGAATCGAGCATTTCTCGCAAGAACATCCTAACGTCACAGTTAACCTCTGCTCTTTACGACAAAAGTCCGTTAGGATCTGTGGTACTTAAGGTTTTGGCCGTCGTACCGCCGCATCAGCTGATATATTCCTCGATAGGCAATCGTGTTGTTCGAGTAGCCCTGCGACTGCCGTGTCTCTAATCCCTTTAGGGGCTGGACAAGACGTCTTCAGGCAATCTTCCTAGGCAGTTTGACCGTAGGAAGAGCAAGCGTTACGAATTTGCCATGCCGCTTTTTACTTGAGGTTGAGCTCATTTTGGAGAGCCCCGATGAGTCATAACCACTCCGTGCTGGTGTGGGATGATCTTCGATAGTCTTTCAGGTTTTATGTGAGTTGCCGTCAAGACCCTGAAGCTAGGAATTTAGCCTTTGCTTCGTTTGCTGGCATCGCGTCTGCTGTATTGAGACGAATGTCGCGGTGGAGCTGGGATTTTGCCATGGCTCCGTTAGTTTGATTGTCGCGTCTGATCTCTGCTGGAAGAAGAACGCTGGGGTGACATCTTGTCTGCTGTATCGAAACGAATGTCGTGGTTGTCTCTAGGTTGCTGGTGAACCGTCGAGGTTTGGAACTAGGGATTTTGCCGTGGCTCCGTTTGTTTGATCGTCGCGTATGATCCTTACTGGAGGAAGAACGTTGGGGTGACATCTCGTCTGCTGTATAGAAACGAATGCCGAGGTGGAGCTGGGATTTTGCCACGGCTCCGTTTGTTCGATTGTCGCGTCTGATCCTTACTGGAGGGAGAACGCTGGGGTGACATCTCGTCTGCTGTATCGAGATGAATGCCAAGGTGGAGCTGGGATTTTGCCGTGGCTCCATTTTTTTGATTGTCGCGTCTGATCCTTACTGGAGGAAAAACGCTGGGGTGACATCTCGTCTACTGTATCGAGACGAATGCCAAGGTGGTCTCTAGGTTGCTAGTGAACCGTCGAGGTTTGGAACTAGGGATTTTACCGTGGCTCTATTTGTTTGATTGTCGTTGCGTCTGCTGTGTCGAGATGAACATCGAGGTGGTAACTATTCCGCACTGATGTGAGACGATCTCCGGTTGTCTTTCAGGCTTTACATGACTTGCCGTTAAGACCTTGAAGCTAGGAATTTGGCCTTCGCTTCGTTTGCCATGTCATGTCCAAATCCTGTTGGAGGAAAGACGTTATTGTTGACATTGCGTCTGCTGTATCGAGACGAATGTCATGGTTGTCTCTAGGTTGTTGTTGAACCGTCGAGATTTGGCTTCGCTTTCTGGCGGAGCCTGTCGGGAAGGTATAGTTCCCTCTTTATTTGTGCCCCTGGATTGTATACAGGGATCGACGTGATCTCACCTGTAGGGCAAAAGTTTCATCATCATTTTTTTATATTATTGTTTTATTTCCGCGATGCTCTATCATTTCAGCTTTTATATCGCGTAGGTCGCGATTGTCCAATCATTTCGGCTATTTTTCGCGGTGCCCAATCATTTCGGCTATTTATTTTATTTTCACTCGCTGCTTTTTATTGCGAGTCGCCCAATCATTTCGACTATTTATTTTATTTTTACTCGCTGCTTTTTATTGCGAGTCGCCCAATCATTTCGGCTATTTATTTTATTTTTACTCGCTGCTTTTTATTGCAAGTTGCCCAATCATTTCGGCTATTTTGCATGCATACATTTTTACTTGCTGCTTTTTATTGCAAGTTGCCCCATCATTTCGGCTATTTCGTATGCATGTATGGCTCGCTGATTTTTTTTATCGCGAGTGTGGAACTTGGAATCTGACGTCAATCTCAGCATCAGCATCGCTACAACTGGAATATTGCCAGGAGCGAATCATCATTTTTCATGAAAGGGCTTGGAATTTGATATCGGTTTTAGGCATCAGTATCGCTACAACTGGGATATTGCCAGGAGCGAATCATCATTTGCCTCTATTGATGTCGAACAAAGGTGGCTTAGCGAACGGGGTTAGGATCCTGTCGACTAAGGCTTTTGACTTCATGAGCCGTAAGGGTTTCACAAAGGTATTTCTCCCTACAAGTCGTGAGGATCTTGTAGGTGTGTTTTCTCCCTAGGAATCATGAGGATTCCTAAGTGTATGTTCCCCTGTAAGTTGTAAGGATCTTACAAAAGGGTTTTCTCCTTATAAGCCGAGAGGACTTACAAGGGTTGTTCACTATATGGACATATCCCTAGCCACGGGTGGGACCTGGTTAGGGAAATATTTATTCACGCCCGTGGATTGTATACAAGGGTCAGAATTGAACCACTTGTAGGGCAATATCGAAGGTTGTGGAGGTTGCTTAAGCACAGGTTTAGGTCTCTGTAACTTAAGACTTTCAAATCTTATGAGCCGTGAGGGTCCCAAAAGAGAGTTCTCCTTACGAGTCGTGAGGATCTCGCAAGTGTAATTTCTCCTTAAGAATCGTGAGGATCCCTAAGTGTGTTGCTTCCCTGTGAGTCGTAAGGATCTCACGCGAGTGGTTTCTCCTTACAAGGTCGAGAGGACTTTGTAAATGTCTTTTAACGAGGTCGCGCCCTTTCGGGTTTTCACAAACACTCGCCGGTAGCCCTGCTGTTTTTACTCACGGAGCCCTTTCGAGTTTTCATCCGTGCCCATTTCGCTTATGGACATACCGTCTCTTTTCTTTTATTCTTTTTATTCTTTTTTTTTAACGAGATCGCGCCCTTTCGGGTTTTCACGAACACTCGCCGGTAGCCCTGCTGTTTTTACTCACGGAGCCCTTTCGGGTTTTCATCCGTGCCCATTTCGCTTATGGACATACCGTTTCTTTCTTTTTTTTAATTCTTTATTCTTTTCTCTCTTTTTTTTATCTCGTCAGCCTGAGGATGCTGCGGTAGTAGTTTAAATACGTTTCGGTCGTCACCTAGTTTTACTACGTAGTGGTCCGTCATTAGTTTAAGGATGCTTCGGTCCGTCATTAGTTTAAGGACGTTTCGGTCTGTCGTCGCCTTATTTGAGGCGAATCTCTGGTTTACTGACTTTTCGGTCTATGGGGCTTTCTCTAAGACTGAGCATGATGCCCCTGGCGTATCCATCATTCTTGGAGCGTGTGGTTGTGGCGGGCTCACCTTCCAGTTTTCAGACAGTGCGAACTTGCCCTGTTGGTATTGGTCTTCAACCCAGTTTTTGAAGACGTAGCAATCCTCGATCAGGTGACCCACTGTTTGGTAGTAAGGACAATAATTAGTATTATTAACATCGCCTGGCCGCAACAGATGTTTTGGAATCGGCAGATTGATGAGTCTGTCGCATACTGCCAGCTCGAACAATCCCCTTGTTTTATCTTGCGGAAACGAGTAAGGATGTTTCAACTTTTCCTGGAGGGGTTGCCGCTTGTTGTTTCGGCAAACAACCGGTCTAGGTTCACTCGATTGCTGTTGAGTATTGGCTACGAGGGCTGTTTTTCCCTTCCCTTTATCCTTTTTGCTCGATCCTTTGTTTGCGGGGCCGAGATTTTTTTCGAGTAGCGTGCGATTGCATGGATGAACGTCCTCGCAACTCCTCAATTCTTTCATTTTTGAAATGGATTCCTTAAGGAGAGGGTTGAGGGCACCTTCTTCATCAGAGTTGCTTCCAAAGGTGATAATTTTCGATCCCTTGGAGTCGGCTATATGACAGTCGGCGGCGGCTCTTTTGCGCTCATCTATCGCATTTTTCTGATGTCTAGGAGCTTCACGCTTTGTCCTGTTGAAGTGTTGCTTTTGAGTGACATATCCTTGCCACCAACACTTAAAGGAGTCGCAGTCTTCGGTAGGATGTATGATCTTCTGATGATATAAGCAGAAGTTAGGATGCATTTCTACTCCATCGAGAGTATTTTCTTCAGAGGGTAGTAGCTTCATTCCCACTGATAGGGCTTTGGCGAACCTTTTCCTCGTATTGAATCTGTATTTATCCGCAGCGGATGACTTTTGATTTGACGGAAGTGCCTCGACTCTTTGGTCTAGTAGTCGGTGCTTGGCTCCTTCCAGTATGGCCATCTCACGCTCTTGATTGGTTTTAACTTTCAGACGAATCTCCTTCAGGAAGGCATCGATCAACTCTTCTGACGGCCACAGAATTTCTGGTTCACGGTCCGCCGTCGCTTTCTCGGCGCAAGGAGCCTCTTTATCATCCGCCAATGAGTGAGAGATCACATAACAAGTTGCCCCCGGTGCGTCCGTCTTCTTTGGAGTGTGCGGCTGTGGTGGGTTTATCTTCTACTTTTCAGAAAGCGCAAACTTGCCTTGTAGGTACTGATCCTCGATCCATCCCTTAAAGACGAAACAATCCTCGATCGGGTGACTTACCGTTTGGTGGTAAGGGCAATAATTGGGATTATTGAGATCGCCTGGCTGCAACAGACGTTTTGGACTCGGAAGATCGATGAGTCTGTTGCACACTGCCAGTTCAAACAGTTTCCTTGTTTTATTCTGAGGAAATGAGTAAGGACGTCCCAGTCTCTCTTCGAGGGATGGGCATGGACGTACGTTGTTTTGGCGAGCAACCGGCTTTGATTTGCTCGGCTGTTGTTGAGTATTGGCAACAATGATCGCTTTTCCTTTCTTCTCATTTCGAGAGTCCGGTTTTGGAGGAGATGGTCCATGGTCCATCTGGTCCATTTGGGCTAATTTGTCGATCAAGGCCTGGAAGGTGGTCGGCCTGAAGAACATCATGAATTGCGAGATGGTCGTTTGCGGATCGAGAGTGCCCACGAACATGCCTACCGCAGGTGCCTCTTCTATGCGTTGTTCGCATTTCGACCATAGGTTCCACCATCGTGTTGCGTATTGGACCCACGTTTCGCCTGGCCTTATCCTGGCATTTATCAGTACTGTTATCGGGGTGCGTTCACTAGCACTCGCGAATCTTTGTGTAAACAATAGCTCCATCTCCACAAATGTTTTGACAGAGTCATTAGGTAGCTCCGAATACCATTCAAAGGTCGTTTCTGCTAAGCTGCCGACGAATTGGCGAAGCAACAATTTGTCATCACCTCCAATATTGCCGCATAAGGCCCTGAATTGAGCGACATGCTGATGTGGATTCCCTGTCCCTTTATATACGTGGAATTTAGGGATCGTGTATCCCGGCGGGTAACTGTTTTGGTCATACCAGCTTGGATAGGGTCGTCCGGTTCTAAGAATTTGAGCAGCCGCTTCATTCATTTGATGAACTCGTATTTGCTGAGCTATATAGTCGTCCAGTGCGGCCTTGGAAATGATTTCTTCCTTGGCTGCTGAAAGAGCCGGAGGAGGATTAGATACCTCCCCTCCGTCGTCTCCGACAATGATCGGAGGGTCTTCAGATGGAGGATCTGGCTGTAACATCATCCCTATCATATCTTGGAAGAGGAGTGTCATTTGTTTTATGTTAGCCGCTTGCTCTGCGGCTTCTTTGTCCTTCTTTTCGTGGACTCTACGTAAGAAGTCAGCATCGGTTTCTTGTTCGTGACGCTGCTCTGAGAAAACTTCCGAGCTTTCTTTTGGCTCGGTAAGTGCAGCCATCGCAGTCATCATTTCCTGAAGCTTCTGATGCTGCTCTTGGGCTTTTGTCACGGATCGGGTGAGCGGTCGGTGACCCGTCAAAGCGCGGCTTTCCTCCTTTCCGGAAGCCATATAGACAGTGTGCACCACCATGCCCCCAGACTTGGGGCGTTTGTGTTCAGCGCTTTTACGGTTCGCCATGTTCACAGGGGCTTTTTGCGGCCTCCTTTTCTTTTGAGTGATTGGAGTTGAGGGGGCCGTTGTAGTGGGCACCCAAGTAACTGTTGCTTTTTATGGCTTGACGGAGTAATCCTTCTCCTGCCGAACCTTCATTTTTTTCTGTCGGCGGGGATAGTTTTCATCAATCACCGACTCTTGGACCTGTCGCCAGACTTTGTAAATTTTAGAGGACAGCCGTTGAGGGGGCTGCTCTAGCTTCTTCTCTGGAGTATTCTCCACAGGTGAAGGAGTTCGTTTCAACACCGCAGTAGGAGAGTTTCTGCGCACCGTGTTCAGCAATTCATAGCTGTTCCCGGTTAGAACAGCAGTATCGATCCCCACCGTTGGAGCTGGCGGAGTTATCCCAGAGGGGGAGTTGCCCCCAGCCTTTCTCACTCGACGCCAGTGGCGACGTCGAGCGTGTCGTGCGGATGGAGTTGGTTCGGGGACAGGGATGGCTTTGTCTTGCCCCCTGTTCAGATGAACGGCTGTTGCTGGCGTCAGCCTCTTGAAGACTGATGTCCGTTGAGAAGCAATGTCTAATCTGTCAAAGACAGACCTCTGGGCAGGGGATGCAACTTTGAGGACCTTGCCTGGAGCAGAAATCGGAATGGCCAGCCTTGTAAAAACTAACTTCTTGGAAGAAGGAGCCTTTCCAATGATTTCGTCCGCTTGAGCCGGGATGGCTATCCGCTTTGGGATGGCAGTTTCGGGTATCGCGGGCTTGTAGACGTTCCGGTCCAGTCTGTTGAAAACTGAAGTATTGAAGTCGGGCGACCCGTTGAGAGGGGCCGCGGCAGTGGTAAGTCGATCAAAGACCAACTTCTTTGGGGCTTCTTGCAACGTTATTGGGGCATTAAAGCTCATCGGTGGAAGCATGGTCCCGAAGAATAGTCCAGTGGTGACTTGAGTTACCTGCTCCACTAGCATCTTGAAAAGAGAGGCCGCTTAGGGCCCGTAAGTCACTCCTCCAGCAGAGACCGAGCGAGAGTTGCAGTTGCAAGCAGTGCAGTTTGAACCCATTGATCTTCTGTTTTCTGTACGGAGCAAGACACCAAATCTTAGTACCTCGAATCCACAGGCAACCACAGCAAACCGCGATTCGTTTGCGAACACGACACACGAAGTGTGGAGTGGAAAGAGGAAAAGGTCCCACCGGGCGTGCCAGAATCTGTTCCCCTTCGAAAGACGGCGACGACGTGAAGACGTCTTGCCTGAGATTTGGGGCAGATGCTATTTGGTTTTTATCCGTCCACCTCTCCGAAGATGCCAAGTTGATTTATGGCACCGTGTATCGGAGGTTTAGACGGATGCGGCCGATGTAGCAGACTTCGTCAGATTCCCCCTCGCTAGAGGGGTTTTTGATTATGGGGACGCTCTTCCCTGCAGGCGTAAGCCCCTGCAGTTAATTACGCTACCGCATCGCGGTAACCACTTTCTCCTTCTCCAGAATTTCACTTCGTGTCGTGTGTGTTTGTTTTGTTTGTGGTTGCCCGTGGATTGTATACGAAGAGTAATTTATATCGTCGCCCGTAAGACGTGGATTAGTCCAAATCCGTATTTTCTTAGATTTGGGTTTGGTGTTTTGGTTTAAGGATACGTTAGCCATATTTGAGGCTAAGATCAACTTAAACGTTGGTTAAGGATACGTTAGTCCAATTTGAGACTAAGATCAACTTAACGGGATCGTTTGAATCCGACAAGAGAGCATTTAGGGGGCTCTATTGTTCCAGTCTAGGGACGTAGTGGTCCATTGCATGTATGGCCGTCGGGACCCGTCACCTCTCTGACATCATTGAAGGATTACAACTACAGGTGTCAGAGGAGTTCCGAGATGTACCCTTGAGCCAAGTTTGATTGGTGAGTCAATAGTCCGATTTGGGACTAAAGTCTGTTCGAAGGTTTAAGGATACGTTAGCCATGTTTGAGGCTAAGATCAACTTAAACGGGATCGTTTAGATCCGACAAAAGAGCATTTAGGGGCTCTATTGTTCCAGTTTAGGGACGTAGTGGTCCGTGCTCCAGTTTAGGGACGTGGTGGTCCATTTAATATATGGCCGTCGGGACCCGTCACCTCTCTGACGTCGTTGAAGGATTACAACGATAGGGGTCAGAGGAGTTCGGAGATGTACCCTTGAACCGGATGTAAATTGATTTAGAAGAGCAGCCGTGCTCAGTCAATTTAATTTGAGGACTTACGGCCATGATTGGGCTAAGTCCAGTTGAGAATATTCAACGTTTTTCTTGATTTTTGGCCTATTAGGCTTGTGCTAGGGCTTTGCCCATGTTTGATAATGCACTGCATTTTATTTTGGCCTGCTAGGCCTTTCTGATTTGGGCTCAGTCCCTTTGTAAATGATGCAGAGCATCTGTTTGGGCTCTGCCCTTCTTTAAAATAATGCATAGCATTTTATTAGGCATGTTAGGCCTTTTTTTTTAATTGGGCTCGGCCCTTCTTTTCAATAATGCAGTGCATTAGTTATCTGACAATGGCCATGTGGCCTGTCAGACGCTTTGCGCCAATTATTGAGCGCAAGCGCATGTGGAGGTGACACGTGTCACGCTCTGGTGAGCGCAAGTGCAGTTAGCGCAGTGCGCTGCGCTGTTGCACTGCTGACACGTGGCGCGCTCTGGTGAGTTGCGCCAATTTCAGAGAGCAATACTCTATTTTAAAAGCGCATAGCGCAAGTTATTTTGGTGCTGACACGTGGCGCTCTCTGGTGGCTTGCGCCAACCCAGGAGCGCAACAGTGCAGATTCTCAAGTGCAAGGCACTGTTTCAATAACTTGATCCAATTTTGGATTCAAGAAAAAGAATCTTTAAGATTCCAGAACTAATGGTTCATAAAAAAGTGCAAGGTACTGTTATCATTTAGTTTTTGTTGAAGATCATTGATCTTGTTCTTAGATCAATGATCTATTCAGAAGAAGTTCTTCTTGAATAAAGGTTTTTACCTTTTTTGTTCTTGAGTTCTTCTCACAATCCTTCAAAGTTCTCTCTGTTTTATTTTGAAGTTCTTGATGTTCTCAATGTTTTTTTTAATTGGGGTCTAGGGGCCTTTATATAGTGCCCATAGATTTGTTAAGTTTGTTAAAGAGATCATTCTCTGAGTGATTTGGGGAATTTTCCCCACCGTTGGACCTTTGATCCAAGGGCTTCTGTTTTACAGAAGACAATCTTCTTGTTTTAACAAGAACAGAAGGATCTTACTGGAATTTTAATTCTTTTTAGCGCAAACGCCCTAGCGCTTGACACGTGTCGCGCAGCGCACAGCGCAGCGCAACTGCGCTGCCACGTGTCGCGCAGCGCAGAGCGCAGCGCAACTGCGCTGCCACGTGTCGCGCAGCGCAGAGCGCAGATCATCTGAAGCGTTGCTTTTTTATTAAAATTTGAATTTTATTTGAAAACAGAGCCTTGCTCTGATTGGGGAAACAGAAGCGTTGCTTCATCTCCCGCCTTGGAATTTGAACAGGGATCTGCTCTGATTGGGGTAAACAGGGAGCGATTCTGAGGAAGAAATTACCTTCGGCCCTCTCTTCAAAGAATCCACCTCAGGAAAAGAAGGAGAGAAGAAGAACTGCGAGAACATTTAGCTGCGTAACCATATGTTGCCTGAAAAAAACCTCAGGCCTACAAACAAAGGTTCGAGCAAAAGAGACAAGGGGAAGGAAAAAGTCCCTGAGGAAATTGCCTCGATGATAGAGTCGTCAAAGAGCTCGCAGCCAAGGACCCACCTAAGAAAAACAAGGTGGATTACAATGTCCTGGCACATTTGAGCAAGATACCCTCACAACTGAGCATACTGGATGCTCTCCTTCTGTCCAAAGAAGCAAAAGATTCTCTTATTAGGGCATTACAGGAGCCCGATCAATTCCAAGCTATCTTTGCGGAAGAAAAAATGAAGGACGAGCTGGCAGAGGTTCATACAGCTGACATTACATTCGGCGATGAAGATCTCCTCCTCGGAACGTGCGAGCACAACCGTCCTCTATATGTCACCGGGTACTGCCATGACATCAATATAGGGAATATCCTGATCGACAACGAGTCCTCCGTCAATCATCTTAACGTAAAGGTACTGAAGGAGATTTGCACGAACGTTCGGCACCTGGCTCGGGAAAAAATTACCATCTCCGGCTTCGATTCGCAGTCATCACGGACGCTTGGGTTAGTGATATTGACATTACACTTTAGGATGCTCGTCACCGACATCAAATTTCATGTCATTGATGCCAAAACTTACTACAACACTCTGCTCGGCCGACCTTGGTTACACGAGTACAACGTCATCCCATCTACACAATACCAGTGTATGAAGTAATTCAAAGACGGCCTCGAGTACACAGTTACAGAGGAGCTAAATCCTTTCTCCTTAAATGAAGTCTAAAAATATGAAGACGCAAATTACTTCCTACCAGACTTCAAGGACACGGAAAGATGTCATAAGCCGGAGAATAAAAAAATCCATCGTCACTATCCTGATCTTTGGGAGCATACTGAGGAAGATGAAAAGATAGTCTACATGGGGCAACCCCAGTGCAACAGGCCCAGACCATCTACTCCTATTTTAATCTTTGGCAGTACTCTGAGGATGAGACTAACGCCGTATTCTCCACTCACCCGTCAGCATAAATCATTACTGGAGCTAATCACAGCTTGCAAATCACCATAGTTCCGCTGCGGCATTACAAAGAACTTGATACATATAGTGTACAAGAGCTGCAAACGTTCTACGTCCCTCCCACGCAAAGAGGTGAAAAGGCGATCCTCTTCTATCAGTCTACGGAGACCAGAGTGGAGAAAGAAGTCTGACATGGTGCCGAACATGCGCTTGACAGGCTTCAACAAATCCGTCTGGCCAGATATTACGGAGAGGGATTGAAAGGGCTATTAAGATGCCAAGGTGTACTCTTCAAACAAACCGCTCGACAAGCCCAGTTCTACAACAAGATTTGGGACATTCCCGGGACTCAGCGAAAGATGCCCAACAGGAGGATAGAGACGACTAGGCTTGGATACGTTCGGTCTAAGAAACGGGAGCGATTCCATGGCTGTCGTGTCATTAATAACTCTGGTGGAGAAAGGAATGCTTTTCCAGATAGCGCCGATATTGAACCGGAGCGAGACCCCGCCATAAGAATGCCAAGTCCGTCATTCGAAGAACAAATTGACAAGCTAATGAGAGAAGCCGGTCAAAAGGTTCGGGATGACCACAGCCGCGAAATAGCCATTTACGAAAACTCTAGGACGCAACGCCTCAACCAGCAGTCCGCGGAGAAAGAAGACTGCAATTCCCTTCATCCTCAGCCAGCTGTACGTTCTCGCCTCCAAGGAAAATTCCGAAATAAAGGCAAAAACAAGGCGAAGAAAGCAAACAACGCTCGAAAACAGCAAAACGGATCCAAGAAGTCGTACAATCGAGGAAAAGTCAGCTGGAACCCATCCTTTATGAAGAAGATGGGCTGGGAATACTCTTTCTCTCAAGACAAGATAAGGAAAATATTCAACCTTGTCATGAAGTACTAAATGATTGTTAGTTATGTATATGCCCTAGAGGCCATTATTGTATATATGATGTATGTTATAGTGGATGCTTGGATATATATAGAGAGGACTTTCTTGCTCAATATGATAGTATGCTATCTGGTTGCACTTTGTCTTAACATGTTGACTTGTATTGGTTTACTGTCTTGCTCTCACATGTTGATAAAGCCCTTTAGGATATGTACTTGACTACTAGAACTATGATGAGATCATACTAGTGGGGCTAGGGTAGTCAACGAGTACATCCTATAACTGTTCCTAGTCGAGGGTGTATCGAGACAGGGCATCGATACACCAGAGTAGACTAGCGTATACACATCTTGACCCATATGATGGGCGATGGATGATCCCATATCCATTGGTGTTTGAAATTAAAGATGGTGTACGGGTGCTCAGTGGAGACTGGGTACACTGAACGGACTCGCCGAGAACTCCTAGATGGATTTATATCTATCGTCAGATAGCAGTTCTCTGGTGACACTGGTACAGGTTAGTCTGTAGACCCGAGATCGTCATAAAGTCTTGTGTGATTCCCACTGTGCTTTGATTTCCACCTTACCACGTCCAAGAGGGCATGCAAAACGGTGGCTTTTGGGTACAGTCCCGAATCACATGGAGGCAATGAGCGATAGGAGGGGTTTCGTCTCTTCCGGTATAGGGAGTTGATGTTGTGCTGTGTTCGATTGGCTATAACTGGAAGTCCATGGCCAGGGCTGATATGGAGTACTGCTGGTAAGAGTTATCAGTAGTTTCTCGACCTGTTATGAGCATCACATCGACACGACTTATTGGTTACTGGGGTCTGACATTTACCACCCCTAAACTTGATATGCAGCATATCAGACGAAGAGATCGGAGTGTACGGTAGTGTTACTGATTGGATTCACAGAAGAATGTACAGGCTTGCTTGTTGATCTTCTGATCGCTCAATACCTGGGTGGCTGTTACATTTAGCTGACCTCTTGCAGCTTGTGGGTGTTTGATATGATCATCACCTACTGCCGGCGTATTGACGATTCTTTAGAGTCCTACACAGAGGTTTCCTGGCTCAGGCAAAACGGAGTAGGGGCACATATGTGATATGTGCGGGACCGAGACTAATACGATATGAGATACCGTATTCTATTCTCGCGATATGTGATATCGGCTGGGTATATGTGATATAGCCGGGTCATCGGATCAAGTGTTGATTCGATGAAATGGTACTTGTTACATTAGCCGGTTGTATGTAATATAGCCGGGTTATCGGATCAAGTATTGATTCGATAATTTAATGTATAATTATATATGAGATATATTACGTTACATTAACTAATATAAGCTCGCTTTATTGATTCTTTTTCTCACTTAGATAATACATTGATGTATATACGATATATGTTAATTGTATTATTTTCTTTTGTTACATTATATATTATATATGTGATATATAATATTGTAACATGCTAGGTTAAAATTTCAACTAGGGTTTATGAGACTTGAACCATGCTAGGGTTAGATTAGGGTTTATAATTATTATTAAGGAAATACAAATAATGGTGGAAATATCCATGGTTGATATTTTGATGGAAGCTTGTAGGCTTCTTTGACTTTGTCCACCATTTTTGTCTTCCTTAAGATATTTGTTGATCTAACTCTAACCATAGCAAATGGTTAAGTCTCTACAAGGGTTAAAGATGTCATCTTTAACCCATGGTTGCAATTTTAACCTCACACAATAATTCATTATTCATCACAAAAGGATTTCTTCTTCTTCTTCCTCTTGAAAAAGCTTTCTAGCTTTTTGTGTTGTGATGATTTAAAGTGAGAAATTGAAAACAAAAGAGAGAAAAATTCCTACTTCATCATCCTCATCTACTCTAGCCACTTAGATTAGGGTGTTCACTTCACTAACACCTCATTAGAGAAGTGTGAGCTTGGGTTAGTGTTGCTTCAAGGTAGATCATCTTTGAAAAGGAAGACTTCAAGCAAGATGCCTCACTCACCTCATGGAGCCTCTCTAGAGTCCGGGTTCATGATGATTGCAGTGAAAAGACCTCAACTCGAAGCTTATGAAGCGAAGGAATGGACTACAAAAGTTGTAATCCCTAACTCTTAGAAGTAAAGTTGTTTGCTTCGATGTTTTTTTTTTGATTCTCTAGTTAAAGATCTTGTGTTTGGGTTATCTAGAATGGCAAAAATTTAAACTTGGCATGTGTGATGCCTCCCGAAACCTTGCTGCCGTTGTAGGTATCCCAGCAATTATGACACTACCGGAGTCTCGGCACCCCGAACAAATAAACGAGGTCCATCATCCGGATTATTGCTCTTATCACCGAGCAATAGGTTATCCCTTTGAAGACAGCTTCACCTTCAAAGACTGGGTCGAAGACCAGTATCAACAAGGCAGGTTCGCTTTATCCGACAGCTGGAGGGTAACCCCACCGCAAAAGCATTAGCCAAAGAGGACCTATACCGTAAGAACAAGACCAGCTCAACGTCAAGAATGGAAGCAAACTCGTACCTGCCATATGGTAACACTCTCAAAGGAGGGAGGGCATGAGACTGTAGATGACCCCTTCAAGTGCTTCGCAAATGAAGATGAGGATGAGGATGAGGTGATCTCAGAGTTTCCACCAGCACCAAAAGAGCTAGAAGACGGGATACACACTACGGCAAACAATCTAAGGAAAATTGACTTAGGGATGGAAAACGACCCGAGGACAATGTTCGTCAGTGAGCTACTATCTGAAAAACAGGTAGCCATGTTAAAGGACGAGCTTATGCAGTATAAAGACTGCTTCGCATGGAACTATTCCGAGATGCCGGGACTGGATCCAAAAATAGTGGTGCATAAACTGTCTATATTGCCGGACGTCAAGCCAGTCAAACAGGCGCCAAGAAGAATGCGGCTCGAACTCGAAATGAGTATCATGCCGAAGTCAAAAAAACTAATTGACTCCGACTTCATCCAAGAAGTTCAGTATCCCGACTGGATTGCTAACATTGTTCCAGTAATGAAGAAAAATGGGATAGTGCGCATCTGCATAGACTTTCAGGACCTCAACAAAGCTTGCCCAAAGGATGACTTTCCAGTACCTGTTACCGAGTTGATGATCGATAATATGTCCACTCATATGGTCTTCTCCTTCATGGATGGATCTTCAGGTTACAATCAAATAAAAATGCATCCTGAAGACCAAAAGCACACCGCCTTCTGGACTCCGCTAGACATATTCTGCTATAAGGTGATGCCCTTCGGCTTGAAGAACGCAGGCACTACCTATCAGAAGGCTATAGCGAAGATCTTCGATGACCTCATACATGTGATTGTCGAATGTTATATCGACAACCTTATAGTGAAAAGCAAATCGTACGAGGAACACCGGGAGCATTTGAACATAGTGTTCCAGTGTCTTCGAAAGTACAATCTGAAGGTGAACCCTCTGAAATGTGCGTTTGGAGTCTCCTCAGGAAAATTCATAGGATTCATCATACGACACCGAGGCATCGAAATAGACCCATCAAAGATCAAGGAGATTATGGAAATGCCTACGCCAAGAACTCTCAAACAATTGCGGTCTTTCTAAGAAAAGCTCGCATATATCCGCGGTTCATAGACAACCTCTCCGGCAAATGCCTCCCCTACAGCCATCTAATGAAGAAGGGGACCCTGTTTGTTTGGGATCACAAATGCCAAAGTGCACTGGATGAAATCAAGCAATACCTGTAGAACCCGCCGGTACTGACCGTTCCGGTCAAAGGAAAGCCCCTCATCCTGTACGCAACGACCCTTGAAGATTCTATAGGCGCGTTATGGGCGCAGAAGAATGATTAGGAAAATGAGAGAGCTCTCTACTATTTGAGTCAAGTTCTCCTAGGGGCAGAAAATAACTACCCCCCATCGAAAAGCATTGTCTGGCACTGATCTTCTCTATAACGAAGCTAAGGCACTATGCCTTGGCACATGAGGTCCATCTCATATCAAAAGTAGATACTCTCAAATATCTAATGTCAAGGGCCATATTAACAGGAAGGCTTGCCAAATGGGCCCTCCTCTTGATGGAGTTCTCGATAACATATCGACCCCTCAAAGCAGTGAAAGGCCAGGCCATCGCCGATTTTCTCGCTAAGCATCCAATACCAGCTAATTCTCCTTTAAATTATGAATTGCCAGACGAACACGCGTTCGAAAAAATCGAAGGGAAGAAGGAGGAAAATAATGTCCAATGGGAACTCTACTTCGATAGAGTATCTTCCATGAAGAAGCGTAAGCATAACACCCCTATAATCAAAGCGGGGGTGGGCCTCATCTTCGTGACTCCGTAAGGAGGGATAATGCGTTTCGCTCTTTCCTTAACGGAACCAAGAATAAACAACGAGGCTAAATATGAAGCTTTGATAGCGGGTCTTAAGGTCGCTGTCGATATGGGAATCAAAAACCTCCTTATATATGGAGACTCCCGGCTAGTCGTTAGCCAAGTAAATGGTGACTATTAAACGTGCAAGCCAAAACTGATCAGGTATGGTGAAAAAGTGCAGCAACTGCTAACACAAATCCCTTCCTACATCCTGAAAAGAATACCGCGTGCAGAAAATAGTAAGGCGGATGCATTAGCCAAGCTTTCGAAGGAACTGGCTGATAAAAGCCTTGATGATGTAAGGATCGTTGTGCAAAGTCGTCGGGTTCTCACGCCAGCGGAAATGTCTTCAGAGGATTCAATGGAGCCATCTGAAGGAAAAGAAACGACCAAACAAGCGGTCCTCCGAATAGAAGACAAAGAAAAGGTCAAGGATTGGAGGGAAGTCTTCATAGACTACTTCAAATCCATCGAACGCCCGAAAATGCATCGTCAAGACATCAGCTCATGAAACGGGCTCTGTCTTTCGCTTTCGTCAATGATACTCTATATAAGAGATCATTCGACTGTCTGTGGCTGAGATGCCTGGGACCAGAAGAACCAAAAAGAGTCGTTCAAGAAACTCACGACGGACTCTGCGGGTCTCATCAAGCTGGGCCAAAGATGAAACTGAAGATCAAAAGAATGGGTTACTACTTGCCCACAATGGTTCAGGACTGCCTCGAATATACGAAGCAGTGTCACTCGTGCCAAATTCATGGGGACTTCATCCACCAACATCCAAATCCGCTACACCCAATGGTAGCCAGCTGGCTGTTCGAAATGTGGGGAACCGATATAATCGGCCCCATTGAGCCCGCATCATCCAAAGGATATCGGTTCATACTAGCAACGACCGACTACTTTTCCAAGTGGGCAGAAGCAGTACCACTAAGGGAGATGAAGACGGAGAATATTCTCCATTTCTTCAAGACACATGTTATCTACCGGTTCGGCACTCCGCGACGGATAATCTTGGATAATGGACCGGCCTACTTGAGCCATAAAATCAGCCGCTTCGCAGAACAACATAAAATAGACCAGAGATACTCCTCTGTCTATAATCCTCGAGCTAACGGTCTAGCTGAGGCTTTTAACAAGACCTTGATGAAGATCATAAAGAAAACTGTGTCCAGAAATAAAAAAAAAAAAGGACTGGCACGAGAGACTGCATGAAGCTCTCTGGGCGTATCGAACCACGTTCAAAACGGCTACAAATACAACGCCATACGCGTTAGTATTCGGCATGGAAGCGGTGCTTCCCTTGGAGTTAGAGCTACCCTCTCTAGGAGTGGCAGATCGATACGAGCTGACGGATGAAAAAAATGCCCATCTTCGGCTTGAGGAGCTCGATGCCCTCGATGAAACTCGTCTCATGGCGCAACAAAACCTGGAAGCTTACAAAGCAAGGATGACGCGCTCATACGAAAGGCTAATCAGGCCAAGAACATTCCGCCAAGACGAACTCGTGCTAGTTGTCAAAAGACCTATGATCCCCAACTGTGCAAAACGGGGGAAATTCGAGCCAAACTATGAGGGCCCGTATATCATAGACAAAGTCTACCAAGGTGGGGCTTACTTGCTCATGGATATGCATAGCGAAAGACCCTTCCGGCCAATAAACGGTTGATTCCTTAAGAAATACTACGCTTGACAAGTCACGACTCAGGTTAATGATAGATGACGAAGCTCGTGTCTGCTCGCTATCTTCCTGAGTCAAAACTCTAAAAGTAGTATCCGACAGAATTTCCGCCCCAAACATGGCGACAAAGGACTAAAATGTCCTTAAACTAACCGTTGCCTCTAAAATGGCGACAATGGACCATAATATCCTTAAACTAACACATCGCCTCAAACATGGCAATAATGGAACTAAAGTCCACAAGTCCCAATGGCGAAGACTGCAACTCAAGTCCCGCTGGCTACACAGCTACTCCGGCGGTGAAGTCACCCCTAAGTCCCATTGGGAAACAAATGGGTAAGAAAAATGGTATGTCCACAAGCAAAATGGGTATGGATGAAAACCCGAAAGGGCGCCGTAAGTAAAAAATAGCAGAGCTGCCGGCGAGTCTGTGAAAACCCGAAAGGGCGCAATCTCGTTGGTTAAAAAAACGGTATGTCCAAAAGTAAAATGGGCATGGATGAAAATCCGAAAGGGCGCCGTGAATAAAAACAGCAGGGCTACCGGCGAGCTTGTGAAAACCCGAAAGGGCGTAATCTTGTAAAATTTTCATTTACGAGATCCTCTCGACTTGTAAGGAGAACTCCCCCTATGAGACCCTCATGGCTCATTAGATTCAAAGCCTTAAGCTACAGGGACATGGACCTGTTCTTAAGCCGTCGTATCTCCCAAGTTTCCATACAGGCGGTACAATGCTGGCCCTTGTATACAATCCACGGGAACAAATAAACGATTTCCCCACCAAGTCCACCAATGACGAGAAATATCCTCATATGGTGAACGACACTTGTAAGTCCTCTCGACTTATAAGGAGAAAACACTCTTATGAGATCCTTACGACTTATAAGAGAACACACATGTAGGGATCCTCACAATTCCTAAGGAGAAAATACACCTACGAGATCCTTACAACTCGTAGGGTGAAAACCTTTTATGAGACCCCTACGGCTCATAGAGTCAAAAAGCTTTAGTCGACGGGACCTTAACCCTGTTTGCTAGGCCACCTTTGTTTAAACCCACAAAGGTAAATGATGATTCGCTCCTGACAACATCCTAGTGGTAGCGATGTTGATGCCTAAATTGGTATCAAATTCTAAGCCCTTTCAAGGCAAATGATGATTCGCTCCTGGCAATATTCCAGTCATAGCAATACTGATGCCTAAACCCGTATCAAATTCCAAGTCCTCTCAAGGCAAATGATGATTCGCTCTTGGCAATATCCCAGTCGCAGCGATGCAGATGCCGGAATTAGTGTCAGGATCCAAGTTCTCGACTTGCAACAAAAGTATATGCATATAAAATAGTCGAAATGATGGGGCAACTCGCAATAAAAATAAGCGAGCCAAAAAATATATGCATGTGAAATAGCCGAAATGTTTGGGCAACTCGCAATAAAAAGTAGCGAGTACAAATATAAAAAAAATAGCCGAAATGTTTGGGCAACTCGTAATAAAAAGTAGCGAGTAAAAATATAAAAAAAATAGTTGAAATGATTGGGCACCGCGATAAATAGCCGAAATGATTGGGAAATCACGACTTTCGCGATATAAAAAGATGAAATGATAGAGCATCGCGGAAATAAAAAAATGATGATGAAACTTTCGTCCTGCAGGTGAGTCTACCCCGACCCCTGTATACAATCCATGGACACAAACGAAATAGGAACCATATTCCCCTAGCACCGTCACAGGGAGAGCCAGGTCTCGATGGTTCACATATAACCTAGAGACCACCACGACATTCATCTTGTTACAGCAGACGTTGTGTCAACAACGACGTTTCTTCTCACTCCAGCAGGATGCAGACGCAACGTCAACAAACGACCCCAGGGTCGAAATGAAGCGGAACCATGACAAAGTCCCTAGTTCCAAGTCTCAACGGTTCATAAATAACCTAGAGACCACCTCGACACTCATCTCATTACATCAGACATAGTGTCAACAACGGCATTTCTTCTCACTCCAGCAGGATACAGACGCAACGTCAACAAACGACCCTTAGCTCGAAATGAAGCGGAGCCATAGCAAAGTCCTTAGTTCAAGTCTCGACGGTTCACAAACAACCTAGAGACCACCTCGACACTCGTCTCGTTACAGCAGACGTAGTGTCAACAACGGCGTTTCATCTCACTCCAGCAGGATGCAGACACGACGTCAACAAAAGACCCCAGGGTCGAAACAAAACGGAGCCATGGCAAAGTCCCTAGTTCCAAGTCTCGACGGTTCACAAAACAACCTAGAGATCATCTCGACATTTGCCTCATTATAGCAGACGCAGTGTCGACAAAGGAAGCGAAGGCCAAATTCCTAGCTTCAGGTTCTTGTCGGCAACTCAAATAAAACCCGAAAGACTATCGGAGATTATCTCACACCAATGCGGAGTGGTTATGACTCATCGGGGCTTCCAAACTGAGCCTAACCTCAAGTAAAAAGCGGCTGTTTACCCCAATCAGAGCAAAGCTCTGTTCAAATTCCAAGGCGGGAAACGAAGCAATGCTTCTATTTCCCCCAATCAGAGCAAAGCTCTGTTTTGAAAATCGAAGTGAAAATTAAAGTTAAAGTAAATGAAGCAACGCTTCAAATTCCTTGCGCTGTGCGCAACGCGCCACGTGTCAGGCGCTGATACTTCAGCGCAGCGTCTAAGAAGGCACGCCCAATCAGAGCAAAGCTCTATTAAAAAACAAAATGAAGCAACGTTTCAGTTGCGCAAGTACTGCGCTGCGCGACAAGTGTCTGCACGGATGCGCTAGCGCAGTTGCGCTGCGCCTTGCGCTGCTCGACAAGTGTCAGCGCAGATGCGCTGCGCTGTGCGCTGCGCGACACGTGTCACGCGCTGGGGTATTTACGCCAAACAGAATTAAGATTTTAAAGAAATCTTTCTGTTCTTGTTAAAACAAGAAGATTTTCTTCTGTAAAACAGAAGCCCTTGGATCAAAAATCCAACGGTGGGGAAAATTCCCCAAATCACTCAGAGAAAGATCTCGTTAACAAATTCAACAAACTTATGGGCACTATATAAAGACCCTTAGATCTCAAATCAAAGGCATCAACATTTGTGAGAAATCAAGAACTTCAAACAGAGAAAACACTGAAGAAATTTGAAGAAAAAGGTAAAAGACCTTTTAGATAGAAGAATTTCTTCTAGATCGATGATCTTTGATAAAAAAAAACAAAAGAAAAATAGTGCTTTGCACTTATGAACCATTGGTTCTTTGGGATCAAGAAAAAACAAGAGAAACTAAATTAGATCAAAGAAAACAAACAGTGCTTTGCACTTCTTTTATGAACCTTTAGTCCTAGAATCTGAAAGATTCTCAAATTATAGTGTCTTGCACTTGCAAACTGCGCTGTTGCGCTCCTGGATTGACGCAAGCCACCAGAGAGCGCCACGTGTCAACATCTGAACCATCTGCACTATGCGCTTTTGAAATAGAGCCTTGCTCTCTGGAATTGGCGCAACTCACCAGAACGCGCCACGTGTCAGCAGCGCAAGCGCAGCGCATTGGCGCAGCGCACTGCGCTTGCGTGACACGTGTCAACACCATAAGCGCTTGCGCTCAGTGATTGGCGCAAAGCGCCTGACAAATGCAATGCATTTCTTTTGCTAAAGGGCCAGGCCCAAATCAAAAAGGACTAGTAGGCCTAATTAAATTGCAAAGTAATAAATGGGCAGAGCCCAGGTAAAATTGATGCTCTGCATCCTTTATGGGCAGAGCCCAGGTAAAATTGATGCTCTGCATCCTTTATGGGCAGAGCCCAAACAAAAAAGTAATGCAATGCATTATTTAAATGTGGGCAGGCCTAGTAGGCCGAAGATAAATAAAGGCGTTGAATATTTTTCAACTGGACTTAGCCCAATCATGGCCGTAAGTCCTTAAACTAAATTGGCCGAGCACAGCCGCTCTCCAAAATCAACTTGCATCCGGTTCAAGGGTACATCTCCGAGCTCCTCTGACACCTATCGTTGTAATCCTTCAACGACGTCGGAGAGGTGACAGGTCCCGACGACCACACATCAATACGGACTGCGGGGTCCTTAAACTCGTAGACCGAGACGTCCTTAAACTAATATTGGACCACAATGTCCTTAAACTACCTATGGACCACTACGTCCCTAAACTGGAACAATAGAGCTCCTAAATGCTCTTTTGTCGGATCTAAACGATCCCGTTTAAGTTGATCTTAGCCTCAAATATGGCTAACGTATCCTTAAACATCCAAACAGACTTTAGTCTCAAATTGGACTATAAGACCCCCAATCAACTTTGGTTCAAGGGTACATCTCCGAACTCCTCTGATACATGTCGTTGTAATCCTTCAACGTCGTCAGAAAGGTGACGGGTCCCGACGGCCATATATTAAATGGACCGCTACGTCCTTAAACTGGAAATGGATCTAGACGATCCCGTTAAGATGATCTTAGTCTCAAATCAGACTAACGTATCCTTAACGAACGTTTAAGTTGATCTTAGTCTCAAATGCGGCTAACGTATCCTTAAACTAAAAACATCAAACCCAAATCTAAGTAAATACGGATTTGGACTAATCCACGTCCTACGGGCGACGTCATTACTCGGTCTCCGTATACAATCCACGGGCAACCACAAACAAAACAAACACCCACGACACGAAGTGAAATTCTGGAGAAGGAGAAAGTTGTTACCGCGATGCGGTAGCGTAATTAACTGCAGGGGCTTGCGCCTGCAGGAAAGAGCGTCCCCACAATCAAAAACCCCTCAAGCGAGGGGGAATCTGACGAAGTCTGCTACATCGGCCGCATCCATCTAAACCTCCGATACACGGTGCCATAAATCAACTTGGCATCTTTAGAGAGGTAGACGGATAAAGCCATATAGCATCTGCCCCGAATCTCAGGCCTAGACGTCCTCACGTCGTCGTCGCCGCCATTCGGAGGGGATTAGATTCTGGCTCGCCCGGTGGGACCTTTTCCTCTTTCCACTCCACACTTCGTGTGTCGTCTTCGCGAACGAGTCGCGGTTTGTTAATGGTTGCCTTTGGATTTCAAGTTACTATGACTTGCTCTTTTGCCTGGCGCAGAAATCAAGCATCAATGGCCTCAAATTGCTCGAACTGCTCAAAGTGCCACTGCAATGGACGCTCCACCTCACCTGGAGGTGTAGCATATGGGCCCCAAGCGGCCTCCTTCCTCGCTCTGCCGGTAGAACAGGTGGCCCAGGCCACCACCGGCCTGTTTTTCGGGACCATGATCTCGCCTTCAAGCTTCTCTATGCCAATGCCTACATCAGAAGCGAACAAGAAGTCGGTCTTCGACCGGCTCACTGCTACGACGGCCCCTGTCAACGGGTCGTCCATTACCAAGCCAACTCCCTTTGTCTTTGCGAGGCTGGATCAAAACTCCGAGGGGCCCGCCAGGAAGCCTGTGAATCCCAAGGTGGCTGTCCCAAGGAAGGCAATAACCGCTGCTCCAGAAGTTGTCAAGGCAGCTTCCCCTGTCAAAGAGTCAGTCTTTTCAAGACTGACTATTCCTGCCCCTGCTCGAGGATCAGTCTTCGACAGGTTGAATATCATCCCTCAAAGGACAACCTCAGTTTTTAAGAGGTTAACACCAGCGGTGCCTCATTCAGACAGGGGGTAAAAAGAGGTTGTCTCTATCTCCGAACCAGTCCCAACGGCTCGTCAGGCTCGACGTCTCCATTGGCGGCGAGTAAGGAAGACAAGGGGCAACTCCCCCTCAGGGTTAACTCCACCTGCTCCAGTGATGGAGGTCAACGCTGCTGTTCCAAGTGGGAACAGCTTTGAACTGCTGAGAAGGGTACGTAAGAACTCTCCAACCGCTATATTGAAAAGATCTCCTCCACCCGCGGAGAGAGTTCCGGAAACAAAGCAAAAACAGCCCCCTCAATGGCTGTCCTCAAAAATATACAAGGTTTGGCGGAGGGTTCAAGACTCCGTGATTGACCCAGGTCACTCTCGTCAACAGAAAAAGGCGAAAGTGCAAGAAGAAAAGGATCGTCCTCTTAAACAGCAAAGGACAACAATCACTAGGGTGCCCACTGCAACGGCCCCTTCAACTTCAACGGCCCACAAAAGAAGAAGGCCGGAGAAAACCCCCGTGCCCGCGGCAAATGCCAAAGATGGTGAACCTAAACGCCCTAAGTATGGGGACATAACAGTTCATACAGTATACATGGCGTCGGGAAAGGAGGACAGCCGTGCATCCACGGGTCATAGACCGCTTACATGGTCAATGACCAAGGCTCGGGAGCAACAGCAAAAGCTCTAGGAGATGATGAACGCAATGGCCGCACTTACTGGGCCAAAAGAAAGCCCTGAAGCGTCCTCGGATGAACGCCAGGAGCAAGAAACTGACGCCGAATTCCTTCGACAAATATTGGAGAAGAAGGATAAAGAGGATGCTAAACAAGCAGCCAACATAAAGCGTATGGGCCTCCTGTTCCAAGACATGGTAGGGATAATGATCTAGCAGGATCCTCCGGCCGAAGATCCCCCGATCGTCCTTGAAGACGATAGGGGAGAAACGTCAAATCCTCCACCGGCACTGTCAACAGCCAAGGAGGAGGCAATCTCCAAAGCTGACTTAGACGAATACATAGCTCAACAGATCCGGGTTCATCAGGCGACTGAAGCAACCGGTCAGCTCGTTAAAATGGGGCGACCGTATCCGAGCTGGTACGACCAGATCAAGTACCCGCCGGGCTATACCATTCCCAAGTTCCATGTCTATAAGGGGACGGGCAATCCCCACCAGCATGTTGCCCAGTTCAGGGCACTCTGCGGCAACACTGGCGGCGATGATAAACTGTTGCTTCGCCAGTTCGTTGGAAGCTTATCAGATACAGCGTTCGAGTGGTACTCTGAGCTCCCGAACGACTCTATCAAGACCTTCGCGGAGATGGAGCTGTTGTTTACCCAGCGTTTTGCAAGCGCCAGTGAACGCACCCCGATGACGACACTGATTAACACCAGGGTAAGGCCAGGCGAAACATGGGTACAATACGCAACGCGATGGCGGAACCTATGGTCAAAATGCGAACAACGCATAGAAGAAGCACTTGCGGTAGGCATGTTCGTGGGCACTCTCGATCCGCAGGCGACCATCTCTCAATTCATGATGTTCTTCAGGCCGACCACCTTCAAGGCCTTGATCGACAAATTAGCCCAAATGGACCAGATGGGCCATGGACCGTCTCCTCAAAAACCCGATTCTCGAAATGAGAAAGGAAAGGGAAAAGCGAGCGTCGTCGCCAATGCTCAACAACAGCCGAGCAACTCAAAACCGGTCGTTCGCCAAAACAACGTGCGTCCACGCCCATCCCTCAAAGAGAGGCTAGGACGTCCTTACTCGTTTCCTCAAAATAAAACGAGAAGACTATTCGAGCTGGCGGTGCACAACAAACTCATCAATCTGCCGAGTCCAAAGCGTCTGTCGCAGCCAGGCGATCTTAATAATCCCAATTATTGCCCTTACCACCAAACGGTAAGTCACCCGATCGAGGATTGTTTCGTCTTTAAGGGATAGATCGAGGATCAGTACCGACGAGGCAAATTTGCGCTGTCTGAAAGCTGGAAGGTGAACCCACCACAGCCGCACTCTCCAAAGAAGACGGACACGCCGGGGGCAACTTGTTCTTTTGTCAAGGACGAAAACGATGGAGAAAATTCATCAGATTAATCCAAAGACTATGTAGCGACTTGTCATGTGATTTCTTATTCACTGACGGAGGATGAGGAGGCTCCTTGCGCTGAGAAACCAATGGCGAACCCTGAGCCGGAGATTCTACAGCCATCAGACGAGTTCATCGATGTCTTCCTAAATGAAATTCGTCTGAAAGCAAAAGTCAATCAAGAGCGTGAGATGGCCATACTGGAAAAAGCCAAGGCATTCCCGTCAAATCAAAAGCCATACAGTGCGGATAAAAACAAATTCAAGACGAGGAAAAGGTTCGCCAAAGCTCTATCAGTAGGAATGAAGCTACCGCCCTCTGAAGAAAATACTCTCGCTGAGGTGGAGATGCACCCTAACTTCTGTTTATATCATCAGAAGATCATACATCCTACCGAAGACTGCGAATCCTTTAACTGTTGGTGGCAAGGGTATGTAGCTCAAAAGCAACACTTTGACAGGACAAAATGTGAAGCTCGTAGACGTCAAAAAAATGCGATAGATGAGCGCAAAAGAGCCGCCGACGATTGTCATATAGCCGACTCCAAGGGATCACAAATTATCACCTTTGGAAGCGACTCTGACGAAGAAGCTACCCCCAACCCCTACCTCGGGGAGTCTATTTCAAAAATGAAGGAATTGAGGAGCTGCGAGAACGTTCAACCGTGCAATCGCATGCTATTCGAAAAAAATCTCGGCCCCGTAAACAAAGGATCGAGCAGAAAGGATAAAGGGAAGGGGAAAATGACCCTCATCGCCAACACTCAACAACAATCGAGTGGCCCAAGACCGGTCGTTTGCCGAAACAACAAGCGGCAACCTCTCCAGCAAAAGTTGAAACGTCCTTACTCGTTTCCGCAAGATAAAACAAGGGGACTATTCGAGCTGGCGGTACGTGACAGACTCATCAATCTGCCGAGTCCAAAACGTCCGTTACGGCCAGGAGATGTTAACGCTCTCAATTATTGCCCTTACCACCAAACGGTAGGTCATCTGATCGAGGATTGCTACGTTTTCAAAAATTTGATTGAAGACCAGTACCAACAGGGCAAACTCGCGCTGTCCGAAAACTGGAAGGTGAACCCGCCACAACCACATGCTCCGAAAAAGATGGATATGCCGGGGGCATCATGCTCATTCATGAAAAAGGCCCAATGGACCACTACGTCCTAAAACTGGATAACGGACCGAAACGTCCTTAAACTAATGACGGACCGAAACGTCCTTAAACTAACAACGGACCGAAATGTCCTTAAACTAATACCGCAGCATCTGTAGGCCGCCAAAAAAACGGTATGTCCATAAGCAAAACGGGCACGGATGGAAACCCGAAAGGGCTCCGTGAGTAAAAACAGCAGGGCTACCGGCGAGTGTTCGTGAAAACCCGAAAGGGCGCGATCTCGTTAAAAAAAACGGTATGTCCATAAGCAAAACGGGCACGAATGAAAACCCGAAAGGGCTCCGTGAGTAAAAACAGCAGGGCTACCGGCGAGTGTTCGTGAAACCCGAAAGGGCGCGACCTCGTTAAAAAAAACGGTATGTCCATAAGCAAAAAGCAAAACGGGCACGGATGAAAACTCGAAAGGGCTCCGTGAGTAAAAACAGCAGGACTACCAGCGAGTGTTTGTGAAAACCCGAAAAGGCGCAACCTCGTTAAAAGACATTTATAGGGTCCTCTCGACCTTGTAAGGAGAAACCACCCACGTGAGATCCTTACGACTCACAAGGGAGCAACACACTTAGAGATCCCCACGATTCTTAAGGAGAAAATACACTTGCGATATCCTCACGACTCGTAAGGAGAACTTTCTTATGGGACCCTCACGGCTCGTAAGATTTGAAAGTCTTAAGTTACAGAGACCTAAACCTGTTCTTAAGCAGCCCCACAACCTCCGATATTGTCCTACAAGCGGCTCAATGCTGACCCTTGTATACAATCCACGGGCGCGAATAAACATTTCCCTAACCAAGTCCCATCCGTGACTGGGGGTATGTACGTATGATGAACAACCCTTGTAGGTCCTCTTAATTTACATGGAGAAAACCCTCTTGTAGGATCCTTACGACTTACAAAGGAACATACACTTAGGAATCCTCACGATTCCTAAGGAGAAAATACACCTACAAGATCCTCACGACTTGTAGGAAGAAATACCTTTGTGAGACCCTTACGGCTCATGAAGTCAAAAGCCTTAGTCGACAGGACCTTAACCCTGTTCACTAAGCCACCTTTGTTTGACATCGACAGAGGTAAATGATGATTCGCTCCTGGCAATATCCCAGTTGTAGCGATACTGATGCCTAAACCGGTATCAAATTCCAAGCCCCTTCATGGAAAATGATGATTCGCTCCTGGCAATATTCCAGTTGTAGCGATGCTGATGCTGAGATTGGCGTTAGAATCCAAGTTCCACACTCGCGATAAAAAAAATCAAAGAACCATACATGCATACAAAATAGCCGAAATGATTGGGCAGCTCGCAATAGAAAGCAGCGAGTAAAAATAAAATAAACAGCCGAAATGATTGGGCACCGCGAAAAATAGCCGAAAAGATTGGGCAATCGCGACCTTCGCGATATAAAAGCTGAAATGATAGAGCATCGCGGAAATAAAACAAAACAAAAATATATGATGAAACTTTTGCCCTACAGGTGAGATCACATCAATCCCTGTATACAATCCAGGGGCACGAACAAAAAGGAACCATACCTTCCCGACAGGCTCCAACAGAAAGCAAAGCCAAATCTCGACGGTTTATAGACAACCCAGAGACAACCTCGACATTTGTCGCAATATTGCAGACACGATGTCAACAAACGAAGAAAAGGAAGATCCCTAGCTTCAGGGTTTCAACTTTGACAACTTAGAGATCACCAACGGCGTTTCTCCTCAGCCTCTCGAGATGCGAATACAACGCCAACAAAAGACCTCACAATCAAAACAAATGGAGCCACTGCAAAATCCCAGCTCCACCTTGACATTCGTCTCAATACAGCAGACGAGATGTCACCCCAGCGTTCTTCCTCCAGCAGGGTTCGGACGCGGCAATCAAATAAATGGAGCCACGGCAAAATCCCAGCTCCACCTTGACATTCGTCTCGATACAGCAGACGAGATGTCACCCCAGCGTTCTTCCTCCAGCAGGGTTCGGACGCGACAATCAAACAAACGGAGCCACGGCAAAATCCCTAGTTCCAAACCTCGACGGTTCACCAACAACCTAGAGACAACCGCGACATTCGTCTCGATACAGCAGACGTGATGCCAGCAAAACGAAGCAAAGGCCAAATTCCTAGCTTCGGGGTCTCGACGGCAACTCACATAAAACCTGAAAGACTATCGAAGATCATCCCACATCAGCGCGGAGTGGTTATGACTCATCGGGGCTCGCCAAAATGAGCCTAACCTCAAGTAAAAAGCGGCATGGAAAATTCCTAACGCTTGCTCTTCCGACGGTCAAACTACCTAGGAAGATTTCTTGAAGACGTCTTGTCCATCCCCCGAAGGGATCAGAGACACGGCAGTCGCAGGGCTACTCGAACAGCACGATTGCCTATCGAGGAATATATCAGCTTATGCGACGGTATGACGGCCAAAACCCTAAGTACCACGAACCCTAACGGACTTCTGTCGTAAAGAGCAGAGGTTACCTGCGACATTAGGATGTTCTTGCGGGAAACGCTCGATTCGTCTCGACTTGGGAAGAAATTGATGTCTTTGCGAGAAATTCTTGAGGCGGCTCGACTCGTGAGATAAAGCCTTAGGCAGTAGGCATAAAAGAAGCCTATTTCCTAAGCATTGGGACCCTACAAGTTGGCCCAAAACGGTCTCTTGCATACTATTCACGGATCTCACTCTCCAAAGTCGAGTTTCGACAAGAAGGGAAACAACCGCTTATGGGTCCTCTCGACTCGTAAGAGGGAAAAATTCTCTTATAAGATCCTTACGACTTATAAGAGAAAACACACTTAGGAATCCTCACGATTCCTAAGGAGAAAACCCACCTGCGAGATCCTCTCGATCCGTAGGGAGAAAAATCTCTATGAGACCCGCACGGCTCATAGAGTTGAAAAGTCTCAGTCAGCAGATCTGAACCTGCGGCTTAAGCCATCGCTATCTCATGGAGGAATTAAGATGCTTACTTTATTATCTGTTAATTATGTTCATCAAGACAACATACTGATAATAAGAGAAAGAAGAAAGCGACAAAAGAACATCCGATTTACAAGCGTTCGAGACACACTCATTCATGCATAGGCGAAAGACTCAGAACGGGGAATAAGACAAGCTGGGATAAAACTTTTCCATTAATATTGCAAAAAATTCTTACAATCATAAAGCAATAAACGAGAAATATTATTACAATGGAATAACCTCATATCCAGGGCACGGATTGAGGAAGTCAAAAGTAAGGCCATCCAGAGTTCTTCTGGCCTTCTGATTATTCTTGTGCGCAACCTCTCGCGCTCTTGTGTGTCAAGATCCTCGGCAAGCCCTCCCAGCCTTCGATAAGCAGCGACTATCGTCGTCTGCTGGAAGATTTGATGCAGGATGTCGATGAGACTATCCCGCCGCTTCTTCGAGATCAGCCCCGACAGGTACACTGAATGCACCTTGTCTTCGGCATCATCCAGCACATTGAGCGGTAAGGCCTCGTGGAACCCCGGGAGTGCTCTCCAGATTTCCCCCAGCACGACTTTCAAAAGAGCGGAACGGCGAGGGAGCAGCCAACCGGCGCGTGCGTTCAGACGACCCATGACCTCCGCACATTGGGCGTCCGTAAACTCTTGGTTTTGTTGACGGCCCTGTGCACGGATATCCTCGTAGGTAATGAATTCGTGCAGACTATATAGACGTACCGCCATAATACCTGAAGGAGACATCATTGGAAGATTAGCAATGAGGAAAAAGTATAGAGAGTTAAAACTCCTCGAGAGCAATGCTCTATAGACAGGAATGACACCTGTCAAAATCAATTATAAGGAGAATTTGAGGAAAATCCCTTAAGAACATTGAGAGCTTTGCTCAGGGAAAAAATGATATAATAATAATAATAGTACCAAATGCCATCTTTAACTTCCAAGATCCATGAAGAATTCTTAAGAGTTCTTCTATATGATTTGGAAGGAGTAAAGCTCCATTAATGAATTAAGAAAAGCCAAGGAAAATCTTTTAGAGAGCAGAACTCTATTGATGGAATCCTAACAGGGTTCCCTTTAGTTCTCTTTAGATCCCTTTGGACCTATAGAGTAAAGCTCTGCTAAGTGAAACCCTAAATGGGTTTCCTTTAGATCAGGGATCTATTGAGGGCAAGGCTCTGTCGATGAAAATTAATTTAATCTAATTCAAATTAAAATTTTCACTTAAAAGTTTTAAGAGTTTAACTCTTGAAGTTCTTGAAAATAAAGAGCAGGGCTCTGAGTTCTGAAAGTAAAATTTTGAAGATGAAAATCATCTAAGGGACCAAAGGTCCTATTTATAGGCATCAAATGCCCTTTCAACTTCCAAGAGTTGCCGCGACGGTTGGGATTCTGCCACCACCGCGCTCACGTTTGGAGCGCCACGTAAGCGCAACAGTAGGGGGGCATTTGTTTACCCCAATCAGAGCAAAGCTCTGTTCAAATTCTAAGGCGGGAGACGAAGCAACGCTTCTGTTTCCCCCAATCAGAGCAAAGCTCTATTTTGAAAATCGAAGTGAAAATTAAAGTTAAAGTAAATGAAGCAACGCTTCAAATTCCTTGCTCTGTGTGCAACGCGCCACGTGTCAGGCGCTGATACTTCAGCGCAGCGCCCAAGAAGGCGTGCCCAATCAGAGTAAAACTCTATTAAAAAATAAAAGGAAGCAACGCTTCAGTTGCGCAAGCACTGCGCTGCGCGACACGTGTCTGCACGGATGCGCTAGCACAGTTGCGCTGCGCTGTACGCTGCGCGACACGTGTCAGCGCGGATGCGCTAGCGCGGTTGCGCTGTGCTTTGCGCTGCGCGACACGTGTCAGCGCGGATGCGCTAGCGCGGTTGCGCTGCGCTGTGCGCTGCTTGACACGTGTCACGCGCTGGGGCATTTGCGCCAAACAGAATTAAGATTTTAAAGAAATCTTTCTGTTCTTGTTAAAACAAGAAGATTTTCTTCTGTAAAACAGAAGCCCTTGGATCAAAGATCCAACGGTGGGGAAAATTCCCTAAATCACTCAGAAAAAAGATCTCGTTAACAAATTCAACAAACTTATGGGCACTATATAAAGACCCCTAGACCTCAGATCAAAGGCATCAGCATTTGTGAGAAATCAAGAACTTCAAACAGAGAAAACTCTGAAGAAATTTGAAGAAAAAGGTAAAAGACCTTTTAGATAGAAGAATTTCTTCTAGATCGATGATCTTTGATAAAAAACAAAAGAAAAATAGTGCTTTGCACTTATGAACCATTGGTTCTTTGGGATCAAGAAAAAACAAGAGAAACTAAATTAGATCAAAGAAAACAAACAGTGCTTTGCACTTCTTTTATGAACCTTTGGTTCTAGAATCTGAAAGATTCTCTAATTATAGTGCCTTGCACTTGCAAACTGCGCTGTTGCGCTCCTGGATTGGCGCAAGCCATCAGAGAGCGCCACGTGTCAACATCTGAACCATCTGCGCTATGCGCTTTTGAAATAGAGCCTTGCTCTCTGGAATTGGCGCAACTCACCAGAGCGCGCTACGTGTCAGCAGCGCAAGCGCGGCACATTGGCGCAGCGCACTGCGCTTGCGTGACACGTGTCAACACCATAAGCGCTTGCGCTCAGTGATTGGCGCAAAGCGCCTGACAAATGCAATGGATTTCTTTTGCTAAAGGGCCAGGCCTAAATCAAAAAGGACTAGTAGGCCTAATTAAATTGCAAAACAATAAATGGGCAGAGCCCAGGTAAAATTGATGCTCTGCATCCTTTATGGGCAGAGCCCAAACAAAAAAGTAATGCAATGCATTATTTAAATGTAGGCAGGCCTAGTAGGCCGAAGATAAATAAAGGCGTTGAATATTTTTCAACTGGAATTAGCCCAATCATGGCCGTAAGTCCTCAAACTAAATTGACCGAGCACAACCGCTCTCCAAAATCAACTTACATCCGGTTCAGGGGTACATCTCCGAGCTCCTCTGATACCTATCGTTGTAATCCTTCAACGACGTCGGAGAGGTGACGGGTCCCGACGACCACACATCAATACGGACTGCGGGGTCCTTAAACTCGTGGACCGAGACGTCCTTAAACTAATATTGAACCGCAATATCCTTAAACTACCTATGGACCACTACGTCCCTAAACTGGAACAATAGAGCTCCCAAATGCTCTTTTGTCGGATCTAAACGATCCCGTTTAAGTTGATCTTAGCCTCAAATATGGCTAACGTATCCTTAAACATCCAAACAGACTTTAGTCCCAAATTGGACTATAAGACCCCCAATCAACTTTGGTTCAAGGGTACATCTCCGAACTCCTCTGACACATGTCGTTGTAATCCTTCAACGTCGTCAGAGAGGTGACGGGTCCCAACAGCCATATATTAAATGGACCGCTACGTCCTTAAACTGGAAATGGATCTAGACGATCCCGTTAAGTTGATCTTAGTCTCAAATCAGACTAACGTATCCTTAACGAACGTTTAAGTTGATCTTAGTCTCAAATGCGGCTAACGTATCCTTAAACTAAAAATATCAAACCCAAATCTAAGTAAATACGGATTTGGACTAATCCACATCCTACGGGCGATGGCATTACTCGGTCTCCGTATACAATCCACGGGCAACCACAAACAAAACAAACACCCACGACACGAAGTGAAATTCTGGAGAAGAAGAAAGTTGTTACCGCGATGCGGTAGCGTAATTAACTGCAGGGGCTTGCGCCTGCAGAGAAGAGCGTCCCCACAATCAAAAAACCCTTAAGCGAGGGGGAATCTGACGAGGTCTGCTACATCGGCCGCATCCGTCTAAACCTCCGATACACGGTGTCATAAATCAACTTGGCATCTTCAGAGAGGTAGACGGATAAAGCCATATAGCATCTGCCCTGAATCTCAAGCCTAGACGTCCTCACGTCGTCGTCGCCGCCATTCGGAGGGGAACAGCGGCATGGCAAAATTCCTAACGCTTGCCCTTCCGACGGTCAAATTGCCTAGGAAGATTACTTGAAGACGTCTTGTCCATCCCTCGAAGGGATCAGAGGTATGACAGTCGCGGGACTACTCGAACAGCAGCGTAAAGTCTGCATATCGGGGAATGCATCAGCCAACACGACGGTACAACGGACAAAAACCCTAGTACCACAAAACCTAACGGATCTCTGTCGTAAAGAGCATGGGTTATCCATGCGTTAGGGCAAGTTTGCTTATAAACCCAAGGAAGGTAAACTAAACAAACTCCGAAATGAGTCTATAAACTAGAGACTCCGGGATGAGTGAATAAACTACAAACTCCGAAATGAGTCCATAAACTAGGGACTCCGAGATGAGTGAATAAACTACAAACTCCGAAATGAGTATATAAACTACTTCACACCAAATCAAGATATCGGAGAAAAGAGAAAGGCAGTATGAAATAAAATATGTCTTTTATTCATGAATTTAAGTGAATACAAGATACATTTCATTCAGGAATCAAAATGAATACATGTTATTCATGAATAAGAATGTTTAAAAAATACAATCAGTATAAGAAGGGGGAAATAAAAATATTTATTAAGGAGGAGGGGTTTTCAACAAACTGACGAACCGCTCGCGCGCTCCCCTCAACCCCTCCTCACATTCAGCTATGGCGGCCAACTCCGCTTCGATTTGAGCCCGTTGTTGCAAGCAGGATGAAACCTTCTCATCGATTTCCTGCTTGGCAGTTTTTCAATCCTGTGTGACACGCTCGGTGAAATCAAGCTTCTGCCTTTGCGCCAGCCCGTCAGAAATATATCGTTGGAGATTTTCAAAAATAGCTTTCAGCTGCGCAGCATTCGCTTCAACCTGGGCACGCAATTGGATGGATTCGCCGGAAGCCGCCTCATGCTCCTTTCGCCTCAGGCCCGTCTCTTGTTCAAAATATCGATTGAAAGAGACACTCTTCTCAACCCGCGCAGCCCGCTGAGAGTTCAAAGTCAATACCTCGGGAGCGAGACGCTTAAGCTCAATCTCATGTAGGAAATCCTCGATCTTCCTGCAATAATCAACCTAAGAACCGACGAGATCTTCATTATGGAAATTCACGAGCGCCACCAGCATTGGATTGACTTCGTCGGCAAAATCCGTAGTAG
Source organism: Agapanthus africanus (assembly GCA_030015575.1). NCBI lineage: Eukaryota > Viridiplantae > Streptophyta > Magnoliopsida > Asparagales > Amaryllidaceae > Agapanthus > Agapanthus africanus. The sequence continues at coordinate 290,528,491 of JASDDO010000006.1, forward strand.
AAGTGAGGGCCTCTGCGTCAAGATCTTCAATAAACTCGCTTAACGTTCACCGGCTATTCACTGCGCCCCTGGAAGATTGACGTTTACCGAAGGGCCCCGTGGGCGTAGGAATGTGGGACTAAAAAGGAGCTGAAGCCGGTATAATCGCTGAAAAATAAATTACGGTCAGATTCAACTTGAAAGACAAAGAAAACACCTGAGGGACGGAATCTACCGTACCGGCTGCTGAAGGTGGCAAAACAAGGAGCTCCGGAGGCTTGGTTGTTCCTTCACTCCCTCCTTTGAACTGTGATACTGGGGTTAATATAAAAAAGGCTTATTAGCAAAAAGTTTACTCACGAAAAGGAGAAACGCTAAACAAAGAATATACTGACCACTGCTGGAAGAGAGAACGAATTCTGATTGGAAGAAAAAGTGCGGGTGAAGCACTTAGTACAAGTGATCAAAGAGCACTCCTGCAAGGTTGCAACAATACATTGTTAAGGCAAAGAAATTGATATCTATAATAAAGCAACTAAAGGGGAAACCTTTACCTTCTAAAATTTGAGGAGGCACAGAAGAAAGCGAAGGAACCGTGACCGACGAAGTAGCGGCCGGCGATAATTCTTCAGCCGGCACAGCTTCAGGGTTTACCGCGCCTATGCTCAAGACAAACGAAATATCATTAGAGGGGCTTAACAGGATTAAAAAATCAAAGATAATAACCCAAGGAGTACCTGATAGGCCAGAGACCGAAACCGTGCCGAAAGCGTCACCAAGTGTAACGGCTTCCTTATTTTCCATCGGGGGAGAAGATTCCGCACCCATAGCTTCATCCTCTGACTCGACAAGGGTCGTCGTAATGCTTGCGACACCCGCCGATACCAAGGAGCCACAAGGAGAAAGAACAGCAGTCTGGACAGTCCCAGATTCCCAAAAAAGAGTGGTGATCAGCACGTGTTTTCACCGTGTCATTTTAAAAAGAATTTGAAATAACCACAATCAAAGACATCGTCGCATGTAGCTAGCCGCGATGAGTACGGGTCATCCGCAGGAAGATGGTGTGTTTTACGTTCTTGTTATCACGAGTTAATCAAGGATCAGAACTGTCTGTTTCTAACCTAAGTGTTGTATATACAAAGTATAAGTTGTTAGGAATAGAGATAGGTTAGTGTAAGTTAGGGAAGTCCGTACTCAATCCTTTGTGCCGAGCTTGACTATTGAAGCTAGAGTAATCGGCAACAACGTGGATTAGGATGCTTAAGCACGGTATTGGTGAAATCTGGCTTATTGACCCCTGTACGTCCGTTCTTGTCACTTTCGCCTCCGGCCAAACCGAACGCAACCGTCATGGTTAGGGATTCCCGATACCTTGGTAGGGTAGGGTTCATAACGGAGCGCTTACGTAAGATTTTGGCAGAGTTCAATTGGCAAAAATTGGGCAAAGGAAATGAGCAAATGGAATTTCTAACTTACAATATCATTCTCTTTCCTAACAACACCATTATTCACAAACCATCAAAACAACAAAAAGAAAGTGCAAATGAAATGATAAAAAAGGAATAACACAATATTGCAAGTAAGTAAATGTCAAGAAATTAAATTGCAAGTAAGTAAAAGAGATAGAAAAGGAATACTAAGAACCCAAGTGCAAAATGAAATCTTTATTAACTTCAAGTGATGATACAAACCATGAGTTCAATAAACAAAACTTAAACTTGTAAGCTCAATGAAAAGGTTGTAAGATCAAGAGAAGGCAAAGAACTCAAGGTGAACTAGCTACTATGTACAAAGTTTCAAAATGAAAATGAAAAAAAGAGTTAAACTATTGCTCAAAAGTGTATCCAAGTCCCTCATCCCTTGCTCATTGATCTGGTACTTATAGGCACAAAATAAGAATAATCAAACAATATAATAAGGATGATGTGACAACAAGGGATAGCCAGAAGAAAAATGGGGATCTTTGGGCATGTTAGGACCGATGGCGCCGGAGTTTTTGACCATTTCGCCGGTCATCATAAGGGCAATTGGGCTCGTGTTGGTTCTGTGATGTTGTGTGCTCTTTACAATCCCACTGGTATTGTTTGATCTCTTTGTAGCAAGCCTAGGTTGTACTCAGTAGTTTTGGAGGTACATCTTGATACTTTAAATCACATCATATATTTTAGCATTTATCACACATCACACTCACTTGTGCCCACTTATGCCATGGGCAGCCCTCTAGGTTCATGCATCACAAAAAGGTGTTCACACTTGTATGTGTTGGACCATTTTTAATATAAAAAAAAGTGTGTACGCATGCATGTTGTAAAAAGAAACTCTTTAAATATAGATCGGTTTGCAGTTCCGATTGCAGTATCGGCTCAAAATTATCATATCCATGTATTTGAGTGTGTTTCCAATGTTTTGTCATGAATACCAGTAATCTGTATTTATTGAGCAGACACGGGTTAATAGTACCAATACTATACAAAATTGATAATGAATGAGCGGTATTGAAATGCAGTTTTCTGGGATGAACAAGTGGCCACTTCGGGCTCTGTAATCATCGGCGTCTCACCTGCTATGCCACCGTCAGGACTCGGACCTGCTTAAATGAAAAGGCGTATGTCATGATTCGAGGACTAAGTTCTAATTAGGGACTGGGCGTTACGTTACCTTGAAGTAGTTGTTTAGTTTCCTCCCGAGCTGCACGCACAAGCTGTCTATAGGCGGTAGACAGAGCGGAAGGAGCGTCCACCAGGGGGATGTTAGAAGATAGGACATTGCTCGAACCTGCACCTGCGGCTAAGACAGTGTAACATTTCAAAAAAATAAAATATTATTTTTGGAAATTTTTATAATTTAATATTATTTTAATGAATATTTTAATATTTCGGTATAATTAAATACCGATAAATTGGGGAAAATTTTGAAAATTATAGAAATTACTAAAAGAGGGTGTTTTATGTGAATTATGCAAATTTTAAGTTTTTATGATTAGTTTGACCCTAATTTAGTGCTAATCGCGATTAAAAATCGCTAATCGCGCTTTAAGCGTATTTTGTGCAAAACATGCACCGTATCATTTTTTACACTTGTTACACATTTTTCCATGGTTTTCCTACATGTTTTTATCATGGTTGATGATTTATTGGAAAAGGAAAAGAAAAGAAAAGGAAAAGAGTATTATATTGGGTATGGGCATGAGAGAGAGTGATGTGAGGGGTTCTCTTGACTTAGTTTCCCTTCATCATCTTCTTCATTTCTCTTCCCCTCTCCCTCTCAAGCTGCTGCCCTCTCTCCCTCCTCCTATACACCCTCACAAACACCCTCATTCCTTCATCAAAACATCATCCCCACTTCATTAAAATGATGCACAAGCTCACAAGCAACACATTGGACCAAGAAAGCTTGCATTTTGGACACTTGGGCAACTCAAGAATTTTCTTGAGTTGCCAAATGAGGTATTTTCTGAACCACTGGCTTAGTTTTCCCATTGCTCCCACATCCATGTTAAAGTTGTAACCGATATTGGGTGGTTTTGGGGAGTTTGAAAACTTGAGTTGAGGATTAGGGTTTTAGTTGAAATCAAAGGTGAAATTAGGGTTACTAGAGGCTATACAACCCCTGTGGTGATGTTATTTTGGATTAAAAGCTTAGACAAACCCCAGGCTGCGAACTTTGAATTCTGCAGATACGGAAAATTGTGAGAATTGTGTAGGGAAATTGGAATCTGCTAACACCCGGGTGACCTGAAAATTATTTTGCAAGGACAGAGACACCAGCAGGCAACCTAGGACTCCCCACTGAAACCCTAGCCCCTATATCCCAATTCAGGCCTCAAATAAAGTCGTTCTGGCCGCAAATTGCACCCAGACCTGGTCCAAATGGTCTCGTGTTTGGTCTGTAGCTCCATATCCTGTAAATTAGACCCCTAGCATGTGCAAAATTGTTCAATTTGACCTAGGGTAGAATCTGGAGCCTTTTCCTGAGTTGCTGTTTTAATTCGTGTTTTCGTTTTGCGTATTTTAAATTCTGGGTTTGTATGATTGCATTTTACCTCGATTGCTTGGCGTTTATACGACGATATCGAGGATTGTTTGATGGTTTTGAAAGCGTAGTCTATAGGTTCTAACCTATAAGCTTTTAAGCGTATCGTTTTGGTTTTCGCGTGTCGTTTTGGTTTTAATGCGATGCGATACGTGTGATATGTAGGTACCCCCACGATGATTCGAGACGATGAAGAAGATGAAGACGACATCGACACCGACACGCAGGATATAAGGTGAGTAGATTATATCTACGTAGGAAGTCGGGTGGATGGCGTATAGCACCCCCGCAGTTCGTGGTGATGTATACGAATACAAATACACACATATATTTTTATATGTTGATTTGAGTTTTATTGATGATAAAGATGGATTCTGGTGTTCTTGGATTAGTTTAGTGTTAGTTGCGAAACCCTAGAGTAGTGGTTGCACCCACACACGCACACGCATACTTGCATACATTCTTTCTTTCACATGTGCGTATATGGGGATAGGTATATATACACATGGGTATGGGACTAGGAGTACATATACTGGATTACAAGGATAGTACTTGGGATTTGAGATGAGTCGATGATATTGGGCATAGTGCCATGAGATCGGTGATATGATATGATTCATATTTAGGATACGACAGGTGATTTTAGCGGGCCTTTAGACGTGTGTTTCACACATGCATTTATATTTATTTAGATGGATCGATTTGTACTAGACTTATATCAGTACCCCAGATCTTGAGATATGATGATAAGGATACCTGATAATTGATGTGATGAATTTGATCTTGACCCGTACCCAGATTTGGGATGTCGTACGACGGATTTACGTACGAGCTATATATTGATGATAGATCCGCACTCTTGACTTGAGGATGTCATATTATAGATATTGTGTCGTATGTGATACTATTGAGGCAGTATCACCGATATATATATATATATATATATATATATATATATATATATGTATATATATATATATATATGTATGTATGTATCGACTCAGATGTTAGGCGGTTTCCTTACCTTTCGTTTAGCATGTTAGCTCAGCCCTATAGTTTAGCGTAGTTGTTAGACTAGATTCAATTCCTACCTATTTCAAAAAGTAACGAATCATGGGTATTTTAAAAGACAGGCCAAGGGATTCTACGGATATTTCAAAGGACGTATCTTTTCTTAAAAACACCGTAGCCCTTATTTCCAAAACACCGCGATTCGTGTTATTTCAAAATGCACTACTGTATGACTTATATTTATATTAAATGCAGATTAGTTATCATTGTGTTTATCATTCAGCTCCCGCACATTATTACTGTTCGGTCAGCATCGCATACTTATATTGTGATTTCATATACCATTATTGATATCATGATGTTAGGACACCAGCACCATTATCGATGATGCATATGTTCCACGTATACATGCTTACCGGCTCACACACTTCATCATCGATAATTGCCATGTCACTACACTGTAGTACTGTTGTATTCAGGATATGATCCCTTGCATGGCATACTTGTGTACATACCTATTGTACACCCATACGTGCATACAGACGTATTCGCACATACATAGATGATTCTCGCTGGATTTGGAGATTTGGGAACCGCAAGATACTATTTAAAACTGATTCATTTTAAAAAAGCGGTTTCCCTCAATATGTATATATTACTATTCCATATTGCATGATATACTGATATGCTTACATTTCTTTTACATGTCGCATACATCATGCTTTTGATTATACGCATTGAGATATGTTGTTTCCATGATATTTCCGGATTTGGGAACCGTGGATATTTCCAAAGAGAGTATGTAATTGTTTTAAAAACCCGGTTACCCTTGATATGATATTTCAGTGCGTCCACCATATGTTTTCTCGGTGCTGAGAGCGACATGTAAAACCCGATTCGAGGAGCAGACGAGGCAAATTGCGGGTACATGGTGGACCCGGTATGGTACCCCGGGGCGAGAACGGATCTGCTGTGTAGCTAGACGGTGAGCCTGGCAGAGGGACCACTACCTACCGGTGATAGTATTTGGGCTCGGCGGATATACGGAGGATACCGACCGGAGTCGAGAGATGATATGGGCCAATCCGCACTGACGGAGCCCGATATATGAGGATTTACGTGCCGATGCTAGGCACAGGTTTCATGATGTTTTCGAGTGTCGATGCTAGACACTCAGGTTCCATGATTTTGATATGTCGCAAGCGGCACATGTTGATTTATATCCTCATATTTCCATGCATATGCTTTATGATATTTACATGCATGATGTTTATTGTCATTGGGTGACACGTGGACGATTTCCACATACATATATTGATATTGATGACATTGATCACATAGTTGGATGATATCCACTTTTTCATAGACTTCATGATATAGTCGACATTGATTATACCTCATACTTATGATATGTTATTACCTGAGGCACTGGCACGAGCACTTGGCACTACACTCATGTATAGATGTTACATTGCCACCTTATCATGCTTCAGATTTATTCATTGAGGTTTATATATACATATTGATCGTATTGACCTAGGATTGTGTCATACATACGATTTCTGCTCTGTGATGTTTTCTATTCATGAGTTGGCAACTCATCCCCGTTGTGCCACAGTTCTTGCAGGTTTTGCCGTACAGGTTCATTGCGGCTTTTCTGGCACACCGCTTCCTTTCTGGGTGATTGCATTGGTAGGTGGGTTCACTCGCATCGTGACCACCCTCGTATTATTTTATTCAGTTGTATCTAGTAATTCCATCAACCAAAACTTGTATATTGTTTCAGACTTAGAAAACCAGTTGTGTATTATTTCGACCTTAGAGTCGCGCGTTGTAGTATTATGGTTTTCATGCTGATTTGGAGTTTTCCTTTGAGTTTTGATCCTCGCCCTTTGGCGTTGTATATTATATTGCTTGCGTGGCTGTGACCGTCGATTAACGAAGAGCTAGCTCCCGCTTGGGGATGCCTTTTATCATTGCATATATATTATTCTTGTTGTACCCCGTTCGGGGCCAATATTTACAAAGGAAACTCTGCCGAAATTTTTAGAAAAGATATGGAGGATTTAAAATGCATATTCGGCTTACCTATTTTAAAACCCTTGTTTTAGAAACTTGTTTTCTTCACTTCTTAAAACTATTTCCTTTATTTATTACTTAAAAATGGTTTTAGATTTCTGGGCTTTTTGGCTTACTTGGATTAGATGGGGTCCTATAGACTTCATATGATTCAAGTGCCAGTCACGGGCTATTTCGGGTCGTGACAAAGTTGGCATCAGAGTGCTAGGTTAACCTTGGTTCGAGTCTAAGTTTGACTATGCGGAGCCTAGAGCGTTTATATATATACGAAACTTAGGCTTGACCTTACGGAACTTAGACTTAGTCGAGGGGGTATTATACCCGAACTTTCGTCGCGTAGGATGACCCTTGGTTGATGAAGTAGGTAGCTTGAGTAAAGTGACGTACCGTACGTATGTTCCGCGGCATATTTACGATACGCTACTTGTTCATACCAGAATATTGCATTTTATACCGCCCATTCTTATGCTCGTTTGTTTATAGGTAGGTGCTTTTAATCCGTGTTTGCTACATATTTACAGGTTACAGGTTTCCAGTCCAAATATTGCAAATCAACACAAAATCTCCACAGTTACACCAAAATCCAGAACATCTGTCATAGACAGATAAAAGCCGGGTTCCAGTCATCCGCATCCGTCTAGTACCGCTTACCAGTTCAAAAGACAGGACGAAAACAGTCGTCATTTCTGGTCAAGCGTGGGGCCCGGTGAAGATATTCAAAGATGTGTGGGGCCTAATGAAGATATTCAAAGATGTGTGGGACCCGAGGGAGATAAATTCAAATGTGTTGAAAAATGAAGCCATCATTGTTGACTATTGGAACCTGAAGCAATCATGGAAGAATATTGAAAATCTGTACATGTTTAAAAGAAGAAAAAAGCAGCACAAGAAAACCCACAAAACACGACTCCCCAACTCCTCCATATGGCCGCGGATCCGCGGCCAATAGGGCGACTCGGCCGCGGATCCGCGGCCGAGTTGACTCGGTAGCACATGGTTTTCTGGGGGTAGTTGGCACATGGCTTTCTAGGGGTAGTTGGCACATGATATTGCCCTAGGGTTTCAAATCTCAGCCTATAAATATCCCAGAGTGAGCCAGAGAAGATATAGATTATTTAGCCTCTTTTAGTGTAGTTTTGTTCTTCTTCTTCTTCTTCTTCTTCTTCATCTTTCCTCCATAAAAATGTAGTGAAAGCATTGAGTGGATGTTAAATGAAGATGAGGGTTTTTGTATCATTCTTGTTTGTTTAGCTTCCCCTTGAGATTCTTGCTTTCTCTTGATCTTTCAACTTCTTCATTGAGCTTGAAAGTTTAAGGGTTTGTTATTGATCTCAAGGGTTGTATTTTCTTATGGAATTAGTGCTTTATTTCACATGAGTTCTTTACCCTTCTCTTGATCTTGCAACCTCTTGATCGAGCTTGCAAGTTTAAGGGTTGGCTATTGATCCCATGCTTGTCTTGAGTTCTAGTTTCAAGTTCTTTTTATTGCTTATTTCTTTTTTGCTTTTTATTACCTTGCTTTACTTTCATGCACTTAAATTCCATGTCCTTACTTACTTGTAATCTTTTCTTTTCCTTTGCTCTTTTTGGTTCTTTTTGTGAATGGTTGTAATTATTGTGGCTGTTAAGAATCAATACGATATTGTAAGTTAACGTTTCTTTGCTCATTTCCTTTTCCCGTTATTTTCCATTGAACTCCGTCCAAACGTTATGCAAGCGCTCCGTTAGGCACCCTACCCTAACAAGGTAACGGTGATTCCTAACCGCGACCGGTTGCGTTCGGTTTGGCCGGAGGCCAAAGCAAGAGACAAGAACGGAAGGACAAGGGTAAATAAGCCGGATTCCACGAATACCGCGCTTAAAACCCCTAATCCACGTTGTTTCCGATTGCTCTAGCTTCAATTGGTCAAGACTCGGCTCAAAGGTTTTGAGTACGGATTTCTTTAGCTTACATTTTCGTATCTTTTCTTAACAACTTTATACTTGCAAATAATACACATAGGTTAGATTGAACAAACATATACTCGTTCTTTATTGACTCGTCTAAAATAAGAACGGACATACAACCATCTCCCTGTGGATCGACCCGTGCTCAACCGGCTAGCTGCATAGCGACACCGTCCTGATCGCGGTAAACTTTAGAATTTTGAACATCCGACACGCCAAAAGCGTGCGACCAAATGGCGCCGTTGCCGGGGAGACGGTAGCGTATTTTCTTTCTTGTTATTCGGGTTAATATTCTTTTTGTATATATTTGTAAATAAAAAAAATAAAAATCTTTTTGTTTTTTTTTGATAATTTTTGTGAGCAAGTCTGCAGATTTTTGCGGATTTGCAAACGGCGATTGTGGGGAGCAAAGTGTACGTTCAAGGCTAAGGTGATTGCAAAGTACAGTGCCAAAGATCCGGGTCGTTTGACCCGCGCAAACGAACTTTTCAAGCTTACTGGATTCGATTCAACGGGGGTTTTCTAACCCAAAAACTTAACGGTACGTACTTTACTAACACCTTCTTCTCAAATCCGACGCATCCAATATACTATTCTTTGCAAGATTCTTTGCAAGTTCGCTACCAAACGCTAAAAATTGACTAACCCGTATTTGTTGCAGTGCCGTGCATAATATAAAAAAATGATTGTTTGATTCTTTGAATAATTTTTTATTGGATTGCGCATTGCATCAATTAATACGGACTTAAGGGCAAACGAACCCCACAATATACGGTAAAGGATTTCATCACCTTTTCCGTGGCCCACAAATCACGAACTTGAGCATAACGTTTACCCGCACAAATTTTAAAAGAAATTAGACTTTAAGCCTTAAGGACTTCGCGCTCATTAGGAGAAGTTAACCGTGTTTAGAACCTCGCTTAACGGTATATTGTTTACGGGGTGTCTAGGAAAGTGTTAACGGCGAAACCGCCAAAAGAGAAAGGGTTATTTAATTAAGGAACTTCGCGAAAGCGTTGGAAAACCTCCCCTTATCTCTGCACTTACCTGGCCTCGTGATCTGTGTATCTTGAGCCCGTTTCTCGACACAGTTTTACTTCGACAATCAAGTTCTGGAGCAGGTCTAGATGACCTAGGTGAACCCTAGAACGATTAAGTGTGTGGTATTTTTGTGTCGTGATTCTTTTTGTGTGTATATTTCATTCTTTTGTTAATAACTAACTAAAAAAAATTTAAAAAAAATCATTCATTTTTCCCTTCCTTTTCTCTTCCTATCTTTCCTTCTCTCTTCATATCATGGGTACCCCACCTCGCAAAACTCTTGCCGAACTTTGGTATCCACAACCAGACATTACTTCTTACGGTTCTTGCTTTGGCCGAACATCGAACGAACCCTCCATGCCCAAAGTTTCACTGAAAGATCGCATAGCAGCGTCTAGGACAAACACTTGCACTCCTCATTCCACTTTGTATCAACCTTTTTAACCTCCCCCACCCGCTTATGTTGATACCCCTTTTGCAAGTCGTCCTTTGTCCATCGCTGAACATATTGAACAATCCCGTAGCCGATCTTTCACTCCTTTCACCACTTCAGATTCTTGGGATCAACAATTCCATTCACCTTCCTATCCAAATGTTGATCCTGCTCCTGTCCAGCCATTCAATTCCTACCAATCCTACCTTACTTTTGCACCTTCCCTAGACATTGCTTCAGAACCGCCATTTGGGAGTTTTCAGTATCCAAACAACTTTGAATCTTTTACTGAAACCCCTTCACAACCCATGTCTAGTCTGGAACAGTCATTAGAAGACTTTAGGGTAGCGTCAAGCCAACAGATGATGGATTTGAATGCGTCCATGGCCGCTCTCATACAACCTACTGACCCGGTAGCTAGTTTCCAACTAGCTCCTAATTTTCCAATATATGATGAGGCGGCAGGACAGGCTGAGAATTTGAGTGGAGAAAGTGAGCTGTACCCCCTTCCGAATCAAGCCTACCCGGTTCAACTTGAATCCCACAACTCCAGTTTTGAATATCTATCGAATGTCCCACATGATTTATCAATTGAAGATAGAATGATGACTGAGTTGTGTGACTTTGTAGTGTTTGATTTACCCGATTGTGAAGGGCCCCTTTTGAGTGAAACCACACCCAATCCTTTTGACCTCTACACCTCCATCTTAGAACCAGAATCGATTGAAATCCATGCTTTTGAAGAGGTGTCTGAGAAAATTGATTTTCACTTGATTGAGGATATTGACGCTGGGAATATTTTGGATGATGAACCCATAGATTTGGCTGAATTTTTCTCTCCAATTCATCATCCCGAGTCATTAAATGTTTTTCCCGAACTTCATATGCGTCTTGATATTGATGATAAAGGCATGGATGAGATAAATTTTGAGGAGAATATTGAGGATAGTACTGAGGATGAAACGGTTTTAATTGATGAGTCGGATTCTCCAATTCATCCTGTTCCTTTCATTGAATGTGTGCACCCTCCCGAAACCTTAACCGATACCCCTCCTCGATCACCTCCCTCCATCCTTCCCATCGGTCCGACCTTGCAAGAAACCGTATCATTTTCACTTCCTGTGTCTGGTTTACCAAGTTCGGCGTACCCATGGTTTCTCACGAATCTTGAGGGATTTGACCCCATTTCTCGACGGGTTAATATATTAGCATAATCGCTTTTCACACATCGGTCATCACAAATTGTGCTAATCTATTCACTCCATTTTCACCCTCAAGTTCGTACTCCACTTCTTTCTCCTTTCCTCCATTCTTCCTCTCATATACCGAGACCGTATCCCACTTCTCTCCGCATATGGTCTCACGTATTCTCCATTTCTTACCTCTTCACCTTCTTTCACCAGCCACTGCTTCATCATGATAAGATTTTTGAATGGTTGGTATTAACTTTTGGCCTGTGTAAGGCCTTGTATAGATTGATACTGTTCTTTCCCCCCAGATCCTGAACTTCAACGCTTAACAGTGGAAACATTGTTTTACATAAGTTTGGGGGGGACACCTTTTTTGTATATATTTTTTGTTTTCCTTTTTTGTTTTGTATATAATTTGTTTTTAGGGAGCGCCGATAATTTTTACCCTCTTGGTGTAGCCTGACAGTGAGGGCACTGTCAAGTTTAAGTTTGGGGGTGCGCTCGGTAAGCTTTCTTCCTTCGCATTCATTTGTATATTTTGCATTTGCATACCTTATTAAAAACCCACAAAAATCGAAAAATTTTCCAAAAATATAAAAACTTTGACATCAAGTTAGCTAATAGGGTAACTTAGATCTTTATTCCGAAAGTTTAGTTGATATATTAGAAATAACTAAATTCTAGGCTTAGGAATTGAAAACCCTAAAAATAACCCTCATTCCGTCCAACTTTGGTAAGTATACGTTGAGTTTAGTTCTTGAGTTAAGTCAAGATGAGGGGAAAGTATTGAAGCTCTACTGAAGGATAAGTCTGAAAAATAGTTTCTATTCTTGAGTTCAAATTTAGAAAGTATATACCTTACAAACTGCACTTACACGCACCTTGAAACTTAGGATAGTAGAGGATACCTAGAAATACTCTTGCCTGAAAGCCTAGTATGAAAGAAAAAACGGTATTTAAAGCTAAACACCAAAAGAGCATATTGAAAAAAATATCCTGTCTTGAAAAAGAAAAAGAAAAAAAAGAAAAATAGAATAAAATCAAGACCTGGAGACTGCTATTTACGCTTTAAGTTCACATATTCAGTAATCGGCCGTTAGTGCCTCAAGAAGCATTAATAGTAGCATGAAAGGTGTGTGAGCAAATCCGTCCATCCTTAATGAAAAGAAGTAGTATTAGGTATTAGGGCAAGGGTATTATAGCTTGAATTGAATTCTCAAGTGTAGGGGTGCAAATATACACACGCGTAGGGGTATACAATCGATGTTTGGATAAAAGATAGAGATAACGAATAAGACGTATGTTTTCTGTAAAGTTGATAAAAATCCCTGATGTAAGACCACACTTTAGAAGGAAAACTCAGGAGAACCAACATCTTTCTAAACTTTTTTGGAACGTATATGATCTAAGGTTAAATAGATTAGAGGCGTGAAGCATTAGGTTGGATATTTCTAACTTAGGATGATAGAATTTCTAACGTAAATACTAAACTGTAGGAGTAGAATCGATGTTAACTTATGAGACTAGCTTGACAGGATTTTGTGGGTAGTATCCGCTGAAAACCCTCAGGAGACAACACTCCTCCTACTAGGGACACCTAGAGGTTTAACGGCTTGTTGCACAAGCTCAGTGCAATCGGGTTCCCTGCGAAAGTGCGGTTAGGATTTTATTTTTGTGAATAAATGGTTTTGCTCGGGACGAGCAAAAGTTAAGTTTGGGGGTATTTGTTCATACCAGAATATTGCATTTTATACCGCCCATTCTTATGCTCGTTTGTTTATAGGTAGGTGCTTTTAATCCGTGTTTGCTACATATTTACAGGTTACAGGTTTCCAGTCCAAATATTGCAAATCAACACAAAATCTCCACAGTTACACCAAAATCCAGAACATCTGTCATAGACAGATAAAAGCCGGGTTCCAGTCATCCACATCCGTCTAGTACCGCTTACCAGTTCAAAAGACAGGACGAAAACAGTCGTCATTTCTGGTCAAGCGTGGGGCCCGGTGAAGATATTCAAAGATGTGTGGGGCCCAATGAAGATATTCAAAGATGTGTGGGACCCGAGGGAGATAAATTCAAATGTGTTGAAAAATGAAGCCATCATTGTTGACTATTGGAACCTGAAGCAATCATGGAAGAATATTGAAAATCTGTACATGTTTAAAAGAAGAAAAAAGCAGCATAAGAAAACCCACAAAACACGACTCCCCAACTCCTCCATATGGCCGCGGATCCGCGGCCAATAGGGCGACTCGGCCGCGGATCCGCGGCCGAGTTGACTCGGTAGCACATGGTTTTCTGGGGGTAGTTGGCACAAGGTTTTCTGGGGGTAGTTGGCACATGGTATTGCCCTAGGGTTTCAAATCTCAGCCTATAAATAGCCCAGAGTGAGCCAGAGAAGATATAGATTCTTTAGCCTCTTTTAGTGTAGTTTTGTTCTTCTTCTTCTTCTTCATCATCTTTCCTCCATAAAAATGTAGTGAGAGCATTGAGTGGATGTTAAATGAAGATGAGGGTTTTTGTATCATTCTTGTTTGTTTAGCTTCCCCTTGAGATTCTTGCTTTCTCTTGATCTTTCAACCTCTTCATTGAGCTTGAAAGTTTATGGGTTTGTTATTGATCTCAAGGGTTGTATTTTCTTATGGAATTAGTGCTTCATTTCATATGAGTTCTTTACCCTTCTCTTGATCTTGCAACCTCTTGATCGAGCTTGCAAGTTTAAGGGTTGGCTATTGATCCCATGCTTGTCTTGAGTTCTAGTTTCAAGTTCTTTTTATTGCTTATTTCTTTTTTGCTTTTTATTACCTTGCTTTACTTTCATGCACTTAAATTCCATGTCCTTACTTACTTGTAATCTTTTCTTTTCCTTTGCTCTTTTTGGTTCTTTTTGTGAATGGTTGTAATTATTGTTGTTGTTAAGAATCAATATGATATTGTAAGTTAACGTTTCTTTGCTCATTTCCTTTTCCCGTTATTTTCCATTGAACTCCGCCCAAATGATACGCAAGCGCTCCGTTAGGCACCCTACCCTAACAAGGTAACGGTGATTCCTAACCGCGACCGGTTGCGTTCGGTTTGGCCGGAGGCCAAAGCAAGAGACAAGAACGGAAGGACAAGGGTAAATAAGCCGGATTCCACGAATACCGCGCTTAAAACCCCTAATCCACGTTGTTGCCGATTGCTCTAGCTTCAATTGGTCAAGACTCGGCTCAAAGGTTTTGAGTACGGATTTCTTTAGCTTACATTTTCGTATCTTTTCTTAACAACTTTATACTTGCAAATAATACACATAGGTTAGATTGAACAAACATATACTCATTCTTTATTGACTCGTCTAAAACAAGAACGGACATACAAACATCTCCCTGTGGATCGACCCGTGCTCAACCGGCTAGCTGCATAGCGACACCGTCCTGATCGCGGTAAACTTTAGAATTTTGAACATCCGACACGCCAAAAGCGTGTGATCACTACTCCGCTTAAGAAACCTTAGGATGGACATTTCCTTGCACAGTATTATATTCATTCCTATGATCTATCCTCATCGATGTTGGTTATGATTTTGCTGCCACGATTACACGGGCAGAGAGTGCTACGGCTAGAGTTGCGTCAGCTTGAGCTCGTCACGGGCGAGGACTGACCAGGGCGTGATTCCAGAGACGTACGGTCGCGTATAGAGGCGTCGTTTTATTGTGTTTTAGCGCCATGAGCATTTGACAGATCGCTGTTACGAGATTTCCCAGATGTGCTGATCGGCACCAGAGGATTGAGCCACTGATAGAGGCCAGCCAGGATGTGATGACCATTGATATATCGCTTATTCACGATGATTGAGGCGCTGTTCAGCGTACATACGAACGAGCCAGTTGTTGCTGTAAATGACGAGATATCGCCCAGATGTTGGAGCTACTGCAGCATAAGTATATACCTAGAGATATGATAGAAGGTCGCTAGTCATCCAAGGATGAAGGACTAGGACATGTGGTTCGTTCGCTTACCCCGATGCGAGGTCATCAGATGGATTGATTCCAGCTAGAGACGACTTCACGCAGGTTCGTTGAGAGTCGATAGAGACGATCGAATGTCAGGAACCCATTTCCAAATTTAAAGTATCCGGAAAGACATGCAAGCGATTCTATAGACCCTCTAGAAGAATGAAACCCTAACTCGACATAATGACCGTGTGAAAGCCTTTGAACCTTAGGGCTTGCGGCAGTTCCATGGCGCCATTAGTGAGGCTTGGATTTGCCCTTCTACGGCTGGTCCACCGATGCTGAGGTATGTACTCGATACTATTAAACTGTACTCAAGATGTTGAGCTCTTGGGGGATTATGAGGTTTTGACGAATCGATCGGATGGTTCGACATCTTTCGGATATCATGTGATGGGATACACTGCTTGGGAGACTTCAGATACGAGTATAGCCGTTGGAGCGCAGTCCATGCAGCCACGAGAAGACGAGTCCGAATCAGTCAACATTGGAAAAAAGTGGAGTAAAGAGTTCGCACGAGATTTCGACGAGATGACGCTCCACTCCGCTGACATCAGAGATGCGATACGCATGCAGAGGCGTTGGGATGCGACCAGTTTTCGAGGAATATGCTGTGCTGAGGACGCAGATAACCAGAGAAGTGCCAGAACAGAATCGTCCCCGTTAGCACACCTGACAGGGCCGATGAGCCGATGGATTGCGAGATTGGTAATCCACAGAGGAGATAAGGACCCAGAAACAGAGGACGCCAGACCATGAACAGAAAGCAAGTAGATATCTTGCGCTGCTAGCATTGGATATACCGACACCTTCTCGACTTTGAAAGAGGATATATCGACGACGGTATTTATGATTTGTGATTTGGTGATTTGATCACGTATCCGTCACCTTAGATTTCGGTATTTTGGGGAGAATCTGTTCGCGTGATTTGGTCTTGATGGCTGAGTTCCATGATTTATGTTTTCGTGCACCATGGTTGCACCTACTGGGTATTTATATTTTGCGCATAGTTATTACGCTTGAGGTATTGATTGTGAATTCATGCCTATTTTATGCCGGTGATTTGATTTACGCTTCCAGCATAGTTTTCATGCACTTTTAGTGTTTTGATTTGGATTTTAGCACGTGATGAACGCATGTTTTGAGATACGATTTTGGTGCACACCAGATACACTAAATCGAGATTCCTTGTGCATGTCAGATGCACCTGATTTTGCTGTCAGGCACGCCCGTTGCCCTTGGCAGATGTTTCGTGCACACCCGTTGCACCTAGATGATGTTTCTGTGCACATGTATGGCACATATATGGATTTTGATTTCCGTGCGCACCATATGCACAGGGTATTCTTATATACATATTGGGAATGAATTCTTATAGAGCAGTACGCTTTCATGATATTTGCTATTTGTTTTCGTACTGAGCAGGACTAGTCAGAGGACAGTACCTAGACAGAGTTTGCATGCATTGATAGTTATCGAGGGGATTTCCAAAAAGCGAGCTATAGACTCAGTATTTACCTACGTGTCCGATATGACACGAAACGTTTAAAACAAGGAAATCCTTCTAAATTGTTTTCAAAACGGCGGAACGTACATATTAGACAAAAGGTATATACATATATGGTTATTTTTTTATAATAGACGTCCGCCACTGTGCAGTGTTATGCGCATCGCACAGCGACTTAAAAAGGTTTAGCATGCATTTCCTCCAGATATTTACATGTATAGATTTGATGTCTACATGTATAGTTCTGATTTATATCATATTGGTTTTGTTTCGGATTTGACATTTGTGTCTTTACCATGACTCCGATGATTGCGGGATGCTTGATAGAGTTTTGATTTTGAGTTATCTACTCATTACTCATGCGCGTGCATTGCGCCATGATGTGTTATGTATTGATGATTTCGGAGCCCCGACGATTTGGACTTTTTATTGAAATGTTTTAGAATTTAGGGGTTAAAATTTAAATTCGGGGGCCGAATTTCTTTAAGGGGGGAAGATTGTAACATTTCAAAAAAATAAAATATTATTTTTGGGAATTTTTATAATTTAATATTATTTTAATGATTATTTTAATATTTCGGTATAATTAAATACCGATAAATTGGGGGGAAATTTTGAAAATTATAGAAATTACTAAAAGAGGGTATTTTATGTGAATAATGAAAATTTTAAGTTTTTATGATTAGTTTGACACTAATTTAGTGCTAATCGCGATTAAAAATCGCTAATCGCGCTTTAAGCGTATTTTGTGCAAAACATGCACCGTATCATTTTTTACACTTGTTACAGATTTTTCCATGGTTTTCCTACATGTTTTTATCATGGTTGATGATTTATTGGAAAGGGAAAAGAAAAGAAAAGGAAAAGAGTATTATATTGGGTATGGGCATGAGAGAGAGTGAGGTGAGGGGTTCTCTTGACTTGGTCTCCCTTCATCATCTTCTTCATTTCTCTTCTTCTCTCCCTCTCAAGCTGCTGCCCTCTCTCCCTCCTCCTATACACCCTCACAAATCCTTCATTAAAACATCATCCCCACTTCATTAAAATGATGTACAAGCTCACAAGCAACACATTGGACCAAGAAAGCTTGCATTTTGGACACTTGGAGCAACTCAAGAATTTTCTTGAGTTGCCAAATGAGATATTTTCTGAACCACTAGCTTAGTTTTCCCATTGCTCTCATATCCATGTTAAAGTTGTAACCGATATTGTGTGGTTTTGGGGAGTTTGAAAACTTGAGTTGAGAATTAGGGTTTTAGTTGAAATCGAAGGTGAAATTAGGGTTACTAGAGGCTATACAACCCCTGTGGTGATGTTATTTTGGATTAAAACCTTAGACAAACCCCAGGCTGTGAACTTTGAATTCTGCAGATACGGAAAATTGTGAGAATTGTGTAGGGAAATTGGAATCTGCTAACATCCGGGTGACGTGAAAATTATTTTGCAAGGACAGAGACACCAGCAGGCAACCTAGGACCCCCCACTGAAACCCTAGCCCCTATATCCCAATTCAGGCCGCAAATAAAGTCTTTCTGGCAGCAAATTGCGGCCAGACCTGGTCCAAATGGGCTCGTGTTTGGTATGTAGCTCCATATCTTGTAAATTAGACCCCTGGCATGTGCAAAATTGTCCAATTTGACCTATGGTAGAATCTGGAGCCTTTTTCCTGAGTTGCTGTTTTAATTCGTGTTTTCGTTTTGCGTATTTTAAATTCTGGGTTTGTATGATTACATTTTACCTCGATTGCTTGGCGTTTATACGACGATATCGAGGATTATTTGATGGTTTTGAAAGCGTAGTCTATAGGTTCTAACCTATAAGCTTTTAAGCGTATCGTTTTGGTTTTCGCGTGTCGTTTTGGTTTTAATGCGATGCGATACGTGTGATATGTAGGTACCCCCACGATGATTCGAGACGATGAAGAAGATGAAGACGACATCGACACCGACACGCAGGATATAAGGTGAGTAGATTATATCTACGTAGGAAGTCGGGTGGATGGCGTATAGCAACCCCGCAGTTCGTGGTGATGTATACGAATACAAATACACACATATATTTTTATATGTTGATTTGAGTTTTATTGATGATAAAGATGGATTCTGGTGTTCTTGGATTAGTTTAGTGTTAGTTGCGAAACCCTAGAGTAGTGGTTGCACCCACACACGCACACACATACTTGCATACATTCTTTCTTTTACATGTGCGTATATTGGGATAGGTATATATACACATGTGTAGGGGACTAGGAGTACATATACTGGATTACAAGGATAGTACTTGGGATTTGAGATGAGTCGATGATATTGGACATAGTGCCATGAGATCGATGATATGATGTGATTCGTATTTGGGATACGACAAGTGATTTTAGCGGGCCTTTAGACATGTGTTTCACACACGCATTTATATTTATTTAGATGGATTGATTTGTACTAGACTTAGATCAGTACCCCAGATCTTGAGATATGATGATAAGGATACCTGATAATTGATGTGATGAATGTGATCTTGACCCGTACCCAGATTTGGGATGCCGTACAACGGATTTACGTACGAGCTATATATTGATGATAGATCCGCAATCTTGACTTGAGGATGTCATATTATAGATATTGTGTCGTATGTGATACTATTGAGGCGGGATCACCGACTAATGTATATATATATGTATGTATGTATATATATATGTATGTATATATATATGTATATATATATATATGTATGTATCGACTCAGATGTTAGGCGGTTTCCTTACCTTTCGTTTAGCCTGTTGGCTCAGCTCTATAGTTTAGTGTAGTTGTTAGACTAAATTCGATTCCTACCTATTTCAAAAAGTAACGAATCGTGGGTATTTTAAAAGACAGGCCAAGAGATTCTACGGATATTTCAAAGGACGTATCTTTTCTTAAAAGCATCGTAGCCCTTATTTCCAAAACACCGCGATTCGTGTTATTTCAAAAGGCACTACTGTATGACTTATATTTATATTAAATGCAGATTAGTTATCATTGTGTTTATCATTCAGCTCCCGCACATTATTGTTGTTCGCTCCGCATCGAATACTTATATTGTGATTTCGTATACCATTATTGATATCATGATGTTAGGACACCAGCACCATTATCGATGATGCATATGTTCCACGTACACATGCTTGCTGCTCACACACTTCATCATCGATAATTGCCATGTCACTACACTGTAGTACTGTTACATTCAGGATATGATCCCTTGCATGGCATACTTGTGTACATACCTATTGTACATCCATACGTGCATACATACATATTCGCACATACATAGATGATTCTCGCTGGATTTGGAGATTTGGGAACCGCAAGATACTCTTTAAAACTGATTCATTTTAAAAGAGCGGTTTCCCTCAATATGTACATATTACTATTCTATATTGCATGATATACTGATATGCTTACATTTCTTTTACATGTCGCATACATCATGCTTTTGATTATACGCATTGAGATATATTGTTTCCATGATATTTCCGGATTTGGGAACCGTGGATATTTCCAAAGAGAGTATGTAATTGTTATAAAAACCCGGTTATCCTTGATATGATATTTCAGTGCGTCCACCATGTGTTTTCTCGGTGCTGAGAGCGACATGTGAAACCCGATTCGAGGAGCGGACGAGGCCGATTGCGGGTACATGGTGGACCCGGTATGGTAACCCGGGGCGAGAACGGATCTGCTGTGTAGCTAGACGGTGAGCCTGGCAGAGGGACCACTACCTACTGGTGATAGTATTTGGGCTCGGCGGATATCCGGAGGATACCGACCGGAGTCGAGAGATGATGTGGGCCGATCAGCATTGACGGAGCCCGATATATAAGGATTTACGTGCCGATGCTAGGCACAGGTTTCATGATGTTTTCGAGTGTCGATGCTAGACACTCAAGTTCCATGATTTTGATATGTCGCGAGCGGCACATGTTGATTTATATCCTCATATTTCCATGCATATGCTTTATGATATTTACATGCATGATGTTTATTGTCATTGGGTGACACGTGGACGATTTCCACATTCATATATTGATATTGATAACATTAATCACATAGTTGGATGATATCCACTTTTTCATAGACTTCATGATATAGTCGGCATTGATTATACCTCATTCTTATGATATGTTATTACCTGAGGCACTGGCACGAGCACTTGGCACTACACTCATGTATAGATGTTACATTCCACCTTATCATACTTCAGATTTATTCATTGAGGTTTATATATTGATCGTATTGACCTAGGATTGTGTCATACATACGATTTCTGCTCTGTGATATTTTCTATTCACGAGTTGGCAACTCACCCCGGTTATGCCACAGTTCTTGCAGGTTTTTGCCGTACAGGTTCATTGCGGCTTTTCTGGCACACTGCTTCCTTTCTGGGTGATTGCATTGGTAAGTGGGTTCACTCGCATCGTGACCACCCTCGTATTATTTTATTCAGTTGTATCTAGTAATTCCATCAACCAAAACATGTATATTGTTTCAGACTTAGAAAACCAGTTGTGTATTATTTCGACCTTAGAGTCGCGCGTTGTAGTATTATGGTTTTCATGCTGATTTGGAGTTTTCCTTTGAGTTTTGATCCTCGCCCTTTGGCGTTGTATATTATATTGCTTGCATGGTTGTGACCGTCGATTGGCGAAGAGCTAGCTCCCGCTTGGGGATGCCTTTTATCATTGCATATATATTATTCTTGTTGTACCTCGTTCGGGGCCAGTATTTACAAAGGAAACTCTGCCGAAATTTTTAGAAAAGATTTGGAGGATTTAAAATGCATATTCGGCTTACCTATTTTAAAACCCTTGTTTTAGAAACTTGTTTTCTTCACTTCTTAAAACTATTTCCTTTATTTATTACTTAAAAATGATTTTAGATTTCTGGGATTTTTTGCTTACTTGGATTAGATGGGGTCCTATAAACTTCATATGATTCAAGTGCCAGTCACGGGCTATTTCGGGTCGTGACAGACAGCTTCGCGTTCCCTCGCAGCGCGCTTTCTACACTTCCTGTCGACCTAGACCGTGTGAACTGACCTCCTTAACACTTCCAACAGAGAGACGCCATCGTCCAAATCGAGTTCAGCCTCCGGATCCGCTATGGCATCCATCATCAGCTGTTTCAGCAACGCCTCCTGTGGTGGCCTTGGGAGGGCCGCGGCCGTGATCGGTGGCTCTGGAAGCTTTGCTGCATCACCGCTTGGGATTGGCACTACACTTGAAATAACTTGGGTTTGGTAGTTCCTGCAATAAGGTGAAGAAAATGGTCAGATTATGAATAAAAAAGTAAAGGTGTAGTAAAACGAATTATACCAAGGCCCAAAGAAGCGCGGAGCCTCTCTTCCTCCTCGAACGTCCTAAGGGAAGCCGCAAGAGCCTCTTTGGCAGAAATACTTGTTGAAGAAGAGAGAGTTAATAAAAGAATAATAAGGGGAGAATGGATAGGTGCAGAAGAATGTAAATGAAGTATACCCGACTTCGCAATAGAGACCAACGCTGCTTCCTCGCGGGCCAGTCGCTTGGAAGCTGCGATGGCAGCCTGAAGATCAGTATCGGTTGCAGGCATGTCAAACAAACCCTCATTGGTTCCATATTCGCACAAGCCCTCACTATAGGGAGCATGGGGTTCCTGACCGAATACCACATCAGTAGAGAATAGAGATTTCTTCTTCTGTGAACGGACATCAACAGCCGAAGGTAAAGGCTTTTGCTTAACAGGCATCTTCGGACGGCAGGTCCCGATCTCCGAACCAATGCCCGATTCCGGGGACGCCATGGCTACCGCAGTTACAGGAACATCCGGCCGAAGCTTATCAGGAAAAGCTCGTGGGTCTATAGCCGTAGTGATTTCTCTTAAAGAAGGACGAACGGCTGCTCGTCGCTTAAAAAGGACCGCTGGATTACTGAATGGGACGGCATTCTTATGGTCGAGTAGCAGCCGTATCTCCTCCTTGACAACAGCAACGGTCGCATGCTGGTACCACGCCACGTAAGCGTTCGAAGCTTTCGGCACATAGCTCGGTTCACTGACAAGGAAATGGGACCCCGTATTTAATCGCATAAAAGGTTGCGTTGCACTGCGAATACCCTCCTCCGTAGCAACCGGTTCGACCAAGAACGCCTCAAGAGGGATACCCTGATTATAGCCCGACTGTTGAGCGAAGCGGTGCAGGTTGTACCTGTTCTCATCGAAAGACGCGACCGGAACGTTGGGATGTCTGGCCTGAATTTTAGGGGCAGATGCTATTTGGTTTTATCCATCCACCTCTCCGAAGATGCCAAGTTGATTTATAGCACCGTGTATTGGAGGTTTAGACGGAGGCGGCCGTTGTAACAGATTTCGTCAGATTCCCCCTCATTGTGAGGGGTTTTTAATTGTAGGGACACTCTTCCCTGCAGGCGCAAACCCCTGCAGTTAATTACACTACCGCATCGCGGTAACCACTTTCTCCTTCTCTAGATGGTCACTTCGTGTCGTGTGTGTTTGTTTTGTTTTTGGTTGCCCGTGGATTGTATACGGAGACTAATTTATGTTGTCGCCCATAGGGCGTGGATTAGTCCTGTCACGCCCCGCTTCGCAGTGTACGGCGAAGGGGACGCGACGAGGTCCGCTACGTATATACTCAGAAGTACATACGCTAAGCGTATCTAAGCAATATAAAATTAATACACAAGAGACAAGATATAAAAGAACAGCAACTTTTATTTATTAACATTCTTTGTACAATACATGAAAGGAAATACAACTAAAATAAAAAGATGCCTAAACAGTGGCATAACAGGAAATGAAAAGTACAGAAAGAAAAAGTGTACAATGAAACTACAGTGCAGGGTCTTCAGTAAATTGCTCCAAGTCTTCTTGCGATGGCTCGATCTCTGCCGGGTCCAAGTCACCTGACGACATTCAAAGAAGAGAGAAACAGAATGTCGTCAGCGAACAGGTCGCTCGGTAAGTCCCAAAGGTAAGAGGAAAGTAGAATAAGACAGAATAAGAAGATATATTTTAAAGTTGTATTATCCTGTAGTAATGTCGTATTAACGTTGTTGTTTGTAGCTTGGTACAGAAGGATACCAGTGTATACGACGGGAGTCTCTATATGCCAGAGACTAGGGACACGTATAGTATAAGGAACCGTTTATGCCATGGTACAACAGCAACTAGATTCATGTTAGGTGTATTAAGTCTGACCACCTCGTGCAACCTTTAACACCTTCCGTACCAATCTACCCCTTAAACCCCGCGATGTCTTGTTTGTATTGTTATCTTGTAAAATTGTATTGATTGTATGAGTGATTGACTGACTGACCGAAACCATGATATCAGGAAACAGTTATAACCGTCGAGTCATGTAAATGGAATACTGAGAATCATGTAAAAGGAATATATATATCCATGGTTCGGTTCAGTCAAATTGTATAAATTGATAATTGTATTCATGGATTCATGTGTTCATTTTGAATTGGAAACTTGTATGTTATAGATTGACTTGAATCATATTCAAGTCAGATTAATCAGACTCAAACCCGAGTCAGACAATCAGGGATGTGAATCGAAGTCTCATAATTGCTAGGGTCCTTAGGGTAATTTATAAAACGTGAGGGGGTTTTATGTAAAAATACTTTTATATACTTTTCAAAATACGCCTCAAGTATTTATTGTTCGTTTTTAGAGTTGTAATGAGGGTGGATTTTATGTTGTGACACTTCTAGTGAAAATATTCTAGTTTTATAAATAAGAGTATTTATCTGTAATATTGATTATTTGAAGTTCATGGTATTTTAGTATAAACTTTATTCTTGTGATTTTTAGAAAAAGGTGGAAAATTTATATTTTAATAAAATAGGTATTTAAATGAAATATATATATATGTTTATACAAAAATAATTTTAATAAATATTTTATATTCCAAAAATCTTATTTTCTTAAGATGTCGTATTTTAAACATTTCGAGACCGAATGCTCCTTGCGGAGGTCTGAATCTCGCACTACTAAGCCCGAGGGTGCACGATAAACCGTACTATCCCTAACAGGTTCCCCAAAGATGGGTTGTAGCGGCGCTTTGCAAAGATTGTAAAATACTAATCTTTTAGAAAACGGTTTTATAAAGTAAAAGGTATGTATTTGCAAGTAAATTTTCCGTATTTTAGATTCTAGGGTTTCCTAAGCCAACTAGCCTATTTCTAAATGGTCTAAACGACAAGTCGTTAGAAGCCTCAAATCGCCTCTTCACCGCCAATTGTGGCCAGGTAAGTACAAGTGAGGAAGAAGGGATCCGCTCACGAATCGTGAGACGGGCCTTTTAAAGTTACCTAAGCTCTCTTGCCTAACCTAGACACCACAAATTCAGCTTTAGATAAACGATCGATGTCCACAACTTATCGTGTTTTCCTAATACAAGGTATTTATTTAAAAGTGTATCAAATCTAAAACTTTTAAGAATGATTTTATTAAGATTATGGTATTTAAATGAAAGTTTCGTTTTATCGTATTCTAAGTTTTGATGATGTCGTTTAGGGTTATATTTGCGTGTGTGTGGAGGTAGGTCATTACCTCGTGCTCCACTTTAAATATATAGTAAGGTTAAGGGGTTAAATGTGAAATTGAAACATGATGGTATTAAAGTGAAAAAATAGGGTAAATTGAAAAGGTTATCATTTCATTTGAGAAAACTTGTTCAAATTGATTTTTAAAAGTTTAATAGTCAAGATAAAGATGTTTAGACATGAATGTATTGGTTAGAAGTGAAATTTTATAGAAAACCGAGTCGGAAATCGGATTTGTTCCGATTCCGTTGGGTTTCGTAATTTCGTATTTTAAAGAAATAGAAAGGGGGATAGAATGGGACTTACGGGTTTCGATCTATACTAAGGAGTGTAGGGGAAACAAAGAAGTTGCCGAGGCGTTGCTTCGTCGCCAGTTGTTTCTAAAAACGTCGCCGGAATTCCTGCCGGAATTTCGTCGGAGCTTCGCCGAGAACTTGTTTTCAACGTGCACACTTCTTGGAAAAATTTTGAGAGAGTGATCCTAGGGTTTTGGGGGTGAGAGGGTAGTGTGTAGGGTTAGTATTTATAGGGTTAGGCTAGGGTTAGAGTAGATGAAAAGTTAAAAATAAAAATGTGATAAAATGTAATAAAAATGTATTAAAAGTGGAGTAATTGGGGTTTTTTAAGAGCTCTGGAAGTGGTCTGAGGCTGAAATTTTGCAGGTGCATAGGGAATATGAAAAGACACAACTTTCATGTTAGGGCCGTCGCCGGAATCGGCCGACTCAGGGGTGACTCGGCCGTGACTCGGTTGGAGCACTGAGTCGGCCGAGTCGAGGCTGAGTTGGCCGATTCCCGGCCGAGTCCGGTGGCCAGGATCCACCCCGACGGTTCATCTAACTCCTGCAAGTGTTACATCTTTGGGTGTAGTGGGGTTTTTGTGAGATATACACGTGTAAACTCTTGGTATTCTAAAGGTTTTAAAAAAAATCAATATTAAATAATGTGGGGTATGGGATTTGAACTCTGGTGGCTTGGTTCAGCAGTGCAAGGTATTACCAATGAGCTACAAGCTCTTGCTTGTAATTATGGTGTGAAATAAATACTTAAAGAGATATCAGCAACATTAAATACTCCAAGTATACTTTGAATTTAAATCAATTCTATGTATACAAAAATTGGAGTTGTTACAATCTACCCTCCTTACAAAAAATTTCGTCCTCGAAATTTATAACTTTTATTTGAGGACTAGTTTACAAAGAGGTGAGGATATCTTGCACGCATTTCATCTTCCCTTTCCCAAGTGGATTCTCCTGAAGTATCTTTCCTCCACATTACCCGGACCAAGTTAACTTCCTTGTTCCGAAGTGTCTTCACTTTCCTGTCCAGGATCTCCACAGGTTGTTGCTCACAAGACAAGTCAGGTTATATAGTGAGCTCAGAATAATCAAGTACATGGCTGGGGTCACTCACATACTTTCTGAGTTGGGATATGTGGAACACGTTATGCACTCCTTCCAATAAGGGTGGAAGCGCTAAGCGATATGCCACTTCACCGACTCGTTCGAGTATGTCGAACGGTCCAATGTATCTCGGACTCAATTTACCCCAGCTTCCAAATCGGATCACTCTGCGGTTCGGAGATATCTTCAAGAATACATGATCTCCTGGCTGGAACTCCAAGTGTCGTCTCTTCACATCAGCCCAGTGTTTATGTCGATCTTGGGCTATGCGCATCTTTTCCCTGATAGTACGAACCACATCAACGGTTGCTACTATCATCTCTGGTCCAAGAAGTTCCCTATCTCCGATGTCGTCCCAACTTAATGGTGATCGACACTTCCTTCCATACAATGCTGCAAAAGGTGACATTCCTATGCTTGCTTGGTAGCTGTTATTGTACGCGAACTCCACAAGATGCAGGTGATCTTCCCACGATCCTTTGAAGTCTAGCATACAAGCTCTGAGCATATCCTCCAAGATCTGAATAGTTCGTTCCGACTGACCATCTGTTTGTGGATGATAAGCCGTGCTGAAATTCAGACTTGTTCCCAAGCATGCTTGCAGACTCTGCCAAAATTGCGATCGGAACCTGGTGTCACGATCGGAGACAATGCAGACCGGTACTCCATGAAGTCTCACAATTTCCTGTATGAGTTCATGGGTATCAGAGATAGTACATTATGAAGAGTTTAAATCTTAAATAGATTGTTACCTCCATGTACTTCTTTGCTAGTGTCTCAGTTGATTGGCCAACTCGAAATGGGATGAAGTGAGCCGGCTTTGTGAGTCGATCCACAATGACCCATATAGCATCGTTACCCTTTGTGCTGCGAGGAAGAGCAGTCACAAAGTCCATCGTGATGTGCTGCCACTTCCATTCTGGGATTAGTAACGGTTGAAGTAGTCCAGCTGTCCTGTGATGTTCAGCCTTTACTTGCTGACACACCAAACATTTTGCGACCTGTGATGTTCAGCCTTTACTTGCTGACACACCAAACATTTTGCAACGCTTCTGGCTACTTCACGCTTCATTTCATACCACCAATAATTCTGACGTAGATCTTTGTACATTTTGGTACCTCCAGGATGTACTGAATAGGGAGAGATGTGAGCTTCTTTCATTAACTCTTCCCGAACAGGACCTTTTGGTACACACAACCTGCTGCCGTATCTCAAAGATCCGTCTTCATGGATGATGAAGTCTGTTCTGAGTTCATTCTCCACTTGTTCTCTGATCCTTTGCAACTTAGCGTCACTTGCTTGAGCTGCTTTGATCTGATTGACAATGGTTGATTGAACTTGTAGATTCATCAAACTTGAAGTATTACCTGGCATGACTACTTCAATCTCCATCTGATGCAAGTCTTGCTGAAGCTTCCACTGAGCGGTGAGATTCATCGATAAGGGTTGGCGACTAAGAGCATCAGGTACTATGTTCACCTTCCCTGGGTGATATTGCAAATTGATGTCAAAGTCCGCCATGAGTTCTAACCATCTTCTCTGCCGCATATTCAACTCCTTCTGAGTAAACACGTACTTCAGACTTTTAAGATCTGTGTAGATGTTCACTCGTTCACCAAGTAAATAATGACGCCAAATCTTGAGAGCAAAGATGACGGCTGCCAACTCCAGATCATGCGTCCAACTCCAGATCATGCGTCAGATAATTGCACTCATGAGTCTTCAGTTGTCTTGAAGCATAAGCCACAACCTTACCGTGCTGATGTAGAACGCATCCTAATCCCTTACCTGATGCATCACAATGCACTTCGAATCCTCCAGATTGATCCGGTATTACGAGAATAGGTGCAAATGTCAATCTTGACTTGAGTTCTACGAAAGCTTGTTCGCATGCTTCTGACCACACAAATTCTTCATCTTTTCGTGTGAGCTTGGTCAAAGGTGTTGCTATCTTTGAGAATCCTTCAATGAACCTTCTGTAATATCCAGCTAAACCCAAGAAACTCCGAATGTCCTTCACTGACTTTGGTGTAGGCCATTCGCTAACTGCTGAAACTTTAGCTGGATCCACAGAAATTCCTTCTCCTGATACGATATGTCCAAGAAAACTAACTTGATTTAGCCAAAACTCACACTTGCTGTACTTGGCATAAAGCTTATGTTGTCGAAGAGTTTCCAGGACAATTCGTAGATGTTCTGCATGCTCTTTCCGACTCTTAGAATACACCAGGATGTCGTCGATGAAGATGATAACAAACCTGTCTAAGTACTCCAGGAAAACTTGATTCATTAGGTTCATAAATATTGCTGGTGCATTGATCACTCCAAATGGCATCACTAAAAATTCGTAATGTCCATAGCGAGTTCTGAAAGCTGTTTTGTGAATATCAGCTTCCTTGACCTTCACTTGATGATAACCTGAACGAAGATCCAATTTAGAGAAAACACAAGATCCACTTAGCTGATCGAATAAATCATCAATGTGTGGGAGTGGATACTTGTTCTTTATAGTGACTTCGTTCAAGGCCCTATAGTCGATGCACATTCTGTATGAACAATCCTTCTTCTTCACCAGTAGTACAGGTGCTCCCCAACTTGAAGTGCTGGGACGAATCCATCCTTTCGCCAATAACTCGTCCAACTGTGTTCGGACTTCCTTCAATCCTTCCAGACTTAATCTATAAGGTGCTTTGATTACCGGTTGGGCTCCTGGTACTAGATCAATACTGAATTCAAGAGCTCGATCGGGAGGCAAACTTGATATAACGTCAGGAAATACATCGTCGAACTCTCGAACTACCTCTGGTCTTAATTCTTCTTTTGCTTGAGCTGCTACAACCACTGCTTCTCTTGGCTTCGCTTTATAGGTACTTGGCTCCAGGGTACGGTCTCCGCTCTTGAAATAGAAGACCGGATGGTCTGGAATCTCGAATACTACCCTCCTTTGACGACAGTCGATGGTAGCATAAAAAGTTCCAAGCCAATCCATTCCTAGAACCACATCGAAGTTCGTATGTCCAGTGCTTTGAAGTCAGCATAAAACTCTCTGCTGCAGATGACGACTGGACACAAGTTGTATCCCATAGTTGCCTTTAGAACGCCATTTCCGGAACTGACATTCCAGCTGGATACAAGCAGTGAGAC
The DNA here is from genome assembly GCA_030015575.1 of Agapanthus africanus. Lineage (NCBI taxonomy): Eukaryota > Viridiplantae > Streptophyta > Magnoliopsida > Asparagales > Amaryllidaceae > Agapanthus > Agapanthus africanus. The sequence goes on from JASDDO010000006.1 coordinate 290,558,830, forward strand.
TGGAATCGCATGGGTTCGGACAAACGGTTGCGACATAAAGCAGTGGGATGCTCCAGTATCAAACAGTGCAACTGCAGGTAGTGAGGCTACTAGAATTGTACCTAAGGTATATAGAATATGTTTTAGGTATAGGGAAAGTGTGTAGATAACCAAGTCTAAAAAATAAGTTTGAGAAGTAAGGTTTACCAGTAATGACTTGGCCAGTGGCCTCAGCTTCTTCCACGGACATCGTGAAAGCCTGGAACTTTGGTACATTCCTCCTGGCCTGAAAAGCATTCCTCGGAACGTTCCTTTGAGCTTGATGGAACTGACGAGGAGGTGGTGCAGCTTGTGGTCCTCTGGGTGGTGCGGGTAGTGCAAGTTTTGGAGCAGGGGCTTGGATGGCTGGACGTGTTCATAACATAATATTGCATTTTGTATTCCCCATTCTTATGCATTTAAGAATAAAAACAGGTGCTTTTGACCCATGTTTGCTACATTTTACAGGTTACAGGTTCTTAGCGCGAAAACAGTGAAAAAGACAAAAGACGACACAAAAAGAGACTTTTGACCAACAAATAGGAGGATCTTAGTCAAGCCTAAAAACGAAGAATAGTTCTCAATCAATAAGGCAACTCAAGGTCCAAATTGTCATGGCAAACTGTTAAAGGATCGGTACAAGTGTTCACTAAAGTTCTGGAATCACTGCAGAAACCCAAATGGAAAAAGAAATAAAGAAACAAGAAGCCCAGAAGAACCAAACCAAGCCCAAGAAAAATCATGAGCTGAACTCATCAAAGGGCCACGGATCCGCGGCCCAAGCGAGCCCATGCCGCGGATCCGCGGCCGTCCTATGCACGTGCTTCGAGAAAATTTTACCAAAATTCTGTGACGGCTCTGAAAAGATTTTCTAGGGGTATATTTGTAACTTTAGACATGCGGTGCAATTGTAAACCTAGGGTTTCTATGTCCTATAAATAGAACCCAAGACCTTGTATTTTCTTATGCCTCTTCTCATGAATAAAATTCTGTTTTCTTGAAGTTAGAGCGCATCAACAGTAAGTAGGTTATTTTCCTTGCAGTAGTTATAATTTTTCATATCTGTTCTTATTTTCTCGCCTTAATTTAATTTAGTTTAGCTTTTATTAACTTGCAATCGATGTTTTCTCTCTTTAATAAACTCTTGTTTTTTGTCATCCCCTCAATGAGCGAGTAGTTTCCTCGCTTGTTAGGGTTAGGAATAGGGAAGGATTTGAGAGATGAAGATCTCTCATCTCTTTTCGTTGCTAAACTTTTATGAACATTAGAACTCCATGCATACCTTTTTATTCCGCTCCCTACGGCACTTTTACCCTCAAGGTAACAGTGATTCTGTAGTCTAAAGGCCCGGATTTTAAGGTTTTCCATGGAGGTTAGGGTAAAGATTAAGAAAGGAAGGACAAGGATCTAGAGGAAGAATCAATCTTCCCAATCATCCTAATCCCCTTTGTTAAGATTTACCATAACACTAATATGATACATTTAATTAATGGCAATGGAAAGAGATGTAGATCTTTGTTTACCAAATTTTCCCTAGACCTAATCCTAGCAAGTTTCTAATCCTGGTCTTATACAAGTTCAATTTTTAGGTTTAACTATAAATCCAAACACCATTTGGAATTAACTCGTAAAAACTTAAAGGAGATTTACACATCCCTGTGGACCGACCCGTATTCACCGGCTAGCTTCATGCGACGCCGTTCTTGATTGCGGTAAATATTTTTGATCGACAAAACTTCTATCAATCAAATGGCGCCGTTGCCGGGGATGGCGTAAAATTTTCTTTTTGTAATTTCGGGTTAATCTAAAATATAAAAAATCATAAAAATCTGAAAAATTCCAAAAATAAAAAAAATAAAAAAATTTTATCATCTTTTATTGTTTGAAGGGTTTTCTTTGTGGATCTTTGCAGGATTGACGGATCTGAAACAACACAGAAGGGGACACAGAAAAAGATACATCAAAACAGCAGGAGATTGAAAGTACAGAGCAGCTGAAGAAATTTGGAGACCTAAAGCCCCCAAGAAGCCGCGTTTCCACGGCACTTACCTGGTTAAGACCGCGCTTCCGCGGCGTCCTGTGGAGTTCTCTGGAAAAAAATTGGATGGTTTGATTTCTTTCTCCTTCCTCTGCAAATCCCCATATATCTTCTGTCAAATCTTCTGCAGGATTCTTTGCGCTAAAAATCTTCTTCCCCCTTCCAATAATTGATTTTCTGCAGGATTCTTTGCGCCGTGCTAAAAAGCAAATTGATTGCAAGTGATTTACTGCTTTGCATACTTTAATCTGACTTTAAGGGGCTATTGACCAATTCAGATTGGGTGGGGATTTCATCACCCTTCCCAGGACCCCAGAAATCACTTAAAGCATTTGCATTGACCACTTTTAATTTAAAAAATATTAGACTCAGCCCTAAGGACCTCGAGCTCAATAGGACAGAGGACTAGTATAGGCATCGGCCGTTTATCCTAACCGACATTGCGGTGTCTAGGCTAGTGGTTTTTAATTAGGCCCACTGTAGTGGTGGTTCCTTCCCACTTACCTGGCCGTACTTGTCCGTGAAGAGGCGGTTTGAGGTCCTATCTCTAGCCCTTTGGAACAGTTAGGAGCTGTCTAGCTGACCTAGATGACCCTAGACTTAGGCCTGATTGTGCATGTGTAGTTAATTGCATTTGTGTCACTAGTCTCTTTTCAAAATCTTTTTGCAAAAGCTCACTTAAAAAGAAAAAGAAAAATCTTTTCAAAACTTGCAACTTGTCGCTAAAGAATCTTTGCACGCACTTACACCACTTCTTCTCATTGACGTTTTCTTACCTTCACATTATGTCTTTCATCTTTCGACTACACTAACCCATTTAGTGTATGTCCGGTTGGACTAGGGACCCTAGCGCCCGATTAGTCCGTGTTTCGTTGGTACCGACCGACGAACCTTTCGACTCCGAAGTCGAAATCTTGTCCACTTCTTCACTTTCACCATCACATTCTTCCGAAGGTATGTCGGGATACGATCCTAACAATACCTTACCGACGGGAAGGATTCCACCTCCGTTAGGTGCGAATAACCCGAATCTTCCGCCTGTCGAAGCGCCCGCACGAGTCGCGCTCCAGGATCTTTTCTACCCCGTCCGCACCGCCCTTCCTACTTGTCTTTCCCTCCCACCGGCTAATGGGGACAATTTTGAGATCAAACCCCACTTCATCAACATGCTGCCTAAGTTTCATGGTTTGGAATCCGAAGATGCATATATCTTTATCAACAAATTCCAAAACGTTTGCGCCATGATGAAAACTACCCAATTAAGTGATGACGCTATAAGGCTAAGGGTCATTCCTTTCACCTTATGTGACCTAGCCGAGAAGTGGCTATACAACACCGCATCACACTCAATTAGAAATTGGGACGAGTTTGTAAAAGCTTTTCTTAAAAAGTTCTATCCTCATCACAAAACTGCAAAAATCCGTAATGAAATTATACAATTTTCACAGCTTCCTGCCGAACCATTTTGGAAATGTTTTGAAAGATTCAAAGACCTACTCATTCAATGCCCTCACCATGGGATCGAAAGATGGCAACTTTTCCAAACACTATACGAGGGATTGAACCCGGCAACGAAGCAGTTGCTAGAAACCATTAGTCAAGGTCACTTTCTGTCCAAGTCTAGTGAGGAAGCGTGGCAGTTTCTTGAGGATCTTAGTGAGCAAACAATTCAATGGGAGAGCACCAAGACCACATCATCTTCTTCTATTGGTCAACCTAGGGCAGGCATACATCAAGTAGAGATGTCAATTGCTATGAAGGCCGAGATGGCCGCTCTTACGAAAAAGCTAGAAGCACTTGAGACCAAAATCTCAGCACCTTCTCATGCCCCTGTTGTGCCCCCACGAACTGTTTGTGCTTGTTGTTCGGATCCATCATATCTCACCGAAGAGTGTCCTTACACTGCTTCTACTCAAGGACAAGATCAAGTCAATGCTGCCTTTCAGCAACGACAAAGAAATGATCCATACTCTTCGACATACAATCCGGGTTGGAAGAGCCACCCTAATTTCGCTTGGAACCACACTCAACAATCCCAAGGAAACAACAATTTTCAAAGGGCTCCTCCTCCACAACAACAAGCACCTTCACAAACTCAATTTCAGCAGCCTCTCCAACAGCAACCTTACCCTAATCAGATGAACAATTTTGTGCCCAACAATTTTGTTCCCCCTCAACATGCTGTTAGCTCGCTCGAAAGAAGTCTAGAAGCATTCCTAAAGCAATCTGCACAGTCCACAGCTAGGATAGAGACTTCGGTTCAATCTTTGGTGCAAAACAGTGCCTCACACGATCAAAGCATCAAAGCTATTGAGGCACAAATTGCACAACTCAACGCAGCATTGAAAGAGCGAGAGAAAGGAAAGCTTCCATCTCAACCACTCCCAAATCCCGGTCACGCACATGTTACACATGAACAGCAGAATCATAACGTGAATGCTGTGACTACGTTGAGATCCGGAAGAGTGCTGCAAAACAATATGGGTATTCACCATGACACCTCTGCCGGTGGTTCTTCATCTTCCTCTTCTTCTTCGTTAGAGCCTATTCTCCATCCTTCACATGGCTCTACTTCTTCTAGCTCGAACGGACCCTCTTCTCACAACACGAACACATCTACACGGGGTTCCGTTCCAACTCAACAATCTGATCCGCAAAAATTGGACTCAACTACTTTTCAAAATGTTCCTTTTCCAAATCGGTTGAGATCCAATAAACCAACTCCACAGATGGAGAAGATTGTAGAGTTGTTTAAGCAGGTTAGTATAAATATCCCTCTTTTGGATGCAATCCAACAAGTTCCTTCATATGCAAAAATCCTAAAGGACTTATGCACCAAAAAGAGGAAGTCACAAGTACCAAAGAAAGTTTTCGTGGCTAGTGCTGTTAGTGATGCTCTTGTCAATTCTTTACCCCCAAAGCACAAGGACCCCGGTTGTCCTACTATTTCGATCACAATTGGGAACAAGACCATCAATAGAGCACTATTAGATCTTGGTGCTAGTGTCAATTTGCTACCATATTCGGTGTACGAACAATTAGGCATTGGAGAGCTCAAGCCTACTCATTGTACTCTCCAAATGGCCGACCGATCAATCACCCACCCTAGGGGAGAGTTGGAGGATGTGTTAATTAGAGTAGGGGATTTCATTTTCCCCGTGGACTTTATTGTTATGGATACACAGCCTGTCGCTAACCCCCGTAATCAAATTCCGGTGATACTTGGTCGACCATTCCTCGCGACTTCTAACGCGTAATCAACTGTCGTAATGGTTCAATGAATCTATCTTTTGGCAAGATGACAGTTGAACTTAACATTTTCAAGTTAGGAAGTCAGCCTTGCGAGCCTAATTCTAGCGTACTTGATGTGTGCTCGATCGATGAGATCGCGGAGGAGGACTGTGAGTTCGAGAATTTCATGTTTGATCACAGTAATATTGACGCCACTAGTGCGTTCCTCCTAGAATCCGACACAGCTTTCACGACGGACAAAGATTATGAGTGTTTCACCTTTGTTGATGATCTTGAAGACTCTCCACCCGAGTTTGAGTCTTTTGCTTTTTCAGATGAGTTAGTTGAACCATCCGACTCGGTAGCGTACACTCAATTTGAACCTTTGATGGAATCCTTCGAGTTTGAAACAGTTACTCCATTGTTACCATCTATTGTTTCACCACCCAAACTCGAACTAAAGCTTTTGCCGTCGCACCTAAAATATGCTTATCTAGGTGAAAATGAGACCTTACCCATTATCATCTCGGCCTCTCTAGCTCTTGAGCAAGAGAAGGCTCTTTTAACGGTCTTATACAATAATCGGCAAGCTTTCGGCTGGTCTATGGCGGACATCAAGGGGATTAGTCCCCTCATAGTCGAACATCATATACACTTGATGGATGATGCCAAGCCGGCACGGGATCCACAAAGACGCCTCAACCCCATCATGAAAGAGGCAGTCAAGAAGGAGATTGTTAAGTGTCTTGATAGCGGTATCATTTACCCTATCTCGGATAGCCAATGGGTTAGCCCCATTCATGTCATGCCAAAGAAATCAGGCATCACGGTCATCACCAATGAGGCAAATGAGTTAATTCCCACTCGCACCCAAACTGGGTGGCGAGTCTGCATCGACTACCGGAAACTCAATGCCGCGACAAGGAAGGACCACTTTCCCTTACCATTCATTGACCAAATGCTAGAACGATTGGCGGGGCATGAATTCTACTGCTTTTTAGATGGATATTCCGGTTATAATCAAGTCCCCATAGCCAAAGAGGATCAAGACAAGACTACATTTACTTGTCCCTTTGGCACTTTTTCTTATCGTCGCATGCCCTTTGGGTTATACAATGCACCCGCTACATTTCAGCGGTGTATGATGGGGATCTTTTCGGACATGGTGGAGAAGTTTTTGGAAATCTTTATGGATGATTTCTCCATTTTTGGTGACTCCTTCGATGAGTGTTTACGACATCTTGATGCAGTTCTCACCCGCTGTAGGGAAAAGAACCTGACTTTGAATTGGGAGAAGTGCCACTTTATGGTACGAGAAGGCATTGTCTTAGGACATGTCATCTCGCAAAACGGCATAGAGGTTGATAGAGCTAAAATCGAAGTCATTTCTAATCTTCCTCCTCCTAAATGCGTCAAAGATATCCGAGCTTTCCTTGGCCATGCCGGTTTCTATAGACGGTTCATCAAGGACTTTAGCAAGATTGCTAGACCCTTGACTCTCTTGTTGGCCAAGGACGCTACTTTTGTTTTCGACTCAACTTGCATGAAAGCGTTCGAGTCTTTGAAACACTCACTCATTTCTGCGCCCATCCTTTCATCTCCAGACTGGACGCATCCCTTTGAAATTATGTGCGACGCATCAGATTTTGCAATTGGTGCTGTTCTCGGACAGCACATTAACAAGATGCCGCATGTAATTTACTACGCTAGCCGAACATTAAATGAAGCCCAATTAAACTACACAACAACAGAAAAAGAGTTTTTAGCGGTTGTGTTTGCACTTGAGAAATTTCGGCCTTATTTAATCGGCTCTCCAGTTATAGTGTACACGGATCACTCAGCTCTTCGCCACCTTTTTGCGAAGAAGGATGCTAAGTCTAGGCTCATACGTTGGATCCTCTTGCTACAAGAATTTGACCTTATCATACGGGACAAAAAGGGATGTGAAAACGTAGTGGCCGATCACCTTTCACGACTTCCTTCGTCGCCTACACTTGAACTGCCTATCACTGATGCTTTCCCCGATGAGCAACTCTTGACTGTTTCTTGCGAACCATAGTTCGCCAATATTGTAAACTACTTAGCCACCGGCTTGATACCTAAAGATTGGTCGAAACAAGATAAACTTCGATTTTTGTCCCAAGTAAAGCATTTTTACTGGGATGAACCTTATCTTTTTAAATATTACCCCGACCAAATCATTCGTCGGTGTGTGCCAGAAAATGAGGTCAAGAGTGTGCTGTCTTTTTGCCACGATCAAGCATGTGGCGGGCACTTTGGCCCAAAGAAGACAGCCGAGAAAGTTTTGCAGTGTGGTTTCTATTGGCCACGACTCTTCAAAGATGCTTTCGAATACTGCAAAACTTGCTCCCGGTGCCAACACTTGGGCCGGATATCGCGGAGAAACGAAATGCCGCTCCATCCTATTTTGGTTGTAGACATTTTTGATGTTTGGGGTATAGACTTCATGGGACCATTTCCCAACTCTTTTGGAAATGTGTATGTTCTTTTGGCTGTTGACTATGTTTCAAAATGGATCGAGGCGGTGCCTAGTCGAAGGAATGATAACAAGGTTGTCGTTCGATTTCTAAAAGAACACATCTTTTCTCGATTTGGGCACCCTCGCGCGATAATAAGTGATAATGGTTCTCACTTTTGCAATAGGACTTTTGAGTCCTTAATGCCAAATACTCTATCACCCATAAGCTGTCAACGCCATACCATCCCCAAACATGTGGGCAAGCCGAGGTCTCGAATCGACAAATTAAGCAAATCTTAGAGAAGACGGTTTCTAAAAACCGTAAAGATTGGTCACTAAAATTGATCAACGCACTATGGGCTTTCCGTACTGCATACAAGACCGATCTTGGCATGTCTCCATACCGGCTTGTTTACGGGAAGGCTTGCCACCTTCCAGTAGAAATTGAGCATAAGGCATTTTGGGCCATTAAAGAGCTGAATCTATCTTTAGGAGATGCGGGCAGCAATCGAAAGCTGCAATTGAATGAACTAGAAGAGCTGCGGGATGAGGCATATGATAATGCCGCGATTGCTAAGAACCGAGTTAAGGTATTCCATGATAAAAACCTTTTGCGAAAGACATTTAAACCAGGTCAACAGGTTTTATTATATGATACTCGGTTACATTTTCATCCCGGCAAGCTCCGTTCTAGATGGAGAGGACCCTTTGTAGTCCGCACCGTTTATCCGCACGGTGCGGTTGATCTTGAGAATCCAGAAGACGGTACTTTATTCAAGGTAAATGGACATCGATTGAAACTGTTCTTCTCAGCGGACCATTCGGAGGAGCTCCTGCTTTTACAGGAGCCGATTTACACCGATTGATTTTCCTCCGCCTTCACCCTCGAATTTCCTTTTTTCCAAAACTTTATTTCAAATAAGTTTGAGGGTGTATATAATATGTAAATATAATAATAAGCAGGAACTCGCCGATATTATCAACCCACTTGATGCAGCATGACAGTGAGGACACTGTCCATTGTAAGTTTGGGGGTATGTTCGGTAAGTTTTTCCTTTTGCATTCATATGTATATTTCTGCATTGCATCTTTATATAAAAAAATCATAAAAATTTGAAAATTTGAAAAATAAAAAAAATTAGAAAACAGAAAAACCCATAAAAATTAAAAAATTCAAAAATTATAAAAATTAATGTATTCAATTCTGGTTAATTGACTTGAGTTTGATAAATAGGTTAACTGGCCAGGAAAAACTAAATCTTAGACTTAGCAAATTAAAAACCCTAAAAATAACCTTTCTTAGAGTTTAACGGTAGAAAGTATATGTCTTTGTAGGTTATTTAGAAATAGGCAAATTTTGGATTCACTTCTTGGGCTAAGTCGAAACGAAGGAAAAGTATTAAAACTTTTATTAGAGAATAAGTTTGAAAAATAGTTCCTAGCTTAAGTCTAGATTCTGAAAACATATACCCTACAAAACGCACAAACACGCACCTTGAAACTTGGATTAGTAGAAGAGACCTTGAAATACTCTTGTCTAAAGTCCTTAGCACAAAAAAAAAAGTGAATAAAGAATAAAAAAAATGGACACTGGTTTTTGTGATTACTTAAGGCTGTAAAAATAGAAAAATATTTAGCGAGGGTGCTTCATCACCTAGTGCCTTAGACCAACTGGTTTGGGAGTCACTGCTAAAGCCTTGGGTGTTGCAAAGCTAGGAAGTACGCTTTAAAGTGCTAACGCATCTTGTAATCGGTTGTTGGTACCTCAAGAAGTATTAAAAGTCGCATGAAGGATGTGTAAGCAAAAATTCAATTAAAAATTCACCAATTAATAAGTGCTTTGGACAATGGACGAGAGTACGATTGCTTGATTTGAATTTCCAAGTGCAGGGGTGATTTTTACACACACGTGGGGATATGTGATTAGAGTTTAGATGAGAGAAAGGAGTGAAGAATAAAACTTGTATTTTTAATAGAGTTGATAGAAACTCCTAAGTAGAGATGAAACCCTAGAAGGAAAACTTAAGAAATGCCGAAAGCTAGGTAATTCTACAGGATATATATAATCTTAAGTTAAATGATGAGGAAGTGTGAAGAATATGGGTGGATAATTTGCGGGTCGACGATAATAGAATTCCTTGTTAGAAAACCTAATTAGAAAACAAAAGTCGAAAAACCAAATTGATAGGATTTTGTGGGTGTAATCCGCTGAAAACCCTCAGGAGACAACACTCCTCCTACTAGGAACACCTAGAGGTTTAACGGCTTGTTGCACGAGCTCAGTGCAATCGCGTTTCCCTGCGAAAGTGTGGCTAGGTTAGATTTTTAACAAGAATAAATAAAATAATAAGTTTGCTCGAGGGCGAGCAAAAGATAAGTTTGGGGGTATTTGTTCATAACATAATATTGCATTTTGTATTTCCCATTCTTATGCATTTAAGAATAAAAACAGGTGCTTTTGACCCATGTCTGCTACATGTTACAGGTTACAGGTTCTTGGCGCGAAAACAGTGAAAAAAACAAAAGACGACACAAAAAGAGACTTTTGACCAACAAATAGGAGGATCTTAGTCAAGCCTAAAAACGAAGAATAGTTCTCAATCAATAAGGCAACTCAAGGTCCAAATTGTCATGGCAAACGGTTAAAGGATCGGTACAAGTGTTCACTAAAGTTCTGGAATCACTGCAGAAACCCAAATGGAAAAAGAAATAAAGAAACAAGAAGCCCAGAAGAACCAAACCAAGCCCAAGAAAAATCATGAGCTGAACTCATCAAAGGGCAGCGGATCCGCGGCCCAAGAGCGCCTATGCCGCGGATCCGCAGCCGTCCTATGCACGTGCTTCGAGAAAATTTTACCAAAATTCTGTGACGGCTCTGAAAAGATTTTCTAGGGGTATATTTGTAACTTTAGACATGCGGTGCAATTGTAAACCTAGGGTTTCTATGTCCTATAAATAGAACCCAAGACCTTGTATTTTCTTATGCCTCTTCTCATGAATAAAATTCTGTTTTCTTGAAGTTAGAGCGCATCAACAGTAAGTAGGTTATTTTCCTTGCAGTAGTTATAATTTTTCATATCTGTTCTTATTTTCTCGCCTTAGTTTAATTTAGTTTAGCTTTTATTAACTTGCAATCGATGTTTTCTCTCTTTAATAAACTCTTGTTTTTTGTCATCCCCTCAATGAGCGAGTAGTTTCCTCGCTTGTTAGGGTTAGGAATAGGGAAGGATTTGAGAGATGAAGATCTCTCATCTCTTTTCGTTGCTAAACTTTTATGAACATTAGAACTCCATGCATACCTTTTTATTCCGCTCCCTACGGCACTTTTACCCTCAAGGTAACAGTGATTCCGTAGTCTAAAGGCCCGGATTTTAAGGTTTTCCATGGAGGTTAGGGTAAAGATTAAGAAAGGAAGGACAAGGATCTAGAGGAAGAATCAATCTTCCCAATCATCCTAATTCCCTTTGTTAAGATTTACCATAACACTAATATGATACATTTAATTAATGGCAATGGAAAGAGATGTAGATCTTTGTTTACCAAATTTTCCCTAGACCTAATCCTAGCAAGTTTCTAATCCTAGTCTCATACAACTTCAATTTTTAGGTTTAACTATAAATCCAAACACCATTTGGAATTAACTCGTAAGAACTTAAAGGAGATTTACACATCCCTGTGGACCGACCCGTATTCACCGGCTAGCTTCATGCGACGCCATTCTTGATTGCGGTAAATATTTTTGATCGATAAAACTTCTATCAATCAGGACGCTGTGGATAATTGTTTGCTGACCTGGGTGCAGCAACTGGGTTTTGTTTATGAGGACAAGCCCTAATACCATGAGCAGCTGAGCCACAGATCAAGCAAAGGTTGTTCGCACGGCGGCAATCTCTCGCCAGATGCACATTTCTCTTGCAGTAGTTACAGAAGGCTGGTCTGGGCCTGTTGATTGGTGCTCCAGGACGTCTTGGCACAAAAGGTGGTCTGGACGAGGCTCCACCTGCCATCTGGTTGGCAGGGCGCTTGACTCCTGCAGACTGAGGTCTGCCCCTTGCTTTTATCACTGCCTCATAACTGCGGGCAGCTTCCAGAGCATCCTCATGAGTCAAAAATTTTCCTATGGCTAGAGCAGCCTGAATCTCTGTGTCCAGACCTTGTTGAAAGCGACGGGCACTGATCTCGTCCGTCGGTATCAAATGTGCCGCGAATCTGTTTAAGGATAGTGTTAGCTGTATAGTATGTGATATTTAAAATTGAACTGTTGTGGCATATCTTACCGGCTTAACATGGTGAATTCAGCGTCGTATTCATCTACCGATTTATATCACATTGATCCTTGTTGTAGATGAATGAACTGCTGCTCCATGGCAAACCTGACAGTCACAGGGAAGTATTTCGCGTCGAACTTCTCGTGAAAAGTCTTCCATTCAATAGGCTGTGCAAGACGGCTTTCTTCCGCCTTCCACCAGTTGCGAGCATTGTCCGTGAGCTGTAGTTTCGCCATACGAACCCAAGCTATGTCTGGCACTTGTGCTGCGGCCAGATCATCCTCGATACTTTGAGCCCATTCCTCAGCTTCCAGTGGGCTCCCCTTTCCTGAGAACTGCTTCGGATGTAAATCCCTGAATTGCTTTACTCCAGGAGCATCAGTCTCGGGATGGTTTAGGAGTTGTTGCTGTCCCTCGAGAAGGCTGCGGATTGCCTCAAGTAGCACTGTTTGCTCGGTAGGTGGCGCAGGAACAGCTGGTGCGAGAGGTAGTGCTGGAGGTGTGTTGTTGACGTTGGTGCTGGTGTTGTTCGGAGAATCCATAACCCTGAAGAAAAATTTGGGTTAGGACAGATTCAAGTACATGAAATGATAAGATTCAAGGAATATGAAATTGTAAGATTCAAGGAATATGAATTGTAAAGAATGTTTTAGTTGCTGGTTCTTGTGTTATATTGCTTAGGTTGTTCACGCAGAACAGAACTGCATGATAGGGATTCATACATCTCTGACCTCCATGGGCCACCAACAAAACCTGTCACGTCCCGCTTCCCAGTGTATGGCGAAGGGGACGCGATGAGGTCCGCTACGTATATACTCAGAAGTACATACGCTAAGCGTATCTAAGCAATATAAAATAAATACACAAGAGACAAGATATAAAAGAACAGCAATTTTTATTTATTAACATTCTTTGTACAATACATGAAAGGAAATACAACTGAAATAAAACGATGCCTAAACAGTGGCATAACAGGAAATGAAAAGTACAGAAAGAAAAAGTGTACAATGAAACTACAGTGCAGGGTCTTCAGTAAATTGCTCCAAGTCTTCTTCCGATGGCTCGATTTCTGCCGGATCCAAGTCACCTGACGACATTCAAAGAAGAGAGAAACAGAATGTCGTCAGCGAACAGGTCGCTCGGTAAGTCCTAAAGGTAAGAGGAAAGTAGAATAAGACAGAATAAGAAGATATATTTTAAAGTTGTATTATCCTATAGTAATGTCGTATTAACGCTGTTGTTTGTAGCTTGGTACAGAAGGATACCGGTGTATCGAGGGGAGTCTCTATATGCCAGAGACTAGGGGCACGTATAGTATAAGGAACCATTTATACCACGGTACAACAGCAACTGGATTCATGTTAGGTGTATTAAGTCTGACCACCTCGTGCCACCTTTAACACCTTCCGTACCAATCTACCCCTTAAAACCCGCGATATCTTGTTTGTATTGTTATCTTGTAAAATTGTATTAATTGTATGAGTGATTGACTGACTGACCGAAACCATGATATCAGGAAACGGTTATAACCGTCGAGTCATGTAAATGGAATACTGAGAATCATGTAAAAGGAATATATATATCCATGGTTCGGTTCAGTCAAATTGTATAAATTGATAATTGTATTCATGGATTCATGTGTTCATTTTGAATTGGAAACTTGTAGATTATAGATTGACTTGAATCATATTCAAGTCAGATTAATCAGACTCAAACCCGAGTCAGACAATCAGGGATGTGAATCGAAGTCTTATAATTGCTAGGGTCCTTAGGGTAATTTATAAAACTTGAGGGGGTTTTATGTAAAAAATACTTTTATATACTTTTCAAAATACGCCTCAATTATTTATTGTTCATCTTAAGAGTTGTAATGAGGGTGGATTTTATGTTATGACATTTCTAGTGAAAATATCCTAGTTTTATAAATAAGGGTATTTATCTGTAATATTGATTATTTAAAGTTCATGGTATTTTAGTGTAAACTTTATTCTTGTGATTTTTAGAAAAGGGTGGAAAATTTATATTATAATAAAATAGATATTTAAATGATAAATATATATATATGTTTATACAAAAATAATTTTAATAAATATTTTATATTCCAAAAATCTCATTTTCTTAAGATGTCGTATTTTAAACCTTTCGTGACCGAATGCTCCTTGCGGAGGTCTGAATCTCGCACAACTAAGCCCGAGGGTGCACGATAAACCGTACTATCCCTAACGAGTTCCCCAAAGGTGGGTTGTAACGGCGCTTTGCAAAGATTGTAAAATACTAATCCTTTAGAAAACGGTTTTATAAAGTAAAAGGTATTTATTTGCAAAGGTGTAAATTTTCCGTATTTTAGATTCTAGGGTTACCTAAGCCAACTAGCCTATTTCTAAATGGTCTAAACAACAAGTCGTTAGAAGCCTCAAATCGCCTCTTCACCGCCAATTGTGGCCAGGTAAGTACAAGTGAGGAAGGAGGGATCCGCTCACGAATCATGAGACGAGCCTTTTAAAGTTACCTAAGCTCACTTGCCTAGCCTAGACACCACAAAGTCAAGTTTAGATAAACGATCGATGTCCACAACTTATCATATTTTCCTAATACAAGGTATTTATTTAAAAGTGTATCAAATCTAAAACTTTTAAGAATGATTTTATTAAGATTATGGTATTTAAATGAAAGTTTCGTTTTATCGTATTCTAAGTTTTGATGATGTCGTTTAGGGTTGTATTTGCATGTGTGTGGAGGTAGGTCATTACCTCGTGCTCTACTTTAAATGTATAGTAAGGTTAAGGGGTTAAATGTGAAATTGAAACATGATGGTATTAAAGTGAAAAAATACGGTAAATTGGAAAGGTTATCATTTCATGTGAGAAAACTTGTTCAAATTGATTTTTAAAAGTTTAATACTCAAGATAAAGATATTTAGACATGAATGTATTGGTTAGAAGTGAAATTTTATAGAAAACCGAGTCAGAAATCGGATTTGTTCCGATTCCGTCGGGTTTCGTAATTTCGTATTTTAAAGAAATAGAAAGGGGGATAGAATGGGACTTACGGGTTTCGATCTATACTAAGGAGTGTAGGGGAAACAAAGAAGTTGCCGAAGCATTGCTTCGTCACCGGTTGTTTCTAAAAACGTCACCGGAATTTCGTCGAAGCTTCGCCGCGAACTTGTTTTCAACGTACACACTTCTTGGAAAAATTTTGAGAGAGTGAGCCTAGGGTTTTGGGGGTGAGAGGGTAGTGTGTAGGGTTGGTATTTATAGGGTTAGGTTAGGGTTAGGGTAGATGAAAAGTTAAAAATAAAAATGTGATAAAATGTAATAAAAATGTATTAAAAGTGGAGTAATTGGGGTTTTTAAAGATCTCTGGAAGTGGTCTGAGGCTGAAATTTTGCAGGTTCATAAGGAATATGAAAAGACACAACTTTCATGTTGGGGCTGTCGCCGGAATCGGCCGACTCGGGGGTGACTCGGCCGTGACTCGGTCAGAGCACTGAGTCGGCCGAGTCGAGGCCGAGTTGGCCGATTCCCGGCCGTGTCTAGTGGCCAGGATCCCCCCCGACGGTTCATCTAACTCCTGCAAGTGTTACATCTTTGGGTGTAGTGGGGTTTTTGTGAGATATGCACGTGTAAACTCTTGGTATTCTAAAGATTTTTAAAAAAATCAATATTAAAAATAATGTGGGGTATGGGGTTTGAACTCTGGTGGCTTGTTTCAGCAGTGCAAGGTATTACCAATGAGCTACAAGCTCTTGCTTGTAATTCTGGTGTGAAATAAATACTTAAAGAGATATCAGCAACATTAAATACTCCAAGTATACTTTGAATTTAAATCAATTCTATGTATACAAAAATTGGAGTTGTTACAAGTCCAAATCCATATTTTCTTAGATTTGGGTTTGGGTTGGGTTTAAGGATCGTTAATCTCATTTGAGACTAAGATCAACTTAAACGTTTGTTAAGAATACGTTAGTCTAATTTTAGACTAAGATCTACTTAACAGGATCATTTAGATCCAACAAAAGAGCATTGGTCTCTATTGTTTTAGTTTAGGGATATTGCGGTCCACAAGTTTAAGGACGTCATAGTCCGTGGAGTTTAAAGACATCATAGTCTGTAAAGTTTAAAGACATCATAGTCTGTGAAGTTTAAGGACATCACAGTCCATGGTAGTTTAGAGACATCATAGTCTGTAAGGTTTAAGGACATCATAGTCCATGAGTTTAAGGACACCATAGTCCGTGGAATGTCTGGTTGTCAGGACCCATCATCTCTCTGAAGACCTTGAAGGATTACAACGACACATATCAGAGGAGTGAAAAGATGTACCCTTAAACCAATATTGGTTCGGAGATCTGTAGTCCAATTTGGGACTAAGATCAAAGATTTATGAGCATATGGGCTCAATTAATCTGAATAGGGATCTGTGGCCAACTTGGGCTCGGCCCATTCAGTTAAAATGTTGGACATTTAATTAGGCTTAGTCCTTTTTCATTTAACAATACTGAGCATTAGTTTGGGTTCTGACAATCGTTTTTGTCTTTTATTGAGTGTTGAGCACTCAATATAGCTTTGGGGCTTTATTTAAAGAACAGTTTATATTCTCTCAGCGCACACGTGAGGAGCACGTGGTGCGCGTGGCGCTGAGCGCCATTCAATGAACGCAGAGCGCTTCTGTTAAGTAGCGCACACGTGAGGAGCACGTGGCGCGCTTGGCGCTGAGCGCCAGTCAATAAGCGCAGAGTGCTTCTATTAAGTAGCGCACACGTGAGGAGCATGTGGCTCACTTGGCGCTGGTCATCAGATTTGAAGCGTTAAGGCGCTTCTTATGAAGTAGCGCACACGTGAGGAGCACGTGACGCGCTTGGCGCTGGCGCTTCTTGGGTCCTTTATATAGTAGAGGCTGATTTGTTGAATCGGTTGAAGAGATCTTTTCTCTAATTGATTTGGGGATGTTTCCCACCGTTGGATCTTTGATCCTAGGGCTTCTGTTTTACAGAAGGCAATCTTCTTGTTTTTAACAAGATTGGGAAATCTTTTCCCATACAGAACTTATTCTGTATCTTGGTGATCTTAAATCACCATTGGATCTTTGATCCAACGGCAGGGAACATTTAGTTCCAGCGCTGGCGCTCTCGTATTTTGCACGTGAGCGCTGCAACAAAGTCTTTGACTCTTAGCGCTAGCGCTCTTGTGCTTTGCATGTGAGCGCTACATCAGAGTCTTTGACTCTTAGCGCTGGCACTGCAGCGCTAACGCTCTCGTGCTTTGCACGTGAGCGCTGTATCAAAGTCTTTGACTCTTAGCGCTGGCGCTAATATGAAGCGCTGCTTCATTTCAAATTTCAAAATTTTGAACAGAGCTTTATTCTGATTGGGGGAAACAAATGCCCCCCCACCGTTGCGCTCATGTGGCCTACATATGAGTGCAGCGGTGGCAGCATCTCCACCATTGGATTAACTTAGAAGTTGAAACGGCTCTCAGTGCCTATAAATAGGGCCTTTGGCCCTTGAGATGACCCATGTTCATCTCCTTCCTTGTTTTTTTGAGAATTAATTCTCTTTTAGAGCATAGCTCTCTGTTTTAAGAACTCCCTTAAAGTCAGAACTCCGTCAAAAATCTAGGTAAAGATCAAATCTTTTGAAGTGATTATTATATAATCTAGGGTTTCACCCATCAACAGAGCTTTGCTCTTTTCAAATCATATAGATTTGTTAATCTTTCATGAAGAACTCTTAGAGTTTGTTCATAAATCTTGAAGATTTCGGAATTTTTTAATTCATTAAAAAGCTTTACTTTTAGGTTTTCTTATGGGTTACTCCATCATCTTTACAGAGCATGGCTCTTCAAAATTTTTCTTGATGAATTTTTTATTCCCTTCATGATCAATTATGACAGATGTCATATCTGTTGCAGAGCACTGCTCTCAAGGGAGATTTACTCCTTAGCCTAAGGGGCGCTCATTAAATGAGAATCCTTTTAGGATTTCTTCATTTAATGACTGTCTCATCAAATGATGAGGCTGTTTTATTAATGATGAACTGTCATCTAGATTGTGTGGGTCCCCTTTGGTCCCTTTCCACTACATTGCGGTGGGGTACGAATTTAAAGTACCAAGTGACAGAACTCAAACTGTAGCATTTGACGGCTAATTTTTTTGTTCTTTTTGGCGCAGGTACTATGTCTTTCGACATTTCTTTCCCGTTCGTCCGTTCGGAAAGCGGATTCCCTAAAGCTCCTGTAGACAGGGAAGTCTTCGCGTTGATCAAAGATCACAACCCGGAGCAAAAGAATCTCCATTTATGGGGCAGATGGTACAGTCAAATTATTAGGGGCCGACGGAGCTTTACTTGCGCGGCACCTTCGGAGCCTATTTCGGCGATCCCTTATGCTGACGTACCTCCGGTGAACTATGCCGTGGAGGAAGTCAACTGGATCACAGAGGGTCTCCTTCAGCCTTCAATGGTTGCAATACCCGTACAGCCGCCGACGGCTTTAGATACTCTAGGGCGGCGTATATGCCAGGGTGAGTCGCGCCCTTGGGGACAGCCTTACATGATAGGCCTAACTCCTCATCATTCGGCTGTGTATTTGCAGTGGGCCCGCTATATTTTGTCGGCCAAGAAGTCGCTGATGCTGAAGCTCTGGTTGTATCCCACGATTTACGCTTCTCTCTTCCAATACTCCGCGCTTCCTGCATGGTGGTCAAGGCTTTTCTGGAGCAATGGAATATTCCGACTCACACCTTCCTTCTGTCAGATCGAGAAGTCTCAGTATCATTGGAAGAGTTTGCTGAGATCTCTGGCTTACCCGTTATGGGAGAACACTACGAGGAGTTGCTTCCTCCAGACGAGTATATCTTTTCCACCAAATCAGTGGTAATGGGCCTTACCCCGGAGAACGCCATTCAACACCAATTCCCGAGCTTGATCAAGGTGTT
Source organism: Agapanthus africanus (assembly GCA_030015575.1). Lineage (NCBI taxonomy): Eukaryota > Viridiplantae > Streptophyta > Magnoliopsida > Asparagales > Amaryllidaceae > Agapanthus > Agapanthus africanus. The sequence goes on from JASDDO010000006.1 coordinate 290,577,800, forward strand.
GAATATATACGAAAGTCTATTTCTGGAGTCCGGAGGACATGGAGTTAGCTACGCAAACTTCATCGCTCGCTTTCTTCATTTGAAAGCCTTATCGAAGTATGCTGTATTGTTCGCCAAGCTTGATGACCCATTCGGTTTTGGTTTGGATAACCAACCGACGGCGGAGGCGGATTTTAAAAATTTCTTTCTTCCGGCTGCCCCTGTTGTTCCCTTCACGGAGCTTGTTGCTCCGGACGTCGATGAAGAGACGTATATGCTGGGGTTCATTGGCTTATGGCTGAACTGGTTCGTGCTTCTGATGCACCCTCATTATATGAGGTCATCAATCTTTTACCCATCCCATCGTATGGTTGCGAGAATGCAAGTGGCCATCGGAATTGCCGGTTGGCACATCTGTACTATGGTCTCAGTTTAGCGGCGGATACCACTCAACCGGGGGTACAGCCCGTCACTTTCTCGCCACAATATTTTATATCATGGATCGAGCTGCACGTACTTGGTGCTTTTGGTGTCCATAAACGACCTCGTTTCTACGACAACTACAACTTCCCTCGGATTATGCACTTAGTTGACGCATCCATTGTAAATCCAACACAGCGGGAGGCTAGGGGCATGCTCCTTCGTCCACGTACGATTGGAGATGGCATGGCCTTTGTCGATAAGGTTCTAACCATTGGCAAAGAATCCGCAAAAACGGTGCAGCCACTGCGGGACACTTTTAAAAATGGTGCCTCCACTTTGAAAGCTCGGTAGATTCTTCATCTATATTCAATTAGGCCGGGCTTTCTCGTGTTTAGGCAGAAAGATTCGGCGTTGTTCATGCGGTACAACCCGCACTGTTTCGCCCAGCAATCAAGTTATAAATAGGGTGTCCCGTTCGAAGCCTTCCTAGTTGAGCCAGCTGCCACAGAAGAAGGTATTCGAAATGCATTGCACCATTTTATGCGGTTGAACACTGGCTCCAATTTCTTTATCAGTGAGCCGAGTTGCGTTCCATAAATCTTGAACGCATATGTGGCGTGGTTTCAACATTCGATGGGCACCGTTATTAGGGAAGAAAAACGATTACTGCTTGATTACAAGGGCACCGCCCCGGCTGGTAATCCAGCCGTTCCCTTGAAACGACGGACCATCATCCGTCCTTCCTTGAGGGAAGCTGTTGCGGTTGTGGTACCACGTGTTATGCCTGAGCTGCCCCTACCCCGCATGCCTGCAGAAGCGGTAGCTGTGGCGTCTCCCGAATCTGGCATGGGTACTAAGATCGGGACTCGTCGCCCTAAATTGCCCGCCAAGCGCAAGCTCGTGTTATCGAATGCCGGCGTTAAGTCGCAGAAGAAAAAGAAATCGATACTTTCTGCAGACGTTGTATTTGGCTAAGAGCCTCATGCTTCTTATAGCGACGGCCTAAGTGAGTGTGGGACTAACGAGGGCTTATTTATAGCGCCAGATGACACCGATCTGGAAGCTGCTATCGCGGTTTCAATGCAGCTAGCTCGCAATGAAGCAGCATTTATCACCATCGCACGATCAGGTATCCTTCAATCATATCTTTCCGCGGCTATTTTAACTATTACGCTTTGACTGACGCTTTCTTCTTCAACAGGTATCTCTGCCGAAGAGGCTCTCGCAGCTTCCCTCAAGACTTTTGAAGAGGAAAAGAGGCTTCGCACTTCTTTGGGCCTCGGTATATTTCGGCTTATTGTGCCTTCGTTCCCTTTTTCTTCATGGATAGTCTAACCCCTTTTTTATCTTATTATACGGACTACCTCGACTCAGGTCATCCCGAGTGCAGTGCCAATCCTGCAAAGTGGCATGGCAACGCTTCCAGGGCCGGCTGCCGAAGTCCCAGCTCCCTCAGTATTGCCGAAAGAAGCTTCGCTTAAACAGCCGATGACGGACGCCGTAGAGTTTCCAGAGGCAGAACTTGGTTCGGACGACGACGTCTCTTTGACGGAGGTTTTGAAGAGGTCACTTCTTACTGCTAAGGCCGACAAGAAGCGTAGAAAGCGCGAGTCGAGAGAACGTGATGCCAGCTTGGCCGTGGGTGCGGGTTCAAGCGCCATTCCGTCTATCACTATTTCTTTCGAAGACGCTCCAGCTGCATTGTCTACCGTCCATAAACAAATGGTGCGCGCGGCTCGGGAAGAATCCGCAAAGCCGTCCCAAGGTAACATAACGCTGAGTCTTTTCTTGGAATTTGATCTTCAAATTCTTATATATCATATCTTGCAGGGCCAAGTCCTAACGTTGAGGCGGCAGGTGAGATAACGGCGACCATAGAGCCCGAAATGGCTACTCTCTCTCTCGGGAGTCTAGGACTGCCCCAATCACCGCTCTTTCTCCTTGTGGTTCCTTGCCATCGGCGGGTTTCGCGAGTGTCACAATGGCCCTTGTTGAATTGGGGGACGAGGCCACGGGCGCAGAAACTACTCCAATGGTGGAGAGCGAAGAAAACGCAACGCCCAGTGATGCTTCCGTCGCAATTTTGGCTGATGACCCATCAGGTAGGTCTCGAGTTGCTGTTTACTTTTTATTTTGCAATCCTTTTCAGCTTTTTCTGACGGTATTTTATTTGTAGGTGTAGCGAACATTGAGATTGTGTCATCTGAAGCGCTTGCGGTCGCTGCCATGACGGTTGCTCCCTCGCCTTCTCCTATGTCCTCTAAGATGCTGGAAGGTATAGATTTGCAACCCATTTAATTGAACTATGACCACCGTCTTTCTTGTACCGACCATGCATCATCGCAACCTTGTAGGAGTTCTTTTTGATTATCTGTATCAATTGCTGAACCCGCATTGCTCCTTCCAGTCGGAAGTCACTTTGCCTGCTGGTGCCGGTGAGTATAGTTTTAAACCCGACGTCCTTTCCTTTCTTTGACGGGCGACCCTACCGTTGTTAATTTTAAATTGATTGCAGCACTACAAATTGAAGGAGGGGATGAGGGAATCGTCGCTCCACCAGTACTCCTAACTCTGCCCCCTGTCGCAGCAGGTATAGTAAACTTCATCACTCGTGTGGTTTCTTTATTTCACGAGTCAGCTTTTAACCGTAATTCATCTTACAGCAATCGCACCAGCTCCTGCTCCCTTCGAGTCTCGCATCCTAATGCCAGCAGGACCCTTTTCTAGACATCCATCTTCCAAAGGCGCTGTGACCAGCCTGCGTATGCTGAGTGACTACATCGAGGTGCTTGACGCGGAGGCACCTACATTCACTGCAGATTTTACTGCCGAGGTTAATCCAATACTGGCGACGCTTGTGAACTTCCATAACGAAGGCGTCGTTGAGTCTTGGGTTAATTGCTGCAGGAAGATTGAGGCCTGCCTGCATGAGCTTGAGCTAAGGCTTCCCGCTCTGGAAGTATTGGCTTTGAACTCCTTGAGGGCTGCGTGGGTTGCGTGTGAACCGTCGAGATTTGGAGCTAGGGATTTTTCCATGGCTCCGTTGTTTTGACCCTGGGGTCAGTTGTTAACGTTGCATCTGCATCCTGCTGGAGTTGAGAAGGAACGTCGTTGTTGATCTCTAGGTTGCGTGTGAACCATCGAGATTTGGAGATAGGGATTTTGCCATGGCTCCGTTGTTTTGACCCTGGGGTCAGTTGTTGACGTTGCATCTGCATCCTGTTGGAGTTGAGAAGGAACGCCGCTGTTGATCTCTAGGTTGCCTATGAACCGTCGAGATTTGGAGCTAGGGATTTTGCCATGGCTCCGTTGTTTTGACCCTAGGGTCAGTTGTTGACGTTGCATCTGCATCCTGCTGGAGTTGAGAAGGAACGCCGCTATTGATCTCTAGGTTGCGTATGAACCGTCGAGGCTTGGAACTAGATATTTTGCTATGGCTCCGTTGTTTTGACCCTGGGGTTAGTTGTTGACGTTGCATCTGCATTCTGCTGGAGTTGAGAAGGAACGCCGTTGTTGAACTCTAGGTTGCGTATGAACCGTCGAGATTTGGAGCTAGGGATTTTGCCATGGCTCCATTGTTTTGACCCTGGGGTCAGTTGTTGACGTTGCATCTGCATCCTACTGGAGTTGAGAAGGAACGCCACTGTTGATCTCTAGGTTGCGTGTGAACCGTCGAGATTTGGAGCTAGGGATTTTGCCATGGCTCCGTTGTTTTGACCCTGGGGTCAGTTGTTGACGTTGCATCTGCATCCTGCTGGAGTTGAGAAGGAACACCACTGTTGATCTTTAAGTTGCCTGTGAACCGTCAAGATTTGGAGCTAGGGATTTTGCCATGGCTCCGTTGTTTTGACCCTGAGTTCAGTTGTTGACGTTGCATCTGCATCCTGCTGGAGTTGAGAAGGAACGCCGTTGTTGATCTATAGGTTGCGTGTGAACCGTCGAGGCTTGGAACTAGGGATTTTGCCATGGCTCCGTTGTTTTGACCTTGGGGTCAGTTGTTGACGTTGCATATGCATCCTGCTGGAGTTGAGAAGAAACGCCGCTGTTGATTTTTAGGTTGCCTGTGAACCGTAGAGATTTGAAGCTAGGGGTATGCCGTGGCGCCATTTGTTGATGTCGCGTCTGCATCCTGCTGGAGGAAGAACGCCATTTTTGATCTTTAGGCGATAGATGTTGCTGTTGAGATCTGACTTTTCCTTTGACAGAGTTCGTTTAGGACATATGATTCCCTTTTCGTTTATACTCATGGATTGTATACAGGGGTCAGTAAGGACTTACCTGCAGGGTAAATGTTTCATTCCATTTTTTATTTCTTTCCGCGATGCTCTATCATTTCAGCTTTTCGTATCGCGAAAGTCGCGATTGCCTAATCTTTTCGGCTATTTTTCGCGATGCCAAATCATTTCGGCTATTTTTTTCTTTTTACTCGCTGTTTTTTATTGCGAGTTGCCCAATCATTTCGGCTATTTTTGTATGCATATATTTTACTTGCTGATTTTGTTGCAAGTTGCCCTATCATTTCGGCTATTTCATATGCATTTATGGCTCACTGATTTCTTGCCGATAGTATGAAACTTGGGATCTGTTACTGATTTAGGCATCAGCACCGCTACAACTGGGATATTGGCAGGAGCGAATCATCATTTGCCTTTGTCGGCTTGAACAAAGGTGGCTTAGTAGACCGGGTTAAGATCCTGTCAACTAAGGCTTTTGACTTCATGAGCTGCAAGGGTCTCATAAAAGTGTTTCTCCCTACGAGTCGTGAGGATCTCGTAGGTGTCTTTTCTCCTCAGGAATTGTGAGGATTTCTAAGTGTATGTTCTCTTGTAAGTCGTAAGAATCTTGCAAGAGTGTTTTCTTCTTATAAATCGAGAGGACCTACAAGTGTTTATTCATCAAATGAGGGCATTCCTCGTTGTTGGTGGGACTCGGCAAGGAAATGATTATTTTTGCCCATGGATTGTATACAAGGGTCAGTATTGAACCGCTTGTAGGGCAATGATGGCTTAAGAACATGTTCAGATCCCTGTAGCTTAAGGCTTTTGAATCTTATGAGCCGTGAGGGTCTCATAAGAGGGTTCTCCTTACAAGTCGTGAGGATCTCATAAGTGTAATTTCTCCTTAGGAATCGTGAGGATCCCTAAGTGTGTCGTTCCTTTATGAGGCGTAAGGATCTCAAGCGGGTATTTTCTCCTTACAGGGTCAAGAGGACCTTGCAAGTGTGCATGAATTTTTTTACAAGTCTGTGCCCTTTCGGGTTTTCACAAACTCGCTGGTAGCCTTGCTGTTTTTACTCACGGAGCCCTTTCGGGTTTTCATCTGTGCCCATTTTGCTTATAGACGTACCGTTTTTTTTGTTTTTTTCTCCTTAGGATGCTGCGTTTCGTAGTAGTTTATAGACATTTCAGTCAAGCGTAGTATTTTTTCAAGAACCGATCGTTTATTGGCCTAAAAGGTCTTTCGCCATGCATATCCATGAGCAAGTAAGCCCCACCTTGGTAGACCTTGTCTATGATATACGGGCCCTCATAGTTTGGGTTAAACTTCCCCCGTTTGGCACGATTAGGGATCATAGGTCTTTTTACGACTAGCACGAGTTCGCCTTGGCGGAATGTTCTCGGCCTACTCAATCTTTCGTATGAGCGCGTTATCCTTGCTTTGTAAGCCTCCAGGTTTTGCTGCGCCATGAGTCGGGTTTCGTCAAGGGCGTCGAGCTCCTCCAGCCGAAGATGAGCGTTCTCTTCTTCTGTTAGCTCGTAATGAACCGCCACTCGTAGAGAGGGTAGCTCTATCTCCAAGGGGAGTACCGTTTCTGCGTCGAATACCAATGCATACGGCATTGTATTTGTGGCCGTTTTGAACGTAGTTTGATACGCCCAGAAAGCTTTATGCAGTCTCTCGTATCAGTCCTTTTGTTTTTGGACACCGTCTTCTTTATGATCTTCGTCAAGGTCTTGTTGAAAGCCTCAGCCAGACCGTTATCTCGGGGATTATAGACCGAAGAGTATCTCCAGTCTATATTATGTTGTTGTGCTAAGCGGCTGATTTTGTGACTTCTGTAAGCCGGTCAGTTATCGGAGATAATCCTTCGCGGAGTGCCGAACCGATAGATGACATGCGTCTTGAAGAAATGGAGAATATTCTCCGTCTTCACTTCTCTTAGCGGTACTGCTTCTGCCGACTTAGAGAAGTAATCGGTTGTCGCCAATATGAACCGATGTCCTCTGGACGATACTGGCTCGATGGGCCCGATTATGTCAGTTCCCTACATTTTGAACGGCCAGCTAGCCACCATTGGGTATAGCGGATTCGGATGCTGGTGGATGAAGTCCCTATGAATCTGGCACGAGTGGCACTGCTTCGCATATTCGAGGCAGTCCTGAATCATCGTGGGCTAATAGTAGCCCATCCTTTTGATCTTCAACTTCATCTTTGGCCCGGCTTAATGAGAACCGCAGAGTCCATCATGAGTTTCTTGGACGACTCTCCTTGCTTCTTCCGGTCCTAGGCATCTTAGCCACAGGGAGTCGAACGATCTCTTATACAGAGTATCATTGATGAAGGCGAAAGATAAAGCTCTTTCATGAGCTGATGTCTCGAGAATGCATCTTTAGGTGTTTGACGGGATTTGAAGTAGTCTATAAAGACTTCTCTCCAGTCCTTAGCCTTTTCCTGGTCTTTTATTTGTAGGGCCATTTGCTTGGTCGCTCTCTTTTCTTCGAACAACTCCGGAGATATTTCTGCCGGTGCAAGAACCCGACGGCTTTGTACCGCGATCCCTACGTCATCGAGGTTTTCATCAGCCAGTTCTTTAGCGAGTTTAGCTAATGCATCTGCTTTGCTATTTTCCGCACGCGGTATGCTTTCCAGAGCGTAGGCAGGGATTTGAATCAACAATTGTTGTACTCTCTCGCCGTACTTCACCAACTCTGGTATGCACGTTTGATAGTCGTCGTTTACTTGGCTAACGACCAGCTGGGAGTCTCCGTATATGAGGAGGTTTTCGATTCCCATGTCGACATCGATCTCAAGACCTGCTATCAAAGTCTCATGTTCGGCTTCATTGTTTGCCCTCGGCTCTGTTAAGGAGAAGGCAAAGCGCATTATCCCTCCTTGTGGTGTCACGAAGATGAGGCCTACCCCCGATTTGATTATAGGGGAGTTGTGCTTTCGCTTCTTCATGGAAGATGCTCCGTCGAAATAGAGTTTCCATCGGGTATCATTCTCTCTTCTTCCCCCGTCGATCATGTCAAACGCGTGCTCATCTGGCAGTTCACAATTTAGGGGCGAATCGGCAGGTATCGGATGCTCAGCGGGGAAGTCGGCGATGGCCTGGCCTTTCACTGCCTTGAGGGGACGATAAGTTATCGAGAACTCCATCAAGAGTAGGGCCCATTTAGCGAGCCGCCCTGTTAGTATGGCTCTTGACATCAAATATTTGAGAGGATCCACTTTTGATATGAGGTGGACCTCATGCGCCAGAGCATAGTGTCTGAGCTTCGTTATCACGAAGATTAACGTCAGGCAGTGTTTTTCAATGGGGGAGTAATTGTTTTCTACCCCTAGTAGAACTCGACTCAAATAGTAGAGGTTTCTCTCCTTCCCTTGGTCGTTTTCTTATGCCCATAGCACGCCTAAAGAACCTTCAAGGGCTGTTGTGTACAGGATGAGAGGCTTTCCCTTGACCGGAGCGGTCAATACTGGCAGATTCTGCAGGTATTGCTTGATTTCATCCAGTGCATTTTGACATTCGCGATCCCAGACGAAAGGAGTCCTCTTCTTCATTAGATGGCTGTAGGGGCAGCATTTGCCGGAGAGATTGGCTATGAATCGTCGGATATATGCGAGCTTTCATTGGAGAGACCGTAGTTGCTTCAGAGTCCTTGGCGGAGGCATTTCCATAATCGCCTTGATCTTTGACGGGTCTATTTCGATGCCCCGGTGTCGTACGATGAACCCTAGAAATTTGCCCGAGGAAACTCCGAACGCGCATTTGAGAGGGTTCATCTTCATATTGTATTTTCAAAGACGTTGGAACACTATCTTCAGATGCTCCCAATGCTCCTCATACGACTTGCTTTTCACTACGAGGTCATCGATATAGCATTCGACGATTTCATGTATGAGGTCATCGAAAATCTTCGTCATGGCCCTCTGATAGGTGGCGCCGGCGTTCTTCAGACCGAAAGGCATTACTTTGTAGCAGAATATGCCCAGAGAAGTCCAAAAATCGGTATGCTTTTGGTCTTCGGGATGCATCTTTATTTGATTGTACCCCGATGAGCCGTACATGAAGGAGAAGAGTTCGTGAATAGACATGTTCTCTATCATCAGCTCGGTAACCGGTACATGAAAGTCATCTTTCGGGCAAGCTTTGTTGAGGTCTCGAAAATTTACGCAGATGCGCACCGTCCCATTCTTCTTCATCACTAGGACGATATTGGCGGTCCAGTCAGGGTACTGAAATTCTTGGATGAAGCCGGAGTCGATTAGCTTCTTAACTTCGGCGTTGATGCTCATTTCAAGTTCGAGCCGCATTCTTCTCGGCGCTTGTTTGACTGGCTTGATATCCAGAGATATTGCCAATTTGTGGATGGCTATTTTTGTATCTATTCCTGGCATCTTGGAATAGTTCCATGCGAAGCAATCTTTATACTGCATGAGCACGTCCTTGAGCGTAGCCACCTTTTCTTCAGACAACAGCTCAGTGACGAACGTCGGCCGTGGGTCGTTTACCGTTCCCAAGTCGATTTTTCTGAGGTTATCTGCAGTAGTATGTATCCCATCTTCTAGCTCTTTTGGCGCTGGTGGAAACTCTGAGATCACCTCGTCATCATCGTTTTTGAAGCACCAGGGGAGGTCAGCCATATCCTCACATACTCCTTCTCCTGACAGCATTATCGCATGACAGGTACGAGATCGCTTCCAAGACCAATGTTGATCCGGCACTACTCTCGCTGCATATTTGGCTTCCGGTTCATGCTTCTGTGGTGGGGTTACCCTCCAACTGCTGGATAGAGCAAACCTGCCTTGCTGATACTGGTCTTCTACCCAGTTTTTGAATGTGAAACAGTCTTCGAGAGGATGTCCTATCACTCGGTGATAGGAGCAATAATTCGGATGAGAGACCTCGTCTTCTTGATCGGGGTGTTTGGACTCCGGGAGCGTAATCATTTGATATTTTATGATAAGATCGAATATCTTCCTTGTCTTGTCTTGGGGGAAAAAATATGCTCGACCCATCTTTTTTATAAGAGACGAATCCCGGCTGCTCAATTCTCGAACGCGTGGCTCCTTGGACCCGCTTTGCCTCTGTTGAACGTTTTTTCATTCTTTAGCTTGTCTTTACCTTTGTGTCGGGTCTTCTGTATGATGGGCTGGCGACGAAGAGCATCGTCATTCTCCGCAGCCCACTGAAGGAGACGTTGCGTCCTGGCTTTCTCGTAGATGGCATTTCGCAGCTATGGTCATCCCGGACCTTTTGACCCACTTCCCTTATTAGCTTGTTCATCTGTTCTTTGAACGACGGACTTAGCACTTTCATGGCGGGATCTCGTTTTGGTTCAAAGTTAGCGTCTTCTAACAGAGCATCTCCTTCTTCATCAAAGTCATGTATAACGTAGCAGCCATAAAATCGTTCCCGTTTATTGGATTGAACATATCCAGGCCCGATCGTTTCCATTCTCCCATTAGGCAACTTTCGCTGAGTTCCGGGGAAGTTCCAGATCCTATTGTAGAACTGACCTTGTTGAGCGGTCTGTTTGAAGGGTACGCCTTGACAGCCTTTTTAATCCTTCCGTGTAGTATCTGGGCAGACGGATGGGATGGAGCCTGTCAAGCGTAGAATTGGCACCATGCCAGATTTCTTTCTCCACTTTGATTTCCGCGGATCGATAAAAGAGGATCGCTTTTTCATCTCTTCGTCTGGGAGGGATGTAGAACGTCTGCAGTTCTTGCACATTATAGGTATCAAGTGCGTCGAGCTCTTTGTAATGCTCTTGCGGAACCATGGCGATTTGCAAACTCCGTTCATCGCTAGTGAGGGCTTGTATTGATGGCCGAACAGAAAATACTGCATTGACTTCATCTTCAGAGTCGCTGCCGAAGATCAACATAGGGGCAAATGGTCCGGGCTTGGTGTATTGGGGCGGTCCCAAATAGACTATCTCTTCTTTCTCCTCGGTATCGCTCCCGAAGACCGGAATAGTGGTGATAGCTTTCTGCTTATTCTCTGGCTTACGGCATCTTTCCGTGTCTTCAAAGTCTGGCAGGAAATACTTTGCATCTTCGTACTTTCGGACTTCATTTACGGAAAATGGGTTCAGTTCCCATGTCATGGTGTACTCAAGACCATCTTTGAAATACTTCATACACTGATGTTGAGTAGAAGGGATGATGTTGTACTCGTATAACTAAGGCCTGCCGAGCAAAGCGTTGTAGCAAGTCTTGGCGTCAATGATGTGGAACTTGATATCAGTGGCGAGCAGCCCAAAGCATAACGTCAGTATCACAGACCCAAGCGTCCGTGATGACTGGGAGTCAAAACCGGAGATGGTGATTTTATCCCGAGCGAGGTGCTGCACGCTCATGCAAATTTCCTTTAGCACTCTCACATTTAGGAGGTTGACAGAGGATCCGTTGTCGACTAGAATCTTCCCTATCTTGATGTCATGGCAGTATCCAGTAACATACAAGGGATGGTTGTGCTCGCATGTTCCGAGAAAGAGATCTTCATCGCCGAAAGTGATGTCAGCAGCGTGTACCTCTTCAAGCTCGTCCTTCATCTTTTCTTCGGCAAGGAAAGCTTGAAACTGCTCGGGCTCTTGTAGTGCCTTGATCAGAGAATCTCTCGCCTCTTTGGATAGCAGAAGAGCATCGAGAATGCTTAGCTGCGAGGGTATCTTCCTCAGGTGTGCCAGAACATTGTAATACATCTTGTTTTTCTTGGGCGGGTCCTTGGCTGCCAGCTCTTCGACGACTCGGTCACTGAGGGCGATATCTTCAGGGACTTTCTCTTTCCCCTTATCTTTTTCGTTCGATCCCTTATTTGTGGGTCCGAGATTCTTCTCGGGTAATGTGCGATTACGCAGCTGAATGTTCTCGCAGGTCTTTATCTCTTTCGTTTCGAAGATGGATTCCTTGAAGAGAGGGCCGAGGGCTATTTCATCATCAGAATCACCCCCGAAGGTAAGAACTTGCGATCCCCAGAATCAACCATGTGACAGTTGCCGGCAGTTCTTTTGCGCTCATCTGTCGTGCTCTTCTGCTCTCGACGCGGTTTGCGCTTCATCCATTTGAAATGTTGTCAGTGGGCAACGTACCCCTGCCACCAGTTTTTAAAGGCATTGCACTCTTCAGTAGGGTGCACGGTCCTCCGATGGTACAAGCAGAATCTTGGATGTGCATCTAGTTCGTCGAGGAACGTATTTTTAGAAGTATCTTCTTTGGAAGGTGGCAACTTCATTCCCATCGACAGGGCTTTAGCGAACTGCTTCCTTGTCTTGAACCTGCTTTTACCGGCGGCAGAAGTGCTTCTATCCGGTTAGGGTATTTCAATCCTTTCGTACAGCTGCCAGCGTATGGCTTTTTTGAATATGGCCATTTCGCGCTCCCGGTCGGCTTTGCTTTTCTGGCGGGCTACGTTTAGCAGCAGATCGATCATCTCGTCAAACGGTTCCAAGGGTTTCGGTTCGGGATTTGCCCCCAATTTCTCAGCATCAGGAGCTTCTTCACCATCTATTGACGAGTGAGAGATCACGTGGCATCTCGCCATATAATCCTTAGGTTCATCTGACGAGTCTTCTCCCTCATCTTTGTTGCCATCTCTGTCTTCAAGGATATGGTTGAGAAACTCTTGGAGTGTGACCGGGGTTCGCACCTTCTGGTTGTATTCCTCCAGTGTGTCAATATGTTTTTGCAGGTCCGTGTACTTGTCATCAGGCTTCACGGGCTTTTTGGTCTTCTTATTCTTCTTTGAAGATTTTGACGGTTGGGCATGGGCGTTTTGACTATCGCTACCAATTCTTGGCGTCGGGCGCAGTTTCAGCATTCCCTCAATGACTTTGGGCTCCAGCGGAATTTTCCACCTGATCGCCAGGCATGTTTGGAGATCCTTCAGCATTCTTTTCGTTTTGGCTGAAAGAGTGACCTCCCATAGAACTTCTTTTATAAATGAGCATGATGCCCCCGGCATATCTACCTTTTTAGGAGCATGCGGCTGGGGCGGGCTTACTTTCCAATTCTCGGACAGTGCGAATTTGCCCTGTTGGTATTGGTCCTCAATCCAGCCTTTAAAAACAAAGCAATCTTTGATTGGATGACCTACTACTCGGTGGTAAGGGCAGTAATTAGGATTGTTAATATCGCCTGGTTACGTTGGGCGTCTTGGCTCCGGCAGAGTGATGAGCCTGTTGCGCAGTGCTGGCTCGAATAACCTCTTCATCTTATCCCGAGGGAACGAGTAAGGGCATCTCATCTTTTCTCCAAGGGATCTTTGTTTATTGTCTTGGTGAGCAACCGGCTTCGGGCCACTCGGTTGTTGTTGAGCGTTGGCGACGAAGGTTGCTTTCCCTTTGCCCTTTTCATTTCGAAGCTCCGTTTTTTAAGAGGACGGCCTGTAGCCCATCTGGTCCATCTGGGCCAGCTTGTCTATCAGGGCCTGGAAGGTGGTCGGCTTGAAGAACATCATGAACTGGAATATGGTCGCCTGTGGATCAAGGGTACCCACGAACATGTCTATTGCAGGAGCTTCTTCGATGCATTGTTCGCATTTCGACCATAGGTTCCTCCACCGGATTGCATACTGCACGCATGTCTTTCCCGGCTTCACCCTGGCATTGATCAACGCCGTGATTAGGGTGCGCTAGCGAAACGCTATGTAAATAGCAACTCTATCTCCATAAAAGTTTTGACGGGATCGTTGGGAAGCTCTGAATACCATTTGAACGCTGTCTCCGCCAAGCTGTCGACGAACTGGCGAAGCAGTAGCTTATCGTCACCTCCAGTGTTGCCGCACAGAGCCCTGAACTGGGCGACATGCTGGTGGTGGTTGCCTGTCTCCTTATATACATGAAATTTAGGGATTGTGTATCTTGGTGGGTACTTAATTTGATCGTACCAGCTGGGATATGGTCGCCCCGTTCTGAAGACTTGGCCAGCAACTTCGTTCGCTTGATGAGCTCGTATCTGTTGAGCTATATAATCATCAAGCGCAACTTTCAAGATTGTTTCCTCCTTTGCTGATGAAAAGGCCGGAAGAGGGTTTGATGTCTCCCCTTTATCATCTTCAATTATTATTAGAGGATCTTCGGCTGGAGGGTCCGGCTGGATCATCATGCCCACCATGTCTTGAAATAAAAGCGCCATTTGTTTTATGTTGGCCGCTTGTTCCGCGGCCTCTTTGTCCTTCTTCTCAAGCATTCTCCGAAGGAATTCGGAATCAGTTTCCTGCTCGTGACGCTGCTCCGAAGATGTCTCTAGGCTTGCTTTTGGCCCAGTGAGTCGGCCATGGCTGTCAGCATCTCTTGAAGCTTTTGTTGTTGTTGCTCCTGAGCCTTAGTTACTGATCGGGTAAGCAGTCGGTGACCCATAAAGATACGGCTATCATCTTTCCCGGAAGCCATGTGGATGGTGTGCACTATCATGCCCCCAGATTTGGGGCGTTTGGATTCAGTGCCCTTGAGATTCATCGCAGACACGGGGATTTTCTCCGGCCTTCTCCTTTTGTAGGCGGTCGAAGTTGAGGGGGCCGTAGCAGCAGGAATCCAAGTAGACAACACCTTCTGTGGTACGATAGGGTGGTCCTTCTCTTACCGAATTTTCATCTTCTTTGGTCGGCGGGAGTAGTCTTGGTTGATCACCGAGTCTTGGACCTGTCACCAAACTTTGTGAATTTTAGAGGACAGCCGCTGAAGGGGCTGCTCCAGCTTTGTCTTTGTAGTATTCTCCATAGGTGTAGGAGATCTTTTCAGCACGGCAGTCGGAGAGTTCTTGCGGACTCTCCTGAGTGGTTCAAAGCTTTCCTAGTTGGAACAGTTATCAACTTCTACCGTTGGAGCTGGCGGAGTCAGTCCAGAAGGGGAACTGCCCCCAGATTTTCTTACTCGGCGCCAGTGGCGACGTCGAGCATGCCTTGTAGACGGTATTGATTCAGCTATGAGGGTGGCTCCCTCATGCCTCTGTCCTGGTGAAGGGTTGCCGTTGGTGCCAGCCTATTGAAAACTGACGTCCGTTGAGTGGGGATGGCCAACCTGTCGAAGGCAGACTTCCGAGCAGGAGAAGCAACCTTGGTGACTTCGTCTGAAGCAAGAGTTGGAGTGGGCAGTCTAGCGAAGACTGATCCCTTAGCAGGGGAATCCTCTCTGATGACTTCGTTCACTAGAGTAGGGATGGCTATCCGTTTCGGGATAACCCCCTTAGGTATCGCAGGCTTCTTCACGGGCCCATTGGAGTTTTGGCCCAGTCTGTCAAAGACTGAGGCGTTGGATTTGGGCGACCCGTTGAGAGGGGCCGCGGTAGTCATAAGCCGATCAAAGAGCGACTTCTTCGGAGCTTCTTGCGATGGCAGTGGAGCGTTGAAGCTCATGGGTGGGAGCATGGTCCCAAAGAACAGCCCAGTGGTGGCTTGCGTCACCTGTTCCAGTGGCATCTTGAAAACGGAGGCCGCTTGAGGCCCATAAGTCACTCCTCCAGTAAGGATAGAGTGGGAGTTGTTGCAGTTGTTGCAGTTTGTGCAGTTGAAAGCCATTGATCTTTTGTTTTCTGCACAGAGCTAGACACCAAATCTTAGTATCTCGAATCCAGGGGCAACCATAGCAAACCATGATTCGTTCACGAAACACGACACACAAAGTGTGAAGTGGAAAGAGGAAAATGTCCCACCGGGCGTTCCAAAATCTGTTCTCCGTCGAAAAACGCGACTGGGACGTTGGGACGTCTGGCCTGAATTTTGGGGCAGATGCTATTTGGTTTTATCCGTCCACCTCTCCGAAGATGCCAAGTTGATTTATGGCACCGTGTATCGGAGGTTTAGATGGATGCGGCCGTTGTAGCAGACGTCGTCAGATTCCCTCTCATTGTGAGGGGTTTTTGATTGTGGGGACACTCTTCGCTGCAGGCATAAGCCCCTATAGTTAATTAGCTACCGCATCGCGGTAACCACTTTCTTCTTCTCCAGATGGTCACTTCGTGTCGTGTGTGTTTGTTTTATTTTTGGTTGCCCGTGGATTGTATACGAAGACTAATTTATGTTGTCGCCCGTAGGGCGTGGATTAGTCCAAATCCGTATTTTCTTAAATTTGGGTTTGGGTTGGGTTTAAGGATCGTTAATCTCATTTGAGACTAAGATCAACTTAAACGTTTGTTAAGGATACATTAGTCTAATTTTAGACTAAGATCTACTTAACAGGATCATTTAGATCCAACAAAAGAGCATTTGGACTCTATTGTTTTAGTTTGGGGACATTACGGTCCACAAGTTTAAGGACGTCATAGTCCATGGAGTTTAAAGACATCATAGTCAGTAAAATTTAAAGACATCATAGTCTATGAGTTTAAGGATCTCACGGTTCATGGTAGTTTAGAGACATCATAGTCTGTAAAGTTTAAGGACATCATAGTCCATAAGTTTAAGGACCACATAGTCCGTAAAGTTTAAGGACATCATAGTCCATGAGTTTAAGGACCCCACAGTCCGTAGAATGTCTGGTTGTCGGGACCCATCACCTCTCTGAAGACGTTGAAGGATTACAACAACACATATCAGAGGAGTGAAAAGATGTACCCTTGAACCAATATTGGTTGGGAGATTTGTAGTCCAATTTGGGACTAAGATCAAAGACTTATGAGCATATGGGCTCAATTAAACTGAATTAGGGATCTGTGGCCAACTTGGGCTCGGCCCATTCAGTTAAAATGTTGGACATTTAATTAGGCTTAGTCCCTTTTCATTTAACAATGCTGAGCATTGGTTTGGGTTCTGACAACCATTTTTGTCTTTTATTGAGTGTTGGGCACTCATTATAGCTCTGGGGCTTTATTTAAAGAACAGTTTATTTACTCTCAGCGCACACGTGAGGAGCACATGGTGCGCTTAGCGCTGAGCGCCGTCAATGAGCGCAGAGCGCTTCTGTTAAGTAGCGCACACGTGAGGAGCACGTGGCGCGCTTGGCGCTGAGCGCCAGTTAATGAGCGCAGAGTGCTTCTGTTAAGTAGCGCACACGTGAGAAGCATGTGGCGCACTTGGCGCTGGTTACCAGATTTGAAGCGTTTAGGCGCTTCTTATGAAGTATCGCACAGTGAGGAGCACGTGGCGTGCTTGGCACTGAGCGCCAGACAATGAGCGCAGAGCGCTTCTGATCAATTTTGTGATCTGAGAAATAAGCTATCGGTTACAAGAGACTTTGTCTCATAGATCTAAGAACTATGTTCTTATTTTTATAGGAGATGTTACAATCTCTTCTATTTTCTTTTGTGAAAGACTTTGTCTTTGTAGATCTATGATCTGAAGAGAATGAAATTCTTCTCCCCCATTATTATGATGAGATGCTATGATCTCTTTTTCGTGAAAGACCTCTGTCTTTTAGATCTATGATTTTATAGAACTATGTTCTTCTTCCTTGATGAGATTTTTTTATCTCTCTGTTTTTACCTTGAAGAAAAGTTCTTCTTCTCAGAGCTTGCTTTTTTCTTTGAAATTTCTTAAAGCTTGTGGAGGGGTTCCTCCTCATAAGACTTGAAGTCTTAGGTCCTTTATATAGTAGAGGCTGATTTGTTGAATCGGTTGAAGAGATCTTTTCTCTAATTGATTTGGGGATGTTTCCAACCGTTGGATCTTTGATCCTAGGGCTTCTGTTTTACAGAAGGCAATCTTCTTATTTTTAACAAGATTGGGAAATCTTTTCCCATACAAAACTTATTCTGTATCTTGGTGATCTTAAATCACCATTGGATCTTTGATCCAACGGCAGGGAACATTTAGTTCCAGCGCTGACACTCTCGTGCTTTGCACATGAGCGCTGCATCAGAATCTTTGACTCTTAGCGCTGGCGCTGCTAGCGCTGGCGCTCTCGTGCTTTGCACGTGAGCGCTGCATCAGAGTCTTTGATTCTTAGCGTTGGCGCTAGTATGAAGCGCTGTTTCATTTCAAATTTCAAAATTTTGAACAGAGCTTTGCTCTAATTGGGGGAAACAGTACCGAGGCGTTCTATCTAAATACTAGAAAGCCCGGCCTGATAGAATACAGGTGCATAGCCTCCTAAGCCCTCAATGTGGAAGCCCCGTCTTTGAAAGTGTCATGCAATGATTGCACCACCTAGTAGATTCTTTGCCGATAGTCAAGACTCTATCGAAAAAGGTCATACTATCCCCAACCATGAGCGGGTGAAGGAGCAGTCGCCGAGCCTCTCGCTGTGACGGGTCTGACGCAGAAGCGTCAACCAGATACATGACCCGAGGGAAGTTGTAGCTTTCATAGAAGCAGGGTCGTTTGTGAACACCGAAGGCACCTAGCATGTGCATCTCGATCCATGACGCAATGGGAGATACACGGGATTTTCCCCCGGCTGAGTAGTGTTGGCCGCTAAGCTCAGGCCATGATATAGATGATTCAGCCCTGCGATCCCAATGGCCACACGCGTCCCCGCGACAATGCGATGGGCTAGATTAAAGACAGACGGCCTCATATAGCGGGTGTGCGTCGAAACTGCAAACCAACTCAACCACAGGCCAATGAACCCCAGAAAGAACGCCTCTTCGTCAACGTCTGAGGCAGCGATCTCTGCAAAAGGGACGACCGGAGTGTCTGGAATGAAGAAATTCTTTAAATCCGACTCCGCCGTTAGCAAGTTATCCAAACCAAACCCGAATGGGTCGTCAAGTTTGGCGAATTTCGCAGCTTGTTTCGACAAGACTTCTGGGTGAAGAAAGCAGGTGATGAAATCTACGAAGCCGACTCCGTGCCTTCCAGACTCCAAGAACAAACTCTCGTACATGTTCAACACCTTGATTAGGCTCGGGACCGGTGTTGAACGGCATTCTCTGGAGTGAGGCCCATCACCACTGATTTGGTGGCAAAGATATACTCATCAGGGGGAAGTATATCCTCGTAATGTTCCCCTCTAACGGGTAAGCCGGAAATCTCCGCAAACTCCTCCAAGGAAATCGAGACTTCCCGGTCCGATAAAAGAAATGTGTATGTCACGCCCCGCTTCCCAGAGTACGCTAGATTGGGCACGTGACATAGCCAACCATGCTACCTGTGGGTAGGAAGTATCCATCCACAGTCACATTACGGCTGTAAAGATATCAAGAACAAGATAAAACTATCTAAAACATGTCCATAATCCAGAATAACAGGAGTCAATAATAAATAAATGCGGAAGCAAATGATCCAATACAAATAACTGAAAAGTATGTCCCATAATGCGGGCTCACATCAGGAAATAAATGCAGGAAATAAAACTAACTATTACTGCACTCACAGCTCAGCCTGCTGGCTGAAGTACTACTGCTCGGACTGCGACAGCGGTACAGAATCTGGGCCATGCAAAACCCAGACGTCAGCGCGTCATGTCAACAAGTAATATAATATGAACAGTGTAACATGCAACGCAAAAATGAACATGAATAAAACGAGAGTAGCAATAATGTGAACCAAGCAGTGCAGGGTGGTGTGCAGTGGGTCACTAAACTGTTCTATCAAGTTTTCTATTCTAAAGTCTTTGAAATCAATTGATGAATCGTCGATGTAACTCAATAGTATCCCGTGCATGCCTGGGACCACGGTCAAGATCCTCGGGGCTGAATCCGAGACGTGCCGCTAGACAGTAATAGGTAGCAGGATGGGCGAGTGATGTCAGCGTCATCACTCCGGGGCTGGCCTAGCCCGTAAGACTGATCAGAACAGGTATCGAACTGTTGAGTTACAAGTCAGGTTTCACCTTTGATTTCCCCATACCCCCAAGTTATGTATGTCGAGTCAGGTATTCAGTAATCAAGAACTAATGCCAACACAGGATCAGGTAAAAGCAGGTTTGTCTGGATAGACAACAGGAACGGTCCATGAGGACTACATGTCAGGTTTGTTGGCATTAGACACAAGATCAGGTAACGGGTCGGGCCATGGTACATCAGGTCAAGTCAACAGTATACGGTACCATGTCCGGTATATCAATATATACATGTGTAGCAATGTCAGGTCAAGATGTAAACAATATCGTGGATGTGCTCACAATCAGATATATAATCGAACATGGGTATTAACAATATGAGATAAGCAATGAATTAAGTAATAAGCAGTTTCATTCAAATTACAAGAGTGCAGTAAAACGATATAGCCATTTAGTTATGTCAACAGGTTTAAGCACGCGGTGCAATAATTTATGTAACGGTTCAATACAGTTATTTCAGGTTAAATGCATGCGAGTGTCCGAATGTAACAGAACTACAGGGATAAATGCTACCAGCTGTTTTAACAGTAATGTGTAATTGAACAGGTAGATATGATTATTAGGTTCAATTTGCAAACTGTAAGTTCCATGTTTAACAGTAAAATGATATGATGCAATATTGTAACCGAAAATGGGAAACGATTATACCAAGTTAAATTTTACAGGTTTAGGGTGTCAATACATCTATGTAAATATTGTATAGCATGTAGCAAGGGGTACTTGCCTCGACGGGAAAACTCGCGACGGACGCACGGTTCACGGATTGAACCCAAACAACGAACAATAAAACCACGTGGGTCGGGGTACCTCGCTGGAACGTCGGGACATGTCACCGGCACGGCCGGATTCCGGCGAGATGCAAAAACAGCGACAATCAAGAATTGCAACAAGAATAGAAAGAAAACAAAGAAGAAGGGAAGGAGGATGGAGAAGGGACTGCTCACAAGGATCTGTGGGACGGGTGGTGATCGCCGACCACGTCGACGGAGCTCCGGCGGGGTACCTGCAGCGACGGCGGAAAATTTCCAGATCAAGAAACCTTAATCAGAGAAGGAAGAAGAAGAAAGGAGAAGATGGGGGATGAGAAGCTCACCGAGGGGGTGCAAGCGAGGCCGGGGCGGATCGAGATCGTCGGCGGCGATCCGACAAGGTGTAGGCGGTGTGCAGGCGGCGTGCAGGCGGCGTGCAGGCGCTCGGGAAAGAGGGAAGAGGGGGAAGGAAGTGCAGTGGCTGCGACGAGGGCGAAGAGGCGAGGGTGATGGTGATGTTTGCGTCGGCTTTGGTGCTGCGGCGGTAAGGGAGCCGGAGATTAGGGTTCGCTGGGGGTTGGGTTACGTTGAAGGAAAAGAAATGGAGGGGGGAAAACTATATATATAGAGAGAGAGAGAGACGAGGAGAGAGAGAGATTTGAGGGAGAGAGAGAGAGAGAGAGACGGGGAGAGAGAGAGAAAGAGAAAGATAGAGAATGGGCCCACGGGAGATTTAAAGAGTGTTGTGATTGGCTGAGGTTTTATTTAGAAGATTTAAAATATTTTTAGAAATCTTTCACAGTTATATAAAATGAAATATACGAATGGTTTAAATATATTTAAATTTGGGATTTTGGCGCAAAATAAAACATTTCCAAATCGCGCCCGGGTCGGGTCCAAAAATTTGAAATTGAAATAATTGGATTTTAAGCGGGATCCAAATTTTAAAATTAAGTGTCTTATGATTAAAAAGCATACCCCCAAGACGGACACATGTACACGCGCGTAGCCGTCCAAACTCGCCCGTTTTACTGAACGGGACGAGAACACAGTACACGGACGCTACCACAAGGCTAGGGGCGTCGAGTAGGCCAAGATGAATATTTTTAATTTTATTTTAGATGCCAAAATTTGTTATATGCAAAAATGACTTTACCGGGTAAAATTTTACAGTAAGTCACAAACAAGTAAGATAAATTAAATGAGTACCACAATACGCTTAAACAGTAACTGAAAAACAATAGCCTTGGGCTCGGGTGTTACATTATACCCAACTACAAAAAGAATTTCGTCCTCGAAATTCCAAGAATACAAAGATAGAAAACTACAGGAAAAGGTGAGGAAACTTCTGCCGGATTTCATCTTCTCGTTCCCAAGTAGACTCTCCATGCGAGCGATTACCCCAAGAGACAAGCACAAGGGGGATAACCTTGTTCTTGATATCCTTTTCCCTTCGATCCACGATTTCAACCGGTCGCTCCTCAAAAGTCAAGTCTTCTCGTAATGTTAGCTCCGAATGATCCAAAACGTGCATTTCATCTCGAACATACCTTCGTAGTTGAGATACGTGAAACACATCGTGCACACCTGCCAAGGACTGCGGTAACGCCAAACGGTACGCTACCTCTCCAACACGCTCCAATATCTCAAAGGGTCCAACGAATCGAGGACTAAGCTTTCCTCGACTCCCAAAACGAATCACCCCTCTAGTCGGTGATATCTTTAAGAATACCAAATCACCCACGGCGAACTCTAGAGGTCTTCTTGACGTGTCAGCCCAACTCTTCTGTCTGTCTTGAGCTGCCTTCATATGATTCCTGATAGTGTTAACCTTTTCAACTGTCTGCACCACCAAATCTGGTCCCAACAATCTTCGTTCACCGACATCATCCCAACAAACAGGTGAACGGCATTTACGACCATACAAAGCTTCAAACGGAGCCATCTGGATAGTTGCCTGAAAACTGTTGTTGTAAGAAAACTCCACCAAGTGTAGATGATCCTCCCACGAACCCTTGAAGTCCAACATGCATGCTCTCAACATATCTTCAAGAGTTTGGATCGTTCTCTCCGACTGACCATCAGTTTGAGGATGATAAGCTGTGCTAAACTTTAATCGAGTCCCCAAACTTTCCTGTAAACTCCGCCAAAAGTGTGATAAGAACCGAGTGTCTCGATCGGACACGATGCTCACCGGTACTCCATGCAATCTTACAATCTCCTGCATGTACCGTTCTGCCAAAGTCTCGGTTGATTGACCAACCCGGAAAGGAATAAAGTGAGCAGCCTTGGTCAATCGATCAACAATTACCCATACTGCATTGTTGCCCTTTGGACTCCGCGGTAAAGCCGTCACGAAATCCATGGTTATATGTTCCTACTTCCACTGAGGAATCGGAAGTGGTTGCAATAAACCAGCAACCCTTTGATGTTCAGCTTTAACTTGCTGACACACCAAGCACTTAGCCACAAAGCGAGCAATCTCCCGTTTCATGCCTTCCCACCAGAAATGCTGTCGAATATCTCGGTACATCTTTGTGCCTCCTGGATGTACAGAATAAGCTGAACTGTGTGCCTCCTTCATAAGCTCTTCACGAATATCTCCCTTTGGCACACATAAACGGCTACCATACCTCAACGAACCATTTTCATGGATCAATAAATCTGTTCGTAATCCGGCCTCAACCTGCTCTCGAAACTTTTACAGTCTAGGATCCTGCGATTGTGCTGCTTTAATATTCTCGATTAATGACGAATGTACTTGCAGCTGCATCAACTGTCCCGTAGAACACGGTAGCACAACCTCCAAGTCAAATCTTCGAAAATCTGCAACGATCGCCTTCTGCGTAGTCAACACCTGAATTGCTGGTAACCGACTAAGCGCATCCGGCACAACATTAACCTTCCCCGAATGGTACTTAAGATCAAGATCGTAGTCAGCCATCAGCTCCAACCATCTACGCTGCCTCATGTTAAGCTCCTTCTGTGTGAACACATACTTCAAGCTCTTATGATCTGTAAAGACTTCGACTCTTTCACCCAAAAGGTAGTGTCTCCAAATCTTCAAAGCAAAAATCACAGCCGCAAGCTCCAAGTCATGAGTCGGATAATTCTTCTCATGGGTCTTCAATTGTCTCGATGCGTACGCTACAACCTTCCCATGCTGCATTAAAACACATCCCAATCCTTTTCCAGATGCGTCGCTGTGAATCACCAATCCTTCGGAATTGTCTGGCACGGTCAGAATAGGGGCGATTATCAACTTCTGCTTCAACGTCTCAAAAGCTAACGCACATTTATCCGTCCATACAAAAGGTACCTCCTTGCGCGTAAGCTTGGTCAACGGCTCTGCCAGACGAGCAAAGTTCTCCACAAATCTCCTGTAGTATCCGGCTAATCCAAGGAAACTTCTTATCTCCGCAACATTCTTTGGAATAAGCCAATCTCGAACTGCTGCAATCTTTTCTGGATCGACGGCGATTCCATCGCCCGACACAACATGCCCAAAAAACTTCACTTCCTCCAGCCAAAATTCGCACTTACTCATCTTCGCATACAATTTCTCCTGTCTCAACGTCTGCAGTGCAATCTTTAAATGCTCAGCATGCTCCTCAAAACTCTTCGAGTAAACCAGAATATCGTCAATGAATACCACAATAAACTGGTCCAAGAACGGTGAAAAGATTCGGTTCATCAAGTCCATGAATACTGCCGGCGCATTCGTTACTCCGAAGGGCGTCACTAAGTATTCGTAATGTCCATACCGAGTTCGAAATGCCATCTTGCAAATATCTACTGCTTTCACTCGAACCTGATGATATCCGGATCGCAAATCCAGCTTCGAGAATACCCTCGCGCCACTAAGCTGCTCAAAAAGTTCTCCAATGCGAGGGATCGGGTACTTCTTCTTAATAGTCACCCGGTTTAATTCTCGATAGTCGATGCACATTCTTCTTGTGCCATCCTTCTTCTTTACTAGAAGAACTGGAGCTCCCCAAGGCGAGTTACTGCTTCGAATCCAACCTTTTTCAAGCAATTCAGTAACCTGCTTCTTAACTTCTTCCAACTCTACTGGTGCCATTGGATAATACGCTTTGGATACTGGCGCTGCACCAGGAATAAGATCAATTGCGAACTCCACGTCTCGCTTCTGCGGTAAACCCGATATATCTTCAAATACGTCCATAAAATCGCGAACAACAGCCGGCTCTTCACTTTCATCAACTTCCATTGCTGCAAGAATATTGTTTGTCGGCCTAGCCCTAAACTCGACTGGCCCGACAGAACTGTTTCCTCCTGTGAAGGTAAACTCAGGATGTCCGGGAATCTGGAAAATTACTTTCTTTGCCCTACAGTCAATGTGAGCGTGAAAAGTGCCAAGAAAATCCATTCCCAAGACGACTTCATACCTGCCCGTATCAATCACCAAGAAATCTGCAAAAAGTTCCCGTCCGCACACAACAACTGTACAATCTTTACACTCCTTACTAGATATGATTTTCTCATTCCCAGTGTGTATGTCCCAGAAACTAGACAGGGTCGTGCAGGTAATCGAGTGTGTAGTTATAAATTTGGATGACATAAAACAGTGGGATGCACCAGAATCAAATAATGCCAATGCGGGAAAACCATGAACGAGTAAAGTACCTGAAACCACTTCTCCTGACGCCTTGGCTTCCTCAGCTGTCAAGGTAAAAGCTCGAGCCTGATTAGGTCCTTGAGTCAGCTGTTTTTGCCCTTGGAACGGTTTCTGTGGAGACTTCTGAATATCATCCCTTGTACGAAGCTTCGACGGACAGGCACCAACTGCGTGATCAGCCGCTCCACAAACCAAACAAAGTCCCAGCCTTCTTCGACAATCCTTCTGTACGTGCCCAGGTAAACGGCAGTAGTCACAAATCACGCTCCTTCTTCGATCAACAATCATAGGCTTCTTCATGGGTGCTACACCTTGACGGTCCACTGGAATACCTCTGCGACCATGAGCTCGGTTAGGTACAAATGCGGGCTTCCTGGCCGCAACTGCTGTCTGCTGCAAGCTTCCTTTCATCCCAGATAAACTCTGTTGTTCCCGAGCTGCCGTAAGAACCTGCGAGAAAGTGGTCAAACCCAGGGAGACAATCTGCCTCTGGATGTCCACATCCAAACTGCGCATGAACCTTCAAGCCTTGTCTGCACCGTTGGCGACTAAAGGTCCAGCGAATCTGCTGAGTCTCTTCCACTCTGCCGCATGCACGTCCACGGGTGCCCCATTCTGCCTTAGCCCAATAAATTTCTCTTCCATTTCCTCCCGTGCAGTCCGCGGGAAGAACTTCTCCAGGAAACTCTTTGAAAAATCCGCCCACTTGATCGGCTTGGGCAAGCGGGTCTCCTCCACAAGCCACCATTCTCGGGCGTAGTCCACTAACTGAATGCGTACCACATCAACTCCTTTGTCATCTGGAATCTATGACGCAATCAGCAAATTCTCCATGTCAACTAGCCACTGCTCGGCTGGCAACGGCTCCTCCAAACCAGTGAATGTAGACGGACCCAAACGTCTGAAATCTGCCACGGTCCATACTCGGTCAACTGGTTTAGCTCCAACGTTGTTTACAGACTGCTGAACGATCTGCAAACCTTCCTGGAACGAGTCTGCTTGCTGCTGGATCAGCTCGGTCTGTCTCTTTTGATTCTCCAGCATTCCTCTTATCACTCCAAGCATGGCGGTTTCGTCCACACGCCTCTGGTACGTCTTGAAATTCTTATCTGCCATATTCCTGAAATCAAAAACACCCAACATTAGCATGATAATAGATTCAATATATAGATCAAGGCTAGAACTCCAAGATACTTAAATAGAGTGCCGCATTGTAACTATGTTGCGGTATCATAGCCACAATTACATAACTCTACCCAAGTCGCCTAAGTCCTAGAGATAACAAGGAATCAGGTTTCGAGTCGATATGCAAAGGAAGTTTGCACATCGTAAAAGATATAATCAGGAAGAATGTGATTCAAGAATGGTAAACGGTAAGGTGGCAGGACATGTTTCCTAAACACGGGTATTCTGATTCGTGTATTGGGTACAACACCCAACTACAAAAGAATCAACCCGACTATTCTATGGCTCTGATACCAAAAGAACCATGTCACGCACCGCTTCCCAGAGTACGCTAGATTGGGCACGTGACATAGCCAACCATGCTACCTGTGGGTAGGAAGTATCCATCCACAGTCACATTACGGCTGTAGAGATATCAAGAACAAGATAAAACTATCTAAAACATGTCCATAATCCAGAATAACAGGAGTCAATAATAAATAAATGCGGAAGCAAATGATCCAATACAAATAATTGAAAAGTATGTCCCATAATGCGGGCTCACATCAGGAAATAAATGCAAGAAATAAAACTAACTATTACTGCACTCACAGCTCAGCCTGCTGGCTGAAATACTCCTGCTCGGACTGCGACAGCGGTACAGAATCTGGGCCATGCAAAACCCAGACGTCAGCACGTCATGTCAACAAGTAATATAATATGAACAGTGTAACATGCAACGCAAAAATGAACATGAATAAAACGAGAGTAGCAATAATGTGAACCAAGCAATGCAGGGTAGTGTGCAGTGGGTTACTAAACTGTTCTATCAGGTTTTCTATTCTAAAGTCTTTGAAATCAATTGATGAATCGTCGATGTAACTCAATAGTATTCCGTTCATGCCCGGGACCATGGTCAAGATCCTCGGGGCTGAATCCGAGACGTGCCGCTAGGCAGTAACAGGTAGCAGGATGGGCGAGTGATGTCAGCGTCATCACTCCGGGGCTGGCCTAGCCCGTAAGACTGATCAGAACAGGTATCGAACTGTTGAGTTACAAGTCAGGTTTCACCTTTGATTTCCCCATACCCCCAAGTTATGTATGTCGAGTCAGGTATTCAGTAATCAAGAACTAATGCCAACACAGGATCAGGTAAAAGCAGGTTTGTCTGGATAGACAATAGGAACGGTCCATGAGGACTACATGTCAGGTTTGTTGGCATTAGACACAAGATCAGGTAACGGGTCGGGCCATGGTACATCAGGTCAAGTCAACAGTATACGGTACCATGTCAGGTATATCAATATATACATGTGTAGCAATGTCAGGTCAAGATGTAAACAATATCGTGGATGTGCTCACAATCAGATATATAATCGAACATGGGTATTAACAATATGAGATAAGCAATGAATTAAGTAATAAGCAGTTTCATTCAAATTACAAGAGTGCAGTAAAACGATATAGCCGTTTAGTCATGTCAACAGGTTTAAGCACCCTTAGCGGTGCAATAATTTATGTAACGGTTCAATACAGTTATTTCAGGTTAAATGCATGCGAGTGTCCGAATGTAACAGAACTACAGGGATAAATGCTACCGTCTGTTTTAACAGTAAAGTGTGATTGAACAGGTAGATATGATTATTAGGTTCAATTTGCAAACTGTAAGTTCCATGTTTAACAGTAAAATGATATAATGCAATATTGTAACCGAAAATGGGAAACGATTATACCAAGTTAAATTTTACAGGTTTAGGGTGTCAATACATCTATGTAAATATTGTATAGCATGTAGCAAGGGGTACTTGCCTCGACGGGTCGCGAACCGGGAAAACGGGACGTAAATGTCGGCGGGAAAACTCGCGACGGACGCACGGTTAACGGATTGAACCCAAACAACGAACAATGGAACCACGCGGGTCGGGGTACCTCGCTGGAACGTCGGGACATGTCGCCGGCACGGCCGGATTCCGGCGAGATGCAAAAACAGTGGCAATCAAGAATTGCAACAAGAATAGAAAGAAAACAAAGAAGAAGGGAAGGAGGATGGAGAAGGGACTGCTCACGAGGATCTGTGGGACGGGTGGTGATCACCGACCACGTCGACGGAGCTCCGGCGGGGTACCTGCAGTGACGGCGGAAAATTTCCAGATCAAGAAACCTTAATCAGAGAAGGAAGAAGAAGAAAGGAGAAGATGGGGGATGAGAAGCTCATCGAGGGGGTGCCAGCGAGGCCGGGGGCGGATCGAGATCGTCGGCGGCGATCCGACAAGGTGTAGGCGGTGTGCAGGTGATTTTATGAGTTTCCGATTGTGTAGTTGGTTTTTAAAAAATAGATTTTTAGAAATCACAATCAAAAGAATTATTTTGACCGCAATCAATAACGGTGTCGGATGTAGCGCGTTAGTAAGTGCGGATCGTCCACAGGGAAAGTGAGTTCCGTTCAATTTCCGAATTAGATGAGTTGAAAATTTAGGGCAAAGAAAAGAAAACAATTCATGATTTGTAATTGTAGATCAAAAAGTAAGAAAAATCTAGATCTAAAAGAAACATTAAAGAGCAAGAATAGGGATGAGAGATAATTTCCAACCAACAATCAAGACTAGAAGTATGGCTCGTAGGAGTAGATCGGATCTATAGATGTGATGAGATCTAAAGATTACTAATTCTTATCCATTAATGAATTGATACTAGATCGATGCAAAATTCATCGAGGTTTGAGGATCTTTGCTAGAAAATTCGGGATTCCGCAACTCATCCTTTGTCCTTTCGATGGATCGCATTCAAATTCTAGCTTCTAGTTAATCAAATGTTTAATAGTTGTTCCCTAGTTTCGAGTGAATACGATCTAGGAAGCATCATCTCGAAACTAGGTCATTAATCATTTGATTCACTAGAATTTCCAAACATTATAGGATTTAAGAATCGTAAAAATATCTAAATCATCATCATCTAAAGATCGTCACAACTCCTATATGAGCGGAGATTACTCAAACATCATGATCACAAACACAATCACAAATTGAGATCTAATCATTATGCTTGAATTAAAAGATACGCAAGAGTATAGAAAATTCACCTTTATTTATCTACAAATTTCATTACAACTCTCTTGAATTTACAAAAGGAAGGAACTAGATCGTCGATTTCGGCTTCGCTCGGCTCCTTGAGTCGCGGATCGGCGTGGATCTCTTGCTCCGTTGGAATCCGGCGTCGCTTCTAAAGGTTGAAGGCTCTCTTGCTCAAATTGCTCTCGGGATCAATCTTGATTTTTGAATTGGAGTAAATTTGAAGCACAAGCTTTTGTCACTAAACTTGTGGGTTGAAGATGATGATAATTCTTGAACAATTTCCCCTCTAGATTTAGGCTCCTTTTTATAGACCTCCCAAATCTTAGATCTGAAATTTGAATTCCCCCCACAAGTTAGTTAACCAAATGATTTAAATTTCCCTCCAAAAAGTTAGTTAAACCTAAAATTTGAATTTCCCTCCAAGAGTTTGTTAGCCAAATATTCAAATTTCCCCCCAAAAATTTAGTTAAGCCCAAAATTTGAATTTCCCTCCAAGAGTTTGTTAGCCAAATATTTAAATTTCCCTCCAAAAAGTTTGTTGAGCCGAGCCTTCTAGATGTGCCACGTGGAGCTTCTGGGGTCTTCTGGAAGCTTTGGCCGTTAGAATTAGGCATGTGACAAAATTGGGTGGATTAATCTCTTCAAATGGCCGCGGATCCGCCGCTCCAAGGGGGCTTGGGCCGCGGATCCGCGGCCCTTTGATGGCCTTGATGGTTTCTCTTTACATGGTAATACTTGGGCTGACAGGTGGGCCTCTTTCTGATGTTTGGATGTTTATTTGGCCTTCTGAATCATTACCAGATCATACATCTTTTAGTTGGCGTATATTTTATCAGTCTTTCCCCCAATTTTGGCCCTGCTTCCGGAATTTCCTGCATAGACTCCAAGACAAGAGTTGCGCAATACAAGGATGATGTGATGCCATGAAAAACACACAATTTCCCTAAAAAGTGCTGGTTTTAGTACACAGTACAAGTAATTCGGTATTTCAGAGATGATTTGGTAATATGTGCAATTATGAATACCGAACACTTCTATATGAGTTCAAATGGTAGGGAAATTACCGTGTTAAAAGTGCAGTATTTTCGACTGATCAAATTCCCCCAAACTTATTTTCGATCGTCTCGATCGAACTGTTTTATTAAAAAGAGAAGGAGAAAATAAAGAAAGAGAAAAGCACACTTTCGTAGGCAACACGATTGCACTGAGCACGTGCAACAAGCCTTTAAACCTCTAGGTGTCCCTAGTAGGAGGAGTGTTGTCTCCTGAGGGTTTTCAGCGGATTGCACCCAAAAAATCCAATAATAAAAGGAAGATCATGAATATTACATTTAAAGACAAGAATTGTAAAAGAAAAGCCTTGAAATTAGGGTTTCCAACTAAGCTAGCTTTTAGGTTGTCATGAGCCCTATCTTAATGGTCATGAAAAGATGTTAGAAATCACATCCTCCCTCAATAAAACATCGTCTTATTCTTCATTCCTATCTTTATTCCAAACATCGATCATATTACCCTGCGTGTGTAAAGGACATCCCTACACCCGGAGAATTCAATTCAAGCTATCATACTCTTGCCCATCAGCCTCAGTACTTTTTAATTTTGATGAGCTCACACACTTTCATGCGACCGTTAATACTTCTTGAGGTACTAACTGACCGATTACTCATGTGCTTGCATATTTGGTGTATTTTCCTCGTCTTGCACCACCTTAGGTATAGCAGTGACTCCCAAACCAGTTGGCCTTAGGGCACTAGGTGAAAAGGCACCCTTGCTATAGATTTTTTTTATTATTGCCCTTGGTGATAACAAAACCAGTGTCCAGTTTTCTCACCACTTTCTTCATTTTTTTTTCATACATCGGCTTTAAGACAAGAGCATTTCAAGGTATCCTCTACTAACCCGGGCTTTAAGACGTGTGTAAGTGCGAATAGCAGGGTATCAACGTTCAAAATGCTAGGCTTTCCAGAATAGAAACTATTTTTCAGACTTATTTTTATGCTCAGATTAGTGACTTCCTTCATCTTACTAACCCTTGGGACAACGGCTCATAACTACTTATTACTAGTTCGTATAAGAAAACTTCTAATTTTCTTAGTTTTCTTAAATTTTTCTAATCTCATGGATGTAATTGTTCACTATCTAATCTTTTATTATCATAAATATTAAATATTTTTATATTTTGAAAATTTTAAGTTTTTATATTTTTGAAATTTTTTTGAATTTTTATGGATTTTGAAAATTTTTAAATTTTTATAGGTTTTTTTTTTTAAATTATTTACAAAAAATGATGAGCTAAAAATATGTACACAGAATTTTTATGGGTTTTGAAAATTTTTAAATTTTTATGGTTTTTTTAAAGAAAATGTGTTGTGCTTATGCAAATGATATGCACATGATGCAAAACTAAGCACAAACCTCCCCCAAACTTGTTTTCAACAGTGTCCTCACTGTTGCCATCTGCTAAATCTCGAAAACCTGTAAGCCTGGGAGGAATTTATTAGTGGGGGCAAAATATATAAGTGAAGATCCTCCCCCAAACTTATTTTTGACTCGCAATTTTTGTAAAAATTTTCATTTCAAGAGCCAGAAAAATTATTTCCCCCCCAAAACTTGAGTTATGCAATGTTAAGCTTTTGAAAATCACATGAGAGGGTCAAGAAACATTGGTCGATGCCAAGCTTTGCAAAGACCGAAGATCAACACCAACCATTCGAAGATTTTATCAATGCAGTGCTCGGGTTGGTGGAAGAAGAAGTGGGGAAAGGGTAAGGGGCGGAAGAGAGTGTGTGTGCGTCTCATTTTGGAGAGACGAAGCAGTGAATGTGATGGATTACTCGCATTCTTTTTACAGTCCAAAAGAAGGGGTGGAGGTTCAATTTCATTGATTGGGACATGATTCATCTCAACACCCGTGTTATTCAGAAATGCGAGTTCATCAGCGAAGATCTCCTCAAAAGTTTCATCAATACCCCGAAGAATAATGTCATCACAAAGTGCGGGGTGATCTTCAGACTCTAAAAGCAGTTCATAATCGGTGTCAGTTGTTGACCCAGACATCTCGGTGGAAGAGTCCGTATGTGTATGATACATAGTTGGGTCAAACAACAACGTATGAAAAGAGTCAAGATCGGTATCAGGAGGATCATCAAATTCGCTGCTGTCGACATCCATTAAGTCGACAGAACAGACATGAGCAGTAGGTTCGGAGGGTACACTTCCAATCATGTAAATGTTCAGCTCTATTGACCTATTCCCAAAGGATAAGGTCATAGAACCATTTCGACAGTTGATTATTGCATTGGAAGTGGCCAAAAAGGGGCGACCTAAAATCACCAGAATTTGATTCCGTGGGTTCGCTACAGGCTATGTATCAAGTACAATAAAATCCACAGGGAATACAAATTCCCCGATTTTTATTAACACATCCTCCAGTTCACCCCTAGGTTTGGTGATTGATCGGTCAGCCATCTGGAGAGTGCAATGGGCTGGTTTCAACTCTCCGATCCCTAGTTGCTCATAAACCGAGTATGGAAGTAGGTTAACACTGGCGCCAAGGTCTAAAAGAGCACGATTGATGTGTTTATCCCCAATAGAAATCGATATCGTAGGACATCCTGGGTCCTTACGTTTCTTTGGTAGCGGAGGGATAAAAGCAGTGCTAATGCTATTAGACATGAAGACCTTTTTTGGCACTTGAGTCTTCCTCTTCCTAGTGCACAAGTCCTTAAGAATTTTCGCATAAGCGGGGACTTGTTGAATGGCATCTAGGAGAGGGATGTTGATGTTAACCTGCTTGAACATTTCCATAATTTTCTCCATATGAAGACTCGATTTGTTAGCCCTTAACCGGTTCGGGTAAGGTGCTTTAGCAATGAGTGCTGGGTCCATCATAGAAGAAGGAAGAGGGGGTAGACAAGATCCCGAAAGAGGAGTGGGGATCGTCTGTGGAGGGATAGAAGAGGTAGGCTGAGGTGTCGAGCCTAGAGGGAAATGGAGAATAGGCTCGCGAGAAGGCGGTGGGGTAGGAGAACAAGAGTCAGACGTAGAAGTGTGTGTGTGAGGAAAGATCTCAGCCAGGGCGTTGATAGGATTTTCAGTATCATCAACTTCTTCCCCAACATGGTTATCCAGCATTCTTCCCGATCTCAACGTTGTGATGGCATTTACATTGTAATGCCCAGGATTCGGTAGGGGTTGAGACGGAAGTTTCCCTTTTCTCTCGCACTCAATTCGGCCTTAAGTCGTGCAATCTCAGCTTCCATCGTTTTGATACTCTCAGCTTGGGACGCTGAGTTTTTCTTTATCTCACCGACGGAAGACTTAACCTCGGCCGACACTTCCATGAAATTTGACATGAGTGATTTCATGGTTTGAGCGAATTGAGAGAAGTCGTCAGAACAGGTCGACTGCATAGGATTAGAAGGTGCAGGAGTGTTGACCTGGTTTTGGAAATTTTGTGACTGGTAGGGGTGCTGGGTGAGGTGAAGTGGTTGCTGTTGTGGAGGAAGAGCCCGTTGGAATTGATTAGGGTTTGGAACCGTGTTTTGGGATTGGTTCCAGGCAAAATTCGGGTGATTCCTCCAACCCTGATTGTATGTAGAAGAAAAAGGGTCGTTTCTAGGTCTTTGGAATGCGGCATTGGTATGCTCGAGACCTTGAAACTGGGAGTTCAATGGACATTCTTCTGTTAAGTGAGAAGGGTCTGAACAGCACCCACAAACGGTTTTGGGGAGTGACATTGGGTTTAGGGAGGCTGCTAGGAATTTGTGTTCCATAGCGTCGAGCTTCTTTTGCATTGCTGCCATCTCAGCTCGAACACCTATGGACACGTCTATTTGGTGTACGCCACCCCTACTCGATGGCTGGGTTCCAGTCTCCCACTGAAGTGACTTTTCAGCGAACTCTTCTAAAAATTTCCATGCTTCCCCATCATCCTTAGTCATAAAGGTGCCTTGATACATGTTTTCAAGGTTTTGTTTAGTGGTAGGGTTACTGCCCTCATATATGATTCGGCAAAGTTCCCATCTCGGGATGCCGTGATGTGGGCATTGAACCAAAAGATCCTTGAATCAGTCAAAGTATTTTGAAAATGGTTCAGCCGGAAGCTGGGAGAATTGATAGAGTTCACTACGGATTCGAGCTGTCTTTTGCATAGGGTAAAATTTCTTAAGGAATGCCGCAACAAATTCTTCCCAATTCGTGATGGAGTGTGCGGTGGTGTTATATAGCCACTTCTCGGCTAAATCGCACAAGGTAAATGGAAGAAGTCGTAGACGCATGGCATCCACAGAAAGTTGTGATGTACCCATCATTGCGCATACGTTTTCAAATTTGGTAATAAAAACGTACGCGTCTTCAGTCTCGAGACCGTGGAATTTGGGTAGAAGGTTGATGTACTGGGGCTTGATCTCAAAGTTATCCCCGTTGGCTGGTGGAATGGATAAGCAGGTCGAGAGAGGACCTCGCAAAGGGTAACACCTCTCTTGGAGAGAGATGCGGGGTGGAATCTGCGCACCAACGGACGGCGGCAGAGTAGCGGTAAAGAGGTTTGATGGAGACTGATCCATCGGTGTGGGTGTGGTGGGGGGTAAAAGAAAGGTAAATGGAGAAATACCGACTTTGGAGTCGATCGAGGGGACGCGGACAAGACGGGCACTAGAATCCCGTGTCCAGCCTATCTTGCACTAAAAGGGGTTAGTACAAGTGGCAGCGTGATTTATAATTAGGGGAAATGAAGTGAGTGTGGTGTTTGTTTTGAAAAATGATACGGATTTTGAAAATATGATGCAACAAGCAATACCCTAAAAATCTATGATCACCTAGGTCCAATCTCTAGACCGCTCCTAACTGCCAGAAGACAAGACGCAGGATAGAATCCTCCACTGCCTCTTTGTCCCTCCTGTGGCCAGGTAAGTGCCAGGTAAGTGGGAGGTTCTCCACTACGTAAGTAGTGGGCCTAATTAAGTAACCACTAGCCTTCGACACACTTGCCTAGGCACCATAAGAGAAACGCGGATAAGCAATGAATTACCCACGGCCTTCTTCTGTCCTAAGTGAGCGCGACGGTCTTTAGAGTCATCTCTAGATATTTTTTTAATTAATGAGGGTAATGCGGATGCATGTTTGTGATTTTTGGGGCCTAGGAAGGGTAATGAACTCCCCACCTAATCTGGATTTGGCCGCGCCCCTTAATTTCCATATTAGTTATGCAAACAACCACAAAATCAAAAACAAGCACACTTTATTTTGCTTTTTGCGCGCTGCGAATATTTGCAAAGAAACCTGCACGAAATGTTAATTGGAGCAGATTTTAGGAAGGAGATAAGAAAGTTAGAAATTACCTGCAAAAGATTTTACAGAGAGCTCCTTTAACTGCCGCGGAACCGCCGCCTTAGGTAGGTATTTGCCGCGGAATCGCGGTGGGGGGAAGAGATCACTCTACCAAATTTCTCCAGAGAGCTCCTGATCACTTCCTTGGTCCTCTGGAATTCTCTAAATAATTTTCCAATTTCTCAGTAAGCTCCAGATCTCCTTGCAATTAACCACAACAACACGTATTAGTGTTTGCGCGAGTTTTGATCTTTAAAATTTTTAGATGGAATAAACTTTTCAACTTAAATTTCAAAAAATGAACAAATAGCACACGATCCCCGGCAACGGCGCCATTTTGATTTTATGAGTTTCCGATTGTGTAGTTGGTTTTTAGAAAATAGATTTTTAGAAATCACAATCAAAAGAATTATTTTGACCGCAATCAATAACGGTGTCGGATGTAGCGCGTTAGTAAGTGCGGATCGTCCACAGGGAAAGTGAGTTCCGTTAAATTTCCGAATTAGATGAGTTGAAAATTTAGGGCAAAGAAAAGAAAACAATTCATGATTTGTAATTGTAGATCAAAAAGTAAGAAAAATCTAGATCTAAAAGAAACATTAAAGAGCAAGAATAGGGATGAGAGATAATTTCCAACCAACAATCAAGACTAGAAGTATGGCTCGTAGGAGTAGATCGGATCTATAGATGTGATGAGATCTAAAGATTACTAATTCTTATCCATTAATGAATTGATACTAGATCGATGCAAAATTCATCGAGGCTTAAGGATCTTTGCTAGAAAATTCGGGATTCCGCAACTCATCCTTTGTCCTTTCGATGGATCGCATTCAAATTCTAGCTTCTAGTTAATCAAATGTTTAATAGTTGTTCCCTAGTTTCGAGTGAATACGATCTAGGAAGCATCATCTCGAAACTAGGTCATTAATCATTTGATTCACTAGAATTTCCAAACATTATAGGATTTAAGAATCGTAAAAATATCTAAATCATCATCATCTAAAGATCGTCACAACTCCTATACGAGCGGAGATTACTCAAACATCATGATCACAAACACAATCACAAATTGAGATCTAATCATTATGCCTGAATTAAAAGATACGCAAGAGTATAGAAAATTCACCTTTATTTATCGACAAATTTCATTACAACTCTCTTGAATTTACAAAAGGAAGGAACTAGATCGTAGATTTCGGCTTCGCTCGGCTCCTTGAGTCGCGGATCGACATGGATCTCTTGCTCCGTTGGAATCCGGCGTCGCTTCTAAAGGTTGAAGGCTCTCTTGCTCAAATTGCTCTCGGGATCAATCTTGATTTTTGAATTGGAGTAAATTTGAAGCACAAGCTTTTGTCACTAAACTTGTGGGTTGAAGATGATGATAATTCTTGAACAATTTCCCCTCTAGATCTAGGCTCCTTTTTATAGACCTCCCAAATCTTAGATCTGAAATTTGAATTCCCCCCACAAGTTAGTTAACCAAATGATTTAAATTTCCCTCCAAAAAGTTAGTTAAGCCTAAAATTTGAATTTCCCTCCAAGAGTTTGTTAGCCAAATATTCAAATTTCCCCCCAAAAAGTTAGTTAAGCCCAAAATTTGAATTTCCCTCCAAGAGTTTGTTAGCCAAATATTTAAATTTCCCTCCAAAAAGTTTGTTGAGCCGAGCCTTCTAGATGTGCCACGTGGAGCTTCTGGGGTCTTCTGGAAGCTTTGGCCGTTATAATTAGGCATGTGACAAAATTGGGTGGATTAATCTCTTCAAATGGCCGCGGATCCGCCGCGCCAAAGGGGCTTGGGCCGCGGATCCGCGGCCCTTTGATGGCCTTGATGGTTTCTCTTTACATGGTAATACTTGGGCTGACAGGTGGGCCTCTTTCTGATGTTTGGATGTTTATTTGGCCTTCTGAATCATTACCAGATCATACATTTTTTAGTTGGCGTATATTTTATCAGTCGTTCCCCCAATTTTGGCCCTGCTTCTGGAATTTCCTGCATAGACTCCAAGACAAGAGTTGCGCAATACAAGGATGATGCGATGCCATGAAAAACACACAATTTCCCTAAAAAGTGCTGGTTTTAGTACACAGTACAAGTAATTCGGTATTTCAGAGATGATTTGGTAATATGTGCAATTATGAATACCGAACACTTCTATATGAGTTCAAATGGTAGGGAAATTACCGTGTTAAAAGTGCAGTATTTTCGACTGATCAGCAAGCGGCGTGCAGGCGCTCGGGAAAGAGGGAAGAGGGGGAAGGAGGTGCAGTGGCTGCGACGAGGGTGAAGAGGCGAGGGTGATGGTGATGTTTGCGTCGGCTTTGGTGCTGCGGCGGTAAGGGAGCCGGAGATTAGGGTTCGCTGGGGGTTGGGTTACGTTGAAGGAAAAGAAATGGAGGGGGGGAAACTATATATATAGAGGAGAGAGAGAGATAGAGAGAGAGAGAGAGATTTGAGGGATAGAGAGAGAGAGAGAGAGAGAGAGAGAGATAGAGAATGGGCCCACGGGAGATTTAAGGAGTGTTGTGATTGGCTGAGGTTTTATTTAGAAGATTTAAAAAATTTTTAGAAATCTTTCACAGTTATATAAAATGAAATATACGAATGGTTTAAATATATTTAAATTTGGGATTTTGGCGCAAAATAAAACATTTCCAAATCGCGCCCGGGGCGGGTCCAAAAATTTGAAATTGAAATAATAGGATTTTAAGCGGGATCCAAATTTTAAAATTAAGTGTCTTATGATTAAAAAGTATACCCCCAAGACGGACACATGTACGCGCGCGTAGCCATCCAAACTCGCCCGTTTTACTGAACGGGACGAGAAAACAGTACACGGACGCTACCACAAGGCTAGGGGCGTCGAGTAGGCCAAGATGAATATTTTTAATTTTATTTTAGATGCCAAAATTTGTTATATGCAAAAATGACTTTACCGGGTAAAATTTTACAGTAAGTCACAAACAGGTAAGATAAATGAAATGAGTACCACACTACGCTCAAACAGTAACTGAAAAACAATAGCCTTGGGCTCAGGTGTTACATTATACCCAACTACAAAAAGAATTTCGTCCTCGAAATTCCAAGAATACAAACATAGAAAACTACAGGAAAAGGTGAGGAAACTTCTGCCGGATTTCATCTTCTCGTTCCCAAGTTGACTCTCCATGCGAGCGATTACCCCAAGAGACAAGCACAATGGGGATAACCTTGTTCTTGAGAACCTTTTCCCTTCGATCCACGATTTCAACCGGTCGCTCCTCAAAAGTGAAGTCTTCTCGTACTGTTAGCTCCGAATGATCCAAAACGTACGTTTCATCTCGAACATACCTTCGTAGTTGGGATACGTGAAACACATCATGCACACCTGCCAAGGACTGCGGTAACGCCAAACGGTACGCTACCTCTCCAACACGCTCCAATATCTCAAAGGGTCCAACGAATCGAGGACTAAGCTTTCCTCGACTCCCAAAACGAATCACCCCTCTAGTCGGTGATATCTTCAAGAATACCAAATCACCCACGGAGAACTCTAGAGGTCTCCTTGACGTGTCAGCCCAACTCTTCTGTCTGTCTTAAGCTGCCTTCATCTGATTCCTGATAGTGTTAACCTTTTCAACTGTCTGCACCACCAAATCTGGTCCCAACAATCTTCGTTCACCGACATCATCCCAACAAACAGGTGAACGGCATTTACGACCATACAAAGCTTCAAACGGAGCCATCTGGATAGTTGCCTGAAAACTGTTGTTGTAAGAAAACTCCACCAAGTGTAGATGATCCTCCCATGAACCCTTGAAGTCCAACATGCATGCTCTCAACATATCTTCAAGAGTTTGGATCGTTCTCTCCGACTGACCATCAGTTTGAGGATGATAAGCTGTGCTAAACTTCAATCGAGTCCCCAAACTTTCCTGTAAACTCCGCCAAAATTGTGATAAGAACCGAGTGTCCCGATCGGACACGATACTCACCGGTACTCCATGCAATCTTACAATCTCCTGCATGTACCATTCTGCCAAACTCTCGGTTGATTGACCAACCCGGAAAGGAATAAAGTGAGCTGGCTTGGTCAATCGATCAACAATTACCCATACTGCATTGTTGCCCTTTGGACTCCGCGGCAAAGCCGTCACGAAATCCATGGTTATATGTTCCTACTTCCACTGAGGAATCGGAAGTGGTTGCAATAAACCAGCAACCCTTTAATGTTCAGCTTTAACTTGCTGACACACCAAGCACTTAGCCACAAAGCGAGCAATCTCCCGTTTCATGCCTTCCCACCAGAAATGCTGTCGAATATCTCGGTACATCTTTGTGCCTCCTGGATATACAGAATAAGCTGAACTGTGTGCCTCCTTCATAAGCTCTTCACGAATATCTCCCTTTGGCACACACAAACGGCTACCATTCCTCAACGAACCATTTTCGTGGATCAATAAATCTGTTCGTAATCCGGCCTCAACCTGCTCTCGAAACTTTTGCAGTCTAGGATCCTGCGATTGTGCTGCTTTAATATTCTCGATTAATGACGAATGTACTTGCAGCTGCATCAACTGTCCCATAGAACACGGTAGCACAACCTCCAAGTCAAATCTTCGAAAATCTGCAACGATCTCCTTCTGCGTAGTCAACACCTGAATTGCTGGTAACCGACTAAGCGCATCCGGCACAACATTAACCTTTCCCGAATGGTACTTAAGATCAAGATCGTAATCAGCCATCAGCTCCAACCATCTACGCTGCCTCATGTTAAGCTCCTTCTGTGTGAACACATACTTCAAGCTCTTATGATCTGTAAAGACTTCGACTCTTTCGCCCAAAAGGTAGTGTCTCCAAATCTTCAAAGCGAAAATCACAGCCGCAAGCTCCAAGTCATGAGTCGGATAATTCTTCTCATGGGTCTTCAATTGTCTCGATGCGTACGCTACAACCTTCCCATGCTGCATCAAAACACATCCCAATCCTTTTCCAGATGCGTCGTTGTGAATCACCAATCCTCCGGAATTGTCTGGCACGGTCAGAATAGGGGCGATTATCAACTTCTGCTTCAACGTCTCAAAAGCTAACGCACATTTATCCATCCATACAAAAGGTACCTCCTTGCACGTAAGCTTGGTCAACGGCTCTACCAGACGAGCAAAGTTCTCCACAAATCTCCTGTAGTATCCGGCTAATCCAAGGAAACTTATTATCTCCGCAACATTCTTTGGAATAGGCCAATCTCGAACTGCTGCAATCTTTTCTGGATCGACAACGATTCCATCGCCCGACACAACATGCCCCAAAAACTTCACTTCCTCCAGCCAAAATTCGCACTTACTCATCTACGCATACAATTTCTCCTGTCTCAACGTCTGCAGTGCGATCTTTAAATGCTCAGCATGCTCCTCAAAACTCTTCGAGTAAACCAGAATATCGTCAATGAATACCACAATAAACTGGTCCAAGAACGGTGAAAAGATTCGGTTCATCAAGTCCATGAATACTGCCGGCGCATTCGTTACTCCGAAGGGCATCACTAAGTATTCGTAATGTCCGTACCGAGTTCGAAACGCCGTCTTGCAAATATCTTCTGCTTTCACTCGAACCTGATGATATCCGGATCGCAAATCCAGCTTCAAGAATACCCTCGCGCCACTAAGCTGCTCAAAAAGTTCTCCAATGCGAGGGATCGGGTACTTGTTCTTAATAGTCACCCGGTTTAATTCTCGATAGTCGATACACATTCTTCTTGTGCCATCTTTCTTCTTTAGTAGAAGAACCGGAGCTCCCCAAGGTGAGTTACTGCTTCGAAACCAACCTTTTTCAAGCAATTCAGTAACCTGCTTCTTAACTTCTTCCAACTCTACTGGTGCCATTGGATAATACGCTTTGGATACTGGCGCTGCACCAGGAATAAGATCAATTGCGAACTCCACGTCTCGCTTCTGCGGTAAACCCGATATATCTTCAAATACGTCCATAAAATCGCGAACAACAGCCGGCTCTTCACTTTCATCAACTTCCATTGCTGCAAGAATATTGTTTGTCGGCCTAGTCCTAAACTCGACTGGCCCGACAGAACTGTTTCCTCCTGTGAAGGTAAACTCAGGATGTCCGGGAATCTGAAAAATTACTTTCTTTGCCCTACAGTCAATGTGAGCGTGGAAAGTGCCAAGAAAATCCATTCCCAAGACGACTTCATAGCTGCCCGTATCAATCACCAAGAAATCTGCAAAAAGTTCCCGTCCGCACACAACAACTGTACAATCTTTACACTCCTTACTAGATATGATTTTCCCATTCCCAGTGTGTATGTCCAAGAAACTAGACAGGGTCGTGCAGGTGTTAGTGTTTATGCCCTAGAAGGCCATTACTGTATCATACTAGTTTGTATATTACTTAATGGAAGCTTGGGATATTCACATGTATATAACAGTCTTGCTAAACATGGTAGTATGCTACTTGGTTTTTCTATCTTAATATGTGAGTGTACGTATTGATAGAGCTCTTAGGATCTTGCTTGTCTACCAGCGTTGTGATGGAAGTCACACTAGTGGGGGCTGGGTAGTCTACAAGCACATCCTTATTCAGGTCCCTGGTCGTTGGATTATCGAGACAGAGCATCGATACTCCGGAGTAGACTAGTGTGTACGCTTCTCATCCCAGTTGGGGAGATGGTCTGTCCCACAGCCGTCAGTACGTCGTACTGGAGATAGTATGCAGGTGCTCATTAGGTTACGGGTACACCGGACAGGACTCACAGGGAACTGTTGGTTGGTTTTATACCAGTCGTCAGTGAACAGTTCCCAGGTGACATGAGTACAGCATAGTCCGCAGACTTGACAATGCTACTTCGCCTCGAGTGTGTCCCACTGTTCTTAGATTGCTACCCTACCACGGCTCAAAGGAGTCGTGCAAACAGGTAGCAGTTGGGTGCAGTCCCGAGCACTTGGAGGCAGTGGCGGTTAGACAGGATTCGTCCCTCCCGGTATTGGGAGTAGATATCACGCTGTGTCAGAGAGCCATTACGCAAAGTCCCTGGCCAGGGCAAGCGAGATTTGCTGGTAGGTTCCAGTAGTTTCTCAGGGTATAATGGGCTTCGCTCCGACACGACTTATACCGCTATTAGGGGACTGACGCTTGCCGCCCCCTAGGCCTGATATGCGATAGTCTTGGACGAACGGACCGGACTGTATGGAGATTGTCACAGCAGGCTCAGTAGGAGTTCGGATGGGTTTCCTCATCGGCCTTCTTATCGACAACTACCTGGGGACCGTTACGTACAGCTAGTGCCGCTTGCGGTCTGTGGTTAAACCCACTGCCAGCGTAGTAGTCGAGTCTCTAGAGTCCCACACAGAGAGTTTCCTATTCCAGGCGAAACGATATAGAGGTCGTATGGTTTTACGACAAGGGTTCGGACGCATACGTGTGTTTACGCACGTACGACTTTCGGACAGTTTTTACCAGTCGGCTTTGGTTTAAGCCAGTTACTGGTATCCGGTTATTGGATTTTTACAGTCTAAAGTTTTTCCGTATTTTTGCGGAAAGGAGGGGCGTTCTCGTAATTATGCGGGAAGCTTCTAGAAGGTGGTGACTAAGGAGGTTAAGGTGGCATATGAAATGATTGTGATTAGTGAGTCACCTTGATGATTCATAGAAGTCTTTTGTCATTATAATGAATCATCACTAGATATTTTCAAGCATGGTTGCTAAATTCTTTTATTATTCTTTTCTTCATAAAAGAAATGCTTGATATATATCTTCTTGACTCACTATTCTCTTATCATTATCATCTACACATTCTCTCTCCTCAAGCTCTCTCTCTTCAAACTCTAATCCTCACCTCTCATGTGTTGAGAACTAGGATTAGGTAGACTGAACAATCCATAACCCTCACTCTATCTCATCTATCTTCTTTGATTAGCAATCCAAGAAGGTTAGTTGCCTCAAGTTTAGAGGCTAAGCTTGGAGTTTTGCTCTCGGGTGGATCGTCTACTACAAAGAGAAGGCCGAGGAGGACAAGGAGATCGTAAAGACGAAGGAGTTGGTTCATTAGGTATAATCCCTAAACACAGTAGTTTAGAAACACTTTGTGTTTGGTTATTTATAGTTTAGCTTCGATTCAAGCGGTTAGTCGATGTTCGTTCACTAAACAAGTTCGTTTTTGAAAATTTCGCCTCCCCACAAGTATTGGGGCGTAGTACATCGACTTACAGTGGTATCAGAGCCTCGCTAAACAATAAATAACTTTATTGCAAATTTGTACGAATTTCGAACGGAAAAACGAAGCCGGAAAACCCTAAAAACATCAGTTTTCTGTCGATTTTAAAATGATGTCCTAAAATTTTTCAGGGATGTTCAGAAAGCTTAAAATGACAGTAGTAGAACACACAAAAAATTTGGTGCCCTGAATCGTCTACGGAGCCGCGGATCCGCGGCGCATAGCACTGTTCCCGCCGTGGATCCACCGCCGTTTTGACGATTCAGGGACCCATTTTTCTTGTGGTGGTTCTCTGTGATATTTGGGATTCTCTGGTATTTTTTAATTTTGCTCAGGTTTCAAGTTTACAGAGCAGTATTGGAGCAATATTAAATACGTTTAATCGATCGAAATTGTACAGTATTTGCATATTGGATTATATCTGTGATTGATAAATGTGTTCGTAAACCTCCCCTAACTGCTAGTATGTCGGTTGGCAGGGGGTTGCACATTTCTGTA
Organism: Agapanthus africanus; assembly: GCA_030015575.1. Taxonomy (NCBI): domain Eukaryota; kingdom Viridiplantae; phylum Streptophyta; class Magnoliopsida; order Asparagales; family Amaryllidaceae; genus Agapanthus; species Agapanthus africanus. Next base: position 290,621,804 of record JASDDO010000006.1, read on the forward strand.
ATGGTTATATCTGTTTGTGTATATAAACTGTATTGGACTGTTGTGGTGTTTAGCCGGGGTTTTGAAATGGGTTATTAGTTAATTCATTTATTGTAAATGTAATTTGTTGTAATATTATTTTGTGGGGCACATCCAGGTTGCGGTTGTAGCCACCGTTGTATTATTTCTTTTTACTGTTTTTGCTCCTAGGACAGATCCAAGGTGGGGTACACAAACTGCCGGGCGGGTAGTTTGTCGTACCCGTAGGGATCTTGGGTGGGGTAACGGCTATTCATCACAACTGTGTAATCTGTCTTTTCTTGCAGGCTCAAAAGAAATACAGATTGCTTGCAAATCCAATATTTTTTATCTGTGTTCTGGAATGTATATCATTGCGTCAGACGAATGTAAAATATCTATATATATGATAGCTATTTAGACGTCACTTATGTTTTACACCCGCGCTAGCCCAGCCCCCGCTCTGTCGTTAGTTAAGTAACCTAACGGGTGATGACGGGACCCCGTGACGAATGCGGATGGCATAAGAGGACGTTATATTTTCGTTGTTTTCTGCAATGATAGGTTAATGATGGGACGCATTATCTATAATTCAAAGAAAAACAAACCAAAGTTTAAATCGTTGGAACAATTTAAAAGAAACCACTCGGTTAATTTTAAAAACAGATATTTTTAAATGCGGAGCTTTAACCACTCCTTTTAAAAGCTATCAGGTTCCTTCGGTTATATCAAGTTCACTACGTTCACGGTTTCGCCAAAACCAGTCGTAGCCCTCCGTCATTTCTTATGGATAGTCAGTAGTATTCAAGCTGTATTTGTTGGCTTTCGTCAAGACATAGTGTTTGGTAGCTGCTGGGGTATTCATTTGTTGCATAGATAGATGTGTTGGTTTGGGACAGTCGCATTACCTTGTTGGCATACGTCAAGGGTATATACGGGTGGGTTCAAATTAACAAGATAATGATGGGCAGAACTTGACATGTAACTTATGATTTGTTGGCATACGTCAAGGTCATAAGAGCATGGGGCAAAAACTTATATCGGGAATTTCTAAAGAAACTGAAATTTGCAAAGAGATGCATACCATTTGGAGTTTGATGAATGTTGGTAGGATTCCTTCAACATTATCATACGATGATATTTGGATCCTGATCCTACTGTGAGTACATGCTACTTATCAGGATATTCGTCACTTAACGATCAATGCTATAAACCAAGTAGGTGTCCAGAAAGGTGTCAGCGGGGTTACGCCCCCAGAGAAAAGAGGTTATTTAATTAAGGAACTTCGCGAAAGCGTTGGAAAACCTCCCTCGAAATATCGACACTGGCCTGGCTGAATGATTAAGCAAGTATTGTACGGTGAGAATAGTCCTGGCTAATTTTTCTTTTATGGTTTGAGGAAGGATTCGAGAAACAGTGGGAGCCATCCAGTTTAGATAAACTAAAAACCACTCTAAACTTGCAAGAGCATCATGCTAAAGAGTTTTCTTCTCTCTCTCCTAATTGCAGCGACCCTGAAAATGACTGGACTTAAGTTACTTTTAGAGAAAAATATACTGACAGGGCCAAACTATAAAGATTGGCTGCGGAATGTCAAAATGGCTTCGACCTATGACAAATTGGGGTACATCCTCACTGCTACGGCACCTGCTGTCCCTGGTCCCAAATCCAGCAATGTGGATAAGGAAATCCGCAAAACCTGGGATTTAGATTGCGCGAGAGCCAAGTGCATCGTGCTTGCCTCAATGAACAATGAACATCAGAGGAGGCACGAGGATATGTCCCTAGATGGCATATTTCTCCATACAAAGGAACTTTATGGAAAGCAATCTCGTATAGCAAGATACGATACCTCTAAGAACTTGTTTCGAGCGAGGTTGGCTGTCGGGTCATCGGTAGGTGAACATGTCCTAAAGATGATCGGCTATATTGAAGAGCTCGCAGACCTTAGGACGACTTTGGATAATGAGCTCTATACAGACCTTATTCTCCAGTCCCTTCCTCCCACCTACGCCCAGTTTATCCTCAACTTCAATCTTCAAGGAAAAGAAGTTGAACTTGCGGAACTCCTGAACATGTTAAGGAGTGCAGAGGGCACCTTGCAGAAAGCAAGGGAAACACCCGCTATGTTTGTTGGCGGTGCATCTTCTTCCGGGTCCAAGGCTAGGGCCAAAGGAAGGAAGAAGAAGGCCGCACCCAAACCTAGAGGAGGTGTTAGTAAGGTGGGAAAGAAGGGAAAGAAAAAGTTTGCGGTACCGGTAGTGGGCCAGGATGAGTGCTTCCATTGTCACAGGAAAGGGCACTGAAAGAAGGATTGCAAGGCGTGGAACGCCAAGAACCAGGAACCGAAGCAAGCTGTGGCTTCGACTTCAGGTGTGTTTGTAATTGAGAATTGTCTGTCGATCAACTCTACTTCCTGGGTATTGGATACCGGATCAGGATCTCATATTTGCAATTCTTTGCAGACACTGAGAAACCGTAGAGTGCTGAAGGAAGGTGATATGACCCTAAAGGTTGCTAACGGAGCTAGCGTGGGAGCTGCGTCCGTCGGGGATTATCACCTAGGATTGACGAGTGGACACATTTTGGTTTTACATAACTGTTATTTTGTACCAAGCTTAACGTGTAATATCATATCAGTTTCCTTGTTACCAAATAAAGGTTATGATTTCACGTTTGTAAGAGATGTTGTCAACATCCACCTTAATCATGGTTTGATTGGGTCCGGTACCCTAAATAACGGTATATATGTTTTAAACCAACTCCAAATTTTCAATATACAGAACACACTAAAAAGAAAGTCTCCAGATTTAAATAAAGCTTTCTTATGGCATTGTAGACTGGGTCACATCAATGAGAGAAGGTTGACTAAGTTGCATAGAGAAGGATATTTGGACTCGTTCGAATATCAAACTTATGACACTTGTCAATCTTGTCTCAAAGGAAAGATGACAAAGACTCCATTTACTGGACAAGGAGTAAGAGCGAGCGAGCTCTTAGGACTCATACACAGCGATGTATGCGGTCCATTGTCTACACATGCAAGAGGTGGTTATTCCTACTTCATTACTTTTACAGATGATTTCTCTAGGTATGGACATGTTTTCTTAATGAAGCATAAATCCGAGGCCTTTGAGAAATTCCTGGAATACAAGAGTGAAGCGGAAAACCAAACAGGTAAAAGTATTAAGACACTGAAATCTGATCGAGGTGGAGAATAGTTAAGTGCCGAGTTCCTAGGTTACCTAAAAGAGAAAGGAATTCTCTCTCAGCTTACTCCTCCATACACTCCACAGCACAACGGTGTATCGGAGAGACGGAATCGAACCCTATTGGATATGGTACGATCCATGATGAGTAATGCTGAGTTACCGCGATCTTTCTGGGGTTATGCGCTAGAATCAGCGACATATCTTTTGAACAGAGTTCCAACCAAAACTGTGCCTACCACACCATATCAGATGTGGAGTGGGAAGAAACCCTATCTTCAGTACCTGAAGACATGGGGATATCCAGCTTTTGTAAAAAAGCAGCATCCGGACAAGCTCGAGGCACGCTCAGTAGAGTGTAAGTTTGTGGGATATCCAAAGAACTCTCATGGATATTGTTTCTATTACGCAGAGGAACAAAAGGTTTTTGTTTCTCGTCATGCCCGCTTCTTAGAAACTGAATTTTTGGAAAATCAGAAGAGTGGGAGCGTAGTAGAACTGGAAGAAATTCCAGAACCACAAACTGCTACTGAAAGTTTGGTAGAACCAGTAGTTCAAGAAGAACAGGACATTCCCGCACCCCTCCGCAGGAGGAGTAGGCCGTCTCATCCGCCTGAGAGATACTACGGTTTTCTCATAGATGGGGATAGAGAGGATTGCATCATAGATGATGATGAACCTACTGACTTCCAGCAGGCCATCCAGAGCGGCGACTCGGTACGATGGCTAGATGCAATGCGGACCGAAATGGAGTCCATGTACACCAACAAAGTATGGACTTTGGACTTTGCTCCAGATGGGGTAAAACCCATAGGATGCAAATGGATCTTCAAGAAAAAGATTGGTGTAGATGGACAGGTGGAAACCTATAAGGCTAGACTTGTTGCAAAGGGTTTTCGTCAAAGACCTGGTTTGGACTATGACGAAACTTTTTCTCCAGTGGCTATGCTCAAATCTATTCGGGTCCTTCTTGCTATTGCTGCCTTCCATGATTATGAAATCTGGCAGATGGACGTAAAGACGGCTTTTCTGAATGGAAATTTAGAAGAGTGCGTCTATATGTATCAGCCAGAGGGTTTCAATCAGAGTGGGAGCAGCGGGAAAGTATGCAAGCTGCTTAAGTCTATTTATGGACTAAAGCAGGCATCGCGGAGTTGGAACATCTGTTTTGATGAGACAGTCAAAGAATATGACTTTATCAAAAATCCAGATAAACCGTGTATATATAGTAAAGTTGTAGCCAGAAGTGTCGTATTCCTCGTCTTGTACGTGGATGACATTCTATTAATAGGAAATGACATTCCTATGCTACAATCTGTCAAAGGATTCTTGTCACACAGGTTCTCCATGAAAGACCTGGGTGATGCCTCTTACATTCTGGGGATCCGGATCTATCGTGATAGATCCAAGAGGATGTTGGGACTTTCGCAGTCCAGGTATATCGACACTGTACTGAAAAAATTCAGAATGGAAGATTCTAAGCGCGGTAATCTACCGGCTTGTCACGGAATCACCCTCTCCAAAGAGATGTCTCCCAAGACAGATTTGGAAAGGGAACGCATGTCTATTATACCCTACGCTTCTGCGGTAGGCTCTATAATGTATGCGATATTGTGTACCAGACCAGATGTAGCTTACGCACTGAGCGTGGTAAGCCGGTATCAGTCAGACCCAGGGGAGAAGCACTGGATAGCAGTAAAGAACATTCTCAAGTACCTGAGAAGGACTAAGGAGATGCTCTTGGTTTTCGGCGGAAAAGACCTCAGGTTGGAGGCCTTTGCTGATTCCGGCTTCCAGAGTGATAAGGACGATTCCAAGTCCATGTCGGGATATGTCTTTACCCTCAATAGAGGGGCGGTGTACTGGAAGAGCTCCAAGCAGGACACCGTTGCTGACTCGACGATGGAAGCGGAGTATATAGCTGCTTGCGATGCCGCAAAAGAAGCAGTCTGGATGAAGAAGTTCCTAACAGAACTTCAGGTGGTTCCAACCATATTTGATCCAATACCTCTGTATTGCGACAACAACGGAGCTATAGCTTTAGCGAAGGAACCAAGGTCCCATCAGAAGTCCAGACACATCTTAAGGCGGTATCACCTGATCAGGGAGATCATTGATCGTCAGGAGATCGAGGTTCGGAGAGTTGCTTTTGAAGAGAACATTGCTGATCCATTCACGAAGGCCCTACCCCAGATTCAGTTCGAGAGGCTACTCGAGATCATTGGTCTACGATATGCCAGTACATGGCCCTAGTGCAAGTGGGAGATTGTTAGTGTTTATGCCCTAGAAGGCCATTACTGTATCATACTAGTTTGTATATTACTTAATGGAAGCTTGGGATATTCACATCTATATAACAGTCTTGCTAAACATGGTAGTATGCTACTTGGTTTTTCTATCTTAATATGTGAGTGTACGTATTGATAGAGCTCTTAGGATCTTGCTTGTCTACCAGCGTTGTGATGGCAGTCACACTAGTGGGGGCTGGGTAGTCTACAAGCGCATCCTTATTCAGGTCCCTGGTCGTTGGATTATCGAGACAGAGCATCGATACTCCGGAGTAGACTAGTGTGTACGCTTCTCATCCCAGTTGGGGAGATGGTCTGTCCCACAGCCGTCAGTACGTCGTACTGGAGATAGTATGCAGGTGCTCGTTAGGTTACGGGTACACCGGACAGGACTCACAGGGAACTGTTAGTTGGTTTTATACCAGTCGTCAGTGAACAGTTCCCAGGTGACATGAGTACAGCATAGTCCGCAGACTTGACACTGCTACTTCGCCTCGAGTGTGTCCCACTGTTCTTAGATTGCTACCCTACCACGGCTCAAAGGAGTCATGCAAACAGGTAGCAGTTGGGTGCAGTCCCGAGCACTTGGAGGCAGTGGCGGTTAGACAGGATTCGTCCCTCCCGGTATTGGGAGTAGATATCGCGCTGTGTCAGAGAGCCATTACGCAAAGTCCCTGGCCAGGGCAAGCGAGATTTGCTGGTAGGTTCCAGTAGTTTCTCAGGGTGTAATGGGCTTCGCTCCGACACGACTTATACCGCTATTAGGGGACTGACGCTTGCCGCCCCCTAGGCCCGATATGCGATAGTCTTGGACGAACGGACCGGACTGTATGGAGATTGTCACAGCTGGCTCAGTAGGAGTTCGGATGGGTTTCCTCATCGGCCTTCTTATCGACAACTACCTGGGGACCGTTACGTACAGCTAGTGCCGCTTGCGGTCTGTGGTTAAACCCGCTGCCAGCGTAGTAGTCGAGTTTCTAGAGTCCCACACAGAGAGTTTCCTATTCCAGGCGAAACGATATAGAGGTCGTATGGTTTTACGACAAGGGTTCGGACGCATACGTGTGTTTACGCACGTACGACTTTCGGACAGTTTTTACCAGTCGGCTTTGGTTTAAGCCAGTTACTGGTATCCGGTTATTGGATTTTTACAGTCTAAAGTTTTTCCGTATTTTTGCGGAAAGGAGGGGCGTTCTCGTAATTATGCGGGAAGCTTCTAGAAGGTGGTGACTAAGGAGGTTAAGGTGGCATATGAAATGATTGTGATTGGTGAGTCACCTTGATGATTCATAGAAGTCTTTTGTCATTATAATGAATCATCACTAGATATTTTCAAGCATGGTTGCTAAATTCTTTTATTATTCTTTTCTTCATAAAAGAAATGCTTGATATATATCTTCTTGACTCACTATTCTCTTATCATTATCATCTACACATTCTCTCTCCTCAAGCTCTCTCTCTTCAAACTCTAATCCTCACCTCTCATGTGTTGAGAACTAGGATTAGCTAGACTAAACAATCCATAACCCTCACTCTATCTCATCTATCTTCTTTGATTAGCAATCCAAGAAGGTTAGTTGCCTCAAGTTTAGAGGCTAAGCTTGGAGTTTTGCTCTCGGGTGGATCGTCTACTACAAAGAGAAGGCCGAGGAGGACAAGAAGATCGTAAAGACGAAGGAGTTGGTTCATTAGGTATAATCCCTAAACACAGTAGTTTAGAAACACTTTGTGTTTGGTTATTTATAGTTTAGCTTCGATTCAAGCGGTTAGTCGATGTTCGTTCACTAAACAAGTTCGTTTTTGAAAATTCCGCCTCCCCACAAGTATTGGGGCATAGTACATCGACTTACAGCAGGTAATCGAGTGTGTAGTTATAAATTTGGATGACATAAAACAGTGTGATGCACCAGAATCAAATAATGCCAATGCGGGAAAACCATGAACGAGTAAAGTACCTGAAACCACTTCTCCTGACGCCTTGGCTTCCTCAGCTGTCAAGGTAAAAGCTCGAGCCTGATTAGGTCCTTGAGTTAGCTGTTTTTGCCCTTGGAACGGTTTCTGCGGAGGCTTCTGAATATCATCCCTTGTACGAAGCTTCGACGGACAGGCACCAACTGCGTGATCAGCCGCTCCATAAACCAAACAAAGTCCCAGCCTTCTTCGACAATCCTTCTGCACGTGCCCAGGTAAACGGCAGTAGTCACAAATCACGCTCCTTCTTCGATCAACAATCACAGGCTTTTTCATGGGTGCTACACCTTGACGGTCCACTGGAATACCTCTGCGACCATGAGCTCGGTTAGGTACAAATGTGGGCTTCCTGGCCGCAACTGCTGTCTGCTGCAAGCTTCCTTTCATCCCAGATAAACTCTGTTGTTCCCGAGCTGCCGTAAGAACCTGCGAGAAAGTGGTCAAACCCAGGGAGACAATCTCCCTCTGGATGTCCACATCCAAACTGCGCATGAACCTTCGTGCCCTGTCTGCATCGTTGGCGACTAAAGGTCCAGCGAATCTGCTGAGTCTCGTCCACTCTGCCGCATGCACGTCCACGGGTGCTCCATTCTGCCTTAGCCCAATAAATTTCTCTTCCATTTCCTCCCGTGCAGTCCGCGGGAAGAACTTCTCCAGGAAACTCTTAGAAAAATCCGCCCACTTGATCAGCTTGGGCAAGCGGGTCTCCTCCACAAGCCACCATTCTCGGGCGTAGTCCACTAACTGAATGCGTACCACATCAACTCTTTTGTCATCGGGAATCTGTGCTGCAATCAGCAAATTCTCTATGTCAACTAGCCACTGCTCGGCTGGCAACGGCTCCTCCAAACCAGTGAATGTAGACGGACCCAAACGTCAGAAATCTGCCACGGTCCATACTCGGTCAACTGGTTTAGCTCCAACGTTGTTTACAGACTGCTGAACGATCTGCAAACCTTCCTGGAACGAGTCTGCTTGCTGCTGGATCAGCTCGGTCTGTCTCTTTTGATTCTCCAGCATTCCTCTTATCACTCCAAGCATGGCGGCTTCGTCCACACGCCTCTGGTACGTCTTGAAATTCTTATCTGCCATATTCCTGAAATCAAAAACACCCAACATTAGCATGATGATAGATTCAATATATAGATCAAGGCTAGAACTCAAAGATACTTAAATAGAGTGCCGCATTGTAACTATGCCGCGGTATCATAGCCACAATTACATAACTCTACCCAAGTCGCCTAAGTCCTAGAGATAACAAAGAATCAGGTTTCGAGTCGATATGCAAAGGAAGTTTGCACATCGTAAAAGATATAATCAGGAAGAATGTGATTCAAGAATGCTAAACGGTAAGGTGGCAGGACATGTTTCCTAAACACGGGTATTCTGATTCGTGTATTGGGTACAACACCCAACTACAAAAGAATCAACCCGACTATTCTATGGCTCTGATACCAAAAGAACCATGTCATGCCCCGCTTCCCAGAGTACGCTAGATTGGGCACGTGACATAGCCAACCATGCTACCTGTGGGTAGGAAGTATCCATCCACAGTCACATTACGGCTGTAGAGATATCAAGAACAAGATAAAACTATCTAAAACATGTCCATAATCCAGAATAACAGGAGTCAATAATAAATAAATGCGGAAGCAAATGATCCAATACAAATAACTGAAAAGTATGTCCCATAATGCGGGCTCACATCAGGAAATAAATGCAGGAAATAAAACTAACTATTACTGCACTCACAGCTCAGCCTGCTGGCTGAAGTACTCCTGCTCGGACTGCGACAGCGGTACAAAATCTGGGCCATGCAAAACCCAGACGTCAGCGCGTCATGTCAACAAGTAATATAATATGAACAGTGTAACATGCAACGCAAAAATGAACATGAATAAAATGAGAGTAGCAATAATGTAAACCAAGCAGTGCAGGGTGGTGTGCAGTGGGTCACTAAACTGTTCTATCAGGTTTTCTATTCTAAAGTATTTGAAATCAATTGATGAATCGTCGATGTAACTCAATAGTATCCCGTGCATGCCCGGGACCACGGTCAAGATCCTCAGGGCTGAATCCAACACGTGCCGTTAGGCAGTAACAGGTAGCAGGATGGGCGAGTGATGTCAGCGTCATCACTCCGGGGTTGGCCTAGCCCATAAGACTGATCAGAACAGGTATCGAACTGTTGAGTTACAAGTCAGGTTTCACCTTTGATTTCCCCATACCCCCAAGTTATGTATGTCGAGTCAGGTATTCAGTAATCAAGAACTAATGCCAACACAGGATCAGGTAAAAGCAGGTTTGTCTGGATAGACAACAGGAACGGTCCATGAGGACTACATGTCAGGTTTGTTGGCATTAGACACAAGATCAGGTAACGGGTCGGGCCATGGTACATCAGGTCAAGTCAACAGTATACGGTACCATGTCAGGTATATCAATATATGCATGTGTAGCAATATCAGGTCAAGATGTAAACAATATCGTGGGTGTGCTCATAATCAGATATATAATCGAACATGGGTATTAACAATATGAGATAAGCAATGAATTAAGTAATAAGCAGTTTCATTCAAATTACAAGAGTGCAGTAAAACAATATAGCCGTTTAGTTATGTCAACAGGTTTAAGCACCCTTAGCGGTGCAATAATTTATGTAACGGCTCAATACAGTTATTTCAAGTTAAATGCATGCGAGTGTCCGAATGTAACAGAACTACAGGGATAAATGCTACCAGCTGTTTTAACAGTAAAGTGTGATTGAACAGGTAGATATGATTATTAGTTTCAATTTGCAAACTGTAAGTTCCATGTTTAACAGTAAAATGATATAATGCAATATTGCAACCGAAAATGGGAAACGATTATACCAAGTTAAATTTTACAGGTTTAGGGTGTCAATACATCTATGTAAATATTGTATAGCATGTAGCAAGGGGTACTTGCCTCGACGGGTCGCGAACCGGGAAAACGGGACGTAAATGTCGGCGGGAAAACTCGCGACGGACGCACGATTCACGGATTGAACCCAAACAACGAACAATGGAACCACGTGGGTCGGGATACCTCGCTGGAACGTTGGGGCATGTCGCCGGCACGGCCGGATTCTGGAGAGATGCAAAAACAGCGACAATCAAGAATTGCAACAAGAATAGAAAGAAAACAAAGAAGAAGGGAAGGAGGATGGATAAGGGACTGCTCACGAGGATCTGTGGGACGGGTGGTGATCGCCGATCACGTCGACGGAGCTCCGGCGAGGTACCTGCAGCGACGGCGGAAAATTTCCAGATCAAGAAACCTTAATCAGAGAAGGAAGAAGAAGAAAGGAGAAGATGGGGATGAGAAGCTCACCGAGGGGGTGCTAGCGAGACCGGGGGCGGATCGAGATCGGCGGCGGCGATCCGACGAGGTGTAGGCGTTGTGCAGGCGGCGTGCAGGCGCTCGAGAAAGAGGGAAGAGGGGGAAGGAGGTGCAGTGGCTGCGACGAGGGCGAAGAGGCGAGGGTGATGGTGATGTTTGCGTCGGCTTTGGTGCTGCGGCGGTGAGGGAGCCGGAGATTAGGGTTCGTTGGGGGTTGGGTTACGTTGAAGGAAAAGAAATGGAAGGGGTAAAACTATATATATAAAGGGGGGAGAGAGAGATAGAGAGAGAGAGAGAGAGAGACGGGGAGAGAGAGAGAGATTTGAGGGATAGAGAGAGAGAGACGGGGAGAGAGGGAGAGATTTGAGGGATAGAGAGAGAGAGAGTGTGAGTGAATGGGCCCACGGGAGATTTAAGGAGTGTTGTGATTGGCTGAGGTTTTATTTAGAAGATTTAAAATATTTTTAGAAATCTTGCACAGTTATATATGATTGTTAAATGAAATATACGAATGGTTTAAATATATTTAAATTTGGGATTTTGGCGCAAAATAAAACATTTCCAAATAGCGCCCGGGTCGGGTCCAAAAATTTGAAATTGAAATAATTGGATTTTAAGCGGGATCCAAATTTTAAAATTAAGTGTCTTATGATTAAAAAGCATACCCCCAAGACGGACACATGTACGCGCGCGTAGCCGTCCAAACTCGCCCGTTTTACTGAACAGGACGAGAACACAGTACACGGACGCTACCACAAGGCTAGGGGCATCGAGTAGGCCAAAATGAATATTTTTAATTTTATTTTAGATGCCAAAATTTTTTATATGCAAAAATGACTTTACCGGGTAAAATTTTACAGTAAGTCACAAACAGGTAAGATAAATGAAATGAGTACCACACTGCGCTCTAACAGTAACTGAAAAACAATAGCATTGGGCTCGGGTGTTACAGTGTGGGTCGGGATGTTCCATTGTTCCAGAAAAGCCTTGACCCACCATACATGAGGCGCGGGATAGTGAAAAAGGGACTCGTAGATTGCGGGATACAGCCCAAGCTTCAACAGCAGTGACTTCTTGGCTGACAGGATATACCGAGCTCACTGTAGGTAGCAGGCTGAATGACGAAGGGTCAATCCTATCATATAAACTTGCCCCCAAGGGCACGAATCGCCTTGGCATATGCGTCGTCCCAAAATGTCTAAGGCCATCGATGGCTGTACGGGTATCAAAGCCATGGAAGGCTGATGACGACCTTCCGAGGTCTAGTTGACCTCCTCTACGGTATAAGTCACTTGAAGCGGGTCAGCATGATGAATAGCTGGGATCGGCTCCGAAGGCGTTGCACAAGAAAAACCGCGCCGACCCCGGATAATCTGATTATATCATGACCTCCATAGGTGAAGAGATTTTTGCTCTGGGTCATGATCCTTAATAAGCGCAAAGACTTCCTGATCTACGGGCGCGTTGGCAAAAGTGCTCTCTGAACGTACGAAAGGAAAGGAGGAATCGAAAGCTATAGTACCTGCACAAAAGGAGAAGGGTTAGCTATCGACACTATGTTTAGGACTCTAACACTCTTTGGTACTTAAAAATTGTACTGCACCGCAGTTCTAAAGAAAGGGACAAGGGGCCCCATAAAATCAAGATGATGCCCCATCAATGATGGGGTATGTTCCCGCCAAAAATTTCTGCGCAAAAGAGTCCAAGGTGTTAAATGGCAGCGATACGCTTAAGGAAATGCGAACCAGTATCTTCCGGTCTGTATTTTGTTAAACTCCCAAAGGAGGAACTGTTAAATTCTAATGGTATTGAAAGCATTTCGAAAAAATCTTCGATTTGATATATTATGGGCCTCATAATTCATCCGGGATCAAAAGTTATGAGCAAATGTCTATGCATATGTGATCTAAGGAAGAAGATGCAAACCAATATTTTCCGAGCTGTATTTTGACAAACTCCGGAATGAGAAACAGCTAAATTCTGATGGTATTGAAAGCATCTCGAAAAATCCTTTGATTTAATATATTATGGGCCTCATAATTCATCTGGGATCAAAAGTTATGAGCAAATGTCTATGCACATGTGATCTAAGGAAGAAGATGCGAACCAGTATTTTCCGAGCTGTATTTTGACAAACTCCCGGATGAGAAACAGCTAAATTTTGATGGTATCGAAAGTATCTCAAAAAATACTTCGATTTTATATATTATGGGTCTCATAATTCATCCGATATCAAAAGCTATGAGCAAATGTGCTATGCACGTGTAATCTAAAGTAATGCTCTAATACATGGGGAATGCATTTTTAGTCCCATATAGGGAAAAGAAGAGATGGCTTCTCTACCACTCCCATATAAATAAGAGGGGATACCTCTTAGAAAGGGTAGAGTTCAATCCTCAAAGGATTCAATACTCAAAGGAGCTTAAGTTCTCCAAAGGAGCTTAGTTCTCCATATATAAAAGCCCTGCTTCTCCTCATAATGCGCATGCGCGCTACGTGCAACGCATGTGTGCCCGCCATGCGCGCACCACGTGCAACGCACGTGTGCCCGCCACACGTGCACCACGTGCAACGCACGTGCACCATATGAGAACATTTAATAATATTAAAAGGAGCTTAGTTCTCCATATATAGAAGCCATGCTTCTCCTCATAATGCACATGTGCGCTACGTGCAACGCACGTGTGCCCGCCACGCGCGCACCACGTGCAACGCACGTGCGCACCACATGAGAACATTTAATAATATTAAAAGGAGCTTAATTCTCCATATATAGAAGCCCTGCTTCTCCTCATAATGCTCATGTGCGCTACGTGCAACGCACGTGTGCCCGCCACGCGCGCACCACGTGCAACGCACGTGCGCACCACATGAGAACATTTAATAATATTAAAAGGAGCTTAGTTCTCCATATATAGAAGCTATGCTTCTCCTCATAATGCGCATGTGCGCTACGTGCAACGCACGTGTGCCCGCCACGCTCGCACCACGTGCAACGCACGTGTAAAAGGAGACTCATTCTCTATAGGAGCTTGCTCCCCCCATAATGCGCATATGCGCAAGCTCCATGTGTGCTATATACAAATATGAGCGCCCAACACGTGCGACGCACGTGCGCCCAACACGTGCGACGCACGTGCGCCCAACACGTGCGACGCACGTGCACGAACGCAAAGAAGCCTTTTTCAGCGGCGAGAAGCTTAAGCTCTAGCCTGTTCTTCCCCCCTAATGAGTGAGACATGGTTCAAAGGGTACATCCCTCCACACCATCGATATATGGCACTGTAATCTCTCAGTGTCGTCGGAGAGGTGGTGGGTCCCGACGACCAATGATCCTTCTTTCTAAAATAAAAAAAAAAAGAAGAAGAGAGAAAAGATACAGAGGAGACAGAGAAAAACACAGAACTCCTCTAAAGAAAATTTTGAAAAGAGCTCAGAGAAAGAAAAGGTAAAAACCTTTGAATAAAAAGAAGAATTTTCTTCTAAAAGAGATCAATGATCTAAGAACAAGATCAAGATCTTCAATTAAAAAGAAAAAAAAGATCAAAAAGATCCAATCACAAAAAGATAAAAAGAAGTATTACTTCACAGATCATTTGATCTACATAAAGGCATTGCCTTTTGATGAACCATTGGTTCTGGAATCTTAAAAGATTCTTTTCTTTAATCCAAAATTGGATCAAGATATTAAACAGTGCCTTGAACTTTTGAGTTTGCACTGTTGCGCTCCTTGGATTGGCGCAAGCCACCAGAGAGCGCCACGTGTCAATCACAGAACAGCTGCGCCTTGCGCTTCTAAAAAACAGAGCACTGCTCTCTTAAATTGGCGCAAGTCGTCAGAGCGCGCCACGTGTCAGCAGCGAGCTAGCGCAGCGCAATGGCGCAGCGCACTGCGCTTGCGCTCACCAGAGCGTGACACGTGTCACAACCACATGAGTCTGCGCCTTGCTGTGGCGCAAAGCGCCTGACAAGCCACGTGGCGCACTGTCAGAACAATAAATGCTTTGCATTATTAAAGGACGGACAGAGCCCAATTAAAAGGCCTAACAGGCCTAATAGAAAATGCAATGCATTATTAAAAAGGGGCAGAGCCCAAATAAAGGTCTGTCAGACCAAAACAGATGATGTGCATCATTTAAAAAAGGGCAGAGCCCAAATAAAGGTCTAATAGACCAAACAAAAATGCCATGCATTATTAAACAGGGGAAGAGCCCTAGTAAAGGCCTAACAGGCCAAACGCAAATAAAATGTTGAACGTTTTCAACTGGACTTAGCCCAATTCTGGCCGTAAGTCCTCAAATAAAATTGAACTGAGCACAAATGCTCTTTCAAATCAATTTACATCTGGTTCAAGGGTACATCTCCGAACTCCTCTGATATTTGTCGTTGTAATCCTTCAACGTCGTCAGAGAGGTGACGGGTCCCGACAACCACACATCGATACGGACTGTGGGGTCCTTAAACTCATGGACTAATGCGTCCTTAAACTCACGGACTAATGCGTCCTTAAACTCACAGACTAATGCGTCCTTAAACCAGTATTCGTCCCCAAAATGGGAATGAGGGACCACTATGTCCCTAAACTGGAACAATAGAGCCCAAATGCTCTTTTGTCGGATCTAAACGATCCCGTTAAGTTGATCTTAGTCTTAAATTAGACTAACGTATTCTTAACAAATGTTTAAGTTGATCTTAGCCTCAAATAGGGCTAACGCATCTTTAAACCCTCAAACAGACTTTAGTCCCAAATTGGACTATAGATCTCCCAACCAACTTTGGTTCAAGGATACATCTCTGAACTCCTCTGATATATGTCGTTGTAATCCTTCAACGTCGTCAGAGAGGTGACGGGTCCCGCCGGCCATACATTCAATGGAACACTATGACTCTAAACTGGAACAATAGAACCCCCAAATGCTCTTTTATCGGATCTAAGCGATCCCGTTAAGTTGATCTTAGTCTCAAATTAGACTAACGTATCCTTAACAAACGTTTAAGTGGATTTTAGCCTCAAATATGGCTAACGTATCCTTAAACCAAAACCTCAAACCCAAATCTAAGAAAATACGGATTTGGATTAATCCATGTCCTACGGGCGACGACATAAATTAGTCTCCGTATACAATCCACGGGCAACCACAAACAAAACAAACACCCACGACACGAAGTGAAATTCTGGAGAAGGAGAAAGTTTTTACCGCGATGCGGTAGCGTAATTAACTGCAGGGGCATGCGCCTGTAGGGAAGAGCGTCCCCACAATCAAAAACCCCTCGAACGAGGGGGAATCTGACGAAGTCTGCTACATCGGCCGCATCCGTCTAAACCTCAGATACATGGTGCCATAAATCAACTTGACATCTTCGGAGAGGTGGACGAATTAAACCAAATAGCATCTGCCCCGAATCTCAGGCAAGACGTCCCTGTCTTGGCCGCCGTTCGGAGGGGAACAGATTCTGGCACGCCCGGTGGGACCTTTTCCTCTTTCCACTCCACACTTCGTGTGTCGTGTTTTTCCCGTGATCAGATAATCGCGGTGTGTATGTTTGTGGTTGCCCTTAGGGGAGTGGATACTGAAGTCGGCGCTTCGTCTTTATGAAGAATGGCGTTTGTTCCGACCTTAGCAATACAGGCTCTGTCATATCTGGTGGAGTCAAGTACGAGCTACTTGCAGGCTCAAATCTCTGCAATCCGGCTCTTCAAGAAATCAACAGGCTTCTCTTTGGGTCGATGCTCCCACCTCCCACCCTCGGTGCCTCAACGCCGATGGAGGAAACCCAGAAGATGTTTGTCGTCCACAGGCGGGCTTCCCAAGCAGCAGCTTTGCCGACGGAATCGGTCCTCAAACAACTGGCACATGCCAACGACCAAGGTCGATGCAGGGGACAGAATATTCAAGCTCTTCAAGAAATCAATGGCTTCAAACTGCACTAACTGCAACAGCAAATCTCGCTCTGTCCCATCTGGAGGAGTAACCTACGAGCCCCAAGCGGCCTCCCTTTTCACTATGCCAGTGGAGTAGGTAATTCAAGCCACCACTGGGCTATTCTTCGGGACCATGCTCTCGCCAACGAGGTTCACCGCTCCTGTACCATAGCAAGAAGCTCCCAAGAAGTCGTTTTTCAGCGCCCCTGTGCTTATTTACGCCCTACTTTGCATTATACTATATATAAGCACACACAAAAAATTGTGATAATAAAAAAGTAGATAGTGAAAAATTATAAGATGGAAAAATTTAAGAAAACCACGAAAATTAGAAGTTTTCTTAAACGAACTAGTAATAAGTAGTTATGAGCCGTTGTCCCAAGGGTTAGTAAGATGAAGGAAGTCACTAATCTGAGGATAAAAATAAGTCTGAAAAATAGTTCCTATTCTGGAAGCCAAACATTTGAACGTTAATACCCTACTATACGCACTTACACACGTCTTGAAACTCAGGATAGTAGAGGATACCTTGAAATGCTCTTGTCTAAAAGCCAAAGTATGAAGGAAATAAAAAAATTGAATAAAATATAAAATGGTGAAGAAAAATGAACACTGGTTTTGTTATCGCCAAGGCAGCAATAAAAAAATATAGCGAGGGTGCTTCATCACCTGGTGCCTTAAACCAACTGGTCCGAGAGTCACTGCTAAGCCTTAAGTGGTGCAAGACGAGGAAATACACCTAATAAGCGATCACATGAGTAATCGGCTGGTTAGTACCTCAAGAAGTATTAACGGTCGCATGAAAATGTGTGAGCAAATCTAAATATCTATTAAAAAGTACTAAGGTAGATGGACAAGAGTATGATTGCTTGAATTGAATTCTCTGAGTGTAGGGATGTCCAGTTCACACACGTAGGGGTATATGATCAATGTTTGGAAGAAAGGTAGGAATGAAAACTAAAGGCGATGTTTTATTGAGGGATAATGTGATTTCTAACATTTTTTCATGACCATTAAGATAGGGCTCATGGCAACTGAAAAGCTGGTATAGTTGAAAACTCTTATTTTCAAGTTTTTTCTTTTATAGTTCTTATCTTCATATAACTTTCGCCGTCTCTCTTTTATTATAAGATTTTGTGGGTGTAATTCGCTAGAAACCCTTAGGAGACAATACTCCTCCTACTAGGGATATACCACTGGCGCCAAGTAAGGAAGACTTGGGGCAACTCTCCTTCTGGACTGACTCCGCCGATCACAACCGCCCTCGAAGGTTCCTTGGGTGCGTTATGGGCACAAGGGAATGACCAAGGGAAAGAAAGAGCTTTCTATTACTTAAGTTGAGTTCTCTTGGG
Organism: Agapanthus africanus; assembly: GCA_030015575.1. Taxonomy (NCBI): domain Eukaryota; kingdom Viridiplantae; phylum Streptophyta; class Magnoliopsida; order Asparagales; family Amaryllidaceae; genus Agapanthus; species Agapanthus africanus. The sequence goes on from JASDDO010000006.1 coordinate 290,639,907, forward strand.
GGCAGAAAGCAACTATTCCCCCATCGAAAAACATTGCCTGACATTGATCTTCGCGATAACAAAGCTCAGGCACTATGCGTTGGCGCATGAAGTCGTCTCATTTCGAAGGCCATATTGACAGGGAGACTCGCTAAATGGGCCTTGCTCTTAATGGAGTTTTCGATAACCTATCAGCCTCTTAAAGCAGTGAAAGGCCAGGCCATCGCCGATTTCCTCGCTGAGCATCCGATACCGGCCGATTCCCCTTTGAATTGCGAACTACCAAACGAACATGCATTTTATGCGATCGACGGTAGTGATACCCGATGGGAACTCTATTTTGATGGAGCGTCTTCCATGAAGAAGCGCAAACAAAGCACCCCTATAATCAAGTCGGGGGTGGGCCTCATCTTCGTAACTCCACAAGGAGGGATAATGCGCTTTGCTTTCTCCTTAACAGAGCCAAGGACGAACAATGAAGCCGAATACGAAGCTTTGATAGTAGGCCTCGAGATCGCCATCGACATGGGAATTGAAAACCTCCTCATATACGGAGATTCTCAACTGGTTGTCAGTCAAGTAAATGGTGACTACCAAACGTGCAAACCCAAACTGGTAAAGTATGGCGAGAGAGTACAGCAATTGCTGACTCAAATCCCCTCCTATATGCTGGAGAGCATACCGCATGCAAAAAATAGTAAAGCGGATGCATTAGCCAAGCTCGCTAAAGAACTGGCGGACGAAAACCTCGATGACGTAAGAATCGTGATACAAAGCTGTCGGGTGCTTGCCCCAGCAGAAATATCTCCGGAATCATCCGAAGAAAAGGGAGCGACTGAGCGGACAACCCTGCAAATAAAAGACTGGGAAAAGGCTGAGGATTGGAGAGCAGTCTTTATAGACTACTTCAAATACCGTCGAACGCCCGAAGATGCGTCCTCAAGACATCAGCTCATGAAACGAGCTCTGTCTTTCGCCTTCGTCAATGATACTCTGTACAAGAGGTCATTCGATTCTCTATGGTTGAGATGTCTGGGACCTGACGAAGCAAAAAGAGTCGTTCAGGAAATTCACGACGGGCTCTGCGGTTCTCACCAAGCAGGCCCGAAGATGAAGTTGAAGATAAAACGGATGGGTTACTACTGGCCCACGATGATTCAGGACTGCCTCGAATATGCGAAGCAATGCCACTCATGCCAAATCCATGGGGACTTCATCCACCAACATCCAAATCCGCTATATCCAACGGTGGCTAGCTGGCCGTTCGAAATGTGGGGAACTGACATAGTCGACCCTATCAAACCAGCATCGTCCAGGGAACACCGTTTCATCTTGGCGACAACTGACTACTTCTCCAAATGGGCAGAAGCAGTACCGTTGAGGGAAGTGAAGACGGAGAATATCCTCCATTTCTTCAAGACGCACGTCATATATCAGTTTGGAACTCCGCGACGGATCATCTCCGATAACGGGCCAGCCTACAGAAGCCATAAGATCAGCCGCTTCACGCAACGACACAACATAGACTGGAGATATTCCTCAGTTTATAATCCCCGAGCTAACGGTCTAGCTGAGGCTTTCAACAAGACCTTGACGAAGATTGTGAAGAAGACGGTGTCCCGAAATAAGAAGGACTGGCACGAGAGACTGCAAGAAGCTCTCTGGGCATATCGAACTACGTTCAAGACGGCCACGAACATAACGCAGTACGCGTTAGTCTTCGGTACAGAAGCAGTACTCCCCCTCGAAATAGAGCTACCCTCTCTATGAGTGGCAGTCCACTACGAGCTGACGGATGAAGAAAATGCTCACTTCGGCTTGAGGAGCTTGATGCCCTTGATGAAACCCGGCTCATAGCGCAACAAAATCTGGAGGCTTACAAAGCAAAGATGACGCGCTTATATGAAAGATTGATCAGGCCGAGAACATTCCGCCAAGGCAAACTCGTGCTAGTGGTCAAAAGACCTATGATCCCCAATCGTGCCAAGCGGGGAAAGTTCGAGCCGAACTATGAAGGCCCGTACATCATAGACAAGGTCTACCAGGGTGGAGCCTATCTACTCATGGATATGCACGGTGAAAGGCCTTTCAGGCCAATAAACGGTCACTTCCTAAAGAAATACTATGCTTAATGAGTCACAGCCTAGGTCAATGATAGATGACGACGACTATGTCCGCTCGCTATCTTCCTAAGCTCAAAACTCTATAAGTAGTAGCTGGCCTTCTTCAAGGCCGGACCGAAACATCCTTAAACTAATGACGGACCACTATGTCCTAAAACTGGCTGACGACCGAAACGTCGTTAAACTACTACCGCAGCATCCTCAGGCTGACGAGATAAAAAAAAGAAGAAGAAGAATAAAGAATAAAAATAATAATAATAATAAAAAACGGTATGTCTATAAGCAAAATGGGCACGGATGAAAACCCGAAAGAGCTCCGTGAGTAAAAACAGCAGGGCTACCGGCGAGTGTTCGTGAAAACCCGAAAGGGCGCGACCTCGTTTTAAAAAAAAAGAATAAAAAAAAATGGTATGTCCATAAGCAAAATGGGCGCGGATGAAAACCCGAAAGGGCTCCGTGAGTAAAAACAGCAGGGCTACCGGCGAGTGTTTGTGAAAACCCGAAAGGGCACAGCCTCGTTAAGAGACACTTACAGGATCCTCTCGACCTTGTAAGGAGAAACCACCCGCGTGAGATCCTTACGACTCACAAGGGAGCAACACACTTAGGGATCCTCACGATTCCTAAGGAGAAATTACACTTGCGAGATCCTCACGACTCGTAAGGAGAACTCTCTTATGGGACCCCCACGGCTCATAAGATTTGAAAGTCTTAAATTACAGAGACCTAAACCTGTGGTTAAGCAAACCCCCCCCCCCACAACCTTCGATATGGCCCTACAAGTGGCTCAGTACTGACCCTTGTATACAATCCACCGGCGCGAATAAACATTTCCCTAACCAAGTCACACCCGTGACTGGGGATATGTCCATACGGCGAACAACCTTCGTAAGCCCTCTCGACTTATAAGGAGAAAACCCTTCTGTAAGATCCTTACGACTTAGAGGGGAACATACACTTAGGAATCCTCACGATCCCTATACACCTACGAGATCCTCACGACTTGTAGGGAAAAATACCTTTGTGAGACCCTTACGGCTCATGAAGTCAAAAGTCTTAGTCGACAGGATTCTAACCCTGTTCGCTAAGCCACCTTTGTTCGACATCGACAGAGGCAAATGATGATTCGCTCCTGGAAATATCCCAGTTGTAGCGATGCTGATGCCTAAACCGGTATCAAATTCCAAGCCCTTCATGGCAAATGATGATTCGCTCCTGGCAATATTCCAGTTGTAGCGATGCTGATGCTGAGATTGGCGTCAGATTCCAAGTTCCACACTCGCGATAAAAAAAATCAACGAGCCATACATGCATACGAAATAGCCGAAATGATAGGGCAACTTGCAGCAAAAATCAGCAAGTAAAAAAAATGTATGCATGCAAAATAGCCGAAATGATTGGGCAACTCGCAATAAAAAGCAGCGAGTAAAAATAAAATAAATAGCCGAAATGATTAGGCACCGCGAAAAATAGCCGAAATGATTGGGCAATCGCGACCCTCGCGATATAAAGTTGAAATGATAGAGCATCGCGGAAAGAAATAAAATGAAAAATATATATAATGAAATTTATGCCCTACAGGCGATACCACAGCAATCCCTGTATACAATCCAGGGGCGCAAACACGGAAGGAAATATATCTTCCCTCCCTATGCTCCATCAGAAGACGGAGCCCAGTCTTGACGGCAACTCATATAAAGCCCGAAGACAATCGGAGATCATCACACCCCACCGTGGAGTGATCACCACTTCGACGTTCGTCTCTACACAACAGACGAAATGTCACTACAGCGTCCCTCCTCCAACAGGATTCGGACACACCACAGCAAGCGAAGCGAAGGCCAAATTCCTAGCTTCAGGGTCTTGACGGTAACTCATATAAAACCTGAAAGACCAGCAGAGATCATCTCAACTCCGAGGAAATCAGTGTCCTTGGCAACCTCCTCGATTCAAGGAAACCAGTGTCCTTGACGAGAGCATCTTGATTCGCGTCGACCCGCAGAGAAATCAGCGTCTTTGCAGGAATACCTCGATTCGTCTCAACCCCGAGGAAATCAGTGTCCTTGGCAATACCTCAATTCAGGGAAATTAGCGTCCTTGACGAGAACATCTTGATTCATGTCGACCCGTAGAGAAATCAGTGTCTTTGCAGAAATACCTCGATTCGTCTCAACCCCAGGGAAATCAGTGTCCTTGGCAACCTCCTCGATTCAGGGAAACCAGTATCCTTGATGAGAGCATCTTGATTCGCGTCGACCCGTAGAGAAATCAGCGTCTTTGCAGGAATACCTCGATTCGTCTCAACCCCGAGGAAATCAATGTCCATGGCAATACCTCGATTCAGGGAAATTAGCGTCCTTGACGAGAGCATCTTGATTCGCGTCGACCCGCAGAGAAATCAGCGTCTTTGCAGGAATACCTCGATTCGTCTCAACCCCGAGGAAATCAGTGTCCTTAGCAATACCTCGATTCAGGGAAATTAGCGTCCTTGATGAAAACATCTTGATTCGTGTCGACCCGCAGAGAAATCAGTGTCTTTGCAGGAATACCTCGATTCGTCTCAACCCCAGGGAAATCAGTGTCCTTGGCAACCTCCTCGATTCAGGGAAACCAGTGTCTTTGATGAGAGCATCTTGATTCGCGTCGACACGCAGAGAAATCAGCGTCTTTGCAGGAATACCTCGATTCGTCTCAACCCCGAGGAAATCAGTGTCCTTGGCAATACCTCGATTTTTAGCATCCTTGACGAGAACATCTTGATTCGTGTCGACCCGCAGAGAAATCAGCGTCTTTGCAGAAATACCTCGATTTGTCTCAACCCCGAGGAAATCAGTGTCCTTAGCAATACCTCGATTCAGGGAAATTAGCGTCCTTGACGAGAACATCTTGATTCGCGTCGACCCGTAGAGAAATCAGTGTCTTTGAAGGAATACCTCGATTCGTCTCAACCCCAGGGAAATCAGTGTCCTTGGCAAATACCTCGATTCAGGGAAATTAGCGTCCTTGACGAGAGCATCTTGATTCGCGTCGACCCGCAAAGAAATCAGTGTCTTTGCAGGAATACCTCGATTCATCTCAATTCTGAGGAAATCAGTATCCTTGGCAAATACCTCAATTCATGGAAATTAGTGTCCTTGACGAGAGCATCTCGATTCGTCTCGACTCGTGAGGAAATTAGTGTCTTCGTGAGGACTTCTCGATTCGTCTCGACTTGTGAGACAAAGCCTTAGGCAGTGGGGATTAAAAAACCTGTTTGCTAAGCACTGGGACCCTGCGAGTCGATCCAAAATGGACTCTTGCATACTATTCACGGGTCACACTCTCCAAAGTCGAATCTCGACAAGGAGGGAAACAACCGCTTACGGGTTCTCTCGACTCATAAGAGGGAAAATTCTCTTATAAGATTCTTACAACTTATAAGAGAAAACGCACTTAGGAATCCTCACGATTCCTAAGGAGAAAATACACCTACGAGATCCTCTCGATCCGTAGGGAGAAAAGTCTTTGTGAGACCCTCACGGCCCACAAAGTTGAAAAATCTTAGGTAGCAGATCCTACCCCTGTCTTCTAAGCCATCACTACCTTATAAAGGATTCAAGATGAATTGTTATCTACCATCTATGGGCCACACTTCCCAAAGCTACATCCACTGAAATGGAGAAGTTACTCATGAGCATATAAACTACTTCACGCCAGAGTAAAACATAAAGAAATAGAAGGGTGCGGCTCATGGAATTGAGAGTTTGGAACTATATCTTTTAAGAGTCGAGATTTGAGTCAATGATAAATGACGACGCTTATGTCCGCTCGTTATCTTCTCAGATCAAAATTCTGAAAGTTGTATACCAACCCGAAACTGGTCATACGCTATGTATTACTCTGTACTACTTCACCCACGTATATACTTACGTGGAAAAAATAGTTGGGGGCATTTGTTCCCGCCAAAAATTTCTGCGCAAAAGAGTCCAAGGTATTAAATGGCAGCGATACGCTTAAGGAAATGCGAACCAGTATTTTTCGAGCTGTATTTTGACAAACTCTAGAATGAGAAATAGCTAAATTCTGATGGTATTGAAAGTATCTTGAAAAATCCTTCGATTTGATATATTATGGGCCTCATAATTCATCCGGGATCAAAAGTTATGAGCAAATGTCTATGCACATGTGATCTAAGGAAGAAGATGCGAACCAGTATTTTCCGAGCTGTATTTTGATAAACTCCAGAATGAGAAAAAGATAAATTATGATGGTGTTGAAAGTATCTCAAAAAATCCTTCGATTTGATATATTATGGGCCTCATAATTCATCCGGGATCAAAAGTTATGAGCAAATGTCTATGCACATGTGATCTAAGGAAGAAGATGTAAACCAGTATTTTCTGAGCTGTATTTTGACAAACTCCGGCATAAAAAATAGCTAAATTTTGATGGTATCGAAAGTATCTCGAAAAATCCTTCGATTTGATATATTATGGGTCTCATAATTCATCCGAGATCAAAAGTTATGAGCAAATGTGCTATGCACGTGTAATCTAAAGTAATGCTCTACTACAGGGGGAATGCATTTTTAGTCCACATCGGGAAAACGAGAGATGGATTCTCTACCACTCCCATATAAATAAGAGAGGATATCTCTTAGAAAGGGTAGAGTTCAATCCTCAAAGAATTCAATACTCAAAGGAGCTTAAGTTCTCCAAAGGAGCTTGGTTCTCCATGTATAGAAGCCCTGCTTCTCCTCATAATGCGCATGTGCGCTACGTGCAACGCATGTGTGCCCGCCACGCACGTACCACATGCAACGCACGTGTGCCCGTCACGCGTGCACCACGTGCAACGCACGTGCACCACATGAGAACATTTAATAATATTAAAAAGAGCTTAGTTCTCCATATATAGAAGCCCTGCTTCTCCTCATAATGCACATGTGCGCTACGTGCAACGCACGTGTGCCCGCCACGCGCGCACTACGTGCAACGCACGTGTGCACCACATGAGAACATTTAATAATATTAAAAGAAGCTTAGTTCTCCATATATAGAAGCCCTGCTTCTCCTCATAATGCGCATGTGCGCTACATGCAACGCACGTGTGCCCGCCACGCGCGCACCACGTGCAACGCATGTGCGCACCACATGAGAACATTTAATAATATTAAAAGGAGCTTAGTTCTCTATATATAGAAGCCCTGCTTCTCCTCATAATGCGCATGTGCGCTACGTGCAACGCACGCGCGCCCGCCACGCGCGCACCACGTGCAACGCACGTGCGCACCACATGAGAATATTCAGTAAAAGGAGACTCGTTCTCTATAGGAGCTTGCTCCCCCATAATGCGCATATGCGCAAGCTCCATGTGCGCTACGTGCAAATATGAGCGCCCAACACGTGCGACGCACGTGCGCGAACGCAAAGAAGCCTTTTTCAGCGGCGAGAAGCTTAAGCTCTAGCCTGTTCTTCCCCCTAATGAGTGAGACATGGTTCAAAGGGTACATCCCTCCACACCTTCGATATATGGCACTGTAATCTCTCAGTGTCGTCGGAGAGGTGGTGGGTCTCGACGACCAATGATCTTTCTTTCTAAAATAAAAAAAAAGAAGAAGAGAGAAAAGATACAGAGGAGACAGAGAAAAACATAGAACTCCTCTAAAGAAAATTTTGAAAAGAGCTTAGAGAAAGAAAAGGTAAAAACCTTTGAATAAAAAGAAGAATTTTCTTCTAAAAGAGATCAATGATCTAATAACAAGATCAAGATCTTCAATTAAAAAGAAAAAAAAGATCAAAAAGATCCAATCACAAAAAGATAAAAAGAAGTATTACTTCACAGATCATTTGATCTACATAAAGGCATTGCCTTTTGATGAACCATTGGTTCTGCAATCTTAAAAGATTCTTTTCTTTAATCCAAAATTGGATCAAGATATTAAACAGTGCCTTGCACTTTTGAGTTTGCACTGTTGCGCTCCTTGGATTGGCGCAAGCCACCAGGGAGCGCCACGTGTCAATCACAGAACAGCTGCACCTTGCGCTTCTAAAAAACAGAGCACTGCTCTCTTAAATTGGCGCAAGTCGTCAGAGCGCGCCACGTGTCAGCAGCGCGCTAGCGCAGCGCAATGGCGCAGCGCACTGCGCTTGCGCTCACCATAGCATGACACGTGTCACAACCACATGAGTCTGCACCTTGCTGTGGCGCAAAGCTCCTGACAAGCCACGTGGCGCACTGTCAGAATAATAAATGCTTTGCATTATTAAAGGAGGGACATAGCCCAATTAAAAGGCCTAACAGGCCTAATAGAAAATGCAATGCATTATTAAAAAGGGGCAGAGCCCAAATAAAGGTCTGTCAGACCAAAACAGATGATGTGCATCATTTAAAAAAGGGCAGAGCCTAAATAAAGGTCTGATAGGCCAAACAAAAATGTCATGCATTATTAAACAGGGGCAGAGCCCTAGTAAAGGCCTAACAGGCCAAACGCAAATAAAATGTTGAACATTTTCAACTGGACTTAGCCCAATTCTGGCCGTAAGTCCTCAAATTAAATTGAACTGAACACAAATGCTCTTTTAAATCAATTTACATCCGGTTCAAGGGTACATCTCCGAACTCCTCTGATATTTGTCGTTGTAATCCTTCAACGTCGTCAGAGAGGTGACGGGTCCCGATAACCACACATCGATACGGACTGTGGGGTCCTTAAACTCATGGACTAATGCGTCCTTAAACTCACGGACTAATGCGTCCTTAAACTCACGGACTAATGTGTCCTTAAACCAGTATTCGTCCCCAAAATGGGAATGATGGACCACTGTGTCCCTAAACTGGAACAATGGAGCCCAAATGCTCTTTTGTCGGATCTAAATGATCCCGTTAAGTTGATCTTAGTCTTAAATTAGACTAACGTATTCTTAACAATTGTTTAAGTTGATCTTAGCCTCAAATAGGGCTAACGCATCTTTAAACCCTCAAACAGACTTTAGTCCCAAATTGGACTATAGACCTCCCAACCAACTTTGGTTCAAGGGTACATCTTTGAACTCCTCTGATATATGTCGTTGTAATCTTTCAACGTCGTCAGAGAGGTGACGGGTCCCGACGGCCATACATTCAATGGACCGCTATGTCCCTAAACTGAAACAATAGAGCCCCCAAATGCTCTTTTGTCGGATCTAAGCGATCCCGTTAACTTTATCTTAGTCTCTAGACTAACGTATCCTTAACAAACGTTTAAGTGGATCTTAGCCTCAAATATGGCTAACGTATCCTTAAACCAAAACCTCAAACCCAAATCTAAGAAAATACGGATTTGGATTAATCCACGTCCTACTGGCGACGACATTAATTAGTCTCCGTATACAATCCACGGGCAACCACAAACAAAATAAACACCCACGACACGAAGTGAAATTCTGGAGAAGGAGAAAGTTGTTACCGCGATACGGTAGTGTAATTAACTGCAGGGGCTTGCGCCTGCAGGGAAGAGCGTCCCCACAATCAAAAACCTCTCAAACGAGGGAGAATCTGACGAAGTCTGCTTCATCGGCCGCATCCGTCTAAACCTCCGATACATGGTGCCATAAATCAACTTGACATCTTCGGAGAGGTGGACGGATAAAACCAAATAGCATCTGCCCCGAAACTCAGGCAAGACGTCCCTGTCTTGACCGCCGTTCGAAGGGGAACAGGGCAGTCGCTCATTAAAAATAGAATCCAAAAGGATTCTCATTTAATGAGAAAATATCATTGGACTCGGGAGTTAAACTCTCTTGAGAACTGTGCTCTGCAAACAGATTTCAAATCTGTCAAGAAAATTAAGAAAGGAATAAAATTCCCCAAAAAATTTCAGAGCCAGGTGTTTACCGCTGAAAACAGAGACGAAACCGCGTAGGTCGTCTTGCCTGAATTTGGGGGCAGATACTATTGGGTTTTTATCTGTCCACCTCTCTGAAAATGCCAAGTTGATTTATGGCACCGCGTATTGGAGGTTTGGACGGATGCGGCCGTTGTAGCAGATTTCGTCAGATTCCCCCTCATTGTGAGAGGGTTTTGATTGTGGGGATGCTCTTCCCTGCATGCGCAAGCCCCTGCAGTTAATTACATTACCGCATCGCGGTAACCATTTTCTCCTGCTCCAGAAGGTCACTTCGTGTCGTGTGTGTTTGTTTTATTTTTTGGTTGCCCGTGGATTATATACGGAGACTAATTTATGTTGTCGCTCGTAGGGCGGGGATTAGTCCAAATCTGTATTTTCTTATAATTGGGTTTGGGTTTGTTTTAAGGATCGTTAATCTTGTTTTAAATTAAGATCAACTCAAACGTTCGTTGAGGATGCGTTAGTCTAATTGTAGACTAAGATCTACTCAACAGGATTTTCTTTAGTTTATAAGGACATTATGGTCCGCAATTTAGTTTTTAGGTACGTTGCGGTCCTCAATTTAGTTTTTAGGGACGTTGCGGTCCGCAATTTAGTTTTAAGGACATGCGGTCCACAATTTAGTTTTAAGAACATTGCGGTCCAAAGTTTAAGGACATCATAGTCCGTGGAACTTAGTTTTTAGGGATGTTGCGATCCGCAATTTTGTTTTAAGGACGTTGCGGTCCACAATTTAGTTTTAAGGACGTTGCGGTCCATGGGGTTTAAAGACATCGTAGTCTATAAGGTTTAAAGACATCATAGTCTATTTTAAAGATATCATAGTCTGTAGAGTTTCTGGTTGTCAGGACCCGGCATCTCTCTGAAGACGTTGAAGAATTACAACGACACATATCATGGGTGTGGAGAGATGTATCCTTGAACCAATGTTGGTTGGGAGGTCTATAGTCAGGCTTGGGACTAAGACCAATTAAAGAGATTGTGAGCACATGGGCTTGGTTAATCTGAATTGAGGACTTATGGCCAACTTGGGCTCAGTCCACTCAGTTTTGAATGAAGTGTTGAACACTTGTTTAAGCTTGATCCCCTCCCCGCTTCAGCAATGCTGAGCATTGAAATGGGTTCTGACACCCTTTATTCTTTTTACTTTACTTGTATTCTTTTATATGAAGTGTTAAACACTTAGCTCTCTGTGATGCTCACGTGTGAACACGTGGGGCGCCTTCAAGCTATGAGCGCTGCTTTTGGATATATTTCTTTTCCATATGAACACTTGAGCAATTGTTTCATTAAATGGTCACGTGCGGACACGTGAGGTATCATTCAAATGTAAGTGTTGTATTTGGGCGTTGAGCGCTTAGTTTATTACCACTCACGTGCGAACACGCGAGGTGCTTTCAAAATGTGAGCGCTGCCTCTGGACTTATTCCCTTTTCTTTATAAGTGCTAAGCACTTTTAGAGGGCCACGTGGGATCACGTGAGGCGTCATAAAAGTAGTAACTATTTCTGGGGTTTATACCCTTTTTCTTTTGGAAGTGGTAAGAACTTTTAGTGGGGTCACGTGGGATCACGTGCCCTGATCTCAGTTGTTCTCTTTTTCATCAAGGGTGCTCATGTGGGAGCACGTGATCGGCCGTTATCATGTTGGATGTTAATTTTTTACGTGCATGGATATCTTGAGTTTTGAGACTTTCAAGCCCACTGTTTTGTAAGAATTAAATTCTCGGGACTTAGTTTTTCTCTTAGGTTTTTAGATCTGCATGGCAGAATCTCCCTGATAAGAATTAAATTCTCAACTTGTGGAGAGATCTGTTTCTGCAGATCTTTTACCATAAGGAAGAACTAAGTTCTTATATGAAGGGTTAAACTCTTGTTTTATCAGAGGAATTAAATTCCTATATACTTTTTGGGAGAATTAAATTCTCTGAACTTAGATCTCCCCCTAGGTTTTGGATCTGCATGGCAGAATCTCCCCGATGAGAATTAAATTCTCAACTTGTGGGGAGATCTGTTTATGCAGATCCTTTTGCCAGAAGAAAGAACTAAGTTTTTTGGAAGAGTTAAACTCTTGGGAAGACGGAGAAGAAATAAGGTGTTCTCTGTTTTTTGTTCTCTCTTACATAGAGTTTCTTCTTTTCTTTTGAACTTGCAGTCTTTGGGAGGGTTCTTCTCTCTTTTTTCTTTTTTTGTTTCTTAGCTCCTATTTATAGGAGAAAGAAAAGAATCAATTTGTTCAGAAAATCTCTCATTGAGAGATTTTGATCACCAAAATGATTTTTTAGATCAATCGGTGAATTTTATTCACCATTGGATTTTTAATCCAAGGACTTCCGTTTTACAGAAGATGTTTCTCAAAGGATTAGGAAAATATTTCCTTATACAGAATCTTCTTCTGTAAATTGGTGATTTTTAATCACCATTGGATTTTTAATCCAACGGCGCTCAGAGCACAATCTTTCTTATTCAGAAAGATCTAAGGAGATATTTTCCAAATAGGGTTTTGATCCCTTTTATTTAGAATTTAATTCTATCGGTTCAGAAGGCTTAGGAGCTCATCACGTGTAGCACGTAACCCCAGAAAGCTAAGTCCATCAAAGAGCGTCACGTGCTATCACGTGAGTTCTTCTGGCCAATTGTTTGTTTTAAGAAGGCGCCTATATACTTTGTATATAGAGGTCACGTGTCTGCACGTGAGGCTCGGTTTCAGCCTTGTTTTGTCAAGCGCGGTACCTATCACGTGTGGGCATGTGATGCTTCATTTGGAGACTTTTTCCTTATATTTATTATTCATTTCTCATTAGGGAACACCAAGCTCTGTAAAATAATGGGATAACATCCCAGAACCTTCAAAAACAAAACTAAATCCAAAGATCTTCAAGATCTACAAGAAAAATCATAGAACTCTAAGAGATCTTTATAAAAAAAGAGCAAAACTCTGATTAACGGGTTAAGAAACCCTAAAACATTTTTTTAAGATTTACGATCTAATCACTACAAAAGAAGAGCAAAGCTCTGTTAACGGGTTAAAACCCTAAAAAAATGAAGAGATTTCTTAAACATTAGGACATGGTCATGGTTCTTACCAAAACTTTGACAAAGTTTTGACTCTAAAATGAGTTTCTTTGAGCAAAGATCTGAGCTCTGAAAGGAGAATTAAATTCTTAAGATAGAAGAAGAAGATGAACAGCAGCCATATCAAGGCCAAAGGCCCTATTTATAAAACTTTAAGAAACGGTTCAACTCCCCAGGAGATCGAACAGTGGAAAAGGTGCCACCGCTGCACTCACGTGTGAGCCACGTGAGCGCAACGGTGGGGGGACATTTGTTTCCTCTAATAAAAGCGCAAAACTCTATTCAAAATTTAAGAGGCAGCGCCTCACGTGCCTTCCATGAGGGCGCCAGTGCTAAAGTTAAAAACTCTTATTGGCGTCGTACGTGCTCCTCACGTGGGCATCAATGTGCAAAGCATATGAAGGAATTAAAACCTTAATTAACGCCCACGTGCACAGCACGTGAGCGCCGGCGCCTAGTAGAACTAAATTCTACTCTCTGTTAAACAGAGCCGTTGGATCAAAGATCCAACGGAGATGATAAATTATCAAGATGCAGAATTAAATTCTGTTGAGGGGATATATTCCCTCAATATTTCTAAACAAAAAAGATTGCCTTCTGTAAAACAGAGTACCGTTGGATTAAAAATCCAATGGTGATTAAAGAATCACCATTCTGCAGAATAAATTCTGTATGGGAAAATATTTCCCTAATCTTGTTAAAAACAAGAAAATACTTTCTGTAAAACAGAAGTCCTTGTATCAAAGATCCAACGGTGGGTAAAATCCCTAAATCAATTGGGATCTCTTGATGAGAGATTCCCTCAAAACTAATTAATAGATTACCTATACTATATAAAGGACCCAAGACTTCAAGCCTAAAGAAGAGGAACCCCCCCTATAAGCTTCAGAAAAAACAGAGAATTAAATTCTCGAAGAAGAAGAACTCTCTTCTTGGAAAATTAGGTAAATAAAAATAAAGGAGTGTTTAGCACTCAGTGACTGGCGCTGATCGCCCAGCGCCCCCACGTGCCTCTCACGTGGATGCTACAAAATAAAGGAGTGCTTAGGACTCAGTGACTGGGGTCAGCGTCCAGCGCCCCTACGTGTCTCTCACATGGGTGCTACAAAATAAAAGAATGCTTAGCACTCAGTGACTGACGCCCAGCGCCCCACGCGCCTCTTATGAGGGCGCTACAATATAAAGGAGTGCTTAGCATTCAGTGAGCGGCACCTAGCGCCCAGCGCCTCACGTGAGCACCGCAAAGTAAAAAGTACTTGACACTCACTAGGCAGCGCCTAGCGCCTCATGTGCTTCGTATGTGGGTGCCATAAAGAGTGTCCAACACTCTATAAAGAGACAAAAAAGGTTAAAGTGTTTAACACTAATTGGGCAAATCCACATGACTGAAAAACCCACATGGTTAGCGTCAGAACTTACATAAGTGCTCAGCACTTTTTGCACAAAAAAAGAGACTGAGCCCAAGCAAGTGCTTAGCACTTTTCAATAAAAAAAAGACCACTGAACAGATCAAGCCTAAAATTGGCTAGGCCCTCTGAGAAAAGAACCTTCTTGATTCAAATTAACCGAGCCCATATGCTCATGATTGCCCAAACTAATCTCAGTCTCACATACGACTATCGATCTTCCAACTGATGATATCCCAAAATGATATTCGTCCCACATTCCCCTAAGGAAGTCTTAGTCTCAAAATACGACTAATAATTTCTGGGTTTACTACTGATTCCTTTTTCTCTCAAATACGGGAATTGGTTTAAGGGTATATCTCTCCATACCTCTGATCTACGTCGTTGCAATTCCTTAACGTCTTCAGAGAGGTGGCGGGTCCCGACAACTAACAGCTTTTTAGTGCACTGATGTGTACACCTCAAATCAGACCGCACCCTAAACTGGGTGCATCCCATATCATCGTTATTCATCCCGTCACGTAACAAATATACGTACGCGCAAGATGATCAACGGACCGAGACATCCTTAAACTAAATCCTCACCTCCAAAATAGTGATCAACGGATCGAGACGTCCTTAAACTAAAACCTCACATCCAAAATGGTGATCAACGGACCGAGACGTTCTTAAACTAAAACCTCAGAGCCCAAATGCTCTCTTGTTGGATCTGAAGCAAAAAATGATTCTAAGACCTTGTTAAGTAGATCTTAGTCTCAAATTGGACTAAAATATCCTTAATAAAAAACCAATCGAGTTCCAAATTCTCATATGTTTAAGTTGATCTTAATCTCAAACCAGATTAACGATCCTTAAATCAACCCAAACCCAAATCTAAGATATACGTATTTGGACTAATCCACGCACTATGGGCGATGACACAAATTAGTCTCCGTATACAATCCACGGGCAACAAAAAATTAGATAAAAAACACACACGACACGAAGTGAACTTCCGGAGCAGGAGAAAGTGGTTATCGCGATGCGATAACGTAATTAACTGCAGGGGCTTGCACCTGCAGGGAAGAGCTTCCCTATAATAAAAAAACCACTCACAAACGAGGGGGAATCTGATGAAGTCTGCTATAACGGCTGCATCCGTCCAAACCTCCGATATACGGTGCCATAAATCAACTTGGCATCTTCGGAGAGGTGGACGGATAAATCCAAATAGCATCTGCCCCCAAAATTCAGGCCAGACGTCCTAACATCCCAGTCACGTCTTTTGGCGGTGAACAATAACATATTCGGCCGTCCTCTCATTATTGGCAGCTGATTTCTCGGACCGCTGTCGTGGCCCTTCTGTTTCCGTAACGAACAATCAATTAAAAACGGCTGACCTGACCGAGTTCTTGAGTGGTGCTGGAACTTCTTTTCTGGATTTATGCGCGGCACAGAGCGCCTGATAGACTCTTGAAGAGACGGTGTCATGCTTTCTCTGTTAGGGCTGGGACATATCTCTTTATGTTATCGTTGATGTCTTCTTAATTCTGGCGGTCATGGCATTTTTCTGAACCCACTTCAGAGGTTCGAAGGAATTGCTGATTTTTACGGTTGACTCAGCTGTCGTTGCGGGGTAGCCTTGTTCTTGGAATCTCGCGAAATTCTGCCTAGCAGGAGCCCTAGCCCTTTTATAGGCTCTGTATCTGAGTCTTTTCTGTCTTAGCTTCTCGATTTCGGGGGCTTGGCGAGCTTCCGTTTTCCGGGAAGCCACCGTGAGTCGATTGACGGGGAACTTAGAGAAGATACCTGATCGAGCAGTCATCAAGGACACCGCCGGAGCTTGTCTGAGACATCTTGTTGCTTGGTTGGTGTTGATGGCCTTGCTCCCAGCTGGAGCAATAGAGAGCCGTTCGGGTGGGATGCTTTGACGACCACAACGTTCGGCCTCCTACCCCTTGAGGTCGGTTTGGCCGCTTGGTTTGCCGGGACCTCCACCAGATGAGCGCTTCAGGGAAGATAAATGAGGATGAAACCAAATTGACAGGGCGGTTTCTCCCATTGTCGGTTGAGACTTGCAGGGAGAACCACGCGAGTATTAATCTTGACATTGTATGGGATCGGAGTTGCCTCAGAGATCGAACTAGTCCTTGAATACATTCTTGTTAAATTTGAAGATTGTGATTTTAAAGTTGTTATCCTACACAAAGAAGCATGATTTCAGTACAGACGATCGATATATATGCTGATTGAGTTCGCATGAACGTTTAACTTGAAATATAGGAGAAGAGAAAAGGTCCCACCGGGCGTGCCAGAATCTGTAGGGTGTTTTTCGTCACTCTATTGAGATAGGAATACGTGCACTTATCAGGTATATACAGATTCCCTCTGCCTAGGGTAGACTGGGGTTTATTGATTGTAAGGACCCGAATCTCCGGCAGCCGCGGACTAAGCTGCCGTTAATTACCCTTCACCGTTGGAACGAGAGAACCTCCGATTGACGGGTCAAGCAGGTCATGCGAACTCAATGTGCAGTGTGCGTGTGTTGTATTTTGAAAGGGTCTTGGGCGTATCAGGGGCTTCGCAGAGTTTACGGGGATCCCGCTATCCGGATAATGGGTTGGGGTTAAGGGGGATAGCAGCCCCCTTACGGACCGCGGGTATAACAACCCCAAATTTCAAATTCAAGTTTTTACAAAAAAAATTCAAAATCCATAAAGGGGTATTTATTACCTGAGCACAAGATATAAGTAATTAATTAGCTATTTAATTACAAGAAGGAGCTTGTAGCTCATTGGTAATACCTTGCACTGCTGAACCAAGCCACCTGAGTTCAAATCCTATACCCCACATTATTTTTAATATTGTTTTATTTTGAAATTTTTAGAAGTCCAAGAGTCAACACGTGCTAATTCCCAAAAACCCCACTACACCCACAAATGTTAAAGTGCCAGTGAGAAGGTGGACCGACGTCGAGGAGTTCGGCGGCCGGACTCGGCCGGGATCAGCCGGCGGACCGGCCGATTCAGGCCGGCGCCGCCGGCCGGACTCGGCCGGACCGCTGAGTCCCCCAAATGAAAGTTGGGTCTTTCACATTCTTATACACCCTACACACTCCATTTAATTAGATCGGTTCCGGATACAAAATTAATCCCCATTTACTCTATTTTTTAATGAATTTTTAATACAATTTTACATTTTTTCAATTAAACTCTTCATCTATCCTGATCCTAGCCTAACCCTATAAATACCACCCCTACACTCTACCCCCTCACCCCAAAATCCTGAGCCAACTCTCAAGAAATCTTTAGAAACCCTAATGTGCAATCGAAGTGAGCGAAAGGCGAAGCTCCGGCGAATTCTCCGGCGGAAATTCCGACGACGACTCTAGGAGCTCCCGGCGACGAAACGATGCACCGGCGACTCCTCCCGATCCTTCTCCCTCTCCTGGTTGTCCTAAACCCGTAAGTCCCCATTCTATCTTCTCTATTCTATTCTAGAAATACAGAATTACTAAACCCGACGGAATCAGAACAAATCCGATTTCAGATTCGGTTTCTTTATAAAACTTCACTTTTTTTTAATACAATTATGCTTGAACCTTTTCATGTTGACTATTAAACACTAATCAACCATATTGATCGAGTTTCATAATCAAAAGTAATTGCTATTTCATTTTACCGTATTTTCATTTAAATACCACATAGTTTCAATTATACATATAACATCACAAAACTTGCTATATCTTTAAGTAGATTACGAGGTAATAACCTACCTCCTCACACACTCATATACAACATAGCACAATATTCTTGGGAATATAGAATACGGGAAAAAACGATATCTTTACAAATAAATACCATAATTAATAAAACCGTTTTTTCTTAATGATTAGTATTTATACAAATCTTTGCAAAACGCCGCTACAACCCATTTGGAGAACCTGTTCGGAATGGTGCGGATTATCGCACATTCTCGGGCTTAATAGTGCGAAATGCAGACCTCCGCAAGGAGCATTCGGTCTCAAAAAATTTAAAATACGACATCTTAAGAAAATGAGATTTCTAGAATATTATATATATACTAAAATTATTTTCATATAAATATATGTATATATGACATAAAAATATCTATTTTGAATTATTACAAATATTCCACTTTTTTTTCTAAAAATGTCATAAGAATCATTTTACACTAAAATACCATGAATTCCATACAAAACCAATATTATAAATAAATACCTTTTATTATGAATTTAGGATATTCTCATTAGAAATATCACATTTATAAAATCTATATTCATTACAACTCTAAAGACAATAATAAATACTTTGGGTGTATTTTGAAAACTATACAAAATATTTTTACATAAAACCCCCTCAAGTTCTATAAATTACCCTAAGGACTCTAGTAAATATAGGTTTAAGCGGGACCAATCTCTTGAGCCTCAGCGAGCCGGAGAAGTTGGTGCTTGCCTATCTAAGGTAGACAACTTAACAACGGTGTTATCAATACGGTAATCGTATTTGAAAAAGACACAAATCCTGTCGCCCATGTGCAGCGGTTACCGATAATATCAAAACAATCAGGACTTCAATTTACTTTACTAATTGTCAGACTCAGATTGAGTCTCTCTATAATCTGACTTGAATATAATTCAAGTACAATCTGCAATTTACAATTTACAATCTACAATGTACAATATTACAATTCAACATGAATCCATTATTCAATCTATCAACTTGACCGAACCGAACCATGGATATACATTCTATTTACATGATTATACGGTTACATCCATGATTCTACAGTTACATACATGATTTTCCAGTTACATTCGTTTACTGATATCATGGTTTCGGTCAGTCATACAATTATAAAATCTATACCGTTTACAATACAAGACAATACAATACAATAATATAATCAAGATAACACTACGGGGTTTAAAGGGTAGATTGGTACGGAATATGTTAAAGGTGGCACGAGTTGGTCACTTAAGACGTAATTACATCTATGCCGTTGTTCCATGGTATTATCGACGGAGCTTTGTACTACGGGTTACCAAAGTCTCCGGTGTAAATGGCACTCCTCTCGTATACACTTGCATCTTCTATACCAAGCTACAAACAACAGCGTTAACACAACATTATAACAATATAATACGACATTAAAAGCTACCTTCTTATTCTGTCTACTTCTCCCTTATCTTTGGGACTTACCGAGCGATTTGTTCGCTAACGACATTCTCTTTCTTTTTTCTTTGAATGTCGTCAGGTGATCTGGAAATTTCTGAGATCGAGCCCTCTGCTGAAGACTTGGACCAGTTCAGTGAAGACTCCGAGCTCTAGTTCATTGTACACTTTCCATTCAGTACTTTTTCATTTCTGTTATGCCATTGTTTAGGCATTGTTTTTATCAGTTGTATTTACTTTCCATGCATTGTACAGAAAGAATGTGAATAAATAAAGTTGCTGTTTTTAATTATATCTTGTCTCTTGTGCTTTACTTTTATATTGCTTAGATATGCTTAGCGTATTTACTTCACAGTAAATACGTAGCGGCCTCGTCCCCTTCGCCGTATACCGGGAAGCGGGGCGTGACAGGTTTTGTTGGCGGCCAATGCAGGTCAGAGCTGTATGGAACCCTAAGCAATATAAAACACAAGAACCAGCAACTAAAACATTCTTTACAGTTCATACCTCTTGAATCTTATCATTTCATAAACTTTGAATCTGTCCTAACCAAAAATTCCCTCACCTTTTTTACAATCTTACCAAAACCTTCACATCTTTTCATTCCTTCACACATTTTTCATACACTATCAAGTACTTCTAACACCTTGTAACACCTTAGCAACCATAGAAGCCAAGATAGTTGACCAAAGTAACACTAGTATTTCACTTTCACATTTTTAAAACCCTTGCATCACTTTATTTTTTTTCATTCACTATCAGTACTTCAGTCACCACACTTTTCTTAAATTTGTTACACTTTCCTTTTACAAATTTCGAGGACGAAATTTTTATAAGGAGGGTAGAATGTAACAACCCCAAATTTCCAATACAAGTTTTTACAAAGAAATTTCAAAATCCATAAAGGAGTATTTATTACCTGAGCACAAGACATAAGTAATTAATTAGCTATTTAATTACAAGAAGGGGCTTGTAGCTCATTGGTAATACCTTGCACTGCTCCACATTATTTTTAATATTGTTTTATTTTGAAATTTTTAGAAGTTCAAGAATCAACACGTGCTAATTCCCAAAAACCCCACTACACTCACAAATGTTAAAGTGCCAGTGAGAAAGTGGACCGACGTCGAGGAGTTCGGCGGCCCGACTCGGCCGACTCGGCCGGCGCCACCGGCCGGACTCGGCCGGACCGCCGAGTCCCCCAAATGAAAGTTGGGTCTTTTCATATTCTCATACCCCCTGCACACTCCATTTAATTAGATCAGTTTCAGAGACAATTAATCCCCATTTACTCTATTTTTTTAATGAATTTTTAATATATTTTTACATTTTTTCAATTAAACTCCTCATCTACCCTAACTCTAGCCTAACCCTATAAATACCACCCCTACACTCTATCCCCTCACCCCAAAACCCTGAGCCAACTCTCAAGAAATCTTTAGAAACCCTAGTGTGCAATCGAAGTGAGCGAAAGGCAAAGCTCCGGCGAATTCTCCGACGGAAATTCCGACGACGACTCTAGGAGCTTCCGGGGACGAAACGATGCACCGGCGACTCCTCCCGATCCTTCTCCCTCTCCTGGTTGTCCTAAATCCATAAGTCCTCATTCTATCTTCTCTATTCTATTATAGAAATACAGAATTACAAAACCCAACGGAATCGGAACAAATCCGATTTTCGATTTGATTTCTTTATAAAACTTCACTTTTCTTTAATACAATTATGCTTGAACCTTTTCATATTAACTATTAAACACTAATCAACCATATTGATCAAGTTTCATAATCAAAAGTAATTACTATTTCATTTTACCGTATTTTCATTTAAATACCACATAGTTTCAATTATACATATAACATCACAAAACTTGCTATATTTTTAAGTAGATCACGAGGTAATGACCTACCTCCTCACACACTCATATGCAACATAGCACAATACCCTTGGGAATATAGAATACGGGAAAAAAATATCTTTACAAATAAATACCATAATTAATAAAACCGTTTTTCCTTAATGATTAGTATTTATACAATCATTGCAAAGCGCCGCTACAACCCAATTGGGGAACCCGTTCGGGATGTTGTGGATTATCGCACATTTTCGGGCTTAGTAGTGTGAAATGCAGACCTCCGCAAGGAGAATTCGGTCTCGAAAGATTTAAAATACGACATCTTAAGAAAACAAGATTTCTAGAATATTATATATATACTAAAATTATTTTCATATAAATATATGTATATATGACATAAAAATATCTATTTTGAATTATTACAAATATTCCAATTTTTTTTCTAAAAATGTCACAAGAACCATTTTACACTAAAATACCATGAATTCCATACAAAACCAATATTACAAATAATTACCTTTTATTATGAATTTAGGATATTCTCTTTAGAAATATCACATTTATAAAATCTACATTCATTACAACTCTGAAGACGATAATAAATACTTGGGGTGTATTTTGAAAACTATACAAAGTATTTTTACATAAAACCCTCTCAAGTTCTATAAATTACCCTAAGGACTCTAGTAACATAGGTTTAAGCGGGACCAATCTCTTGAGCCTCAGGTGTTGGAGATAGTGCCCTCAGAGTCAATTATTGGATCACAGGCACGTGATTGCAATGATTGAGGGAGGACCTATCCCGGTAGGACAGTCTTACTCGAGATGATAGTATGCTATCTGGTTCATCTTTATCATCGTGTACTGCTTTAGGTGACCTGACATGTCGCTATTACACGTTGATAGAGCCCCTAGGATTCTTGCTTGACGACCAGCAGTATGATGGCGATCATATACGTGGGAGCTGGGGTCTATAAGCACATCCTTAAAAGGTCCCTAGTCGTGGGAGTTTCGAGACTGGGCATCGATACTCCATTAGTAGACTAGTGTATACAGTCGAGACCCCGACGAGGGGCGGTGGCCGGTCTCATAAGCCACTGGTGTCAGTTGGTTCACCTAAGATGTATACAGGTGCTCATTGGGTTATGAGTACACCGGACAGGACTCGCCGGGAACCTGCTAGTTGGTCTTATACCAGATGTCAGATAGCAGTTCCCTAGTGACATGTGTACAGGTTAGTTCATCGACCTGAGATCGTCATTTGTCTCGTGTGAGTTCCCACTGTGCTTTGATTACTACCCTACCACGGCTCAAAGGAGTCGTGCAAACAGGTTTTAGTTGGGTACAGTCCCGAGCCACATGGAGGCAGTGAGCGGATCTGCAGGGGTTCGTCTCTCCCGGTATTGGGGGTGAGGTCGCGCTGTATCTAGGAGAGCCATTACGCAAAGCCCTCGGCCGAGGCAGGAGATTTACTGGTAGGTATTCCAGTAGTATCTCAGGGCGTTCTGGGCTACGCTCCGACACGACTTGTACCGCTTTTGGGGGTCTGACTTTTACCAACCCTCTAGGCCCGCCATGCGATACTCATAGACGAACGGACCGGACTGTACGGATATTGTCACTGACAGGCTCAGTAGGGCGTCAGGATGAGTTCGCTCATCGACGTCCCTTTTAGTCAATAGCTGGTGGCCCGTCACGTATTGGCTAATATCTCTGACGTGCTAGTGGTTAAATTCACAGCCATAGTATTGACGAGTCTTTAGAGTCCACCACACTTTCAGTTACTCAGCTTTCGGGCGAAACGCTGTAGAGGCCGTATGGAGATATGGCAGGGTCCGATCAGATACGTGCGGTATTGCACGGATCAGGATCGGACAGTTATGTACTAGTGGCCGTATAGTTATATGGCAGGGTTTGATCTGATACGTGCGGTATTGCACGGATCAGGATCGAACGGTTTTTACTAGCCGGCTTTGGCTTAAGCCGGTCCTAGTTTAGTACAGTGTAGATTTTGTCTCATTGCATTTGTATCCGGTCGGAATACATATGCGGGTGTGTATGCACAGTATCGGGGTTTTCCTGTAATTTATTACGGGAGCAGTTTTCTGGAATTGCAATTTTGCATTCCGTTCCGGCCGGTTTTCCTTTGTTCTTTCCCGGCCGGACTTTTCCGATGGAGGGGGTTATTTGCAGTTTTGCAAATAACACATTGTGGAGGATTTTCTTGCATATGTTTTTATTATGATAGCTTCATATCTTTCATCCATGCTTTTGCTTTAATGGTGATTATGAAAGGTTATGGAGTGAATAGGAGAAATAAGCATGGTTGATGTTTTCTTGTCTTGGATGTGGTCACCTCTTGGATCTCCTACACTCACCTCCCTTCATGCTTCATATACTTTCTTTCCTCCACCATTTTATTCTAAGATGATGATAAGTTTTTCATGAGAGAAAAAAGAAAGAGAGAAGAAGAAGAAGAGAGTGTTTCATTCTTGAGAGTTCCATTTTCTTGATCTCATTCATGCTAGAAAAATGCAAGCACCATTTTTCTTATCTCATTCCTCCATCATCTTGAAATGGCAACAAACCCCAAATGAGACATAGCCTCTACACTACACATTCTACAGTATATCTTGAGCATGTCGAGTTGCCGGCTTCATGCTCGAGTTGCCTCGGTATTGAGGCGGGAGCCCATAAAAGACGCAGGCGATGTGGTGCCCTTTCCGGCGAGGAGGCGACGATATGGAGACAAGACTTTCCGCGGGAGATCGGGACGATGAAGAGAAGACCGGAGGACTCGGATCACTCGGTATACTTCTCACCCTATCTCTTGATTGCTAGCATTAGGTTAATGGTAAACGATCCGGGTTTTCTTTGTCCGCGGTAGCGCCGGTTTCCGAGTAAGGAAAATTTTTGATTCCGCATTTTGGCCTCGAGTACGAGGCCGGGGCGCTGCCGTGGCGCAACATGGTATCAAAGCCACGCCATTAACCTTACCTAGCTTCGTTTGATGTGTTTGCATTTCCGATCGACCAAAATTTCCAAAAACCGTATTTTTCTAGCACAATCAATTTCTGTCGAAATTTTTTGGAGTCTAAAAATTTTTCAGGTGGTCTCAGAATGATGTGCAGGGAGTTCTAAGAACTCTGGGAAAAAACGAGACAATGAACCCTCAACTAGAGCGCGGAAGCGCGGCAAAACCCCCCTTGTTGCCACGCTTCCGCCGCAAGATGGTGGGGTCATTGCTTCATCTTTTTTCAGTGGGCTTCTGGGCTTATATTAGGGGTTTTGGAATATTAAAATTGGGCCCAGGTTTTCTGTGAGTGCTACAGTTTTGATTGGGGGCCCACTTGTTAATTTTTGGTCAGTCGGAAAATTTTAAACACATTATTTCACAGTATTTACATTATATCTGCGACCGTGAATGTCACTCGATCGGTAAATCCGGTCTAACTGCTATAGCCCGGTTAGACGGATTTGCGAACGTGACTTTCACGATGATGTTCTATGTTTATGCTGTGTTGTTGCGGATCGGTCGTGGGGGATAGCCTGGTTGCAATGCTAGTACAGTTTTGTTGTATTATGTACATTTGATATTGCGGGGCGAGCGTCCGACATGTGGACTGCCGTCACTGCCTGTTTGTATTATTCTTTTGGGGCACGACCTGGTTGCGGTCGATGTACCCGTTGTATGTATATTTTACTTTCTGTACTAGGGTTGCCCCGCGGTGGGGTGCACGGATAACCGGGTTCTGGAGGGCAACGGGCCCGCTTCTCAGGGCATTGAGACGGAGGGGGCTTCAGTCCAGGATTGGCGGGCTATTCGCCGCACTCGTAGGGGGTACAGGTTGACCCAGGAGGGGTGCCCAAGTTACCGGATTCCGTGAAGTGCTGGGTGGTCCATTCACGGTACTGAAGGGGGCTGCCTCACTTCAGGTTTTGGCGGGTGACTTGCCGCGCCCGTAGGGGTCTAGGATTTCATTGCACAGGCTATCCACACGACCAGGGGAACGTCGGGTTTCAGCAGCGGCTCTGTGAAACTCGGGGCTTCCAGATATCTGTATTGTTCTGTGATGCTGTACATTTCTGTGATGTTGCATTTTATTCACGCCTTGAGCGAAATACTATATATTGGTATATATATTAGTAGATGTTGTATATGTTTTTCATCCGCGCTAGTCCAGTCCCCGCTCTGCCGTTAGTTAGCTAACCTAACGGGTGATGACGGGACCCAGTGGCGAATGCAGATGGCATATACGTACGTCAGTATATTTTCGTTCTTTGTGGTGTGATTAATTGATGGGACTGCGTTGATTCGGATCAATGCAAGCTAAACAAACCTATTCTGATGTTGTTGGAACATTTTTCAAAAAGCTGTTATTGCAAGGACGTTCACTTTTGTTTTGCATCGTGGTATTCATTTGGAATATCCTGCTCCTCAGTCGACGAGGCAAGGGCCGAGATCCCTTCACCGGGAGTGACCCCTTGGACAGAAGTTTGCGTCAGGGCATTAACTTCACTATAGCCGATTACTTTTGCTTTGCATCGTGGTATTCAGTTGGAATATCCTGCACCTCATTCTACGGGGAAAGAGCCGAGATCCCTTCACCGGGAGTGACCTCTTTAGTAAAGGTTTTCGTCACTATATTTTTATAAAAGGCTATGCAGTTCCTTCAACGATATCAAGTTCATTACGTTAAAGGTTTTTCGCCAAAAACCAGCCGTAGCCCTCCGTCATTTCCTACAGGTATTATTTGGTATTCGTGCTGCGTTTGTTGACCTAGTCAAGACGTAGTGTTCGGTAGCTAAGTGGTACTTGTTTGTTGCATAAGTGGGATTGGTTAGGACAGTCGTGCGGCCTTGTTGACCTAGTCAAGGGCACGTACGGGTGGGTTTAATCCAATCCAGAATAATGACGGGTTGAACTTGACTGGCGGTTTATGGTTTGTTGACCTAGTCAAGGTCATAAACCGCTTGGGGTAAAAATCACATCGGGAGTTTCAAAAGAACTGAAACTTGCCAGGCATGCGCATACCTTCTGGAGTGTGGTGACTTGAGTAGATTCCGTCAAGTTATCATGCGATGATAGTTGGATCCCGATTTCCACTGATGAGTTGGTTTACTCCTCGGGTGATCCCGACTAATTCTTCTTTCAGGTTTGGAGGAGAATTTGAGGTACAGTGGGAGGTTTCCAGATTAGATAAAGTGATAACCATTCTGATCTAGGTTAGAGTGCACGCTGAGTGTTTCTTTTCTCTCTCTTTGGCAGCGACCATTGACCCGACCCAAGACTATGACTCAGTGACCAAATTGACCAAACCTTCTTAACACTGGCTTTTGGATTGTCAGAGTTGCAGACCTCATTGCCACTCCTGCTTTTACCCTTTTCTCCAGGACACCCCGTATTACTGCGAACGTCCACTTCCATTGGACAAAACCATCGTATGGTTATATACGAACTCGAAGGACTTCGAGGATGGTTTCTGGTTCTGGAGAAAACGGATAGGACTATTCAGTTGTCTTTTCTTTTCACCTTCTCTCAGGTTGCGAGTACTCCTTGGTTTAGGAGATAGTACACCTATTACGCAAATTGGATAGTCTTCTTCCAAACCTTAGGCTGGTGCCGAACGGTGGGGAATGAAGAAAACCAATTAGCATAACGATGGTGTGCAGAAGGTATTAAGTTAAGACAAAGCAAGGGATTAGTAGGAGGGCAAAGTAAATTGCGACTGATATTCACGACCAAACCAAGTATTTCTTCGCCAATCCTAAATCACCTTTGTATTTCTCCAGGACACTCCGTATCACTACGAAGATCCACAGTTTATTGGATACTCCATCGTATGGTTATATACGAACTCGAAAGGAACTAGTTCTAGTTCGGGGATGGATTCTGGTTCAGGAGAAATAGGAATAAAGTACATTCAGGTATCTTTTATCTTCACCTTCTCTCGCGTTGCGAGTGCTCCTAGGATTAGGACAGTACAACCTTTATGCTTTTTGGATAGTCTTCTTCCAAACCATAGGCTGGTGCCGAACGGTGGGGAAGGAAGAAAACCATTTGGCCTAAAGGGGTGTGCAGACGGTATTGACTAAAGACATATAAAGGGATTTGGACAGGTGGCAAAGAATTATACGGTTATAGTTGTGAATCTGGATAATGGTAGAGGCATTACTAGGAATACCAGGATTCCCCACAGAAACATTTCAATGTTTCAGTTTCACTGTGTACTGTTAATGGAAAACTGATTTCCCAGTTAGACACTTGCTCCAGGGTATGTATTTACCAGATATGATTCTCACATCTGTATGGTTTTACAGATGATGAGTGGGAGTAAGCTATTGGGAATTGGGTGATCATCCTCACTATATCGGGATTCATTGTAATCGGTGATATTTGAGGAAGTCACCTGGGTTGTTTGCCGGTCGGCAAATATTTGGTTTTGAATATCCGCTGTTGTGCACCAATTTCAAATCGATATATCTGTACGTCTATTTTCATAGAGTGAGATATACCTTTTGATATTATGTCGATGACATTTACCTATATCAGTGGATGGTTAGGTAAGGAGTATTAAACAGCGGTGTAATTCTTCTTAACTATAAGTACAGTTTTCAACCTACGACACACAGTGAAAGAGTTGTTAGACTCAGCGGACTTATACAGAGTATTGTATGTTGTCCAGTGTCCATTAGGGCAGAGGGGTTGGTCCTCATACTATATTCTGTTTACTTTTAACTTCTCTAGTTCTTAGACATGTGCTTCGTGGAAACACAGGGTCTAAGTTTTGAGGAGTTATAGGTATTTGAATAAAGTAGAGAACCAGGTGTAGCAAGTATCGGGATTCTTCAAAGTGATCGAAGATGTAGATACTTGTGTATGGTATTCAGTTGATAATAATGATAAAGAGAAATTGCTTCTCTTTCAGGTTACTCATAATTGGAAGCATTCCTAAGTTAAGTAACGCTGATCGGCCTCCTTCCATTTAGTTGACATGCACTGGAGACAGCTGCATGATTTGAATCTGGTTCAATTAAATCAGTGCCTCTGGTTCTATATTGGATATAGAACAGTTCATATCTTAACGATGTTAAGGTACGGGGAGTTGTCCGGCTTATGCTTAAAACCAGACTCCGGATAACTCAAGGCACGTTTCTGTAATGGCTGTTTGTGGGTTGACCCAGGCTATGACGAGGGTTGACTTTCTACCATCTGGCAGATCAGTAGAAATATTGTTCTAGACTCGCCACAGTTTTATTAAAAATGGTTTTTTTTCAAAAACAGCAGTGGGAGTATGGTAGAACTGGAAGTCATTCCAGAACCGCAAACGATTACTGAAGATTTAATAAGGAACCTAAAGATTCAATCTGATTTGACATTCCATTGGCCACTCCGCAGATAAGGTGGGTAACTTCAGGCACCCGAGAGGTACTCCGGTAGCCTCAAGGACGGTGACAGGGAAGTTCTTGTTTACCCACACTTGCCATTGTTGTTGTTCCAGGCTGCGAGACCCGGCAGGAGGATGAGTATAGCGTCGTTCTAAACTAGCTTTAGAAGTGCACGTCTATATGACTCTGGCAGAGGGTTGTCGTAGTCAGTGGGAGCAGCGGAAGCATTGGTGGACATCAGACTTATGTCTATTTATAGACTAAAGCAGATATAGCGGAGATAGATCATCTATTTCTGATGTGGCAGTCATAGGTTTGACGTCATCAGAATAGGGGATGGATCTGTTAAGAAGGTAGTAGGGTGTGATGTCCTGGTTTTGGATGACATACACATAGTAGGAAGCGATATTCCTATACTACGATCGGTTATACTTTGGTCGTCACACAGTGGGTTCTCCACATGGGACTTGGATATTATATCTGACATACTGGTTACTAGATCTATGGTTTTAGATCTAGATTTGGGTGGTTTCCCAATCAGGGTATTTTGACAGCGTTCTATGAGTATTTAGAATGGACGACTCCTGGCACGGTAGTATACCTGCAGGTAATGGAGTCACCCTCTCTAAAGGTGTCTTACAGACTAAAGGGGAGAGGATGTGCATGATTGACAGATCACTTGCTTAGGCAATTGAGTCAATCATGATATGTCAAGTACCACACCAGATGTTGTTCTTGCACTAGATGCAATAAGTTGATATTGATCCAATCCTGGAGGAACAGTCGGAAGCAGTTTTAGAACATAAGTGAATGTTCTAGGGATATGATAACGGCTGCCTCCTTTAGGAGACGGTTATCACTCCAGGCTTCCAAGGTGACATGGACGACAAGGAGGTTGTCAGAGTTATAGTTCTCCCTCTGACGAGGGGCAGTATTTTGGACAGGTGGTCCAAGGCAATACTGAGGGAGGCATGGCGCAGGATACTGATTAAGTTCAGTTGATGATACAGTCTAAGAAGTTTGGATTTGGAGTTCATTTATGAACTAGGTCCCATCAGACATCCAGACATTCTAAGACAGGTATTGCTCATTTCGGGAGATGGCTTTCTCCGCGAACTTGAGATATAGAGAGACATAGAAAGAAACATCACAGCGAATCCACTCACTGAGGCTATTCCTCGAACGCAATAGTTTCGCAAACGAGCTTTGTGAGACTGACTAGTAGAGGAGTTGGGTGTTCGGTATCACACGGGCTGTGAGTATGCGACATCGCAATAATTAACCTTGAGTGCAAGTGGGAGATTGTTGGAGATAGTGCCCTCAGAGTCAATTATTGGATCACAGGCACGTGATTGCAATGATTGAGGGAGGACCTATCCCGGTAGGACAGTCTTACTCGAGATGATAGTATGCTATCTGGTTCATCTTTATCATCGTGTACTGCTTTAGGTGACCTGACATGTCGCTATTACACGTTGATAGAGCCCCTAGGATTCTTGCTTGACGACCAGCAGTATGATGGCGATCATATACGTGGGAGCTGGGGTCTATACGCACATCCTTAAAAGGTCCCTAGTCGTGGGAGTTTCGAGACTGGGCATCGATACTCCATTAGTAGACTAGTGTATACAGTCGAGACCCCGACGAGGGGCGGTGGCCGGTCTCACAAGCCACTGGTTTCAGTTGGTTCACCTAAGATGTATACAGGTGCTCATTGGGTTATGAGAACACCGGACAGGACTCGCCGGGAACCTGCTAGTTGGTCTTATACCAGATGTCAGATAGCAGTTCCCTAGTGACATGTGTACAGGTTAGTTCATCGACCTGAGATCGTCATTTATCTCGTGTGAGTTCCCACTGTGCTTTGATTACTACCCTACCACGGCTCAAAGGAGTCGTGCAAACAGTTTTTAGTTGGTACAGTCCCGAGCCACATGGAGGCAGTGAGCGGATCTGCAGGGGTTCGTCTCTCCCGGTATTGGGGGTGAGGTCGCGCTGTGTCTAGGAGAGCCATTACGCAAAGCCCTCGGCCGAGGCAGGAGATTTACTGGTAGGTATTCCAGTAGTATCTCAGGGCGTTCTGGGCTACGCTCCGACACGACTTGTACCGCTTTTGGGGGTCTGACTTTTACCAACCCCCTAGGCCCGCCATGCGATACTCATAGACGAACGGACCGGACTGTACGGATATTGTCACTGACAGGCTCAGTAGGGCGTCAGGATGAGTTCGCTCATCGACGTCCCTTTTAGTCAATAGCTGGTGGCCCGTCACGTATTGGCTAATACCTCTGACGTGCTAGTGGTTAAATTCACAGCCATAGTATTGACGAGTCTTTAGAGTCCACCACACTTTCAGTTAGTCAGCTTTCGGGCGAAACGCTGTAGAGGCCGTATGGAGATATGGCAGGGTCCGATCAGATACGTACGGTATTGCACGGATCAGGATCGGACAGTTATGTACTAGTGGCCGTATAGTTATATGGCAGGGTTTGATCTGATACGTGCGGTATTGCACGGATCAGGATCGAACGGTTTTTACTAGCCGGCTTTGGCTTAAGCCGGTCCTAGTTTAGTACAGTGTAGATTTTGTCTCATTGCATTTGTATCCGGTCGGAATACATATGCGGGTGTGTATGCACAGTATCGGGGTTTTCCTGTAATTTATTACGGGACCAGTTTTCTGGAATTGCCATTTTGCATTCCGTTCCGGCCGGTTTTCCTTTGTTCTTTCCCGGCCGGACTTTTCCGATGGAGGGGGTTATTTGCAGTTTTGCAAATAACACATTGTGGAGGATTTTCTTGCATATGTTTTTATTATGATAGCTTCATATCTTTCATCCATGCTTTTGCTTTAATGGTGATTATGAAAGGTTATGGAGTGAATAGGAGAAATAAGCATGGTTGATGTTTTCTTGTCTTGGATGTGGTCACCTCTTGGATCTCCTACACTCACCTCCCTTCATGCTTCATATACTTTCTTTCCTCCACCATTTTATTCTAAGATGATGATAAGTTTTTCATGAGAGAAAAAAGAAAGAGAGAAGAAGAAGAAGAGAGTGTTTCATTCTTGAGAGTTCCATTTTCTTGATCTCATTCATGCTAGAAAAATGCAAGCACCATTTTTCTTATCTCATTCCTCCATCATCTTGAAATGGCAACAAACCCCAAATGAGACATAGCCTCTACACTACACATTCTACAGTATATCTTGAGCATGTCGAGTTGCCGGCTTCATGCTCGAGTTGCTTCGGTATTGAGGCGGGAGCCCGTAAAAGACGCAGGCGATGTGGTGCCCTTTCCGGCGAGGAGGCGACGATATGGAGACAAGACTTTCCGCGGGAGATCGGGACGATGAAGAGAAGACCGGAGGACTCGGATCACTCGGTATACTTCTCACCCTATCTCTTGATTGCTAGCATTAGGTTAATGGTAAACGATCCGGGTTTTCTTTGTCCGCGGTAGCGCCGGTTTCCGAGTAAGGAAAATTTTTGATTCCGCATTTTGGCCTCGAGTACGAGGCCGGGGCGCTGCCGTGGCGCAACATACAGGGAGTCGGAGAAGTGGGTGCTTTCCTATCTTAGGTAGACAACTTAACAACGGTGTTATCAATACGGTAATCGTTTTTGAAAAAGACACAAATCCTGCCGCCCATGTGCAGCGGTTACCAATAACATCAAAACAATCAGAACTTCAATTTGCTTTACTAATTGTCAGACTCAGATTGAGTCTCTCGATAATCTGAATTGAATATGATTCAAGTACAATCTGCAATTTACAATCTACAATTTACAATCTATAATATTATAATTCAACATGAATCCATGAATCTGTTATTCAATCTATCAACTTGACTGAACCGAACTATAGATATATATTCCATTTACATTATTATACAGTTACATCCATAATTCCACAGTTACATACATGATTCTCCAGTTACATCCGTTTACTGATACCATGGTTTCGGTCAATCATACAATTATACAATCTATACAGTTTACAATACAAGACAATACAATACAACAATACAATCAAGATAACACTACGGGGTTTAAGGGGTAGATTGGTACGGAATATGTTAAAGATGGCACGAGTTGGTCACTTAAGACGTAATTACATCCATGTCGTTGTTCCGTGGTATTATCGACGGAGCCTTGTACTACGGGTTACCAAAGTCTCCGATGTAAGTGGGACTTCTCTTGTATACACTGGCATCTTTTGTACCAAGGTACAAAAAACAGCGTTAACACAACATTATAATAATGTAACGACCATGTTTTCTAATACCTAATAAAATATATTTTATTTATATTTCTACTATCAAATAATTATTTACGTGTTTCTTTTATATAATAATAATTTTCAAAGTAGTGTTAATAATTTTCAAAGCATTGAATATGATTAAAGGAATTTTTCTAAAATCCATTTATTGTTTTATAGGCTTAAAATGTTTTAATAAAAATTTATAATGCCTTAAAATAATCTACATATTTTTTTATCAATAAAAGTAATTAATTCGTAATTAAAAAATATTTTAAAAGTTAAACTAGATTTTATATAACTTTAATAACTAACTAAAACCATAGGAATGAATATATTATTTAGTTTTAGCCCAAAACTATTTTTATACTAAAGAAAACAATAAAATATATTTTCTAAAAATTTTCCATAATTTTTCTATGTTTTTAACTATTTTTAACAATTTTTTTAAAGCCAAATCCAATTTTTAAATAATAAACAGAATATTATTTTATATATAAAGATAAAATAAAATAAAAAATGAAAACCCCTTTGATCAGGACCGTTGGATCCAAGATCCAACGGCCCAGATCACACCGGCGCATCCACGTGGTGGGGACCACGCGAAAACGCGTAGCGCGGCGGCGCATTCTGAGCCGTTGGATGCAGATCCAACGGCCACGAATTAGTGGCGGCTGGCACAATCATCATCTGATGATTAGGGCGGCGCGATTTCAGCCGTTGGATCTCAATCCAACGGCTGAGGTGAAAAGGCGGCGGGCGTAATCATTGAATAATGATTCGCAATCACGAGGCAGAGCGGATTTTTGTGATTTTTTGGATTTTTCTTTTGTTTGGAAAACGCTATAAATAGACACCTTCAAACCTAAATTTCTCACACCACCGAACTCCAAAAATTCTGAAAAAAATACCGATGCCTTCATATCGACGACGCCGACGCTACGGCTCCATCCAATCGCAGAGGAAAATTCGGGACGCGGAGCTATTGAGGATTTAGTACGAGACTACGTTTTCAACTCTTCGGCATCCAACTCAAATAAAAGGTAGGATCCGCCTCTCTCTCCTTTTCCTGTCACCTTCATAACCTAGTTCCAACTTATAGTCATCAACCCTATTTAAAAAGTTGTTATTAGATTTGTGCATATCTATTCCTTGTACCCTCAATCATAATAATGTTAACCCATATTTTTAAAACGGTGTTTAAATTTCCTCTGTACATAAAACTATATTGCACACCCATAATACCTGAAATCTGATATAACTCATGAATTGTCATTTCACCTCTGACATACCCATACTATAAAAATGATCTCGAAATAGGTTATTTCCACAAGATACCCTCGTTTAATTTAAATATTATATTTGTTTAAAATATATAAGAAGTAAAAATATGTGAAATAAATATTTTAGATACAGCATACGTATATTTTACTTACAAATATTTTTTTAAACCCCCTTCAACCTTTTTGAAGAAAAAAATATTAAATTTAAATAACGATATCTTTTCAAAAAGGAATATTTAGTATCTTGTACAAGATAATTTTAAAATAACACCAATCTAGAACAAAGGAAAGGTTTTAGGGATCGATCATTTATCTAAACCAGAGTTTGTGGTGCCTAGGCTAGACAGGTGAGAAAGGTAACTTTAAAAGGCCCGTCTCACGGTAATTCGTGAGTGGATCCATCATTTCCTTACTTGTGCTTACCTGACCACAATTGGCGGTGAAGAGGCGATTTGAGGACCTCATAACTTGTCCTTTTGGAATATTATGAGCAGTCTAGATTTTCAAATAAAATCCTCCTGCAAAAGATTTTCAAATAAACACCACAACCTTTTATCGAAAGGATATTTTCCGTAAAATATTATGTTTTTCCAAAATAATAAATATCCCAAATATCATAGTTTTTCTTAGAAGTAATAAAAGATAATTAAACACTATTATTTCTTTTTAACTAAGCTTTCCCTAAGATGACACGAAGTACTTTACGAACTCTAGAAAATAAAACGAGTAGTTGTGGAAGGCCATATCAAACGAGATCAATACTTTTTAATTTTCCAGTTTATGACAACATGACATATACAAAACATGATACAGTTAGGGTTAGAATGTACGGACCTAGGTATGGAATACTTTATGAAGATCCCTACAGGCAGGGTGAACAGTCCAAAGTGTGGACAACTATACAAATATGAAGATCCCGATATTCCGGATGAACAGTCCAAAGTGTGGACGACTATACAAATATGAAGATCCCGATATTCCAGGTGAACAGTCCAAAATGTGGACGACTATACAATGTGGAAATTCCATGCCTAGAGGTATACGCACTAACTCTAATTCGTCAAAACCCTTATACTGAATCACGGGGAAGGGTAGTTTGATTAGGCAAGGATAATTCGGAACTCGGATTCCCCTACTACTCGATCATGCTCCCGGGAAGTGAAACGGTACATTTCACTTCCCCAGTTGTTGTTCCATGGCCACAACGGAATAATCGCGAGTATCCGGACCCTTGTTTAACAAACTAAAACGTTTACAATACCTATTGATACTCAACACCAAACCCACATCATGTGATATACCTACCTGTTACCTTATCTACCTTTCTTCATGAGACACGAGTTATTCAGTATCTTGGATGTGGATATTTTATCAGTTTAGACTTGTTGTTTATTATGGAACTGAGGGGTGGTATTACCTGTGCACTTGAGTGATATTCACGCTAGACAAAACTCCATCGTAGTCATGGGACACCTTTCGGGGATGTTCACGCTACCATATTGATTGTCATTTCAGGCACGAGCACCAGCTCATACTGCTTCCAGCTAGTCAGGGATATCTCAAGGACACGAGTATGTTCACTCGTCAATTCCATTCATACACACCTTGTTTAACCTGATCCAACTCTTAGACTGAATATCCGTTTGACTTGACTTGAACCTTTACCAAACACATACAACCTACTCATATTCACATATCTAATTTGTATATAACCCCATACCTTTATACACATGTACATCATATTCATTATATACACCTGTTCGTTTCTATACCTTTACTTTCTTATGAGGCAATCCTACCTGAGTATAACTCGCTGACGGACCTTCCTTTTCTTCCTCTATCTTTGGAATGTCCGTCAGATAAGAATGAGTATTATAGCGAAGATCAAGGTGTGAAGCCAGCTTATGAAGATTATGCAGACTGGACGATGGAAGATTAGATAGTTTTAATTTTTGTTGTTGCCCACATGTTTAGGGCTTTTGTTTCTTTTTTGATGTAATTAAACTACTCAGTTTATTTTACTCTTTCTTTTGGGATGTAATAAAGTTTGGTTAATGGAAATAAAATGCCTTTCATTTTTATTATTTTTGTTTTGGTACGCATCCTGCATGTTAAATATTCATACGCTTAACGTAACTGTATTGAATAGACCACCTTTAATACAGTTAGGTTGCGGACCATGCCACGTCATCCTTCTCCTTCTTTTGGGAAGCGGGGCATGACAGGTTTTTGTGGTGGCCCATGCAGGTCCTCTTGTATACTAAAATGAAACCGTTAACTGACTTATTATATTTGTGAATCTTATCCATCTATACCGATATCATAGTTTTCCTATGTCCCTTGTCCCTTCTCTTAGGGACATAGTGGTCCATTGCCAGTTTAGGAACATAGTGGTCCACTGCATGTATGGCCGTCGGGACCCGTCACCTCTCTGACGTCGTTGAAGGATTAGAACGATAGGTGTCAGAGGAGTTCAGAGATGTACCCTTGAACCAAACTTGATTAGGGGATTTATAGTCCGATTTGGGACTAAAGTCTGTTTGAAAGTTTAAGAATACGTTAGCCATTTTTGAGGCTAAGATCAACTTAAACGGGATCGTTTAGATCCGACAAAAGAGCATTTGGGGCTCTATTGTTCCAGTTTAGGGACGCAGTGGTCCATATTCCAGTTTAGGGACATGGGGGTCCATGTTCCAGTTTAGGGACATGGGGGTCCACTGTATGTATGGCCGTCGGGACCCATCACCTCTCTGACGATGTTGAAGGATTACAACGACAGGTGTCAGAGGAGTTCAGAGATGTACCCTTGAACCAGATGTAAATTGATTTAAGAGAGCGGTCATGCTCAATCAATTTAATTTGAGGACTTATGGCCATGATTGGGCTAAGTCCAGTTGAGAATATTCAACGTTTTATTTGTGTCTGGCCTATTAGGCCTTTGATTGGGCTCTGCCCTTTATTTGATAATGCAGTGCATTTTTCCTGGCCTATTAGGCCCTTTTAATTGGGCTCTGTCCCCTTTATAATGCAGAGCATTTGTTTTTGTTTGGGCTCTGCCCCTTTTTAAAATAATGCATTGCATTAATTAGTCTGACAGAGCGTCACGTGGCTTGTCAGGCGCTTTGCGCCAATTGAGGAGCGCAAGGCGTAAACTCATGTGGGGGTGACACGTGTCACGCTCTGATGAGCGCAAGCATAGTGCGCTGCGACAGTGCGCTGCGCTGTTACGCTGCTGACACGTGGCGCGCTCTGGTGAGTTGCGCCAATGAGAGCAGTGCTCTGTTTTTTTTAAGCGCATAGCGCAGATCATTATGGGGCTGACACGTGGCGCTCTCTGGCGACTTGCGCCAACCCAAGAGCGCAATAGTGCAGATTTTGCAAGTGCAGGGCACTGTTTTATTATTTTTGATCAATTTTAGATCAAAGAAAACAAATTTTCTTGTTTTCAAAGAACCAGTGGTTCATCAAAAGGCAATGCCTTTATTATTATTATATTTTTATTCAAGATCTTTGATCTTGTTCTAAGAAATTCTTCTTTATTCAGAGGTTTTTACCTTTTCTTTTTCTGAGCTCTTCTCAAAATTTTCTTTAGAGAAGTTCTATGTTTTTCTCTCTGTGTTGATGATGTCTTTTTGTGTTGGGGTCTGGGGGCCTTTTTATAGTGCCAATGATTTGTTGAATTGGTTAGAGAGATCTTTCTCTGAGTGATTTGGGGATTTTTCCCACCGTTGGATCTTTGATCCAAGGGCTTCTGTTTTACAGAAGACAATCTTCTTGTTTTAACAAGAACAGAAAAATTTTACTGGAATTTTAATTCTGTTTGGCGCAAACGCATCAACGCTTGACACGTGTCATGCAGCGCAGAGCGCTAGCGCAACTGCGCTGACACGTATCGCGCAGCGCACATCGCAGCGCAGCTGCGCTGACACGTGTCGCACAGCGCAAGGCGCAGCGCAACTGCGCTGACATGTGTCGCGCAGCGCAGAGCGCAGCGCATCTGAAGCGTTGTTTCTTTTAATTTTATTTTTAAATAGAGCCTTGCTCTGATTGGGCGCGCTGCCTTTGGGCGCTGCACTCCCTGCGCTGGCGTGTCTCATTTTGACACGTGGCGCTCTGCGCGCAGCGCAGAGGATCTGAAGCGTTGCTTCATTTATTTTAATTGTAATTTTCACTTTAATTTTCAAAATAAAGTTTTGCTCTGATTGGGGGAAACAGAAGCGTTGCTTCATTTCCCGCCTTGAAATTTGAAAAGAGCTTTGCTCTGATTGGGGTAAACAAATGCCCCCCCACCGTTGCGCTTACATGGCCCTCCAAACGTGAGCGCAGCGGTGGCAGAATTCCAACCGTCGTGCCATCTCTTGGAAGTTGAAAGGGCATTTGATGCCTATAAATAGGACCTTTGGTCCCTCAACAGATGATTATCATCTTCAAAAAAATTTTACTTTCAGAATCTCAGAGCCCTGCTCTTTATTTTCAAGAACTCCAAGAGTTAAACTCTTAAAACTTTTAGATAAAATTTTTAATTAAATTTAAATTAAATTAAATTAATTTTCATTGACAGAGCCTTGCTCTTAATAGATCCCTGATCTAAAGAAAACCCATTTAGGGTTTCACTTAGCAGAGCTTTGCTCTAAAGGGGTCTAAAGAGAACTAAGGAGAACCCTATTAGGATTCCCTTAATAGAGCTCTGCTCTCTAAAAGATATTCCTTGTATTTTCTCATTTTATTAATGGGGCTTTACTCCTTCCAAATCATATAGAAGAATTCTTAAGAGTTTTTTCGCGGATCTTGGAGGTTAAAGAATGGGATTCTATTTCTTGATGAATTGTATCATCTTGCTTAATCAGTGTGCCTGATAATTCCTCTGA
Organism: Agapanthus africanus; assembly: GCA_030015575.1. NCBI lineage: Eukaryota > Viridiplantae > Streptophyta > Magnoliopsida > Asparagales > Amaryllidaceae > Agapanthus > Agapanthus africanus. Next base: position 290,679,181 of record JASDDO010000006.1, read on the forward strand.
TTTTCTTTTACAGAAGTAATGGACGCCCACATGTACGATCTCGACGAGATTATCTCTTACGGAGACATCCGCCGATTCGGCCGTTCTCAGAACCGAGAATTTACCAACGCCGAGTGTGCCGAAATCATGAGCCGCTTCGAATCATACAACGGTCAACTGCTTCCTCGGCGCTCCCCTCTCCTGAAGCTTATTGTGGGAGAAATTTGGGAAACGCTTCCTCTATTCTGTACTGATGTGCCACTTGGGGCATTGGATGCCGCCGAGGATAAGGTGCACTCGGTGTATCTGATGAGCCTAATCTCAAAGAGGAGGCGAGATAACCTTATCGATCTTTTGCACCAAGCTTTTCAACAGTCTGCAATACTTGCTGCCTATCGGAGGGAGGAGGACATCAGTGGGGATCCCGACGCTCGGGCTCGCGAAAGGAAGCACACTAGGATGGTTCGCCAGGCTTGGAAAGTCTTGGACAAGGTTACTTTTGAGTTCCTCGATCCATGTCCTGGATTTGAGGTTTTGCCATTGTAATCATTTGGATAATACCTTTGTTTATTGCCTTTATTGATGTAAAAACTTTCCAAGTATGAATGACAAATGTTTTGCTTCCTTCCTATTATTTTCTGCTTTGTTACTGGCACATTCTTTAAATAAGCATAGCCTATAAACGATATAGAACATTATGTCTTGAACATCTTGGGGAGTAGTGATGGCTTAGAAAGCAGGTTCAGGTCTGCTACCTAAGGCTTTTCAACTTCATGAGCCGTGAGGGTGTCATAAAGACTTTTCTCCCTACGAGTCGAGAGGATCTCGTAGGTGTATTTTCTCCTTAGGAATCGTGAGGATTCCTAAGTGCGTTTTCTCTTATAAGTCGTAAGGATCTTATAAAAGAATTTTCCCTCTTATGAGTCGAGAGGACCCGTAAGCGGTTGTTTCCCTCCTTGTCGAGATTCGACTTCGGAGAGTGAGACCCGTGGATAGTATGCAAGAGACCGTTTTGGGCCGACTTGCAGAATCCCATTGCTTAGGAAACAAGTTTTTTAATCCCTGCTGCCTAAGGCTTTACCTCACGAGTCGAGACGAATCGAGTAGTTCTCGCAAAGACATCAATTTCCTCACGAGTCGAGATGAATCGAGCATTTCTCGTAAGAATATCCTAACATCACAGTTAACCTCTGCTCTTTACGACAGAAGTCCGTTAGGGTCTGTGGTACTTAGGGTTTTGGCCGTCGTACCGTCGCATCAGCTGATATATTCCTCGATAGGCAATCGTGCTGTTCGAGTAGCTCTGCGACTGTCGTGTCTCTGATCCCTTCGGGGGCTGGACAAGACGTCTTCAAGTAATCTTCCAGGTAATCTTACCGTCAGAAAATCAAGCGTTAGGAATTTTACCATGCCGCTTTTTATTTGAGGTTAGACTCATTTTGGAGAGCCCCGATGAGTCATAACCACTCCGCGCTGGTGTGGGATGATCTCCGATAGTCTTTCAGGTTTTATGTGAGTTGCCGTCAAGACCTTGAAGTTACAAATTTGGCCTTCGCTTCGTTTGCTGGCACTGCGTCTGCTGTATCGAGACGAATGTCGCGGTTGTCTCTAGGTTGTTGGTGAACCGTCGAGGCTTGGAACTGGGAATTTTGCCGTGGCTCTATTTGTTTGATTATCGCGTCTGAACCCTGCTGGAGGAAGAACGCTGGGGTGACATCTCGTCTGCTGCATCGAGACGAACGTCGAGGTGGCGACCACTCCGTACTGATGTGAGATGATCTCCAATGGTCTTTCAGGTTTTATAGGAGTTGCCGTCAAGACCCTGAAGCTAGGAATTTGGCCTTTGCTTCGTTTGCTGGCATCGCGTCTGCTGTATCGAGACGAATGTCGCTGTTGTCTCTAGGTTGTTGGTGAACCGTAGAGGTTTGGAACTAGGGACTTTGCCATGGCTCCGTTGTTTGATGATGTTGCGTCTGTTGTGTTGAAACGAACATCGAGGTGGTGACCATTCCGCACTGGTGTGAGATGATCTCCGGTTGTCTTTCAGGCTTTATATGACTTGCCGTTAAGACCTTGAAGCTAGGAATTTGGCCTTCGCTTCGTTTGCTTTGTCATCGCGTCTGCTGTATCGAGACGAATGTCGCGGTTGTCTCTAGGTTGTTGGTGAACCGTAGAGGTTTGGAACTAGGGACTTTGCCGTGGCTCCGTTTGTTTGATTGTCGCATCTGAACCCTGCTGGAGGAAGAACGCTGGGGTGACATCTCGTCTGCTGCATCGAGACGAACGTCGAAGTGGTGACCATTCCGCACTAGTGTGAGATGATCTCCGGTTGTCTTTCAGGCTTTATATGACTTGCCGTTAAGACCTTGAAGCTAGGAATTTGACCTTTGCTTCGTTTGCTGGCATCGCGTCTGCTGTATCGAGACGAATGTCGCTGTTGTCTCTAGGTTGTTGGTGAACCGTAGAGGTTTGGAACTAGCGATTTTGCCGTGGCTCTGTTGTTTGATGATGTTGTGTCTGCTGTGTCGAGACGAACGTCGAAGTGGTGACCATTCCGCACTGGTGTGAGATGATCTCCGGTTGTCTTTCAGGCTTTATATGACTTGCCGTTAAGACCTTGAAGCTAGGAATTTGGCCTTTGCTTCGTTTGCTTTAGCGTGCTCGAATCCTGTGGGAGGAAGAACGTTGAGGTGACATCTCGTCTGTTGTATCGAGACGAACGTCGAGGTGGAGCTGGGATTTTGCCATCACTCCGCTTTACTGACCATGGGGTCTTTTTGTTGACGTTGTATTTAACTGCTAGACTGTGAAGGAACGCCGTTGTTGACATTGCGTCTGCTGTAACGAGACGAATGCTAAGGTGGAGCTGGGATTTTGCCGTCGCTTTGCTTTGTTCCGACCGCGAGGTCTTTTGTTGGCGTTGTATCTGTATCCTTCTGAACTGAGGAGAAACGCCATTGGTGATCTCTAAGTTGTCGATGTTGACGTCGAGACCCTGAAGCTAGGGATCTTCCTATGCTTCACTTGTTGACATTGCGTCTGCAATATTGCGACAAATGTCAAGGTTGCCTCTAGGTTGTCTATGAACCGTCGAGATTTGGCTTCGCTTTCTGATGGAGCCTAGAGGGAAAGATGTGTTTCATTCTTTGTTTGTGCCCCTGGATTGTATACAGGGATCGATGTGATCTCACCTGTAGGGCAAAAGTTTCATTCATTTTTTTTTATTATTATATTTCCGCGATGCTCTATCATTTCAGCTTTTGTATCGCGAAAGTCACGATTGCCCAATCATTTCGGCTATTTTTCGCGGTGCCCAATCATTTCGGCTATTTATTATTTTTACTCGCTATTTTTTATTGCGAGTTGCCCAATCATTTCGGCTATTTTGCATGCATACATTTTTTCCTGCTGATTTTGTTTGCAAGTTGCCCCATCATTTCGGCTATTTCGTATGCATGTGTGGCTTGCTAGCTTTTCGCTGCAAGCTTGGGATTAGACACCGATTCCGGCATCAGCACCGCTACAACTAGGATATTGCCAGGAGCGAATCATCATTTGCCTCTGTCGATGTCAAACAAAGGTGGCTTAGTGAACAGGATTAGGGTCCTGTCGACTAAGGCTTTTTACTTCATGAGCCGTAAGGGTCTCACAAAGGTATTTCTCCCTACAAGTCTTGAGGATCTTGTAGGTGTATTTTCTCCTTAGGAATCTTGAGGATTCCTAAGTGCATGTTCCCCTGTAAGTCGTAAGGATCCTACAAGTGGGTTTTCTCCTTATAAGTCGAGAGGACTTACAAGGGTTGTTCATCATGCGAACATATCCCCAGTCACGGGTGGGACTTGGTTAGGGAAATGTTTATTCGCGCCCGTGGATTGTATACAAGGGTCAGTATTGAGCCACTTGTAGGGCAATATCGAAGGTTGTGGGGGTTGCTTAAGAACAGGTTCAGGTCTCTGTAACTTAAGACTTTCAAATCTTATGAGCCGTGAGGGTCCCATAAGAGAGTCCTCCTTACGAGTCGTGAGGATCTCGTAAGTGTGATTTCTCCTTAGGAATCGTGAGGATCCCTAAGTGTGTTGCTTCCTTTGTGAGTCGTAAGGATCTCACGCGGGTGGTTTCTCCTTACAAGGTCGAGAGGACCCTGTAAGTGTCTTTTAACGAGGTTGCGCCCTTTCGGGTTTTCACAAACACTCGCCGGTAGCCCTGCTGTTTTTACTCACGGAGCCCTTTCGGGTTTTCATCCGTGCCCATTTTGCTTATGGACATACCGTCTTTCTTCTTTTTTTATTCTTTTTATTTTTCTAACGAGGTTGCGTCCTTTCAGGTTTTCACAAACACTCGCCGGTAGCCCTGTTGTTTTTACTCACGGAGCCCTTTCAGGTTTTCATCCGTGCCCATTTTGCTTATGGACATACCATTTTTGTTTTTTTTTAATTTTTTTATTTTTATTACCACGCCAGCCTGAGGATGCTGCGGTAGTAGTTTAAAAACGTTTCGGTCATTTACAAGTTTTAGGACATTGCGGTCCATCATTAGTTTAAGAACGTTTCGGTCCACAGCCAGTTTTAGGACATAGTGGTCCATTGTTAGTTTAACGACGTTTCGGTCTACAGCTAGTTTTAGGACATAGTGGTCCATCGTTAGTTTAACGACGTTTCGGTCTATCATTAATTTAAGGACGTTTCAGTCCGTCATTAGTTTAAGGACGTTTCGGTCCGCCGTCGCCGTATTTGAGGCGAATCTCTAGTTTACTGAATTTTTGGTCTACGGGGTTTTCTCTATGACTGAGCATGATGCCCCCGGCGTGTCCATCTTTCTCGGAGCATGTGGTTGTGGCGGGCTCACCTTCCAGTTTTCGGACAACGCGAACTCGCCCTGTTGGTATTGATCTTCAACCCAGTTTTTGAAAACGTAGTAGTTTTCGATCGAATGACCCAATACTTGGTGGTAAGGGCAATAATTAGGATTGTCAACATCATTTAGTTGTAGTTGGTGTTGTTAGTTATATGTATGCCCTAGAGTCCATTACTGTACATTGGATGTATATTGTAGTGGATGCTGGGACATATATAGGTAGGACTTTCTTGCTCGATATGATAGTACGTTATCTGGTTGCTCTTTATCTTAACATGTATACTTTATGTCTCTCTGATTACATGTTGATAAAGCCCTTAGGATGTGTACTCGACTTCCAGGACTATGATGAAGATCATACTAGTGGGGTCTGGGTAGTCAATGAGTACATCCTTCATTGTTCCTAGTCGTAGGAATATCGAGACGGGGCATCGATATTCCAGAGTAGACTAGCGTATATCTTCTCGACCCATGTGATGGGCGATGGATGATCCCATATCCATTGGTGTTTGACATCGGAGATGGTATGAGGGTGCTCAGTGGAGACTGGGTACACTGAACGGACTCGCCGAGAACTCCCAGATGGTATTATACCTCACGTCAGATGGCAGTTCTCTGGTGACACTGGTACAGCTTAGTCTGTTGACCCAAGATCGTCATAGAGTCTTGTGTGTCTCCCACTGTGCTTTGATTTCCACCCTACCACGGCTCTACTGAGTCGTGCAAACAGGTGGTTTTTGGGTACAGTCCCGATTCACATGGAGGCAATGAGCGATAGGAGGGGATTCGTCTCTCCCGGTATTGGGGGTTGATGTTGCGCTATGCTCGACTGGCCATAACAGGAAATCCCTGGTCAGGGTTGCTGTGATATACTGGTAAGAGTTATCAGTAGTTTCACGAAAGTTATGGACCTCACGTCGGCATGACTTATCGAGCTATTGGGGTCTGACGTTTACCACCCCTAGGCGAGATATGCGACATATCAGACGAACAGACCGGACTGTACGGTAAGTGTTACTGGTTGGATTCACAGGAGTGTGAGCGGGCTTGCTCGTCGATCTTCTGATCGCTCAATACCTGGGTGGCCGTTACGTTTAGCAGACCGCTTACGGCTTGTGGGTGTTTGATATGATCATCATCTGCTGCCGGCGTATGGACGAGTCTTTAGAGTCCTACACAGAGGTTTCCTGGCTCAAGCGAAACGAAATAGGAGCACATATGGGATATGTGCGGGACCGAGAATAATGCATGTATGTGATACCGTATTTCATTCTCGCGATGTATGTGTCGAATGGTTGTATGCGATATAACCTAGTTATCGAATCAAGGATCGATTCGATAAGCCGATACATTGGATACTAGCCGGTTATATGCGATATGACCGGATCATTGAATCAAGTGTTGATTTAATGATTTAATGTATAATTATATATTTGATATATTACTTTGCATTAACTAGTATTGGTTCACTTTAAATGGATTTACTCACTTGTATTGCACATTGTATATGTGATATATTTTTTGTGCACATGATTGTATCATGTTTGATGATACATTCTAGCTTGGTTTTGTGTAAAGTATTAAACCATGGTTAGTTAGTGGTTAGGGTATCATTTCTTTTACTTATTCATTTATCTATTTATTTATTTCATTTAGAAAAGATAAAGAGAAAAGAATGGTTGCTATTTTTGTTTTTATTTGAAGCTTCTTGAAGCTTTGAACAAGTCCACCATTCTTGTCTCTTCTCTAACCCTAACCACTTATCTAACCTTAGTTAAATCTCTACACTAAACCATGGTTGAAGTCATGATAAGTATTGATTTATTTATCAAATTAAAAAAACACTTATCATATATTATCTTCTTCTTCTTCTTCTTCTTCAAGAAGAAAAATGTTGATAGCTTCAATGGCAACTAGCCAAAACAAGTGAGAAATCCAATTCTAAAGTGAACCCACTTCCTATTTCTTCATCCTCTACCTCTTGCCAAGTAGTATAGGGTGTTTTCTTCACAAGTTTCATGACTTGGTGAAGTGGGAGTTTGATCTTGTGATGCCTCGATGTAGATCATCTTCGGCATCGAAGCCGACGATCAAGCCCGCCCATTCTTCGATGAAGCCGATGCTAGAGTCATGGGTTCGATTTGGACAGCGGAGGGAGATCATCATGGAGCTTAGGAAGTGGTGGACCGAATCTACAAAGGTTGTAGCCCCTTTCCTTTAGCATTAAATTCGTTTATTTGCATTGCATCGCCTTGTTTTCTAGTTAACGATCCGTATTAGGGTTTGTAGGCACAAGGAAATTTTTGATTTGTGCATGTTTGATCACTTGTGAGACTTCATTAGTATGCCTAGGAACCCTACAGTGGTATCAGAGCCTAGCTAGAGCCTTAGGCGATGCGTAGACGAAGTTAGAAATCCGATCGAACCGAAACCGTAACCCTAATATTGCTCTCTGTACATTTTTGAAAATCGTGGATTTTTAAGAATTAAAAATATGCAGAAAACTCAGTAGAAGATTCTAATAATTACTGTAGAAAACGGGGCCCCTGAAGCCATTAAAGCGCGGCGGAACCACGGCATTATCATGCTAATGCGGCGGTTCCGCGGTCCTTTTGTCTCCTCTTGCAATAAATTTTGCACAGTAATTCCTAGTTTGCAGTGCTGGTTTTCCTGAGTATTTTTAATATTTATTCAAGAGTTGAATTTTCTGGGTTGTATTAGGGACTCGGTGTATCGATCGGATTGTCTAATTTTGTCTGTATGTTTTTCCGGGTAATTTTTAGAATATGTTAAAAAGTTCGACCGGATATAAATACCCACTTTTTCCCCTGCCGGGAAATTTCCAATTGTTGGATTTTTCCGTAGTTTAATGACGTTCTAAGTAGTGCAAGTAACGCGATGGTCCCTCTAGAAGACAACAAACCTTAACTCGATTATGTGACCGTCTTGAACTGCCCTTTGAACCTTCGGGTTTGGGGCAGTACGGCGTGCCACATGTGAGGCGTTGGCTTGACCCTTCTACGGCAGGACCGTTGGTACTGAGGCACGAACTGAATGCTGTTAGACTTATTTCATGTGTTGAGCCGTATCGGGAAAACTTGGGTGTTCGAATGTTCGATCGGAAAGTTTAACATTTTCTGTTTATCCGGAATGTGATACAATAATTGGAATTCACAAGTAGTTATGAGATAACGGAATGAATATTATAAACATAGCAGTTTAGTCTCACTTGATCGGTTGCCACGGAATTTTGATGAGATCAAAAGTCCGTCGCAATCACGTAGCGTACGCGGATACTCGCCGGATAAACTTAATAGACAGCCTCACTCCATAGCCCCGACCAAGTGACTGTAGGAGAACCCCGTCACCGAAAGCATCCGTTCGGGTGCTCGCGGTAGCGGTGTTCCGCCTTGGTGCACTTCGTCGATGGCATCAGGGGTGCGGCCGTCTACTGAAGTTTGCGACGAGCATTCGATCAGGATGTCGGGAATCTTGTTGAATTGCCCGACTTGATATTGAAATTTTTTTTCGATTTTGAGACTAAAATGCAGGGTTTATAATTGTTAGGCATGCGATGTCTAAGGTATTCATATGATTAGGCATGTGATGTCTAAAGAGTTTGCGGATTCCAACTGTTGTAGTTTTACACTTTCTTTTCTGTGACCGTAAGTGTAATATGTGATATCGCCGGTTTCGTTGCTATATGTCAACGACAATTGGGATGCGCATATTTACTTACGTTGATGACATGTGATGTTATGTGTTGCTGGATATGTTATATTGGATCGTCGTGTTTGAATAGCCGGGGGGTTTTTATGTGAGATGAGTGTTTTTCATTTTCATTCATGTAAAAACTTGTATGTAATATTCTTTTATTGGGGCACTTCCAGGTTGCGGAAGATGTCACCGTTGATGTATATTATTTACTTTTCTGCACTAGGATAGACCCAAGGAGGGGAGCACAAGTAACCGGGTTCTAGGGTCCAGTGGGAGACCATCTCGAGGAGTCGAGTCCGGGTCTCCTAACCCTAGAATTAGTAGGGTTGCTTGCCGCTCTCGTAGGGGTCTAGGGGTGTGGGATTGGCTATTCATCACGACCGTGGAATCCGTGTTTTATACTGGCTCGTATTGAAAACACGGACGTCCTAGTATATCCAATATTTCATATGATATTTTCTGCTGCGTTATCTGTGATGTGATCATGTGATGTTCTGTGACAGATATTATATATAGTATATATGATATATTATATAAACGTTGCTTATGTTTTACACCCGCGCTAGCCCTGCCCCGCTCTGTCGTTAGTTACCTAACCTAACGGTGCAGACGGGACATCAAGGCGAATGCGGATGGCATAAGCGTACGTTATATTTATCTGTGATGTTTAGGTGGACTTAAATGATGGGATATTCATTAATGAGATTAATGAAAGAAAATAAACCTAATTGATGTTGTGGAATCGAATTTCAAAATAAAAACAGGTAGCTACAGTTCTTGCTTTGCATCGCGGTGTTCATTATAGAACATCCTGCACCTTATTCGATGAGGAAAGGACCGAGATCCCTTCACCGGGAGTGACTCCTTTAGCAATAACTGGCAGATGCTACAACCCTCGGTTTGTCTTTGATCTCTTCTATAGTTTCCGCTTTACACAGTGATATATATGATATATCCCGCACCTCATTCGACGAGGAAAGGGCCGACGATCCCTTCACCGGGAGTGACCCCTTTAGCAAAACTAGAAAAGCCTCAAAAACATTCCATTTAAAAACCATTTGATTCCGCAATGAGATCAAGTTCAAAGCGTTAAAGGTTTTCACAAAAACCATTCGCAACCCTCCGTCATTTTAGGAAGTAGAGTACTTAGTATTCGTGCTGTGTTTGTTGACCATAGTCAAGGCACAATGTACGGTAGCTAAGTGATGTCTTCCTACACCGCATATGATGCGATTAGTTAGGACAGTCACGTGACTTTGTTGACCTTAGTTAAGGGTCATGTGGATGGGTCTAATTAATCACGAAATGACGGGTAGAACTTGACTAGTGCTTATGATTTGTTGACCATAGTTAAGGTTATAAGTGCTAGGGGTAAAAATCTTTATCGGGAGTTTTAAGTGTTGAAACTTGCAATGAGATTGCTGTAGGGTTCCTAGGCACGCTAATGAGGTCTCACAAGGCATCAATCATGCCAATTTCAAATTTTACGGGTGTCGAGAAACCCTAATACGGATCGTCGACTAGAGATTAGGCGAATCTAGCAACTAGTTAACAACTTAACTAAAAGTGAACGGAAATACAACCTTTGTAGATCCGGTCCTCCACCTCCATAGCTCCATGATGAAGTCTCCTTGCTATCCAAATCGAATCCCGGGCTCTAGCGTCGGCTTCATCGGAGAAATGGGCGGGCTAGGTCATCGACTACGATGCCGAAGATGATCTACGTCGAGGCAACACAAGATCAAGCTCCAACTTCACCAAGTCATGAAACTTGTGAAGAAAACACCCTATACTCCTTGGCAAGAGGTAGAGGATGAAGAAATAGGAAGTGGGTTCACTTTAGAATTGGATTTCTCACATGATTTCATCACTTGCCATTGATGAGGCAAGCTTTTCTTTCTTGCTCATGAAGAAGAAGATGAAGATAATAATATGATAAGTATTTTGATAAAAAAAAATAATATGAATACTTATCATATACTAACCATAGTTAGGTGTAGAGAATAAATCATGGTTAGTTTGAAGGGTTAGGGTTAAGCATGAAGACAAAATGGTCACTTGGTCAAAGCTTCATGAAGCTTCAACTACAAACAAAGAAAGCCACCATTTTCTCTTTTCTTTTCCAAAATAAATAATCAATATAAATAAATGAATAAGTAAACAAAACCTTAACCATTCATACAACCATGGTTTAATCTTTACACAAACTCAAGTTAACATGTATCATCAAACATGATACAATCAAGTGCACAAAAGTATATCACATATACAACTTGTGAACTTCAAGTGAGAAAAACCATTTAAAGTGAACCAATACTAGTTAATGCAAAGTAATATATCAAATATATAATTATGCATTAAATCATTAAATCAACACTTGATTTAACGATCCGGTCATATCGCATATAACCGACTAGTATCCAATGTATCGGCTTATCGAATCAACCCTCGATTCGATAACTAGGTTATATCGCATACAACCATTCGACACATTCATCGCGAGAATGAAATACGGTATCACATACACGCATTATTCTCGGTCCCGCACATATCTCATATGCGCTCCTATTTCGTTTCGCTTGAGCCAGGAAACCTCTGTGTAGGACTCTAAAGACTCGTCAATACGCCGGCAGTAGGTGATGATCATATCAAACACCCACAAGCCGCAAGCGGTCTGCTAAACGTAACGGCCACCCGGGTATTGAGCGATCAGAAGATCGACGAGCAAGCCCGCTCACACTCCTGTGAATCCAACCAGTAACACTTACCATACAGTCCGGTCTGTTCGTCTCATATGTCGCATATCTCGCCTAGGGGTGGTAAACGTCAGACCCCAATAGCTCGATAAGTCGTGTCGATATAAGGTCTATAACAATTCAAGAAACTACTGGTAACACTTACCAGTAAATCTCAGCAACCCTGGCCAGGGATTTCCGGTTATAGCCAATCGAACACAGCGCAACATCAACTCCCTATACCGGGAGAGACGAATCCCCTCCTATCGCTCATTGCCTCCATGTGACTCGGGACTGTACCCAAAAACCACCGTTTTGCACGTCCTCTTGGATGTGGTAAGATGGAAATCAAAGCACAGTGGGAACCACACAAGACTCTATGACGATCTCGGGTCAACAGACTACTCTGTACCAGTGTCACCAGAGAACTGCCATCTGACGTAAGGTATAATACCATCTGGGAGTTCTCGGCGAGTCCGTCCAGTGTACCTTGTCTCTACTGAGCACCCGTATATCATCTCTGATGTCAAACACCAATGGATATGGGATCATCCATCGCCCATCTGTATGGGTCGAGTAGGTATACGCTAGTCTACTCTGGTATATCGATGCCCCGTCTTGATACAACCACGACTAGGGACTTTGAAGGATGTACTTATGGACTACCATGTCCCCGATAGTATGATCCGCTTCATAGTCCAGGTAGTCAAGTACACATCCTAAGGGCTTTACCAACATGTATCAGAGAGACAATCAATGTACACGTTAAGATAAAGAGCAACCAGATAGCATACTATCATGTCGAGCAAGAAAGTCCTCCCTATATATGTCCCAGCATCCACTACAATATACATCCAATGTACAGTAATGGCCTCTAGGGTATACATATAACTAACAATCTCCCACTTGCACTAGGGCCATCTGATAGCAGTGGTTGTAGTATCTCATACTCAACCATCCCATAAAGTCTCTCTCTGGGAATAGGCCTTCGTGGGTGGATCCGCCGTGTTATCCTTTAAGTCTGCTCTCCTAACCTTGATCACCCTGGAGATCAACTATCTCCATGATCAGGCGATACTGCCTTAGAATATGTCTGGATCACTGATAGGACCTGCGTTCCTTGGCATAAGCCACAACTCCATTGTCTCACAATGGTAGGAACGTAGTTCATCTCATGAACCAATATACACCCAGACAGCCTCTTTGGTAGCATCTTAAGTAGCGATGTATCCTGCCTTTATCATCTAGTATGCCACGGTATTTAGCTTGGAACCCTTCCAACATACCGTCCCTTTACTTAGGGTAAAGACAATGCCTGTAACTGACATTCAGTCGTCTTTATCACCCTGGAACCCTTCCAGTGATTCTCCTCAGGATCGATTGATACCATCTTACTACTACTAGTGAGATTCCTAGCATCCAATTACATCTATCTCATAGATGATAAATCAGAATTTAGGAGGTATCACTTTGATCCTATATGGAGAATCCTTGTGATAAACGGAGATTGACTAAGCGTAGCATAGGAAACTCCTTCCCTATCAAGAGTATGTCATCCACGTACCCTACGAGGATCATTACCATACTCCCTACTACCTTCTTGTATATACAAGGTTCATCTACCATTTTGATGAAGTCAAACTCTTTGACTACCACATCAAAACAGATGTTCCAACCCCGCGATGCCTGCTTTATCTTATAAAGCATCTTGCACACGTTTCCGCTGCTCCCACTGTCTACAAGGCCCTCTGGCTGTGTACTTATAGACACACTCTTCTAAAACATCATTTAGAAAAGCAGTCATGACACCCAACCGCCAGATAACGTAGTCATGGTATGTAGCCGTGGCAAGTAGTATTTGGATGGACTTAAGCATATGTACTTGAAAAGGTTTCATCATTATCCACACCTGGTCAATGATGCAAACTTTTAACAAGTCTAGCTTTGAAAGTCTCAACTTTTCCATGTACACCAAGTTATCTTCTCAAGATATACTTGCTCCTGATGGGGATTTAACCCTTCAGATATAGCAACCAAAGTCCATACTTTGTTGGTGTATAAGGATTCCATCTCAGATCACTAAGCATCCAGCCATTCTTACAGAGTCTTACTCCTGATGGCCAGCTCGAAGCTAGTTGGGTCATCATCTCATGATGCAATCCTCGCTCCCACTGTCATAGAGAAACAGAAGTATCTCTCAGGTGGGTGAGGAACCCTACTAGATCGGCGGAGAGGCCGAGGTTCGTTGGCCTCTACTGAATCCTTTGGTTCTACAAAATCATCTGCTGTAGTTTGTATAGCTGGAACCTTTCCAATTCTACATAACAGATCTTGCCTCGAGCTTGTCCGGATTTTGCTTTTCAGACATAGGCTGGACAACCCCAAATCTTAACTAACTTAAGATATGGGCTCTTCCCTTTCCATATCACATATGAAGTGGTAGGCAACTGATTTGATTTGAACCCTTTTCAATAGGTATGCAGCTTCTCAAGTGCATAACTCCCAAAAGGAAATAGGTAACTCAGTAGTACTCATCATAGAGCACACCTTATCATATAGGGTGTTATTGCTCCGCCCCGATACACCATCGTGCTATGGTGTATACGGAGGAGTAATGCTGAGAGAGAATCTCATTCTCCTTTAGAATAATCCAGGAATTCCGTGCTCAAGTATTCTCCTCCTCGATCTCATCAAAGGACATAATACTTATACCCGTGTTTTGGTTTTCTACTTCTAAATCATATTCTGTGAATATCTTAAAAGGTTCGGACTTGTGTTTCAACAGGAACATATGTCTGAATCTTGAGAGATCATCAGAGAATGTAATAAAGTACAAAGAACCAGTCCTGACATGTGTAGACAGGAGACCTACATACATCAATATGTATCATCCCAAGAGTTCACTAACTCTTTCTCTGTTTCCAATAAACAGAGCTGTGGTCATCTTATCTTTGTGACATGACTGGCAAGTTTCACAAGATGTAAATTCAAACTCATTTAAATATGCATCTTTATGTAACTTCAGCTAGTCGGGTCGCATTGATATGACCTAGTCTACAATACCTCAAGAAGAATTTGTTCATTTATGAACTCTTCCTCTTGTGTGTGTTCCGTATACTAAGAACTGTAGTTTGATTTAGAATATTAATGCTTTTAGATAACGTGCCTGAACCGATCAACTTTTGATATAGGAAATGTTCAAAACATTATCCAACAATACAGAATTTTATCATTTCTTTACTAATAAAGAGACTGATATGATTTTGTATATCAGGTTCGGTATCTAATAACATTCGTTCAGAATCAATGTATTGGTAATACAGGGTGACAATGACCAACAGACTTAGCTGCAACACTTGCCCCGTTTTCTGCCTCATGAAACTTATCACCCGTTCTCATTTCTTTACCTATCTGTAGCCCATGTAACATATTACATATGCGGGATCCTGATCCGGTATCATATACCCAGGACGTAAAGGACACTGAGAAACAGTTCTATATAATGAACACACCCGAAGATGATGCATCAGCATGCACTCTCTTCGTTTGGGCGGCACGGGAATTCTGGTAATCCCCAATTTCCTGCTCTGTCTTATAACAATTATAAGTTGGAGCGAGACCAACGTTCCCCAGCTCAGTATAACAAGCGGGTTCGGTCAATAATCCGTATTATTATCTTGATTAAGGCGTGATATGGTCGCTACCTGGAGAGAGAGAGAGAAGAAAACACTAAGCGTGCGCTCTTGCAAGAATAGATTGGTTATTATTTTATCTAATCAGGATGGCTCCCACTGTTTTTATCAAATCTTCCTTCAAACCCTAAAAGGAAAGACTAGCCGGGATTAATTACACATTACAAGTTCGCCAATCTTTCAGCCAGGCCAGTGTCGGTACTTTGAGGGAGGTTCCCCGTGCTTTCGCACGGACCTAATTAATGTAAACCTCGTTTTCCCATAGGCGTAACCCCGTTGACACCTTTCTAGACACCTACTTGATCGGCTAATTGTAATGTGTAAAACTCTCCCAGGAGTAACAATTACTCGCAGCGGGTATCGGGATCCAACTATCTCATAGAAGGTATGCAATCTCATTGCAAATTTCAACACTTGAAATTCCCGATAATATTTTGCCCCAAGCATCCTATGACCTTGACGGAAGTCAACAAACCACAGGGTGCAAGTCAAGTTCAACCCGTCATTTCTTGATTGAATCAAACCCACCCGCACGACCCTTGACGGAGGTCAACAAGGTCGTACGACTACCCTAATCCAATCTGCATCACATGCATAAGCAGATAAATACTAGTTAGCTACCGCACACTACGCCTTGACGGAGGTCAACAAACGTAGCACGAATACTAAGTAGGACTTATCTGAAATGACGGAGGGCTACGACAGGTTTTTCTGAAAACCTATTGCGTAATGAACTTGATATCGTTGTAGGATCGAATGAATTTTGAAATGGAGTGTCTTTGAGGCTTTTCTAGTTTTGCTAAAGGGGTCACTCCCGGTGAAGGGATCGTTGGCCCTTTCCTCGTCGAATGAGGTGCGGGATATATCATATATATCACTGTGCAAAGCAGAAACTATAGAAGCTATCAAAAGACAAACCGAGTGTGTAGCATCAGCCAGTTATTGCTAAAGGAGTCACTCCCGGCGAAGGGATCTCGGTCCTTTCCTTATCGAATAAGGTGCAGGATATATCATATATACCGCTGTGCAAAGCAAGAAGTGTAGCTACCTGTTTTGTTTAAAATTTGATTCTACAACATCTTAGGTTTCTTTTCTTTCATTAATCACATTAATAAAGTCCCATCATTTAAGTACCTAAACATCACAGATAAATACGACATACACTTATGCCATCCGCATTCGCCTCGATGTCCCCTCGTGCACCGTTAGGTTAGGTAACTAACGGCAGAGCAGGGCAGGGCTAGCGCGGGTGTAAAATATAAGTAACGCCTATATAATATATCATATATACTATATACAGTAGCAATCACAGAACATATCACATGATCACATCACAGATATTGCAACAGAAGAATCATATGAAATATTGGATATATTAGGACGTCCGTGTTTTCAATACGAGCCAGTATAAAACACGGATTCCACGGTCGTGATGAATGGCCAAACCCACACCCCTAGACCCCTACGAGAGCGGCAAGCAACCCTACCAATTCTAGAGTTAGGAGACCCGGACTCGACTCCTCGAGTTGGTCTCCCACTGGACTCCAGAACCCGATTACTTGTGCTCCCCTCCTTAGGTCTATCCTAGTGCGGAAAACAAAATAATATACAAAAGGTGACATCTTCCGCAACCTGGAAGTGCCCCAATAAAAGAATATTACATACAAGTTTTTACATGAATGAAAATGAAAAACACTCATCTCACATAAAAACCCCCGGCTATTCAAACATGACGATCCAATATAACATATCCAGCAACACATAACTTCACATATCATCAACGTAAGTAAATATGTGCATCCCAATTGTCGTTGACATATAGCAACGAAACCGGCGATATCACATATTACACTTACGGTCACAAAAAAGAAAGTGTAAAACTACAACAGTTGGAATCCGTAACCTCCATAGACATCGCATGCCTAATCAAATGAATTCCTTAGACATCGCATGCCTAACTATTATAAACCCCGCATTTTAGTCTCATTATCGAAAACTCTTTTCAATATCAAGTCGGGCAATTCAGCAAGATTCCCGACATCCTGATCGAATGCTCATCGTAAACTTTAGTAGGCGGCCGCACCCCCGATACCGTCGACGAAGTGCACCAAGGCGGAACACCGCTGCCGCGAGCACCCGGACGGATGCTTTCGGCGACGGGGTTCTCCTACAGTCACTTGGTCGGGGCTATGGAGTGAGGCTGTCTATTAAGTTTACCCGGCGAGTATCCGCGTACGCTACGTGATTGCGACAGACTTTTGATCACATCAAAATTCCGTGGCAACCGATCAAGTGAGACTAAACTGCTATGTTTATAACATTCATTCAGTTATCTCATAACTCTTTGTGAATTCCAATTATTGTATCACATTCCGAATAAATAGAAAATGTTAAACTTTCCGATTGAACATTCGAACACCCAAGTTTTCCCGAAACAGCTCAACACATGAAATAAGTCTAACAACATTCAATTTGTGCCTCAGTACCAACGGTCCAGCCGTAGAAGGGTCAAGCCAACGCCTTACATGTGGCACGCCGTACTGCCCCAAACCCGAAGGTTCAAAGGGCAGTTCAAGACGGTCACATAATCGAGTTAAGGTTTGTTGTCTTCTAGAGGGACTATCGCGTTAGTTGCACTACTTAGAACGTCGTTAAACTACGAAAAGATCCAACACTTGGAACTTTCCTGACAGGGGAAAAGGTGGGTATTTATATCCGGACGAACTTTTTAACATATTCTGAATTATCCGGAAAAACACACGGACAAAGTTTGACAATCTGATCGAATAATCGAATCCCCAAAACAACCCCAGAAAATTCAACTCTTGAATAAATATTAAAAATTCCCAGGAAAACCAGCGCTGTAAAGTAGGAGTTACTGTGCAAAATTCAATGCAAGAAGAGATTAAAGGGCCGCGGAACCGACGCATTAGCTTGCTAATGCCGCAGTTCCGCCGCTCTTTGGTGGAATTGGGAGTACGGGCTTCACAGTAATTCTTAGAATATCATGCTGATTTTTCTGCATATTTTTAATACTCAAAAAACCCAGTTTTTAGAAAAAGTCCAGAGAGCATTAAATTTTAGGGTTTCGGGTTCGTTCGGGTTTCAAACTTCGTCTACGCATCGCCTAAGGCTCTAGCTAGGCTCTGATACCACTGTAGGGTTCCTAGGCACGCTAATGAGGTCTCACAAGGCATCAATCATGCCAATTTCAAATTTTACGGATGCCGAGAAACCCTAATACGGATCGTCGACTAGAGATTAGGCAAATCTAGCAACTAGTTAACAACTTAACTAAAAGTGAACGGAAAAACAACCTTTGTAGATCCGGTCCTCCACCTCCATAGCTCCATGATGAAGTCTCCTTGCTGTCCAAATCGAATCCCGGGCTCTAGCGTCGGCTTCATCGGAGAAATGGGCGGGCTAGGTCATCGACTACGATGCCGAAGATGATCTACGTCGAGGCAACACAAGATCAAGCTCCAACTTCACCAAGTCATGAAACTTGTAAAGAAAACACCCTATACTCGTTGGCAAGAGGTAGAGGATGAAGAAATAGGAAGTGGGTTCACTTTAGAATTGGATTTCTCAGATGATTTCATCACTTGCCATTGATGAGGCAAGCTTTTCTTTCTTGCTCATGAAGAAGAAGATGAAGATAATAATATGATAAGTATTTTGATAAAAAAAATAATATGAATACTTATCATATACTAACCATAGTTAGGTGTAGAGAATAAATCATGGTTAGTTTGAAGGGTTAGGGTTAAGCATGAAGACAAAATGGTCACTTGGTCAAAACTTCATGAAGCTTCAACTACAAACAAAGAAAGCCACCATTTTCTCTTTTCTTTTCCAAAATAAATAATCAATATAAATAAATGAATAAGTAAACAAAACCCTAACCATTCATACAACCATGGTTTAATCTTTACACAAACTCAAGTTAACATGTATCATCAAACATGATACAATCAAGTGCACAAAAGTATATCACATATACAACTTGTGAACTTCAAGTGAGAAAAACCATTTAAAGTGAACCAATACTAGTTAATGCAAAGTAATATATCAAATATATAATTATGCATTAAATCATTAAATCAACACTTGATTTAACGATCCGGTCATATCGCATATAACCGACTAGTATCCAATGTATCGGCTTATCGAATCAACCCTCGATTCGATAACTAGGTTATATCGCATACAACCATTCGACACATTCATCGCGAGATTGAAATACAGTATCACATACACGCATTATTCTCTGTCCCGCACATATCTCATATGCGCTCCTATTTCGTTTCACTTGAGCCAGGAAACCTCTGTGTAGGACTCTAAAGACTCGTCAATACGCCGGCAGTAAGTGATGATCATATCAAACACCCACAAGCCGCAAGCGGTCTGCTAAACGTAACGGCCACCCGGGTATTGAGCGATCAGAAGATCGACGAGCAAGCCCGCTCACACTCCTGTGAATCCAACCAGTAACACTTACCGTACAGTCCGGTCTGTTCGTCTCATATGTCGCATATCTCGCCTAGGGGTGGTAAACGTCAGACCCCAATAGCTCGATAAGTCGTGTCGATATGAGGTCTATAACAATTCGAGGAACTACTGGTAACACTTACCAGTAAATCTCAGCAATCCTGGCCAGGGATTTTCTGTTATAGCCAATCGAACACAGCGCAACATCAACTCCCTATACCGGGAGAGACGAATCCCCTCCTATCGCTCATTGCCTCCATGTGACTCGGGACTGTACCTAAAAACCACCATTTTGCACGCCCTCTTGGACGTGGTAAGATGGAAATCAAAGCACAGTGGGAACCACACAAGACTCTATGACGATCTCGGGTCAACAGACTACTCTGTACTAGTGTCACCAGAGAACTGCCATCTGACGTAAGGTATAATACCATCTGCGAGTTCTCGGCGAGTCCGTCCAGTGTACCTAGTCTCTACTGAGCACCCGTATATCATCTCTGATGTCAAACACCAATGGATATGGGATCATCCATCGCCCATCTGTATGGGTCGAGAAGGTATACGCTAGTCTACTCTGGTATATCGATGCCCCATCTCGATACAACCACGACTAGGGACTTTGAAGGATGTACTTATGGACTACCATGTCCCCGCTAGTATGATCCACATCATAGTCCAGGTAGTCAAGTACACATCCTAAGGGCTTTACCAACATGTATCAGAGAGACAATCAATGTACACGTTAAGGTAAAGCGCAACCAGATAGCATACTATCATGTCGAGCAAGAAAGTCCTCCCTATATATGTCCCAGCATCCACTACAATATACATCCAATGTACAGTAATGGCCTTTAGGGCATACATATAACTAACAATCTCCCACTTGCACTAGGGCCATCTGATAGCAGTGGTTGTAGTATCTCATACTCAACCATCCCATAAAGTCTCTCTCTGGGAATAGGCCTTCGTGGGTGGATCCGCCGTGTTATCCTCTAAGTCTGCTCTCCTAACCTTGATCACCCTGGAGATCAACTATCTCCATGATCAGGCGATACTGCCTTAGAATATGTCTGGATCACTGATGGGACCTGCGTTCCTTGGCATAAGCCACAACTCCATTGTCTCACAATGGTAGGAACGTAGTTCATCTCATGAACCAATATACACCCAGACAGCCTCTTTGGTAGCATCTTAAGTAGCGATGTATCCTGCCTTTATCATCTAGTATGCCACGGTATTTAGCTTGGAACCCTTCCAACATACCGTCCCTTTACTTAGGGTAAAGACAATACCTGTGACTGACATTCAGTCGTCTTTATCACCCTGAAACCCTTCCAGTGATTCTCCTCAGGATCGATTGATACCATCTTACTACTACTAGTGAGATTCCTAGCATCCAATTACATCTATCTCATAGATGATAAATCAGGATTTAGGAGGTATCACTTTGATCCTATATGGAGAATCCTTGTGATAAACGGAGATTGACTAAGCGTAGCCTAGAAAACTCCTTCCCTATCATGAGTATGTCATCCACGTACCCTACGAGGATCATTACCATACTCCCTACTACCTTCTTGTATATACAAGGTTCATCTACCATTTTGATGAAGTCAAACTCTTTGACTACCACATCAAAACAGATGTTCCAACCCCGCGATGCCTGCTTTATCCTATAAAGCATCTTGCACACGTTTCCGCTGCTCACACTGTCTACAAGGCCCTCTGGCTGTGTACTTATAGACACACTCTTCTAAAACATCATTTAGAAAAGCAGTCATGACACCCAACCGCCAGATATCGTAGTCATGGTATGTAGCCGTGGCAAGTAGTATTTGGATGGACTTAAGCATAGGTACTTGAAAAGGTTTCATCATTATCCACACCTGGTCAATGATGCAAACTTTTAACAAGTCTAGCTTTGAAAGTCTCAACTTTTCCATGTACACCAAGTAATCTTCTCAAGATATACTTGCTCCTGATGGGGATTTAACCCTTCAGATATAGAAACCAAAGTCCATACTTTGTTGGTGTATAAGGATTCCATCTCAGATCACTAAGCATCCAGCCATTCTTACAGAGTCTTACTCCTGATGGCCAGCTCGAAGCTAGTTGGGTCATCATCTCATGATGCAATCCTCGCTCCCACTATCATAGAGAAACAGAAGTATCTCTCAGGTGGGTGAGGAACCCTACTAGATCGGCGGAGAGGCCGAGGTTCGTTGGCCTCTACTGAATCCTTTGGTTCTACAAAATCATCTGCTGTAGTTTGTATAGCTGGAACCTTTCCAGTTCTACATAACAGATCTTGCCTCGAGCTTGTCCGGATTTTGCTTTTCAGACATAGGCTGGACAACCCCAAATCTTAACTAACTTAAGATATGGGCTCTTCCCTTTCCATATCACATATGAAGTGGTAGGCAACTGATTTGATTTGAACCCTTTTCAATAGGTATGCAGCTTCTCAAGTGCATAACTCCCAAAAGGAAATAGGTAACTCAGTAGTACTCATCATAGAGCACACCTTATCATATAGGGTGTTATTGCTCCGCCCCGATACACCATCGTGCTATGGTGTATACGGAGGAGTAATGCTGAGAGAGAAT
Source organism: Agapanthus africanus (assembly GCA_030015575.1). Lineage (NCBI taxonomy): Eukaryota > Viridiplantae > Streptophyta > Magnoliopsida > Asparagales > Amaryllidaceae > Agapanthus > Agapanthus africanus. The sequence goes on from JASDDO010000006.1 coordinate 290,701,255, forward strand.
CTCATTCTCCTTTAGAATAATCCAGGAATTCCGTGCTCAAGTATTCTCCTCCTCGATCTCATCAAAGGACATAATACTTATACCCGTGTTTTGGTTTTCTACTTCTAAATCATATTCTGTGAATATCTCAAAAGGTTCGGACTTGTGTTTCAACAGGAACATATGTCTGAATCTTGAGAGATCATCAGAGAATGTAATAAAGTACAAAGAACCAGTCCTGACATGTGTAGACAGGAGACCTACATACATCAATATGTATCATCCCAAGAGTTCACTAACTCTTTCTCTGTTTCCAATAAACAGAGCTGTGGTCATCTTATCTTTGTGACATGACTGGCAAGTTTCACAAGATGTAAATTCAAACTCATTTAAATATGCATCTTTATGTAACTTCAGCTAGTCGGGTCGCATTGATATGACCTAGTCTACAATACCTCAAGAAGAATTTGTTCATTTCTGAACTCTTCCTCTTGTGTGTGTTCCGTATACTAAGAACTATAGTTTGATTTAGAACATTAATGCTTTTAGATAACGTGCCTGAACCGATCAACTTTTGATATAGGAAATGTTCAAAATATTATCCAACAATACAGAATTTTATCATTTCTTTACTAATAAAGAGACTGATATGATTTTGTATATCAGGTTCGGTATCTAATAACATTCGTTCAGAATCAATGTATTGGTAATACAGGGTGACAGTGACCAACAGACTTGGCTGCAACACTTGCCCCGTTTTCTGCCTCATGAAACTTATCACCCGTTCTCATTTCTTTACCTATCTGTAGCCCATGTAACATATTACATATGCGGGATCCTGATCCGGTATCATATACCCAGGACGTAAAGGACACTGAGAAACAGTTCTATATAATGAACACACCCGAAGATGATGCATCAGCATGCACTCTCTTCGTTTGGGCGGCACGGGAATTCTGGTAATCCCCAATTTCCTGCTCTATCTTATAACAATTATAAGTTGGAGCGGGACCAACGTTCCCCAGCTCAGTATAACAAGCGGGTTCGGTCAATAATCCGTATTATTATCTTGATTAAAGCGTGATATGGTCGCTACCTGGAGAGAGAGAGAAGAAAACACTCAGCGTGCGCTCTTGCAAGAATAGATTGGTTATTATTTTATCTAATCAGGATGGCTCCCACTGTTTTTATCAAATCTTCCTTCAAACCCTAAAAGGAAAGACTAGACGGGATTAATTACACACTACAAGTTCGCCAATCTTTCATCCAGGCCAGTGTCGGTACTTTGAGAGAGGTTCCCCGTGCTTTCGTACGGACCTAATTAATGTAAACCTCGTTTTCCCAGAGGCGTAACCCCGTTGACACCTTTCTAGACACCTACTTGATCGGCTAATTGTAATGTGTAAAACTCTCCCAGGAATAACAATTACTCGCAGCGGGTATCGGGATCCAACTATCTCATAGAAGGTATGCAATCTCATTGCAAATTTCAACACTTGAAATTCCCGATAATATTTTGCCCCAAGCATCCTATGACCTTGACGGAGGTCAACAAACCACAGGGTGCAAGTCAAGTTCAACCCGTCATTTCTTGATTGAATCAAACCCACCCGCATGACCCTTGACGGGGGTCAACAAGGTCGTACGACTACCCTAATCCAATCTGCATCACATGCATAAGCAGATAAATACTAGTTAGCTACTGCACACTACGCCTTGACGGAGGTCAACAAACGTAGCACGAATACTAAGTAGGACTTATCTGAAATGACGGAGGGCTACGACAGGTTTTTCTGAAAACCTATTGCGTAATGAACTTGATATCGTTGTAGGATCGAATGAATTTTGAAATGGAGTGTCTTTGAGGCTTTTCTAGTTTTACTAAAGGGGTCACTCCCGGTGAAGAGATCGTCGGCCCTTTCCTCGTCGAATGAGGTGCGGGATATATCATATATATCACTGTGCAAAACAGAAACTATAGAAGCTATCAAAAGACAAACCGAGTGCGTAGCATCTGCCAGTTATTGCTAAAGGAGTCACTCCCGGCGAAGGGATCTCGGTCCTTTCCTTATCGAATAAGGTGCAGGATATATCATATATACCGCTGTGCAAAGCAAGAACTGTAGCTACCTGTTTTGTTTGAAATTTGATTCTACAACATCTTAGGTTTCTTTTCTTTCATTAATCACATTAATGAAGTCCCATCATTTAAGTACCTAAACATCACAGATAAATACGACGTACACTTATGCCATCCGCATTCGCCTCGATGTCCCCTCGTGCACCGTTAGGTTAGGTAACTAACGGCAGTGCGGGGCAGGGCTAGCGCGGGTGTAAAACATAAGTAACGCCTATATAATATATCATATATACTATATACAGTATCAATCACAGAACATATCACATGATCACATCACAGATATTGCAGCAAAACAATCATATGAAATATTGGATATACTAGGACGTCCGTGTTTTCAATACGAGCCAGTATAAAACACGGATTCCACGGTCGTGATGAATGGCCAAACTGTCACGACCCGAAAGTACGGAACGTGACTGGCACTTAGATTACGAGACGTCTAAAGGCGTACCGTAACCTAAGTCAGCCAAAGCCCAGAAATCTAACCCAAAAGCAAAAGAGAGTTAGGGAAACCATAAATGAAAACGGTTTTGAAATCAATTAAGTTGCATAGAATCCAAAAAAGAAGAACATTAAAAATTTCTGAAAATTTCGGCAGAGTCTCCCCTGTATTTTCTATCCCCCAAAATGGGTACAACAAGATAATAAACCTGTAAACATAAAAATGGCATCCCCAAGCGGGAGCTAGCTCTTCGCCCAAGGCGGATCATAACCACATGCAATATAATAGTAATATCAAGAAAAAGAGCATAAAAGAGATGCAAATACCAGAAAACACACGTCGGCTCAAGTGAGCTCGACCCAAAAGAAACCACAAATATACAAATCTCTCGGTCTCATCACTAGGTCGCATATACAATACAAGTGGTAGATGGAGAATACTAGATACAATGATAAAACAACAGGAAATAAAGTATACTCGCAACCCACCTACGGGCGATGTCGCGAGTCTGAGCAAAAGGAACTGATGACAAGATAGCCCGCCGCTACAAGTCTGACGGGTCCGACCTGCAAGACACTGTGGCACAACGGGGGTGAGTTGCCAGCTCGTGAGTAAATATAACATCTAATAAGGCAATCGTAAGAATGCACGCAATGCGGAACAACATGTATGTCCAAATGTGGTATAATAACTCTAGTATGCATGCACATGTATGCAATATCTTTTCTAACTCTTTAAGTGTTTTAAATGTTAAAGTTACTGGATTCTTAACTTTTAGAAAACGAATGTCTGCATAATAACTAAATATCATCAAGAAATCCTCAGAAAACCCGTGTCAAGCATCGACACCAAATAGGAATCATATCTGTCTCAATGTCGGGCTCCGTCAGTCCGGATCGGCCCATATCATAAATCTCACGACAACGGTCGGTATCCTCCGGATATCCGCCGCGCCAGACATCACCGGTAGGTAGTCTTCCCCTGCCAGGCTCATCGTCTACAACTCGATCTTCTTGCCCCGGGGTACCATACCGGGCCCACCATGTACCCGAGACGGTTCATCCACTCCTCGAATCGGGTCTCGAAATCCAACAAAAAACATGAAAACTCATGGTGGACGACACATACGTCACGAGAAAACCGCAACTTTGTTTCGAAAATGATAAATCTAAGGTTTTGTTAAATTCTTGCGGTTTTCCCCAAAAATCCAGAAATCACAGAAAAACTGAAATCATCAAGAAAAATTATAGTGTCCACATGTTATATATAATAAATGTCTATGATATCAATGTATATGATGTGAGAGTTTGGCTAGAAATCTAGGTAGATATGATAGTAATGCGAGGTATATGCGTTCGATACATTCTCAAATATCATGCATGAATGCAATGGCGTTACTAAGCTAAACAAGTTTTATAGTGCACGTGCAATAGATGCCAATGGTAAGGTGTTCGTGTCCTACGAAATGATATCGCATATGTATATAAGAACGTCATATTAATGTCCATGCAATCTAGTATAGGGTTAGCTGTAAGGGTATGCAATATACATAAATGGATAAGCTAGCTAACAATATAATTATTGCATAAAGTAGGGTAATCCTAACTAGGGAGGAGGGGCGCCTCGCGCCATCCAAACGATTCCCCCATAGATGAATATATCTACTCACCAGAAATCCCCGCTAATCTGATCCGGCCACCGCTTTGCCTTTTCGCGCCGTATCCGAAGTTTCCCCGACCGATCCTAGAATTGCATAACACAAAATATAAGGTTACAGATTTCTGAAATGATGCAACTCACACTATGAAAAGATCCACGCTCTCGAATTAATCACAACACGCACTCGGTACGCGGAAAATGCACGAAAATCGCTAAAACCTTAACTAAAATCGCCGTATCGGGGAAATCGATTAAACTACAACCCGACTAGACGAAACCCCGCGTTCGCGCATTCTAATAATCCTATACGAAGCTAATAATATTGCTAACCTAACACAAATCGACCGCATACTATTTTTCGTAAAAATCTAGTAAGCGATTCCTTACCGATTTTGTTACAAACATCGAAATTTATCGATTTAGTAAGCATACCAATACACAATTAACCACTCCAATCACCTAGATAACCATCCCTAGCATAATCCAAGCATCATGCTACAAGCCCTAATTTCTAAAATCAAAACCTTCACTTGATTTTTCCAAATCAAACATTTACTACCAAACTAATATTTAGAATTGAAATTCTAGCACAATTAAATCTCAAGTAAGCAACTAGTTTAGGATTTTCACCTTTTAAATCTTGAACCCTAACTTTAATACATCAACCATGCTTTAAACCCTAATCCACAATCAAATCCCTTTCTTGAATTTCATGAACAAGCAATTTCTATTAAATTGATACTTCAAAATTCTATTTTAGCACCTTTAAACTACAATTTGACAAAGAGATTAGAATTTTCACCTCACAAGTTGAATCCTAACATGCTCAAGCCACCAAATAAGCCTCCTTTCATCAACTTTTTAAACTAATTTGGGTTGAAGAGAGAAGGGATTAGGGTTAGGCTTTGAATGGAGAAAGAAATTGTGGATTTTTATTGATTTTTTTTGCAAGGAAATGAAGCAAGAAGAAGTGGGAAATGAGGGTTTCAGCTGCAGAATGGGTCGGCCAGTAGGTGAGGAAGGGATTTGTGGAAAATTTGGAGAAGTTTCTAGGCCTAAAACACCCCCATGTTCTCATTTAATGTATTTCAAATCAACTTTTTACAAAAAAAACCCTTTTTAAGCCATTTTTTTCATAATTTTCCCACTAAAAATCTAAAAGTTTGCAAGACATGTTATAATTTTATTAACACCATATTTTAGCTTATAAAGACTCCTAATTAAGAAATTTACCTAATTAAATTTGTATTTATCCCTAATTAAATGTATTTAAAAAGGCTTAAAATAATAAAAAAATAATTAATTACGAAAAAAATTTTATTTAACTAGAAAATTATAAATGACATTTTAGTGACAAAATTATAGTAATATCTTATTTAAATTTTGTATAATTAGGTCTATAATGAAAAATATAAATTTTGACTTTTTACGGAAAAAGCCGAAAATTTTGCCGATTACCGAAAAACTGCCTAAACGATTTTCGAAGGGTTACAATCTTCCCCCCTTAAAAAAATTCGGTCCCCGAATTTAGAATTTAACTACGCGTACCTTCAAAAAGATGGGGATATCTCTTCCTCATCTCGACCTCGGTCTCCCAGGTGACCTCCTCGCTGTTCGGGCCACGCCAAAGGACCTTGACAGACGGTATGACCTTCGACCTCAATTTCTTCACCTGCCGATCCAAGATGACAACCGGCTGCTCGGTGAAAGAAATGTCACGCTCTAACTGGATCGTCTGGTGCTGAATCGCCTGGGAAGGATCATGAAGATACTTGCGGAGCATCGAGACATGGAATACGGGGTGAACATCGGGGAAGCTGGGCGGAAGAGCTAACCGATAAGCGACTGGACCAACACGCTCTAGGATCTCAAAAGGACCAACATATCTAGGACTCAGCTTCCCTTTCCGCCCAAATCTCATCACACCCTTCATCGGAGAGACCTTCAGGAAAACATGATCGCCAACAGCGAACTCGAGTCGGCGACGACGCCTGTCAGCATAAGATTTCTGCCTGCTCTGTGCCGCTCTCATCCTGTCCCGAATCAGCTGTATTTTCTCGGTCGTCTCCTGTACGATCTGAGGCCCCAAAATACTGCTCTCCCTGAGCTCTGTCCAACATACCGGCGATCGGCATCTCCTCCCATATAAAGCCTCGAAAGGTGCCATCTGAATCGTCTCCTGGAAGCTATTATTGTAGGAAAACTCGATCAAAGGCAAATGACGATCCCAGCTACCACCGAAATCTAAAACACAAGCTCTGAGCATGTCCTCAAGAGTCTGAATCGTACGCTCCGACTGACCGTCAGTCTGAGGATGAAAGGCTGTGCTAAAACTCAATCGGGTGCCCAAAGCTTCCTGGAGTTTCTGCCACAATCGGCTGGTAAACTGGGTGCCACGGTCGGACACGATGCAAGTCGGAACGCCATGCAGTCGCACTATCTCATCAATATAAACCTGGGCGTACTGAGAAAATCCAAAAGTGGTCTTCACTGGCAGGAAGTGAGCCGCTTTCGTCAGTCGATCCACAATCACCCAAATAGAGTCATACCCTCGACTGGTCCTGGGTAGACCCACAACGAAGTCCATGGAGACCTGCTCCCACTTCCACTCAGGGATGGGCAAAGGCTGTAACTCGCCGGCTGGCCTCTGGTGCTCAGCCTTGACTTGCTGACAAGTCAGGCATCTCGACACAAAGTCTGTAATATCCTTCTTCATCCCGTCCCACCAGTAAACCTCTCTCAAATCACGATACATCTTGGTAGAACCTGGGTGAACACTGTATACTGATCTATGTGCCTCCTCGAGAATATCACGCCTCAGTCCCTCTGAATCTGGCACACACAGTCGAGTCCCAAATCGAAGTATCCCCTGATCATCAATCACGAACTCAGAAACTCTGCCCTGCCGAATCTGCTCAATAATCTCTAATGTACGGGCATCGCCGGACTGTGCCTCGTGGATACGGTCAAGTAACTGTGGGCGTGCTCTGAAATGGGCCAGCTGTCCTCCTGTAGGAGTAAACTCGAACTGCGCTCTGCTATCACATAAAACCTGCCAATCCGCCGTCGACTGCATCTGTGCTGTGCTCAAACAAGATAAGCTACCTCCGGGCCTCCTACTCAAAGCATCTGCCACCACATTCGCCTTACCCGGATGGTATAGAATCTCGCAGTCATAATCCTTCACCAACTCCATCCAACGGCGCTGTCTCAGGTTCAGGTCTCGCTGCTGGAAGATATACTTCAAACTCTTGTGGTCAGTGAATATCTGGCACGACTCACCGTATAGGTAATGTCTCCAGATCTTAAGTGCAAATACCACTGCAGCCATCTCTAAATCATGGGTGGGGTAGTTCTGCTCGTGTTTCCTCAGCTGCCGAGAAGCATACGCGATAACTCTGTCGTGCTGCATCAATACACAGCCTAGCCCCACTCTAGAAGCATCACAATATACCACGAACCCGCCTGATCCTGAAGGCAATGCTAACACTGGAGCAGTAGTCAGACGAGTCTTCAACTGCTGGAAGCTATCCTCACATGCCTGGGTCCAATCAAAAGGAATCCCCTTCCGGGTCAACCCGGTCAAAGGTGCAGCAATGCGGGAGAAATCCTGGACGAAACGTCGATAATAGCCGGCCAGACCTAGAAAGCTGCGAACCTCTGTGACTGATACCGGTCTAGGCCAACGCTGAACTGCCTCGATCTTCTTCGGGTCCACGCAAATACCATCTCTCGTCACCACATGACCCAAGAAGTCGACACTGTCTAGCCAGAATGCGCACTTGGAGAATTTAGCGAACAGCTGATGCTCCCTCAAAGTCTGCAATGTGATACGTAAGTGCTGCTCATGCTCCTCCCGGCTCCGAGAATAAACCAAGATGTCGTCAATGAACACAATGATGAACTGATCGAGATACGGCCTGAATACGCGGTTCATCAAATCCATAAATGCTGCCGGGGCATTGGTGAGCCCGAACGACATCACCAAGAACTCGTAATGACCATATCGAGTACGGAAAGCTGTCTTCGGAATATCCTCCTTCCGAACCCGCAACTGGTGATAACCTGATCGTAAATCAACCTTCGAGAAAAACCCTGCACCCTGGAGCTGATCAAATAAGTCATCAATGCGGGGTAGGGGATACCTGTTCCGCACAGTAACTCGGTTCAGCTGACGATAATCAATGCATAAACGCATACTTCCGTCCTTCTTCTTAACAAACAAGACGGGAGCGCCCCAAGGTGACACACTCGGTCGGATAAGCCCTTTGTCCAGCAAGTCCTGTAACTGATCCTTTAGCTCTCTCAGCTCCGCCGGGGCCATCCGATAAGGAGGTATAGAAATAGGCCCCGTGCCAGGGATCAAGTCAATACAGAACTCAATCTCGCGCTCTGGTGGCAGACCAGGCAGCTCGTCAGGGAATACATCAGGAAACTCTCTCACAACAGGGACCTGGTCCAACGGAACCTCTGTGGAGCTAGTATCACAAACATAGGCTAAGAATCCCTGACACCCTTTCCTTAAGAGCTGACCAGCGCAAAGAGAAGAAATCAAGCTGGGAAGGGTAGCGCTACGATCTCCCTGAATAATAAGAACCGGCTCACCAGGAAAACTGAATCTGACTGCCTTTTCACGGCAGTCCACAGATGCATAACAGGTGGCTAGCCAGTCCATACCCAGAAGAACGTCAAAGTCTAGCATATCGAGGAGAATTAAATCTACTGAAGAATCTCTCTCCCCGATACGAACGGAACACGATCGGTATACAAAACGGGCAACAAAAGACTCGCCTACCGGGGTAATAACGACAAGCGGCTGATCTAATGGACAAGACTCTCGGCCCAACCTCGGTGCAAAATACGTGGAAACATAGGAATGTGTGGAGCCTGGATCAAATAATACCCGTGCATCAAAAGAACATACTGGCAGAGTACCTGTCACGACGGCATTGGATGCCTGTGCATCCTGAGGAGTCAACGCGAACACTCGGGCCTGTCCACCACTAATAGCTGGCTGTGCTCTGCCTCTACCTCGGCCTCTGCCTCTGCCTCTGTCGCCTCGTCCTCTCGGAACCGGACCGCCACGCCCATGGCCTCTAGAAGCATCTGGCTGGCGTGAAGCATCATCAGGAGTAGGAAGTAAAGCTCTCTGAGAAGGTGGTGAGGGTGGTAAAGTCACATGCGGGACTGTCGCCACGTCCGGACGTCCCATGGTACAGTCTCTGACACGGTGGTACTGACTCCCGCACCGAAAACATCCTGGAGACGACTGCTGGGTCTGTGGATATGAACCAAATAACTGACCTCGTCTCAATCCTCTGCCTCCGCCATCTCCCGGAAATAATCTATCACGACGTCTGCCCATCTGCCGCTGAGCTGGCGTATCAGTACGGATCCTCTTCGGCCCAGAAGCGACCGGAGTCTCAGAAATACGCTCCTCCAAAAGTAAGGCTGCGTCCATCGCGGCTGCGTATGTATCAAAGTGCTGGGTGCCGATGGCAAGGAATAGCTGTGTATCAAGCCCTCGTACAAACCTCTTTATCCTCTTCTCTTCTGTGTCGACTAGGTACGGTGCATATCGAGACAATTGGGTAAACTGTATATCATACTCCGACACTGTCATCCCTGGAGTCTTGCGCAAAGACTCAAAACTACGGGCTCGAGCATCTCGGACACTCTCCGGAAGAAAACGGGCAAGAAATGCAGCTGTAAACTCATCCCAGGTCATAGAAGGCAGACCTGCAGCTCGGCCTCTCTCTACTGAGTCGTACCATGTCTGGGCAAGACCCTCCAGACGAAAACTCGCAAACTCCACCAATCTATCCTCAGAACACCTCAACGAACGGCCAATCCGTGCCATCCTATCGAGAAATGCCTGTGGGTCCTCTGTCGCATCTGTACCGGTAAAAGCTGGAGGTCTCAATCTCATGAACTCCTGTAGTGAAACGGGGATAGTCTCCGTAGCAGTAGCAGGAGTGACCATCTGTGCAGCAGGTACGATCGTGGTCTGTGCGGTGGAAGGAACGTCCTCGGATCTCTGTGCCCGGCTGGACTCAACTAAAGATCCCATCATCTGCCGCAACTCTTGCATGCCGGCCTCTAATCTGGCAATACGGTCTGGATGAGGCGGATCAGTGGGACCCTGAGGGGTAGGAGTATCCTCCCGCTCGATCCTCGCCTCAGACGAGCCCGCTCGAATCTCATCCCTAGCGGCAGCCCGCTGAGCTCTCGTAGTCTTTGGCGGCATCGAAGCTGGAATAAGAAATAGAACTGATAAGGACATTGCAATTGAATCAAGGAATGCAAGGAATCAAGAAAGGAAATACAAGCAATTATGTCCTAAGGTTACTTAGGCGGAGTACCGTATCGTAAGTATGCCGCGGATCATACCCACGCTACGCCACTCTGCTTAAGTCACCTACTCCATCTACCAAGGTCGTCCTACACTCAGAAAGGTAAAACCTACGCTCTGATACCAACTTTGTCACGACCCGAAAGTACGGAACGTGACTGGCACTTAGATTACGAGACGTCTAAAGGCGTACCGTAACCTAAGTCAGCCAAAGCCCAGAAATCTAACCCAAAAGCAAAAGAGAGTGAAGGAAAACCATAAATGAAAACGGTTTTGAAATCAATTAAGTTGCATAGAATCCAAAAAAGAAGAACATTAAAAATTTCTGAAAATTTCGGCAGAGTCTCCCCTGTATTTTCTATCCCCCAAAATGGGTACAACAAGATAATAAACCTGTAAACATAAAAATGGCATCCCCAAGCGGGAGCTAGCTCTTCGCCCAAGGCGGATCACAACCACATGCAATATAATAGTAATATCAAGAAAAAGAGCATAAAAGAGATGCAAATACCAGAAAACACACGTCGGCTCAAGTGAGCTCGACCCAAAAGAAACCACAAATATACAAATCTCTCGGTCTCATCACTAGGTCGCATATACAATACAAGTGGTAGATGGAGAATACTAGATACAATGATAAAACAACAGGAAATAAAGTATACTCGCAACCCACCTACGGGCGATGTCGCGAGTCTGAGCAAAAGGAACTGATGACAAGATAGCCCGCCGCTACAAGTCTGACGGGTCCGACCTGCAAGACACTGTGGCACAACGGGGGTGAGTTGCCAGCTCGTGAGTAAATATAACATCTAATAAGGCAATCGTAAGAATGCACGCAATGCGGAACAACATGTATGTCCAAATGTGGTATAATAACTCTAGTATGCATGCACATGTATGCAATATCTTTTCTAACTCTTTAAGTGTTTTAAATGTTAAAGTTACTGGATTCTTAACTTTTAGAAAACGAATGTCTGCATAATAACTAAATATCATCAAGAAATCCTCAGAAAACCCGTGTCAAGCATCGACACCAAATAGGAATCATATCTGTCTCAATGTCGGGCTCCGTCAGTCCGGATCGGCCCATATCATAAATCTCACGACAACGGTCGGTATCCTCCGGATATCCGCCGCGCCAGACATCACCGGTAGGTAGTCTTCCCCTGCCAGGCTCATCGTCTACAACTCGATCTTCTTGCCCCGGGGTACCATACCGGGCCCACCATGTACCCGAGACGGTTCATCCACTCCTCGAATCGGGTCTCGAAATCCAACAGAAAACATGAAAACTCATGGTGGACGACACATACGTCACGAGAAAACCGCAACTTTGTTTCGAAAATGATAAATCTAAGGTTTTGTTAAATTCTTGCGGTTTTCCCCAAAAATCCAGAAATCACAGAAAAACTGAAATCATCAAGAAAAATTATAGTGTCCACATGTTATATATAATAAATGTCTATGATATCAATGTATATGATGTGAGAGTTTGGCTAGAAATCTAGGTAGATATGATAGTAATGCGAGGTATATGCGTTCGATACATTCTCAAATATCATGCATGAATGCAATGGCGTTACTAAGCTAAACAAGTTTTATAGTGCACGTGCAATAGATGCCAATGGTAAGGTGTTCGTGTCCTACGAAATGATATCGCATATGTATATAAGAACGTCATATTAATGTCCATGCAATCTAGTATAGGGTTAGCTGTAAGGGTATGCAATATACATAAATGGATAAGCTAGCTAACAATATAATTATTGCATAAAGTAGGGTAATCCTAACTAGGGAGGAGGGGCGCCTCGCGCCATCCAAACGATTCCCCCATAGATGAATATATCTACTCACCAGAAATCCCCGCTAATCTGATCCGGCCACCGCTTTGCCTTTTCGCGCCGTATCCGAAGTTTCCCCGACCGATCCTAGAATTGCATAACACAAAATATAAGGTTACAGATTTCTGAAATGATGCAACTCACACTATGAAAAGATCCACGCTCTCGAATTAATCACAACACGCACTCGGTACGCGGAAAATGCACGAAAATCGCTAAAACCTTAACTAAAATCGCCGTATCGGGGAAATCGATTAAACTACAACCCGACTAGACGAAACCCCGCGTTCGCGCATTCTAATAATCCTATACGAAGCTAATAATATTGCTAACCTAACACAAATCGACCGCATACTATTTTTCGTAAAAATCTAGTAAGCGATTCCTTACCGATTTTGTTACAAACATCGAAATTTATCGATTTAGTAAGCATACCAATACACAATTAACCACTCCAATCACCTAGATAACCATCCCTAGCATAATCCAAGCATCATGCTACAAGCCCTAATTTCTAAAATCAAAACCTTCACTTGATTTTTCCAAATCAAACATTTACTACCAAACTAATATTTAGAATTGAAATTCTAGCACAATTAAATCTCAAGTAAGCAACTAGTTTAGGATTTTCACCTTTTAAATCTTGAACCCTAACTTTAATACATCAACCATGCTTTAAACCCTAATCCACAATCAAATCCCTTTCTTGAATTTCATGAACAAGCAATTTCTATTAAATTGATACTTCAAAATTCTATTTTAGCACCTTTAAACTACAATTTGACAAAGAGATTAGAATTTTCACCTCACAAGTTGAATCCTAACATGCTCAAGCCACCAAATAAGCCTCCTTTCATCAACTTTTTAAACTAATTTGGGTTGAAGAGAGAAGGGATTAGGGTTAGGCTTTGAATGGAGAAAGAAATTGTGGATTTTTATTGATTTTTTTTGCAAGGAAATGAAGCAAGAAGAAGTGGGAAATGAGGGTTTCAGCTGCAGAATGGGTCGGCCAGTAGGTGAGGAAGGGATTTGTGGAAAATTTGGAGAAGTTTCTAGGCCTAAAACACCCCCATGTTCTCATTTAATGTATTTCAAATCAACTTTTTACAAAAAAAACCCTTTTTAAGCCATTTTTTTCATAATTTTCCCACTAAAAATCTAAAAGTTTGCAAGACATGTTATAATTTTATTAACACCATATTTTAGCTTATAAAGACTCCTAATTAAGAAATTTACCTAATTAAATTTGTATTTATCCCTAATTAAATGTATTTAAAAAGGCTTAAAATAATAAAAAAATAATTAATTACGAAAAAAATTTTATTTAACTAGAAAATTATAAATGACATTTTAGTGACAAAATTATAGTAATATCTTATTTAAATTTTGTATAATTAGGTCTATAATGAAAAATATAAATTTTGACTTTTTACGGAAAAAGCCGAAAATTTTGCCGATTACCGAAAAACTGCCTAAACGATTTTCGAAGGGTTACAATCTTCCCCCCTTAAAAAAATTCGGTCCCCGAATTTAGAATTTAACTACGCGTACCTTCAAAAAGATGGGGATATCTCTTCCTCATCTCGACCTCGGTCTCCCAGGTGACCTCCTCGCTGTTCGGGCCACGCCAAAGGACCTTGACAGACGGTATGACCTTCGACCTCAATTTCTTCACCTGCCGATCCAAGATGACAACCGGCTGCTCGGTGAAAGAAATGTCACGCTCTAACTGGATCGTCTGGTGCTGAATCGCCTGGGAAGGATCATGAAGGTACTTGCGGAGCATCGAGACATGGAATACGGGGTGAACATCGGGGAAGCTGGGCGGAAGAGCTAACCGATAAGCGACTGGACCAACACGCTCTAGGATCTCAAAAGGACCAACATATCTAGGACTCAGCTTCCCTTTCCGCCCAAATCTCATCACACCCTTCATCGGAGAGACCTTCAGGAAAACATGATCGCCAACAGCGAACTCGAGTCGGCGACGACGCCTGTCAGCATAAGATTTCTGCCTGCTCTGTGCCGCTCTCATCCTGTCCCGAATCAGCTATATTTTCTCGGTCGTCTCCTGTACGATCTGAGGCCCCAAAATACTGCTCTCCCTGAGCTCTGTCCAACATACCGGCGATCGGCATCTCCTCCCATATAAAGCCTCGAAAGGTGCCATCTGAATCGTCTCCTGGAAGCTATTATTGTAGGAAAACTCGATCAAAGGCAAATGACGATCCCAGCTACCACCGAAATCTAAAACACAAGCTCTGAGCATGTCCTCAAGAGTCTGAATCGTACGCTCCGACTGACCGTCAGTCTGAGGATGAAAGGCTGTGCTAAAACTCAATCGGGTGCCCAAAGCTTCCTGGAGTTTCTGCCACAATCGGCTGGTAAACTGGGTGCCACGGTCGGACACGATGCAAGTCGGAACGCCATGCAGTCGCACTATCTCATCAATATAAACCTGGGCGTACTGAGAAAATCCAAAAGTGGTCTTCACTGGCAGGAAGTGAGCCGCTTTCGTCAGTCGATCCACAATCACCCAAATAGAGTCATACCCTCGACTGGTCCTGGGTAGACCCACAACGAAGTCCATGGAGACCTGCTCCCACTTCCACTCAGGGATGGGCAAAGGCTGTAACTCGCCGGCTGGCCTCTGGTGCTCAGCCTTGACTTGCTGACAAGTCAGGCATCTCGACACAAAGTCTGTAATATCCTTCTTCATCCCGTCCCACCAGTAAACCTCTCTCAAATCACGATACATCTTGGTAGAACCTGGGTGAACACTGTATACTGATCTATGTGCCTCCTCGAGAATATCACGCCTCAGTCCCTCTGAATCTGGCACACACAGTCGAGTCCCAAATCGAAGTATCCCCTGATCATCAATCACGAACTCAGAAACTCTGCCCTGCCGAATCTGCTCAATAATCTCTAATGTACGGGCATCGCCGGACTGTGCCTCGTGGATACGGTCAAGTAACTGTGGGCGTGCTCTGAAATGGGCCAGCTGTCCTCCTGTAGGAGTAAACTCGAACTGCGCTCTGCTATCACATAAAACCTGCCAATCCGCCGTCGACTGCATCTGTGCTGTGCTCAAACAAGATAAGCTACCTCCGGGCCTCCTACTCAAAGCATCTGCCACCACATTCGCCTTACCCGGATGGTATAGAATCTCGCAGTCATAATCCTTCACCAACTCCATCCAACGGCGCTGTCTCAGGTTCAGGTCTCGCTGCTGGAAGATATACTTCAAACTCTTGTGGTCAGTGAATATCTGGCACGACTCACCGTATAGGTAATGTCTCCAGATCTTAAGTGCAAATACCACTGCAGCCATCTCTAAATCATGGGTGGGGTAGTTCTGCTCGTGTTTCCTCAGCTGCCGAGAAGCATACGCGATAACTCTGTCGTGCTGCATCAATACACAGCCTAGCCCCACTCTAGAAGCATCACAATATACCACGAACCCGCCTGATCCTGAAGGCAATGCTAACACTGGAGCAGTAGTCAGACGAGTCTTCAACTGCTGGAAGCTATCCTCACATGCCTGGGTCCAATCAAAAGGAATCCCCTTCCGGGTCAACCCGGTCAAAGGTGCAGCAATGCGGGAGAAATCCTGGATGAAACGTCGATAATAGCCGGCCAGACCTAGAAAGCTGCGAACCTCTGTGACTGATACCGGTCTAGGCCAACGCTGAACTGCCTCGATCTTCTTCGGGTCCACGCAAATACCATCTCTCGTCACCACATGACCCAAGAAGTCGACACTGTCTAGCCAGAATGCGCACTTGGAGAATTTAGCGAACAGCTGATGCTCCCTCAAAGTCTGCAATGTGATACGTAAGTGCTGCTCATGCTCCTCCCGGCTCCGAGAATAAACCAAGATGTCGTCAATGAACACAATGATGAACTGATCGAGATACGGCCTGAATACGCGGTTCATCAAATCCATAAATGCTGCCGGGGCATTGGTGAGCCCGAACGACATCACCAAGAACTCGTAATGACCATATCGAGTACGGAAAGCTGTCTTCGGAATATCCTCCTTCCGAACCCGCAACTGGTGATAACCTGATCGTAAATCAACCTTCGAGAAAAACCCTGCACCCTGGAGCTGATCAAATAAGTCATCAATGCGGGGTAGGGGATACCTGTTCCGCACAGTAACTCGGTTCAGCTGACGATAATCAATGCATAAACGCATACTTCCGTCCTTCTTCTTAACAAACAAGACGGGAGCGCCCCAAGGTGACACACTCGGTCGGATAAGCCCTTTGTCCAGCAAGTCCTGTAACTGATCCTTTAGCTCTCTCAGCTCCGCCGGGGCCATCCGATAAGGAGGTATAGAAATAGGCCCCGTGCCAGGGATCAAGTCAATACAGAACTCAATCTCGCGCTCTGGTGGCAGACCAGGCAGCTCGTCAGGGAATACATCAGGAAACTCTCTCACAACAGGGACCTGGTCCAACGGAACCTCTGTGGAGCTAGTATCACAAACATAGGCTAAGAATCCCTGACACCCTTTCCTTAAGAGCTGACCAGCGCAAAGAGAAGAAATCAAGCTGGGAAGGGTAGCGCTACGATCTCCCTGAATAATAAGAACCGGCTCACCAGGAAAACTGAATCTGACTGCCTTTTCACGGCAGTCCACAGATGCATAACAGGTGGCTAGCCAGTCCATACCCAGAAGAACGTCAAAGTCTAGCATATCGAGGAGAATTAAATCTACTGAAGAATCTCTCTCCCCGATACGAACGGAACACGATCGGTATACAAAACGGGCAACAAAAGACTCGCCTACCGGGGTAATAACGACAAGCGGCTGATCTAATGGACAAGACTCTCGGCCCAACCTCGGTGCAAAATACGTGGAAACATAGGAATGTGTGGAGCCTGGATCAAATAATACCCGTGCATCAAAAGAACATACTGGCAGAGTACCTGTCACGACGGCATTGGATGCCTGTGCATCCTGAGGAGTCAACGCGAACACTCGGGCCTGTCCACCACTAATAGCTGGCTGTGCTCTGCCTCTACCTCGGCCTCTGCCTCTGCCTCTGTCGCCTCGTCCTCTCGGAACCGGACCGCCACGCCCATGGCCTCTAGAAGCATCTGGCTGGCGTGAAGCATCATCAGGAGTAGGAAGTAAAGCTCTCTGAGAAGGTGGTGAGGGTGGTAAAGTCACATGCGGGACTGTCGCCGCGTCCGGACGTCCCATGGTACAGTCTCTGACACGGTGGTACTGACTCCCGCACCGAAAACATCCTGGAGACGACTGCTGGGTCTGTGGATATGAACCAAATAACTGACCTCGTCTCAATCCTCTGCCTCCGCCATCTCCCGGAAATAATCTATCACGACGTCTGCCCATCTGCCGCTGAGCTGGCGTATCAGTACGGATCCTCTTCGGCCCAGAAGCGACCGGAGTCTCAGAAATACGCTCCTCCAAAAGTAAGGCTGCGTCCATCGCGGCTGCGTATGTATCAAAGTGCTGGGTGCCGATGGCAAGGAATAGCTGTGTATCAAGCCCTCGTACAAACCTCTTTATCCTCTTCTCTTCTGTGTCGACTAGGTACGGTGCATATCGAGACAATTGGGTAAACTGTATATCATACTCCGACACTGTCATCCCTGGAGTCTTGCGCAAAGACTCAAAACTACGGGCTCGAGCATCTCGGACACTCTCCGGAAGAAAACGGGCAAGAAATGCAGCTGTAAACTCATCCCAGGTCATAGAAGGCAGACCTGCAGCTCGGCCTCTCTCTACTGAGTCGTACCATGTCTGGGCAAGACCCTCCAGACGAAAACTCGCAAACTCCACCAATCTATCCTCAGAACACCTCAACGAACGGCCAATCCGTGCCATCCTATCGAGAAATGCCTATGGGTCCTCTGTCGCATCTGTACCGGTAAAAGCTGGAGGTCTCAATCTCATGAACTCCTGTAGTGAAACGGGGATAGTCTCCGTAGCAGTAGCAGGAGTGACCATCTGTGCAGCAGGTACGATCGTGGTCTGTGCGGTGGAAGGAACGTCCTCGGATCTCTGTGCCCGGCTGGACTCAACTAAAGATCCCATCATCTGCCGCAACTCTTGCATGCCGGCCTCTAATCTGGCAATACGGTCTGGATGAGGCGGATCAGTGGGACCCTGAGGGGTAGGAGTATCCTCCCGCTCGATCCTCGCCTCAGACGAGCCCGCTCGAATCTCATCCCTAGCGGCAGCCCGCTGAGCTCTCGTAGTCTTTGGCGGCATCGAAGCTGGAATAAGAAATAGAACTGATAAGGACATTGCAATTGAATCAAGGAATGCAAGGAATCAAGAAAGGAAATACAAGCAATTATGTCCTAAGGTTACTTAGGCGGAGTACCGTATCGTAAGTATGCCGCGGATCATACCCACGCTACGCCACTCTGCTTAAGTCACCTACTCCATCTACCAAGGTCGTCCTACACTCAGAAAGGTAAAACCTACGCTCTGATACCAACTTTGTCACGACCCGAAAGTACGGAACGTGACTGGCACTTAGATTACGAGACGTCTAAAGGCGTACCGTAACCTAAGTCAGCCAAAGCCCAGAAATCTAACCCAAAAGCAAAAGAGAGTGAAGGAAAACCATAAATGAAAACGGTTTTGAAATCAATTAAGTTGCATAGAATCCAAAAAAGAAGAACATTAAAAATTTCTGAAAATTTCGGCAGAGTCTCCCCTGTATTTTCTATCCCCCAAAATGGGTACAACAAGATAATAAACCTGTAAACATAAAAATGGCATCCCCAAGCGGGAGCTAGCTCTTCGCCCAAGGCGGATCACAACCACATGCAATATAATAGTAATATCAAGAAAAAGAGCATAAAAGAGATGCAAATACCAGAAAACACACGTCGGCTCAAGTGAGCTCGACCCAAAAGAAACCACAAATATACAAATCTCTCGGTCTCATCACTAGGTCGCATATACAATACAAGTGGTAGATGGAGAATACTAGATACAATGATAAAACAACAGGAAATAAAGTATACTCGCAACCCACCTACGGGCGATGTCGCGAGTCTGAGCAAAAGGAACTGATGACAAGATAGCCCGCCGCTACAAGTCTGACGGGTCCGACCTGCAAGACACTGTGGCACAACGGGGGTGAGTTGCCAGCTCGTGAGTAAATATAACATCTAATAAGGCAATCGTAAGAATGCACGCAATGCGGAACAACATGTATGTCCAAATGTGGTATAATAACTCTAGTATGCATGCACATGTATGCAATATCTTTTCTAACTCTTTAAGTGTTTTAAATGTTAAAGTTACTGGATTCTTAACTTTTAGAAAACGAATGTCTGCATAATAACTAAATATCATCAAGAAATCCTCAGAAAACCCGTGTCAAGCATCGACACCAAATAGGAATCATATCTGTCTCAATGTCGGGCTCCTTCAGTCCGGATCGGCCCATATCATAAATCTCATGACAACGGTCGGTATCCTCCGGATATCCGCCGCGCCAGACATCACCGGTAGGTAGTCTTCCCCTGCCAGGCTCATCGTCTACAACTCGATCTTCTTGCCCCGGGGTACCATACCGGGCCCACCATGTACCCGAGACGGTTCATCCACTCCTCGAATCGGGTCTCGAAATCCAACAGAAAACATGAAAACTCATGGTGGACGACACATACGTCACGAGAAAACCGCAACTTTGTTTCGAAAATGATAAATCTAAGGTTTTGTTAAATTCTTGCGGTTTTCCCCAAAAATCCAGAAATCACAGAAAAACTGAAATCATCAAGAAAAATTATAGTGTCCACATGTTATATATAATAAATGTCTATGATATCAATGTATATGATGTGAGAGTTTGGCTAGAAATCTAGGTAGATATGATAGTAATGCGAGGTATATGCGTTCGATACATTCTCAAATATCATGCATGAATGCAATGGCGTTACTAAGCTAAACAAGTTTTATAGTGCACGTGCAATAGATGCCAATGGTAAGGTGTTCGTGTCCTACGAAATGATATCGCATATGTATATAAGAACGTCATATTAATGTCCATGCAATCTAGTATAGGGTTAGCTGTAAGGGTATGCAATATACATAAATGGATAAGCTAGCTAACAATATAATTATTGCATAAAGTAGGGTAATCCTAACTAGGGAGGAGGGGCGCCTCGCGCCATCCAAACGATTCCCCCATAGATGAATATATCTACTCACCAGAAATCCCCGCTAATCTGATCCGGCCACCGCTTTGCCTTTTCGCGCCGTATCCGAAGTTTCCCCGACCGATCCTAGAATTGCATAACACAAAATATAAGGTTACAGATTTCTGAAATGATGCAACTCACACTATGAAAAGATCCACGCTCTCGAATTAATCACAACACGCACTCGGTACGCGGAAAATGCACGAAAATCGCTAAAACCTTAACTAAAATCGCCGTATCGGGGAAATCGATTAAACTACAACCCGACTAGACGAAACCCCGCGTTCGCGCATTCTAATAATCCTATACGAAGCTAATAATATTGCTAACCTAACACAAATCGACCGCATACTATTTTTCGTAAAAATCTAGTAAGCGATTCCTTACCGATTTTGTTACAAACATCGAAATTTATCGATTTAGTAAGCATACCAATACACAATTAACCACTCCAATCACCTAGATAACCATCCCTAGCATAATCCAAGCATCATGCTACAAGCCCTAATTTCTAAAATCAAAACCTTCACTTGATTTTTCCAAATCAAACATTTACTACCAAACTAATATTTAGAATTGAAATTCTAGCACAATTAAATCTCAAGTAAGCAACTAGTTTAGGATTTTCACCTTTTAAATCTTGAACCCTAACTTTAATACATCAACCATGCTTTAAACCCTAATCCACAATCAAATCCCTTTCTTGAATTTCATGAACAAGCAATTTCTATTAAATTGATACTTCAAAATTCTATTTTAGCACCTTTAAACTACAATTTGACAAAGAGATTAGAATTTTCACCTCACAAGTTGAATCCTAACATGCTCAAGCCACCAAATAAGCCTCCTTTCATCAACTTTTTAAACTAATTTGGGTTGAAGAGAGAAGGGATTAGGGTTAGGCTTTGAATGGAGAAAGAAATTGTGGATTTTTATTGATTTTTTTTGCAAGGAAATGAAGCAAGAAGAAGTGGGAAATGAGGGTTTCAGCTGCAGAATGGGTCGGCCAGCAGGTGAGGAAGGGATTTGTGGAAAATTTGGAGAAGTTTCTAGGCCTAAAACACCCCCATGTTCTCATTTAATGCATTTCAAATCAACTTTTTACAAAAAAACCCCTTTTTAAGCCATTTTTTTCATAATTTTCCCACTAAAAATCTAAAAGTTTGCAAGACATGTTATAATTTTATTAACACCATATTTTAGCTTATAAATACTCCTAATTAAGAAATTTACCTAATTAAATTTGTATTTATCCCTAATTAAATGTATTTAAAAAGGCTTAAAATAATAAAAAAATAATTAATTACGAAAAAAATTTTATTTAACTAGAAAATTATAAATGACATTTTAGTGACAAAATTATAGTAATATCTTATTTAAATTTTATATAATTAGGTCTATAATGAAAAATATAAATTTTGACTTTTTACGGAAAAAGCCGAAAATTTTGCCGATTACCGAAAAACTGCCTAAACGATTTTCGAAGGGTTACACAAACCCACACCCCTAGACCCCTACGAGAGCGGCAAGCAACCCTACGAATTCTAGAGTTAGGAGACCCGGACTCGACTCCTCGAGTTGGTCTCCCACTGGACTCCAGAACCCGGTTACTTGTGCTCCCCTCCTTGGGTCTATCCTAGTGCGGAAAAGAAAATAATATACAAAAGGTGACATCTTCCGCTACCTGGAAGTGCCCCAATAAAAGAATATTACATACAAGTTTTTACATGAATGAAAATGAAAAACACTCATCTCACATAAAAACCCCCGGCTATTCAAACACGACGATCCAATATAACATATCCAGCAACACATAACTTCACATGTCATCAACGTAAGTAAATATGTGCATCCCAATTGTCGTTGACATATAGCAACGAAACCGGCGATATCACATATTACACTTACGGTCACAAAAAAGAAAGTGTAAAACTACAACAATTGGAATCCGCAAATTCCATAGACATCGCATGCCTAATCAAATGAATTCCTTAGACATCGCATGCCTAACTATTATAAACCCCGCATTTTAGTCTCATTATCGAAAACTCTTTTCAATATCAAGTCGGGCAATTCAGCAAGATTCCCGACATCCTGATCGAATGCTCGTCGTAAACTTTAGTAGGCGGCCGCACCCCCGATACCGTCGACGAAGTGCACCAAGGCGGAACACCGCTGCCGCGAGCACCCGGACGGATGCTTTCGGCGACGGGGTTCTCCTACAGTCACTTGGTCGGGGCTATGGAGTGAGGCTGTCTATTAAGTTTACCCGGCGAGTATCCGCGTACGCTACGTGATTGCGACAGACTTTTGATCACATCAAAATTCCGTGGCAACCGATAAAGTGAGACTAAACTGCTATGTTTATAACATTCATTCAGTTATCTCATAACTCTTTATGAATTCCAATTATTGTATCACATTCCGGATAAATAGAAAATGTTAAACTTTTCGATTGAACATTCGAACACCCAAGTTTTCCCGAAACAGCTCAACACATGAAATAAGTCTAACAACATTCAATTTGTGCCTCAGTACCAACGGTCCAGCCGTAGAAGGGTCAAGCCAATGCCTCACATGTGGCACGCCGTACTGCCCCAAACCCGAAGGTTCAAAGGGCAGTTCAAGTCGGTCACATAATCGAGTTAAGGTTTGTTGTCTTCTAGAGGGACCATCGTGTTACTTGCACTACTTAGAACGTCGTTAAACTACGGAAAGATCCAACACTTGGAACTTTCCTGACAGGGGAAAAGGTGGGTATTTATATCCGGTCGAACTTTTTAACATATTCTGAATTATCCGGAAAAACACACGGACAAAGTTTGACAATCCGATCGAATAATCGAATCCCCAAAACAACCCCAGAAAATTCAACTCTTGAATAAATATTAAAAATTCCCAGGAAAACCAGCTCTGTAAAGTAGGAGTTACTGTGTAAAATTCAATGCAAGAAGAGATTAAAGGGCCGCGGAACCGCCGCATTAGCTTGCTAATGCCGCAGTTCCGCCGCTCTTTGGTGGACTTGGGAGTACGGGCTTCACAGTAATTCTTAGAATATCCTGCTGATTTTTCTGCATATTTTTAATACTAAAAAAACCCAGTTTTTAGAAAAAGTCCAGAGAGCATTAAATTTTAGGGTTTCGGGTTCGTTCGGGTTTCAAACTTCGTCTACGCATCGCCTAAGGCTCTAGCTAGGCTCTGATACCACTGTAGGGTTCCTAGGCACGCTAATGAGGTCTCACAAGGCATCAATCATGCCAATTTCAAATTTTACGGGTGCCGAGAAACCCTAATACGGATCGTCGACTAGAGATTAGGCAAATCTAGCAACTAGTTAACAACTTAACTAAAAGTGAACGGAAATACAACCTTTGTAGATCCGGTCCTCCACCTCCATAGCTCCATGATGAAGTCTCCTTGCTGTCCAAATCGAATCCCGGGCTCTAGCGTCGGCTTCATCGGAGAAATGGGCGGGCTAGGTCATCGACTACGATGCCGAAGATGATCTACGTCGAGGCAACACAAGATCAAGCTCCAACTTCACCAAGTCATGAAACTTGTGAAGAAAACACCCTATACTCCTTGGCAAGAGGTAGAGGATGAAGAAATAGGAAGTGGGTTCACTTTAGAATTGGATTTCTCACATGATTTCATCACTTGCCATTGATGAGGCAAGATTTTCTTTCTTGCTCATGAAGAAGAAGATGAAGATAATAATATGATAAGTATTTTGATAAAAAAAAATAATATGAATACTTATCATATACTAACCATAGTTAGGTGTAGAGAATAAATCATGGTTATTTTGAAGGGTTAGGGTTAAGCATGAAGACAAAATGGTCACTTGGTCAAAGCTTCATGAAGCTTCAACTACAAACAAAGAAAGCCACCATTTTCTCTTTTCTTTTCCAAAATAAATAATCAATATAAATAAATGAATAAGTAAACAAAACCCTAACCATTCATACAACCATGGTTTAATCTTTACACAAACTCAAGTTAACATGTATCATCAAACATGATACAATCAAGTGCACAAAAGTATATCACATATACAACTTGTGAACTTCAAGTGAGAAAAACCATTTAAAGTGAACCAATACTAGTTAATGCAAAGTAATATATCAAATATATAATTATGCATTAAATCATTAAATCAACACTTGATTTAACGATCCGGTCATATCGCATATAACCGACTAGTATCCAATGTATCGGCTTATCGAATCAACCCTCGATTCGATAACTAGGTTATATCGCATACAACCATTCGACACATTCATCGCGAGAATGAAATACGGTATCACATACACGCATTATTCTCGGTCCCGCACATATCTCATATGCGCTCCTATTTCGTTTCGCTTGAGCCAGGAAACCTCTGTGTAGGACTCTAAAGACTCGTCAATACGCCGGCAGTAGGTGATGATCATATCAAACACCCACAAGCCGCAAGCGGTCTGCTAAACGTAACGGCCACCCGGGTATTGAGCGATCAGAAGATCGATGAGCAAGCCCGCTCACACTCCTATGAATCCAACCAGTAACACTTACCGTACAGTCCGGTCTGTTCGTCTCATATGTCGCATATCTCGCCTAGGGGTGGTAAACGTCAGACCCCAATAGCTCGATAAGTCATGTCGATATGAGGTCTATAACAATTCGAGAAACTACCGGTAACACTTACCGGTAAATCTCAGCAACCCTGGCCAGGGATTTCCGATTATAGCCAATCGAACACAGCGCAACATCAACTCCCTATACCGGGAGAGACGAATCCCCTCCTATCGCTCATTGCCTCCATGTGACTCGGGACTGTACCCAAAAACCACCGTTTTGCACGCCCTCTTGGACGTGGTAAGATGGAAATCAAAGCACAGTGGGAACCACACAAGACACTATGACGATCTCGGGTCAACAGACTACTCTGTACCAGTGTCACCAGAGAACTGCCATCTGACGTAAGGTATAATACCATCTGGGAGTTCTCGACGAGTCCGTCCAGTGTACCCAGTCTCTACTGAGCACCCTTATATCATCTCTGATGTCAAACACCAATGGATATGGGATCATCCATCGCCCATCTGTATGGGTCGAGAAGGTATACGCTAGTCTACTCTGGTATATCGATGCCCCGTCTCGATACAACCACGACTAGGGACTTTGAAGGATGTACTTATGGACTACCATGTCCCCGCTAGTATGATCCGCATCATAGTCCAGGTAGTCAAGCACACATCCTAAGGGCTTTACCAACATGTATCAGAGAGACAATCAATGTACACGTTAAGGTAAAGAGCAACCAGATAGCATACTATGATGTCGAGCAAGAAAGTCCTCCCTATATATGTCCCAGCATCCACTACAATATACATCCAATGTACAGTAATGGCCTCTAGGGCATACATATAACTAAAAATTGCATACCTTCTATATGATAGTTGGATCTCGATACCCACTGTGAGTAATTGTTACTCCTGGGAGAGTTTTGCACTTTGCAATTAGCCGATCAAGTAGGTGTCTAGAAAGGTGTCAACGGGGTTACACCTCTGGGAAAACGAGGTTTACTGTAATTAGGTCCGTGCGAAAGCACGGGGAACCTCCCTCAAAGTACCGACATTGGCCTGGCTGAAAGATTGGCAAACTCGTAGAGTGTAATTAATCCCGGCTAGTCTTTCCTTTTAAGGTTTGAAGGAAGATTTGATAAAAACAGTGGGAGCCATCCTGATTAGATAAAATATATAACCAATCTAATCTTGCAAGAGCGCATGTAGAGTGTTTTCTTCTCTCTCTCTCCTGGTAGCGACCATATCACGCCTTAATCACAATAATAAAATGGATGTATTGACCGAACCCGCTTGTTATACTGAGCTGGGGAACGTTGGTCCCGCTCCAACTTATAATTGTTATAAGACAGAGCAGGAAATAAGGGGAATACCAGAATTCCTATGCCGCCCAAACGAAGAAAGTGCATATGATGCATCTCCTTCGGGTGTGTTCATTATAAAGAACTGTTTCTCAGTATCCTCTGAATCCTGGGTATTTGATACAGGATCAGGATCCCAGATATGTAATCTGTTATATAGGGCTACTAAAAGGTAGAAAAACTGAGGATGGGTGATAAGTTTCATGAGACAGAAAATGGGGCAAGTGTTGCAGCCAAGTCTGTTGGTCACTGTCACCCTGTATTACTAATACATTGATTCTGAATAAATGCTATTAGATACCGAACCTGATATACAAACTCATATCAGTCTCTTTATAAGTAAAGAATTGATAAAATTTTGTATTGATGGATAATGTTTTGAACATTTCCTATATCAAAAGTTGATCGGTTCAGGCACGTTATCTAAAAGCATTGACGTTCTAAATCAAACTACAGTTCCTCGTATACAGAACACACACAAGAGGAAGAGTTCAGAAATGAACGAATCATTCTTGAGGCATTGTAGACTAGGTCATATCAATGCGACTCGACTGGCTGAAGTTACATTTTAGATGCATATTTAAATCAGTTTGAATTTACATCTTGTGAAACTTGCCAGTCATGTCACAAAGATAAAATGACCATAGCTCTGTTTACTGGAAACAGAGAAGGAGTTAGTGAACTCTTGGGATGATACATGTTGATGTATGTAAGGTCTCCTGTCTACACATGCCAGGACTGGTTCTTTATACTTCATTATATTCTCTGATAATCTCTCAAGATTCAGTCGTATGTTCATGTTGAAACATAAGTCCGAAGCTTTTGAGGTATTCACAGAATCTAAGTTGGAAGTAGAGAACCAAAATACGGTTATAAGTATTATGTCCTATGCTGAGATCAGGGAGGAGAATACTTGTGCATGGCATTCCTGGACCATTCTAAAGGAGAATGAGATTCTCTCGCCGTATTACTCCTCTGTATACACCACAGCACAACGGTGTATCAGGGAGGAGCAATCGCACCGTATTAGATATAGTGTGCTCTGTGATGATTACTACTGAGTTACCTATTTCCTTTTGGGGTTATGCACTTATGAAGTTGCATACCTATTGAATAGGGTTCGAATCAAATCAGTGCCTACCACTCCATATATGATATGGAAGAGGAAGAGCCCATATCTTAAGTTGGTTAAGATTTGGGATTATCCGGCCTATGTCAAAAGAAAAATCCGGACAAGATCGTGGCAAGGTCAGTTCTGTAGAACTGGAAAGGTTCCAGATATACAAAACTGCAGCTGATGATTTGACAGAACCAAAGGATTCAATAGTTCCCGACGAACCTCAGTCTCTCCGCCGATCTGGTAGGGTTCCTCATCCGCCTGAGAGATACCTCGGTTTCTCGATGACAGTGGGAGCGAGGATTGCATCATGAGATGATGACCCAACTAGTTTCGAGCAGGCCATCGAGAGTAGGGACTCTGTAAGAATGGCTGGATGCTTAGCGATCTGAGATGGAATCCATGTACACCAGCAAAGTATGGACTTTAGCTGCTATATCTGAAGGGTTAAATCCCCATCAGGAGCAAGTATATCTTGAGAAGATTACTTGGTGTAGATGGACAA
The DNA here is from genome assembly GCA_030015575.1 of Agapanthus africanus. Taxonomy (NCBI): domain Eukaryota; kingdom Viridiplantae; phylum Streptophyta; class Magnoliopsida; order Asparagales; family Amaryllidaceae; genus Agapanthus; species Agapanthus africanus. The sequence goes on from JASDDO010000006.1 coordinate 290,729,415, forward strand.
GTTGAGACTTTCAAAGCTAGACTTGTTAAAGGTTTTCGTCATTGACCAGGCACGAATAATGATGAAACCTTTTCCAGGGACTATGCTTAAGTCCATCCAGATCCTACTTACCATGACTACGATATCTGGTGGTTGGGTGCCATGACTACTTTTCTAAATAATGATTTAGAAGAGAACGTCTATAAGAACACAGCCAGAGGTCTACGTAAACAGTGAGAGCAACGGAAACGTGTGCAAGATGTTTTATGTGATGAAGCAGGCATCGCGGAGTTGGAACATCTGTTTTGATGAGTTAGTCAAACAGTTTGACATCATCAAAATGGTAGATGAACCTTGTATATACAAAACGGTAGTAGAGAGTGAAGTGGTCATCCTCGTATTGTACGTGGACAACATACTCTTGATAGGAAAGGAATTTCCTATGCTACGATCGGTCGTTCTCCTCTTATCACATAGATTCTCCATAAAGGATCAAAGTGATACCTCCTAAATCCTGGGATTTGGATCTATGAGATAGATCTAAATAGATTTTAGGATTCTCACTAGCTATAGTGAGATAGTATCAGTTGATCCTGGGGAGAATCACTGGAAGTGTTCCAGGGTGATAAAGACAACTGAATGTCAGTCACAGGCATTGTCTTTACCCTCAGTAAAGGGACGGTATGTTGGAAGATTTCCAAGCTAGATACCGTGACAAACTAGACGATAAAGGCTGGTAACATCGCTATTAAAGATACTACCAAAGAGGCAGTTTGGGTGTATATTGGTTCATAGGATGAACTAGGTTCCTACCATTGTGTGACAATGGATCTGTGGCTTTGGCCCTGGAACCCTGGTCCCATCAGTGACCCAGACATATTCTGAGGCAGCATCACCTGATCATGGAGATAGTTGATCTCCAGGGTGATCAAGGTTAGGAGAGTAGACTCAGAGGACAACACGGCGGATCCACTCACGAAGGCCTTTTCCCAAAGAGAGACTTTTAGGGGATGGTTGAGTATTAGATACTACAACTACTGCTACAGATGGCCCTAGTGCAAGTGGGAGATTGTTAGTTATATGTATGCCCTAGAGGCCATTACTGTACATTGGATGTATATTGTAGTGGATGCTGGGACATATATAGGTAGGACTTTCTTGCTCGACATGATAGTACGCTATCTGGTTGCTCTTTATCTTAACATGTATACTTTATGTCTCTCTGATTACATGTTGATAAAGCCCTTAGGATGTGTACTTGACTTCCAGGACTATGATGAAGATCATACTAGTGGGGCATGGGTAGTCAATGAGTACATCCTTCATTGTTCCTAGTCGTGGGAATATCGAGACGGGGCATCGATATTCCAGAGTAGACTAGCGTATATCTTCTCGACCCATGTGATGGGCGATGGATGATCCCATATCCATTGGTGTTTGACATCGGAGATGGTATGCGGGTGCTCAGTGGAGACTGGGTACACTGAACGGACTCGCCGAGAACTCCCAGATGGTATTATACCTCACGTCAGATGGCAGTTCTCTGGTGACACTAGTACAGCTTAGTCTGTTGACCCGAGATCATCATAGAGTCTTGTGTGTCTCCCACTGTGCTTTGATTTCCACCCTACCACGGCTCTAATGAGTCGTGCAAACAAGTGGTTTTTGGGTACAGTCCCGATTCACATGGAGGCAATGAGCGATAGGAGGGGATTCGTCTCTCCCGGTATTGGGGGTTGATGTTGCGCTATGCTCGACTGGCCATAACAGGAAATCCCTGGCCAGGGTTGCTGTGATATACTGGTAAGAGTTATCAGTAGTTTCACGAAAGTTATGGACCTCACGTCGGTATGACTTATCGAGCTATTGGGGTCTGACGTTTACCACCCCTAAGCGAGATATGCGACATATCAGACGAACAGACCGGACTGTACGGTAAGTGTTACTGGTTGGATTCACAGGAGTGTGAGCGGGCTTGCTCGTCGATCTTCTGATCGCTCAATACCCGGGTGGCCGTTACGTTTAGCAGACCGCTTGCGGCTTGTGGGTGTTTGATATGATCATCATCTGCTGCCGGCGTATTGACGAGTCTTTAGAGTCCTACACAGAGGTTTCCTGGCTCAAGCGAAACGAAATAGGAGCACATATGGGATATGTGCGGGACCGAGAATAATGCGTGTATGTGATACCGTATTTCATTCTCGCGATGTATGTGTCGAATGGTTGTATGCGATATAACCTAGTTATCGAATCAAGGATCGATTCGATAAGCCGATACATTGGATACTAGCCGGTTATATGCGACATGACCGGATCATTGAATCAAGTGTTGATTTAATGATTTAATATATAATTATATATTTGATATATTACTTTGCATTAACTAGTATTGGTTCACTTTAAATGGATTTACTCACTTGTATTGCACATTGTATATGTGATATATTTTTTTGTGCACATGATTGTATCATGTTTGATGAGACATTCTAGCTTGGTTTTGTGTAAAGTATTAAACCATGGTTAGTTAGTGGTTAGGGTATCATTTCTTTTACTTATTCATTTATCTATTTATTTATTTCATTTAGAAAAGATAAAGAGAAAAGAATGGTTGCTATTTTTGTTTTTATTTGAAGCTTCTTGAAGCTTTGAACAAGTCCACCATTCTTGTCTCTTCTCTAACCCTAACCACTTATCTAACCTTAGTTAAATCTCTACACTAAACCATGGTTGAAGTCATGATAAGTATTGATTTATTTATCAAATTAAAAAAACACTTATCATATATTATCTTCTTCTTCTTCTTCTTCTTCAAGAAGAAAAATGTTGATAGCTTCAATGGCAACTAGCCAAAACAAGTGAGAAATCCAATTCTAAAGTGAACCCACTTTCTATTTCTTCATCCTCTACCTCTTGCCAAGTAGTATAGGGTGTTTTCTTCACAAGTTTCATGACTTGGTGAAGTGGGAGTTTGATCTTGTGATGCCTCGACGTAGATCATCTTCGGCATCGAAGCCGACGATCAAGCCCGCCCATTATTCGATGAAGCCGATGCTAGAGTCATGGGTTCGATTTGGACAGCGGAGGGAGATCATCGCGGAGCTTAGGAAGTGGTGGACCGGATCTACAAAGGTTGTAGCCCCTTTCCTTTAGCATTAAATTCGTTTATTTGCATTGCATCGCCTTGTTTTCTAGTTAACGATCCGTATTAGGGTTTGTAGGCACAAGGAAATTTTTGATTTGTGCATGTTTGATCACTTGTGAGACTTCATTAGTGTGCCTAGGAACCCTACAGGTGTTTCGGCTCCGGTAGAGTGATAAGCCCGTTGCGCACTGCCACTTCGAACAGCCTCCTTGTTTCATCCTGAGGAAATGAGTA